>OZ008369.1:281263716-281885802 GCA_963931995.1 Phaonia tiefii
TCTGCAATTAAGTTTAAAGAGACTTTCTCCGAGGAATGTTCCCTGGATCTATACAGCGTTGGTGAGACCGATAATGATCTATGGGATTATCGTGTGGTGACAGGTGCTTGACAACCCCATCTACTGTGCACTAATGATTAGGGTTCAGGAAATGGCGACGATGTAATTCACAGATGTTATGTACACCACTCCCGCTAATGCACTGAATGTATTGATATATTTCTTGCCGGTGGACATTACAGACAGCCAGATTGATAATACGTCTGTCATCAGATTGAAGCAGCACTCACAATTGGGCATGGTCTAAGTCGTGCGCGAAAAAGTGCCAGAGGTACTCCCAACATTCCAGCATTTGTCGACTACTCGAAAGCGCATCCACTATTGACTTTTTTATTGACTATATTACAACCTCATGAGGTCAGACGTCTTACACATATTAATTAAACAAACAAATTAAACAAATTTCAACATATTCTTCCAACTGGCTCCATCCTTCGCCTTTTCTCGCCAGTTGGTAACACCAGGGATACGGAGGGATTCTTCTGCCTCGTCTTTCCAGCGGAGTCTTGGTCGTCCTCTTTTCCTGCTTCCATCGGGTACGTTATCAAAAATCTTTCGCGCTGGCTCATCTTCATCCATTCTGATAACATGGCCTAGCCAACGCAATTGGCACACTTTGATTCGTCTAGCTATGTCCACGTCAGAATAGAGATTATATAGCTTAGCTCTGCGTTCCAGCGACGTCGGTACTCGTCGTTTTCCCTAACAGGACCATATATTTTACGGAGAATTTTTCTCTCGAAAACTCGCAGGTGTTTTTCATCCGCTTGCGATATGACCCAAGTTTCGGAGCCATATGTCAAGACAGGTAAAATGAGAGTCTGATATAGCTGGACTTTTGTCCGTCGAGAGAGGGCGTTGTTCCTAAACTGCTTGCTGAGCCCAAAATAACATCTATTTGCAAGCACAATTCTCCTATCCATCTCCAGGCTGACGTTGTTGTCCTTGTTCTCGGCGGATCCAAGGTAGACAAATTCATCTACCACTTCAAAATTAAATCGGTTGTCAACGTTCAAGTGCGGACCAAGTCGAGAGGTTTCTCTAGTCGTTGACACCATCAATTTTGTCTTGCCCTCATTAACAGCAAGACCCACCTTCGCTGATTCCTTTTCGATTCTTGAAAATACTGCAGTAACCTCTCGCAAATTTCGCCCAATGATGTCTATGTCGGCAGCATACGCCAGCAACATATGGCTTTGCGTGTTAATGGTCTTGTTCGTATTTACTGCAGCCTTTCACATTATTATCTCCATTAAGATGTTGAAGAGATTGCACGAAAGTGTGTCGCCTTGTCTAAGTCCTCGCTTGGTACAGAATGGTTCAGTGAGGTCTTTCCCCACTTTCACTGCTGATTTGGTGTTGGTCAGCGTCATTCTACAGAGGCGGATCAGTTTTGCCGGAATACCAAGTTCAGACATAGCTTCGTACAGTTTTCCCCGTGTGGGGCTATCGAATGCAGCTTTGTAATCGACAAAAATGTGGTATGTATCGATTTGCTTTTCGTGGGTCCTTTCCAGGATTTGGCGTAGCGTGAATATTTGCTCAGTTGTAGACTTGCCTGGTCTAAAACCACACTGATAAGGTCCAATCAGGTTTTCAATAATTGGCTTTAGTCTTTCACATAATACGCTCGACAAGACCTTATACGCGATGGATAAAAGACTGATACCGCGATAGTTGGAACAGACACACGGATCACCCTTTTTGAATACAGGACATAATACACTGAGACTCCAGTCGTCGGGCATAGATTCCACTATTAGATCGGAAATACCACAGTCTCAAACCGGTAAGGGGTTCTTGGACCAATGGGATTCTGGGATAGCTGTATGATGGATCGAAAATTAATGATAAGTTAGGCATTGGGATCTATTCTAGAGAACTGGGGTTGTCTTTTTCTCGAAGCGTGTATCAGGCAGAAATGTTGGCTTTTAGGGAAGGGACTGACTGGCTGAGGGATAATAGTCCACAACTCATCCAAGATCATGTCTTCCTATAGCTTCGTGTAGTGTTTTGTTGTATTTGCCCAATTTGGCATTGAAATCTCTCAGAAATATTTCAATGTCACCAATTGACAAGGAGCTTACAGCAAAATACAGTTGGCTATAGAACTCGTACTTAACACTGTTCTCAACAGACCGCAGAAATCCTGCGAAATTTCGAATTGAAACTCGCAATGACGATGCGATCTGATATAACCTCTTCTGACATTAGAGCATTTCTAGCCCTAGGAGGAAGAAGAATGCCGACTCCGTTTATACTTTGCGTATCATTACCGGAGTATATAAAACAGGTACCTGATGATAATTGACAGTTGCCACGATTAATCCTACGTACTTCGCTCAAGTCTAGGATGTCCACATTGCAGCATTCCATATCTCGTCAACCTAGTAGAGTCCCGATTTTCCGGAGAAAGTTCTTACATTCTATGCACCAATTACAAACCGTTGTTTAAAGCCAAATGTCGTTATCGAGGGGGGGATTTTTTTCTTTGAATTTATTGACGTTCCTGTAATCATTGATATTTAAGACGGGTGATTCATTAGACTACCGCATCCGATAATATAATACTCGTATTTATATTTAGAAAAAATAAGTTGTGTTAACCGGAATATCAGTTGAAGCAACCGAAAATTGGCTAAGACACTTGATATTTTCATAATTTGTTTGTGAAAACCACATTTCAGGCCGCCTTAAAATAATCGATAAAACTTAGTTTAGGGATGAAAATTACGATAAATCCTTTGGCTGTTTGGCTTAACATACATGTAGCTCAGAATAACATGGGAATGTTAACAAACTGGTGGTTTATATTGCAACTTGATCGTCTTGAATATGTAAGTTACACCTAAAAGTATGCCACTGTAACACGAATAAAAGCTAGTCACCATCAATTTTGATCTCACCACTAACGAGGAAATCACTATGAATAATGGAGAAGCATCGAGAAGAGAAAAGTTACCACGAGAAGGTTTGCGAATCTGCTGATAGTGTTAATTGCGAGTTGAATAAATAACAGATTTGTGCCTCATATCTAGTCGGTCTGTTTAATAATTTTTATTCAGAAAAAAAAACTAAGTTTGAAACTTATTATGTGTAAAATAAAGGAGACGGTTGTAATCCTCGTAATTTAAAAACAACCCTGTTTCATTAAGAAGAAATAAAACAACATTAACAGGATAATTAGAAAATTCGTAATAATTTTCTGACTGGCAAATGCAGTTGTCTTAAACGTACTATTTTTGAAATGAAATTCTTTGAAATAAAAATACTTAGACAATTTCAAAGTGAATTTAGATTTTGAATTTGTTTTGAGATTATGTGTTTTTGCTGGGGAGCTGGGATCACAGCTGGGTAGAACTGGGAAAATAGAAGGCGCACAACTCACCGATTGTGAAAAGATCTCTCCTGTCCCTTCATGGGATGTAATAGGAAAACATTTGTATTTGTTTAAATTCGACATGAAAAAATCACACCCGGTTGGAACGAGGTTCCTTTCGCTATATATTACATACTATTAGTTCCAACACGCCTAACGCGCCCGTTGAAAAATACGATAATTTAAATTGATCTTTAAGAAAAAATACTTTTTGTAAACTGATGAACTTTTTTTAAGAAAAACTTTTTTTTTACAGAATTTTTTTTAAAAAAAAAAAGTATAGTTTAGGTCTTTTTGTAAGAATATGTATTATATTTTCCCGAAAAGGTAATTTTTTAAAGAGAGGTACTTCTTTTATTAAAAGCTAATGTTTTTTTCAAGAAAAGGTACTATTTTTAAGAAGAAATACATTCTGTAAGAAAAATCCATAAGAGTATGAATTTTTTTTTACAAAGAAGTACTTTTTTTAAGAACAGGTACTTTTTAAAAAAGTGGTACTCTTTTTAAGAAAAGGTTATTTTTTTAAGAAAATTTAATTATTTTTTGAAAGGCTACTTATCTCAATAAAAGAAAAGGTGTTATTTTATTTTTAAGAAAAGGTACTTTTAAGGAAAGGAATTTTTGTAAGAAATTTTTTCAAATAAGGTATTTTTTGAAGAAAAGCTGGTTTTTAAGAAATGGGAATTTTTTTAGAATTGGTCGGTTTTCAAGAATAGTGAAATTATTAAGATTAGGTACTTATCTCAAGAAAAGTTATTTTGTTTCACAGAAAGATACTTTTTAAACAAGACGTAGTTTTTTAAGAAAAGGCAATTTGTTGTAAGAAAATTTACTTTTTTGAAAAAAAAATATACTTCTTTAAAGAAAGGTACTCTTTGTAAGAAAGGTACTTTTTTATGCAAAGGTACTTCAATAAATAATCTATATTTTCCCAAATTGAGGTCAGGCTTCCTTTTTTGTATTTATTTTTCTCGATATTTCGCTACTCCGTTGTGTAGCATCATCAGGAGATATAAACAATAAGATAAGGTATTTTTTTAAGAAAATGTACTTTGTTTAAGAATTTGAATGGTATTTTTTTTTTTGGAGAAAATTTACTTTTTTTAAGAAAAGGCACTTGTTAAACAAATTTTCTCTTTTTAAACTTCTTTCACTTAGGATTTTCAAAATTTACTTTCTATTGGGTTCAAAACTACAATAAATACTAAATATTGGTTACAGGCTCCACCTAAAAACTTCCCATTAAACTAGAAATTTCCCACCATATGTTAGTCTCGACACAAACCAAAGCAAAAGAACATATTGAGGCTGATAATACTCGGTTGTAGCACAATAGTGTTAAAAAAGTTGTTTAATTTTTTTTCATTTATGCCCCATTCGCGCAATAGAAAACTTCAAAGATCTTCCATTTGAGATTATTTTTGAGATTAATTTGAGATTAAGTATTAAGAATTTTGAGACTAAGCATTTTTTTTGAGATTATGTATTTTAAATTTTAATGTAAAAGCATCTATTTGAAAAGAAATCGTTCGCAGCTGGGGTGGAACTGGGAAAATGGAAGGCGCACTACTCGCCGATTGTGAAAAGCTCTCCCCTGTCTCCGGGAAAACATTTGTATTTGTTTAAATTCCAAATGAAAAACCAAATAGCAAAAAATTACCTGTTATTAAAATCTATTTAAGATTAGGCATATTTAAATAAATAAATATTTTCCCATAACATCCCACGATGGGACTGGGGAGGCTCCCCGCAACCAGTGAACTGCGCGCTTTCTAGTGTTACACTCACTGATTGGGACCTACAGTTTTACTCCGGTTCCGTAGGGTATTTTGAAAAGATTTTTCATGGCTAAGTACTCGATAGTGTCGCCATCACTCAGCGACGTGACCGTCGTCGAAAGAAATGTAAGGTGGTGAGAGCAGGGATCGAACCCACGTTCTCATGTACAACAGCCGCGCACACTAACCATTGCACCACCGAAGTATTAGGCATATGTAGTCCAACTAAAACTGAGATTTTCTGGTTCGAATTAAGAAAATGTTAAAAGAGTTAAATTTTTTCAATACAGTTTATAAAAATTACAAATGAATTTGGAAAATTCTACTTCAAATTGGGAAAACTTAATTTATATTAGGATTTATCATTGAGAAACCCTTGAATGAAAACCAAGTTTAAATTGAGAAATTAATTTAATTTAATTTAAAATTTGTAGTGATTACAAACAATTTTGAGCGAAATTCACATTATCCAGTTTAAATTGAAAGGAACTTTCTTTCGATGGTAAGATACTTCCGAAAATAATGTAAACGTTCAAATGAAATTGTGATTGACATTTTTACTTTCAAATTTACATAATTTAAAATGAACTTAATATTAAATGTCCTGGCGTGGTTACGATACTAAGTGATATTTGGTGTCAAAAAAATAAATAAATAAAATATGCTGCAATTTAGCTCAGTGTACTTTTTTTCTTGGAAACTTTTTCTCCATTAGTCTCTCTTGAGTCCTTTTAAAATAATGCACAAACTTATTACACTATCACTTCCGGTATACAGTAATCCCGTTTGTGTGGAATAGCAAATAAACTTTTCCAAATTTCTTTCAAATGCGCCAAAGGAAGAAGTAATTTGAACTTTAGCCGCCTTGATTTCTTGTTGTTTAAAACAAACCAACTTTTCCAAGCGACTTCCTGATTGTGTTTTTTATTCTCAACCAGAAAAACAATATAAATTTAACACGATTCTTTTTCTTCCTATTTACGCATTTTGCCGCTTGGCCTTTGACTAGGAGTTTTTGGTACGAGCATGAAAATATGCGTTGACAGCCATGGGGGGTACGTGTATCTCGTGCAATCTAAAATAATATGTGTTGATGGTGGGTTGCGACTGATACGACTGATGCCACTACTGCTGGTTTTGCTGCTCCTTCGGTTGATTAAGTATGCCCAAAGTACATGGAAAGTTAATACCACCACAGAAACCAACACAGGAGAAGTGTTGTTCCGTCGAGGGCTTATGTTGTCAGTTAAATTTTTAATTACAAATTTGCCATCAAAATGATGATGCACAAGGTTTTTTACTTTTTGTTTAAACCAGCATTCACACTCAGAACTCAAGAGAATGAAGAATGAACTCAGTGTGACACGATGGCATGAATATTTACAAAGGTGCGTTATTTTGGCAGGATATTAGGATATAAGAATATAAGGATATGCTGACACCGCCATAATACCAACAACAGATTCAACGGTACCATCATCAATATCGTTCAGGTGTCATCTCCTTGGATTGCATGGAAAGTTTAAAAGTTTAAGCGCAAATCTACTTCAAACCTTGCAATAAACTCTTTAGCATTGGCAGCCTTCCGGCATGACAAAAAGTGTTAGGCTAGCAAAAGGATTGACGTTTGGTTTGGTGTCTTGGTAAATATTTGATAACCCTGGACGGAGAAGTTTTGTACAAGTGTTTAAACCTTAACTATATTATCAACAAAGACTTAATCTTTAATTCATGGTGACAACTTACAGGAGTAAGGAAGTTTGCCAGCGTTTAAGCGATTCGAAACCTTAATTTTGTGGTTTTCCTAAAATTCGCAAAACTTCCGGTAAATACCCGTATTTACCTGGGTGTAAATGTGCGGCAGAAAGGTTATATTGCGGTTTTAAATAGAATAGAATATCAAACAAAAATCCGCCTCAAATTGACATTAAGCCATGAAAATTATGCTTGTTACTGAGTTACGGTAATGTCATTTAATAATGCCAATTAAGGTCACATTCAGCACAATATGTTATGATACCTGTAAGACACCTGGATGCGCTTAATTAAATGTAAATGAGTTTTGCTTTGATTGTCGTTAAATTTTAAATCGAATGCGTACAAAATATTTAAGGAGATTTTGAAGAACATAACACCAGAGTTGATGATTACGTTCCTCGGTACACGAAGACGTTTCATGAAATTATAAATTCAAGAGATATACATACATACATTCAAAATAGAAGCAGACGTATGATTATTAAAAATGCATTCAATTTATTGTTCATACGTCACAGTATATTTCTAAAAACTACATTCAGCATACGCCATAGTGTACAAATATGAGGCTGGAAATAAAACACCAGGGAACGTATGATTTATGTCGACACATATACTATTCACAGTATTGCTGTAAACTGCATAAAATATCAATCATATGATACAATGTAGTTATTATCTTTAGTATTAATTAAATGCCAAATTTTACTTAAACTGAAATACCAGTGAACGTATAATTTATGGAGATAATTTTACTGTATTGTTCATACGTCAGTGTGTATTTACGATCACTGTAAAGTAATTAAATATTAATCATACGCAACAATGTTGTAGTTTTAAATAAAATAAATTAATATTTTTTTCATCAAATCCTGTGAAGGGGCAGGGAAGAACTTCTCACAGGCAGTTATCTGTGCTTTATTATTTTACACTAAATTATTGGGGCCTGTAGGTTTTTGAACCGATACGATTTTTCATGGCTAATTACTCGAATTATCTCTGTCGCTAAGTGAAGTGACCATCGTTGAAAGAATGGTGGGCAAAGCAGGGACTGACACCACGTTATCATGAATGTCCACGTTGTGGACACGTAGTATACGTAGTGGACATATATCTATTAAGTATATATAGGTATAGGAATAAGGAGATATCATTGCTCCGCGCCACTGGCACCTAATATATCGACGACGATGCCGATTGCCCCCTCCTAACCAAGTTAAAGTCAGGCCAGCTATTGCCCGGCTTAAAAACAATAAAGCCGCAGTTGCCGATGGATTACCGGCGGAGCTGTTGAAGGCTGGTGGCGATGAGCTGATGGGATGCATAAGCTGATAAGCTCCTTAGCAATATTTAGTGAGATGAGTGATGAGATGAAGGCATTCCCGGTGATTGGAGTCTCAGTATACTATGCTATATATTTAAAAACTATGACCCTAGTCTCTGTGCCAACTACTGGGGAATAAGCCTTTTCTCCATAACATATGAGGTTCTATCAAGTATAATGCGCCGAACACTAAAACCAATTATGGCTGATTAGACCATACGAGTGTGGGTTTAGGCCTGGAAAATCGACAACTGACCACATTTTGCCGCTACCCCAAATCCTGGAGAAGACCCACGAAAAACAAATTGATACCAATCATCTATTTGTCGATTATAAGGCGGCCTTCGGGAAAAGCTCTACGAAGCAAATTTTAATTGGTCTTTGTGTTCGCTGGATTTAACAGCTACCGTATTTTCCTTTTGGGGGTTTGAAAGAAAGTGTTTACGTGAATAAGTCAAAGAGAGAAAATATCGGTAGCTGTTAAATCCAACGAACGCCGCGACCAATAAAAATGTATGCCTCTGTAATGCGTTAACCGTAAATGCCACTTAATAGTGCCATTGTTACTGTGGCTCGATCTTGTTCAGTAGCGCAGCTTTAAATTTACAATTTCCTAAGTCTTCTCTATATAAATGACTATTCAAACCCCTTCGTTTCTTTTGCGCCACCCTGTACAAATATCTATGTTAACCCTTTTATGACCATACATTTTCCACCGCAATGATTTATGTTTTTTTTGATTATTTTCGTGATCTATTACCTAATAATGGCTACGCCACAAAAAATGGGAGCAAAAAATTGTTTACTCCATGTAAGAACATTCGATCTTACATTTTTTAAAACTTAAGGTGTGTACTCGAAATGTACCTGACGTTTCCTCCACATTCGATCCATTGCATCGATTTGAACTAAGACCACTTTGATTGCTCATAGGGGTCAAATCGGATCAATTAGAGAATTGACGCCTTTTATACTATTATTGTCCCTACCCTCTTCTATAAATCCCAACGTGGACACATTTGCTCTATGTCCTTCCGGAAATATTATAGGTGTCCTAACTCTAGGGCAAACATATTTGCCTGTGGTCGTCAAAGGCTTAAGTGAATGTACTCTCGATCAATGATAAGCCCCGGAATCAATGACATTTCTCTAGTATGTTATAGCTATCTATTTCAATATTCATGGGAATATTGTTAATACAAGCAAGTTGCTATTAAACTTGAGGTTATTAATATATTTTTGTTATAGTCTAACGAAATTACAATGAATTTGGTGAAAAGGCTCAATATAAACAAATTAAAGCAATCTAAAATGGTTGCAACCAATAATATTAATTATACGCCACTGTGATAAAATACCAATGAGCTTATGATTTTATGCCAATGAACATATGATTTATATCGAAAGATCCTACTGTATTATTCTGTATACTGTATTATTCATGTGCCACAAAGTATTTACATTACTTTTAAACTACAATCATTGTGAATAATGCATCATATGTAGTAATATTAATTTAAATCCACGCATTTGTTTTCATGTGAAATAAAAGTGAACGCATGACTTATGCGAGCACAATCACTACATTGTTCAAACGTCACAGTGTATTAGTTCTTACTTTAAACTGCAATCAATATAAGTCATACGTCACAATGTAATAGTCATCATTAATGTGGTACATTAATTCTCACAATAAACTACAATCAACATGAATTATACGTCACCATGTAGTTGTAGTTTGTAGTACTAATTGTACGCCACAGTGCTATCAATCAACATGATTTCTATGCCAATGAACATATGATATATATTGAAAGATCCTACTCTATTATTTCTACGCCACAAAGTATTTACGGGTACAATACTTTTAAACTACAATCATTATGAATAATGCATCATATGCAATAATATTAATTAAAATCCACGCATTTGGTTTGAATATAGTAGTCCTCACAATAAACTATAATCAATATGTATTATACGCCACCATGTACTTGATGTTTCTAATATTAATTATACGCCACATAAAGCTTCTTGTGGAATATCTGTGTACTCATGATTTATGTAAATATACACACAATAATATCAGTTAATTATACTCCACATAGTTTATAATGTTGAATTCCTGTTATATCACTAAATAACACACATTCGCTCTCACAATAAACTACAATCAATAAAAATCATACGGCACAATGTAGTAGTAAACTTTAATATTAGTTATACGCCACATACAGCTTAAAGTAAGATATCTGTATACGTATGATATAGGTAAAGATATTTATGCTGTAGTTAATTATACGCCCCATATTTCTTACAGTTAAATTCCAGTTAGATCATTAATGTAGTGCATTCGCTCTCACAATAAACTACAATCAATATGAATCATACGTCACAATGTAGTAGTAATATTTAATATTAATTATACGCCGCATATAGCTTGAAGTACAATATATGTCTACGTAAGATTTGTGTAGAGCATTAATTATACACACAGTGCTCAGAGTTAAATTTCAGTTAGAATGAAATTCTAACGTACGTATCTAGTACTACTACTATTATATTTAAAACTCTTAAACGCTGGAATCCATTGTGAACAAATGTGTCAATGTAGCTGATATCTTCAATATTTAACATATTACTTGAAGTGATATACCAGGGTACCTATAATTAATGTCAAGTTATTCCAATAAACTACAAAAAACAGTAATTTATTTAATATTAATTATACGCCACGTTTACGTAATTTTGATAGGACGTAACTAACCATTTTTTAAATTGCGTTTTTTTCATATTCGTATAGAAAAACATAAAATATATCATTACGGGAAAAATTAATATGCTGTGAACGCAAAATTTCTCTACCCTTTTTAAATCAAGCTGCATTAAAACATCGGAAATTATGACGTTTATTAAGTTTTTTCCTCCTCCTTTACAACTTTTAAAATACTAGTTACGTTCATTTTAAATTAAGGTAACGATGTATAGTAGTTCTAATATGATTTGGCATGATAAAAGGGTATCGCGGTGTCAATACCATTGCCCCCAAGTTCGGAACTAATGGTTAAAGTAAATGTATCCATGTTATAGATTAACATTTCAATATTTGATTAATACCGATGTTGTTTGCTAAATCTTTGAATCGAAACGAAAGGCATAATTAAGCGTACTAATTTCTTTAATCTGTCCTTTTTCTAGGCCTTTAAATTTTTTTGCCATTCATTTTTGGTCATATCGGTGAAGGGGACACCCCTAATTTTGGTGACCATTTGGACTCTTTTACGCTCTGGCGAGAACATCAGGCGATAAGTACTCGTACTTGTACTTGTTGAGCTGTGTATACAGTTGCACCGTGCAGTTAGAACCACATATCCTCCAGTACCAATTTATTAATTTGGGGTCATAAGAACTGCTTAATTATGGTTCCGTATCTCTCACCAGCCACAGTCACTGTGGTCCACACATCGTCCTCGAAAATGTATGGCCCGATGGCACCATATATTTTGCCATAAATGGAACACAATGTCGTGACTTTGATTGTATGTAATGGGTAATGTGACCGTCGGTGGTACAACGGCTAGTGTGCGCAGCTCTTGTACATGAGAACGTGGGTTCGATCCCTGCTCAGACCACCTTAGATTTCTTTCGACGACGGTCACCTCGCTTAGTGATGGCGACACTATCGAGTACTTAGCCACGAAAATGCTTCTCAAAATACCGTTCGGAACCGGTGTAAAACCGTAGGTCCCAAGCAGTGAGTGTAAAACTAGACAGCGCACTTCTCACTGATTGTGAGAAGCTCTCCCCAATCCCTTCAGGGGATGTTATGGGACACCCATTTATTTAATGGCTCTTCGTGAATAATACGTGGAGTCTTAGTGCACTAGAAGTGCAAATGTTGTTTGTTTATTTATCCATTCAGTTGAAAATGGACCTCGAAGCTCATTATAAATTTCGACCGAAAATTGTCCAATGCGTCGTTGAGTATCAGGGGAACAGGGGCGTAGTTTAGACGCGATTGACGGTCTACAGGAAGTATCTGATGGTCTGCCTACACTTTGCAAGGAAACAACTTGAAGTCTTTTAAAAAAATTTGCAACAGATACAAACGTGTATTTTCCACTTTCGTGGAACGTTGTCTGGTCGTCGATGAGAGCTCATACATGACATCGTCAGCTACAGCGGCGATATGCTCATTGGAAGGAGCACTGTGACGCCTTCCGGAACCTCTTTTGCCACCTGTTGTTCTGGTCTCTGCGATGCGAGCGGCTAAACACTTTAGTGTGCAACAAGTTGGCGTACGGCGGCCAGGATATCTGTTCCGAAATTCATGTTGCGCCAACACCACTGACGAATTATAACGTACACAATAGTCAAGAGTATTCCGAGTTATTGCGGAAAATAGTATTCCATCACTTCTCGACGTGACTTCTGTATCTGTGTACTACCTAAATATCAAAAATGTCATTTGCCGTCATCTGCAAAAGCTAAAGCATCTTCCGCTTGGGTGATACATTTCGGGTCACACTGTAATAGTAATACTCCACATAGCTAGTGTCTGAATGGAAACCCCACTGTACATATGATTTACACAGATATTGTATTCTTTATTTAATCATACACCACCTTACATTTTATTTTCCATTAAGCTATAATATATTTTTCATACGCCACAATGTTGCCAGTGCTATTAATATTAATTATACGTCAAAGAGTACTCTATAAATTTAAATCTTAAACAGTGTGGTAATCTGATAATTTTGGCGCGTTCATGAATAACTAAATATAATTAAAACCTAATTGCTAATTGTTTTCTATGATTATTTCAAAATATAAGCTGTTTGATTTAATTTCTGTTAAAATTTAGCATAATCTGCGAAATAAATATATTTGGTTCATTAATATTTGTATAAATATTTTTTTACTAGCTCGTTCAGATGTTCAAACCACTTGTTCACGAGACACAAGGATATTTGCTTAAGCTTAAGAGCAATCTTGTAATTATTCATCTTGTTCATATGTTCACCACATCTGCAATTGCAAGTGGTAAACTTATTTCTTGTTTACATCCACTTCTAGCTACTTGAAGTCTGTAGGAGCACTTAACTTCCTTTGAAGCTTGTCAGTTAGGGTTGAATACAAGTTTATTGGAATAAAAACAAGACACTATGTGTTTTAAATGAATGGGAAAAGACACGTGTCGACTATAATGGGTATATTAAAAAATGTACACACATTTCATTTCGTACATCCTTTATACATGGTAAACTTACTTTTTGCCATTTATTTTGCGTACTTCTGGAACTATGACAAAGGTTATAAAGAATTAATAAGAGAATCTTGCCAGCACTTGAGTGAATAAAAGGTATAAAACGCGAAAAAATGAGCTCAAGACCATCAACTGGAGCGAAAAAAGACAGCAGAAAAAAATACTTTAATGAACCATCAATTGAAGCGAAGGAATGTGTAAATGAGCTGCTAATTTCAAAGAGAATAAATTTGAGATGTTGTGGAATGGAGGCGCGATGTACGGTATGGTTGGTGGTGTTGAAAGATAAGGATTCTCCATTAGCCTTGAGAGGGAGAATGTGTTGGTCGGATAAGGAAAAATTAAATTTCATGCTTTCAGTTTTAGAGTGGCAACGATTCAACAGATAGTAATATTGTATGCATAGTATTTTGGAAGAAATTTAAAAAGAAATTAGTAATTGCAGTTGTTTTTATGCTAAAATAATTTTGTCGACTAAGTTGTGAGATATTTGATTTTATTAAAATAATATTAATTATACGTATTGCCAAAATCTTTCACCAAATGCCTGGATACTACACAATATCTCAGGCAATGCGACAGTTTTATCATCGTAAGAACATCATGAACATGTCATCTTGAACATAGTTAGAAGTCATACAAAAGCAAAGAAGAAATCATCAAATGGAAAAATGAATATTGGTTACGTGTGGCGTATAATTGTTATAAATAATAATAATTGTACATCAACTAACACAGGTGGGGTAACGATTTATAGCTAGATCTCTCTAACACAGTTTTCAGGATGTAAATAAAAAGACTACGTTGTTTAGTTGGGACAAGAAGGTATCGTCGATCGGCAATATATTTTTATATCTACTGGTCGACTATGTATCTATAAAGAGGCGTACAACTGAAATATACTGGGTCAACATTGCAATTCCTTAAGTATACAAATAAGGATACAATTCTGTTAAATATTTTACAGCACATGTGTTTAAAATCTTGTCTTAAGTTTTGTAAAACTGTTGATGTAGTCTCGCGAATTGTGAAAAGCTCTCCCGAATCTCTTCAAGAAGTATTATGAAGTATGATTAATGTCCGTCGGTGGTGCAATGGTTCGATCCCTGCTCTGACCACCATAAAATTCTTTCGACGGCGGTCAATTGAACATATCACTAATTGTGAGAACCTCTCCCTAATCCCTTCATGGGATGTTAACTTTTATGATTAATGTGTAGACATTTACTGTATTCTTCATACGCCACACTGTATTGTCTTAAATAACTGCATTAAAAATTAATCATACGTCAACGTGTATACTCCTAATACGCCATCTAGTTATTGAACTGAAATGCCCTCGTGCGTATTATATTGAAGACCAAATGTTTTTAAATAAATTTGATTCTACGCATCTTTTATGTGGATGTCTTTACATGTCTGTCTGTGGTTTTTCATGAATTCACTCCAAAACAGCCTCTAGAATTTGGGAGGATGTGTTACTGAAACTAATAAATATTAATTATACGTCACAACATTGCTACTTATTCGATATACTGCACAAATTACTTGAACTAAAGTACTTTCTTCACTATGGATCAACTGGGCACGGTACGTTTTTAAGGGGTCTGCGGCAATTGACGTTAGAAGTAGATTACATGACACCAATCTTTGAGAGAAATTTCTCCACTCTTATCCCGGATAGTTACGACTGGAAGGACGAATACCAGGTAATTCAGGGTATATATGCTTCTATACTGATAGCTCCAAGCTAGATGGGAAAGTATGTTTTGAAGTTTATTCTGAAAAGGTGGGATCAAATCTTGTAGAAAGGCTACCAAATCGATGTAGTGTTTTTGAAGCAGCAGCCGTGGTAAACCGAGATGTTACATGGTGGTTGTACCGAAACGTCAACACCGCTGGAGGAATGTGTATCTACACTGATAATAAGGTTGCTATGAAGTCTATGCCATCTGTATTCCTGACTTCAAACATTGCCTATAACTGCCGCGCTCTCTAGATGAGTTGTGCAAGCAGTTTGTAATCCACCTCGTATGGGGGCTGGGATACCTGAACATTCAAGGTAACCATAGACTGGATGAACTGGCGAGACTAAGGAATACCTTACCCGATTCTACTGAATTTGAAACATGTGGTTATGCCCTTTTCTGCATTCTAACTCATTCATGAAAGGGAATCTCTCACACATGTGAATGATAGATGATCTGGAGCCACAAATTGCAGGATAACCAGGTAGGTATGACCAGAACCGTTCTAGAAACTATAATATCGACTCCTAGACAGGAAGTATCTATGAAATTAGCCGTGACCACTGGACATTGTTTGATAGACAGAGATGTGTCTAGATCTGGAATCACAGCTTATGCATATTGCTGAGTCTGCGGGGTTAAAGACGACGACGAGAGCGGTGAACATCTGATATGCTCCTTTCCCGCTTTTTATATGAGTTGTACAAAATTCAAGGGTTTTACTTTTTAGTGGATCTAACATACATTCAAGAAGTTGATCTTAATGACCTTAGATTATATTTGTGCAACACATACTCGTTCGTCAGGGACTAATACACATCGCCTTTCAGCACCATCTTGGAACTCCGGGAAGGGGTATCATATCGCTTGATCACCCAGTCATACTAGATCAATTAATAGGTTCAACAATAGGGACGGAACGTGACGTCCCGTGGTATATCAACGATCTTCATTGGACTGAGTGCGTCAATAGTGACAGACACTTTTACCTAATCTAATCTACCCTAAAGTATAAGTGTTCGTATGAGGTGTGCAGAGAAATTAGCAGCGCTCATCAACGGCGAACAAACTGCATACAAACGACATCTTGGAACTCCGGGAAGGGGTATCATATCGCTTGAACACCCAGCCATACTAGATCAATTAATAGGTTCAACAGTAGTGACGGAACGTGACGTTCCGTGGTATCACAATGATCTTCATTGGACTAAGTGCATTAATAGTGACAGTCACCTCTACCTAACGTAATCTACCCTAAAGTACAAGTGTACTTATGAGGTGTGAACAGAAATTGGCAGTGCTCTTCAACGGCACACCATATTCATTATGCATATAAACGACAATAAATATTAATCATATGACCCAGTGTAGGTAATTACAATTAATATTAATTATACGCCAGCTTGAACTCGCTATTATTTTCTTAAATTTTTTAGATGTACATTTTTCTTTTTAATTTTTTTAAATTTATTCAGGCATTAATACATTTAGGTATTTAAATTTAAAAAAAAACCAGACCGACTGACATTTATCATATGCCACAGTATATTGAATAAAAGAATGCTATTAATCATACGCCATATTGAACTGGAGGTTTAAAGGTGTGTAAAAATAAAAGTTGTTAAGGCATTGGGCAGAATTTCCCACAACCAGTGACATATGCGCTTTCTATGCCTAGACTCACTGGCCGGGAACTATAATTTTACTCCGATTCCGAGTGAGTTTGCTTTGAAAAACTTTATCATGGTTAATTTTTCGAAAGTGTTGCCCTCACTAAGAGACGGCGGTCATTGCCGAAAGATATCCTTCAGTACCTTAAAAAATTCAACCACGTTCCTAATTTTTGATGACCGATTTATAAACTCAAGTTGTGTAACTCAAAATCTTGGCGCGAATTTGTTTGACAGAAATGTCGGGCATCATTGAAGTACCGTACCTCAAGTTATTCGTACTCTCGACCAAAATGCGGTTCATATCTCTTAAGTGGTGTATTATTTTAAACCAGTGTTCTGTGAAAGCCATAGCCAGCAGTGTATTTTCTTAAATTACAATGTAACATTCCCATTCTATGCCATAGATTATCGTGGTAAATTTAAATTATATTAATCATACGTTATGGAGACGTATACTTAAATTTTCTTAGTATCATTACTCATACGCCTCAGTTACAAGTCGTTGATGTTTTCTTCCTAGTTTATCGGAAATCGTACACCATACAGTAAATTAACTAGATTACTAAATTTATCTACTATTGTTTAAAATTAATATGAATAATTCATGATAATAAAGGCAATCTTGATACCATATAAAAGTCCTTATATAACGTTTACTATCTCATAAATAACCGGCTACGAGTTTCAGAGTATACGAGTACATTTCCACTTCTAAGCCGGATCATTTAGCTTTTTATGTGTCGTTTTCCTCTCTTCTCATATCAATATTAAATTTAATATTCAATTTCTAGCAATTTTCAAGTGTATCCGGAATTCGTTTCAGTTGTTTTCCTTCAATTTACGTATATACGTACGTATGTACATACTATATCCGGCTCTAATACAGATAGATGTAGTATGTAGCTAGTGGTGGTGAATGAAGTACGTAAGAGGTAACATCTATAGATAGGGGTAAAAGTTACCCTACAGAATCGGAAATGGGTTCTTGGTTAAGGGAATGAGAGGGTGTTCATATATTAACAGCTACGATGCAAGTAAACTTGAAGAGGATTTTTTTTGGTAGAATGTTCGTTGGATACATAGAATAAGTGGTAACACCCTTTTCGCTCATTCATATAAACTATATACAGATGTATCTTAGTATTTACAAACAAACACATATTTTTATATATTCCTATTCGTATAAGGTAAATAATGTACTTATTTGTATAACCTTAAATCCATGCTTTTGTTGGACCTTCTCTATATCTCTTCCCTATGGTGGCATCACTAGTCTAAAGGTTATGAAAGAGTTACCAGATTTTCATTTATATGCAGGATTATGTATAAAATACTAAAGCAAATTTCACATTATGCTGTAGCCTTTAATAGAGTTGACAGCACGTTGAAGATAGTTGCATGTGTGGGCGGCAATGTCGTCACTGTGTTCCTTCGAGTGCAAGCATCATAGACAGGGGCGAACTTTAACACATAAATACACGTACACTTTCTTTGCGTATGGAAGGATTACATGCAATGGAATGTTATAAATGTGTTGATGTGACTATGAAAGTCACTTCATTGCGTTGGAGTTTGTCCCGGAATGGAAATACTTTGGTGACTGAGCAGGAATTTATTTTGATTCATCTGCAGCTTAATAAATTTACAATGTTTTTTGAATTGCACTTTAAAAGATATAAGTTTATTTTTTAGTTTGAAAAAGGAACACCCCTGATTTTAATATGATTTAAGTGTTAACTTTACAGTGGTTATAAACTGAGTGGGTTGAATTTATCGTGGAGAGAAAATAAAAGAAATGGAGTTTCCAGGCATTCGGTATATACGTATGATCATTATTATTTATATTTAGAAAGAAAGCTAAGATACACTAGTCATATGATCACTTATAATGGAAATATTTTATATTCAATGTGACGTATGATTGAGATTTATTACAAGTATGGAAAGGCACTCTCGATTAAATATGATTTTAATTTTACGTTATCAAGGCAATTACTATTATTATGATTTTCTTTGAGATTTTCTTTTCTAAAGTTCTTCAAAAAGACATACAAATTTTTGTAGTATGACTGACTGTGACAAATGATGTCGATTTGAATCAAAAAGGTTCAATGGACGTATAATCAATTTAAATAAATACTACCTCAATCAAATGCTGACAAGGGAGTACTCAATTAAAACTTTTCAATATAGCAAGGCAATATTTGTAAGATGGAATATAATTCTCATATTTGGACTGGTGTCCTTTAGTTAACCTTGGAGCTTATATACCATTTATGATGCTATGATGATTTATGAGGCGATGATGGTAATTGGTGATAGCAGAGTAGTCAACTGTGCTATCTCCTTGGAAAGTCACCGCAATGTGAGCGGTATATTATTGTTCTATCGATATTCTATGGAAAGTGTTCATCTGAGATGCATGACCTTATACTGGTGGTTGGAGTATTTAACCATACAACAAGGTAGTTCAGGGTTTTACAACCATTTCCTGTCACTTGTCTAGTACATCAAACTACACAACACATGTGTAATTCGTTTTCAGAAGAACAGTCTGTATGTGAAATAAGCTTCCGGCGAGTGTATACCCTTTTATTTCTGATATCAAAAGGATTAAGTCAAACCTCAACAAACACTATTCCATTTTCCCCCTACATCTATTTCAAAACCCTAAGACCAACAACAAGGACTGCATTTATAGGAAGCAGCAGTTGTCGAAATGTATAAAATGCGTATGATTAACCTGACCAACCGTTCCTCTTATGGCGTGATTACCCCGCTTTTTGCGGGATTGTCCCGCGTTTTGGTGTCTCATTCTGACTTAAATCTAAAATAACAAACGGGTTATATACAAAATAAAAGGTTTTATATATTATATTACATATTATAAAAAATTTTGCTTTTTACCTATTGTGTCCCGCTTTTTCGTTACAACGAGTTGGGCAGTTTACGTATGATTAATGTTATTAATTTCAATAAAAATATACTTCGTCAGATATTGGCAAAAACCATCATGATATTATTAAAAACTGGTTATATTGCAGTAAAATATTTATATGTTTATATTACAGTACAGTTTGAAAAAAAATCTAAAATCTAAAATGATACAGACATTACAAATACATAATTATCGTACAAAATAATGATATTTGACATTAAAGATTCGTTTTGAAGAAAATCATCTTTAAGTGGTAGATACTCTGCTACGTCAATCAATATCTACGTCTCTTACATCCGACCAAAGCCTTTTATTTGGGCGGAATACCGAAGTCCACCTTGGAACTTTCTGAAGGTGCCCAAAAGGTATCTATGATGTTGGTAGGCTTTAGCTGGGTTTCCGGTTCAGTTATCACCTATATTCCGACAAAGTTGGAATGTGTGCTGCATATTCTAATTATTTTGCCGATATTTCTATAGAAATTGTTCCTCGGAGATACATTATATCCTACCAATATTTCAAGTAATTAATCGAACCACCCGGTTGTCCAGAATCGTAGCACTCGTTTGTTGTCAGGTGGTCCGTATATATCAGCAAGTAACAAAAGTTTAAGTATTTCCTCATACTTCTATCCCCATTTTCCAAGTTCAATACAATGCAATACATTTATGGGGTCCTCCCCTGAGTGTGGACTAATGTTAAACAAAAAAACTTTCAGAAATGTTCGTCAACTGACAAACTAATATGATACTTGATATTTTCCCTTTATCGTCTCCTAAAGCAAAATGATGTCCGGATAGAGCGGCCATAGCGAGTATCTGGACTAGCAAGTCTATACTCTTTTTAAAAACTTAGCATCTTTATAGTTCAAATAGAACGTTATAAGGGCATATAATTGATTTTAGAATAAATAATATTAATCATACGTATACAATATATTTTCTTAGTATTTATTACTTATATATTCATATAAGTCCATCATATGATTCTGGATTTCTCGTTTAAAGAAACAGACCCAATAGAAGTTCGATATCTGAGTATGAGTTTCAATAATATTAATCATTCGCTCAAGTATGCAATGTAAATTACACGAGATATACAAACTATATGAAAATAAAATTTTAGAGTTTTTATTCAAATATTTTCAATACAGATTTACTATGTGTTGGCTTTTTCTATATTTAGAAACTAGGTGTAATTTCTTCGATGACACTAAAATAACAATTTCCACTTAAATAATAACGGGGTTTTCAACAGAGACGCTACAAAAGTAAATCGATAGGGACAGCAAACGACGCCATATTTTTTTCTGCTCTTTTGACATTTCTCTTCAGTAAGGTTTGCCCTTTCACCATGGAAAGATATACGAGCCAACAACGAGTCGAAATTATTAAAATTTACTACCGAAATTTGGAGTCAGTGGCCCAACTTCAAGAGGCCAACTTTAAGAGGCCTCAACAATCACTGATGAGGCTCATTTCTTGCTGAATGGCTTCGTCAATAAGCAAAATATGCATTATTGGTCAGACAGCAATCCACACGTAATCCATGAGTCATCATTGCATCCCGAAAAAATTACGGTTTGGTGCGGTTTATGGGCCGGCGGGGTCATTGGGCCGTACTTCTTCCGTGATGATCAAGACCCGCACATTACTGTGAATGCGAATCGCTACCGTTCAATGATAACCGAATATTTTTGGCCCCAATTGGAGAATATGTACTTGGAGGATATGTGGTTCCAACAGGACGGCGCCACAAGCCACACAGCGAATGCCACAATTAATTTATTGGAAACCAAGTTTGGTGAACGTGTTATCTTAAGAAATGGGCCAGTCGATTGGCCGCCTCGGTCGTGCGATTTGACGCTGTTAGAATGTTTCCTATGGGGCTACGTCAAGGCTATGATCTATGCCACCAAGCCAGCGACGATTGATGAACTTCGTACGAATATCGAACTTGAAATTGCAGCAGTATCGGCCGATTTATGCTTGAAAACCGTCGAAAATTGGGTTCAGCGTCTGGACTTCTGCAAGCGTGCCCGTGGTGGCCATGCAAAAGAAATCGAGTTCCATACATAATGGCATCGAACGTACTTCCACAAGAATAAAGAATTTCATTGGTATCTAAAACCGGTTTGGTTTTATTTAAAAAAACTTTTGTAGCGTTCTTATTGAAAAACCCTTTATATGAATACCCGATATTTCTCATTTAAACAATTATATGGTCTTTTTTATGGTCTTCTAGTTTTATATTAAAGGACGATTGTGAAACTTGCCCTTAGTGGCACAAAAAGCTGCACGAGATTTGATATTAATATAAATCATACGATAGAGAAAACCAAGTAAGCTTTAGATATCGTATGAGTTATATTTATACGATGATATTAAACATTCATCATACATTTGAATATTGGTTGTGAATACTATTTGCGAGGGGAAGAAACATACAGAAATCCGTACTAAAATATCTTCGGTATATACATATATATAAATCTTTGGCAGCAAAATGTATTCAATGATAAAAAAATATATAAATAAAAATTCAAAATTATAAAAGTCCAACATTTTTTCGTGAGAGATTGTCGTGGAGATTGATCTCAGCGTTCTAGGATACTTTTTGCTTGTAGCTATGGTCACGTCATCAGCATAAGCAGCGCTTCACCTACCCGCTTTTTCAGGTGTGACCAGTATTCCATTCAGCGCAAGGATGCATAGAAGTAGATATAATACGGCTTCGTGAGGTGTGCCTCTGTTGTTCTACCTTGTACAGCTCGAGCTGATCAACTCGGCTATGGCACATCTTCTGGTCAATATTTTGTATTTAAGCTCCATGATATGCACGCTCATATAAAGGCTGCGCCAATTTTATCGCATTAGGCGTGATATTATTAAAGCATCCACCATTTCAAGAAACTTTACCAATGTAAACTTTAGCAGCCAAGACATTCTCTATGTGTAGAGCTGTCCAGATAACAATCTTACATTAATGATCTCGCGTAGGTGTTTATCTATCCGCCATTCCAAAGTCTTCAGTAGAAACGGTTTTAGATATATAAGACTGTCATATACCTAAAGTCTTTAGAAGCTACTCGTATGTGTGTGGCCTTTCTCTTTCTAACTCTTGTATTCTTTTAGTCTATGTCGAGCCCGGGAGACTTAAAGGGGTGCAGGGTGCGAGAGCCCATGTTATCATAGATTTAGTAATAAGTGCAAAGGCAACTTCTGATCGGGGAAGAGTATGTTCATGTACAATGACCTTCCGGTTTAGTGAGTTGCTGGGGTAATGAGTGTCCATAAGGAGATTGGACGCATCTCCACTGGAGATACGCTATCGTAGTATTGCCTGACGCCAGTACTTCCTGGGCATCAACCTCTATTGATTTACAGAAGAGTATGTCGCCTTATCTCAACTTTGTAATAGATTTAGCAGTAATTTCAATGGAATCTTCTGATCTATGAAGAGTATGTTCATTTACAGCGGTCTCCTCATTCAGCGATTTGCCAGGGTTGCTGGGGTAATGAGTGTCCATAAGGAGACTGAACGGATCTACCCTGGAGGTACCCTATCGTTGCCGGTAGTTAATGTTTTCCGTGGCCTCAACTCCTCGGATGTATCCTCACTTGTTAGGAGCACTCGTGACCCTGTCAGCTATATTATATGTTGCGGGGATGTTAAAAAGGTGAGGTTTACAATTAAAAGTTGTGTGGTTGAGACATAACTCCTTTTATTTATGTTCACGTTATTGTCAATGCAAATATGTTCCACATTTTACATATTTTAAATCTCTGCATTCACTTGCAATGTCGCGATTACAAAACTTGTTCTATGTGAAGAAAATGTAGCGTATAAGTAATACTAAATTCAAGCACTAGATGCTCGTATATTCATTCGTCACAGTCATCTGGAGCGTATGAGTTATATTAGTCACATCAGCGGGAATTACTCATACGCCAGTATCTCTTACAAATGGTATAATATAACTAATGTGACCTGGTGTATCGCCTAGTTCAAGTGCATAAACCATTTATTATACTTACATACACTGAAACACTTTTATTCGAAATCTCTGCATTTATTTATAATACCATTATTTCAAAATTGGTGCTGTGTTAAAAAATATGTAGCGTATAGCTAATATCGAACTAGCGTACGAGTACTAGATGTTCGTATAAACAGTTATATGGAGAGTATGAGTTATATTAAATAGAGTAATGGTCAACACTCATACATCATAAATGTCTTACAATGATAATAATATAACTAATACCACCTTTTATTATATATTTTTACAAGTGTAGAAATGAAAAGGACACACTTAATATAAATCACTACAACGTCCTTCTCTCTCTCTCTCTTTTTGTATGACTGTGTATATGTGTTTTTGCAATATCTAAATTACAAAATTAGTACTGTATGATACAATTATCTACTTAAGTATGGGTGCAATACCTTGTATTTATCCACCTATTACAACAATCTGGCAACTGTTTTGTATGATTTACCACAAAATAATCTACGAACACGTTGCTGTAGTGGTGCCCACACAATTTTCACTACGTAAATAGGCTCTAAAACATAAACAAAACCCTTTGGTTTTGGGTCCATTTTAGAGCCCGCATACCCACTCTATGTAGGTAAACAAATACACACAAATACACTTATGATGCAATACACACACATACACACATTGATACCCAATGTATTCTCTCATACATACGTGTGTACCTAAAGTAATTTATGGCATTTTGTTAAACTTGCAAATAGTAATTTGCAAGTGGGTGTTAGTGTTAGTGGTAGAAGAAGCACCCACATCTATCGTTATAACCAGCCCAACACAAACAAAGCAAAATCCTTTTAGTGCCTTAGATGCATCCACGGCATCTCTTCACCCTCCTTCTTATCTTTTCCAATTTTATTCAAGTACAATATTTGATTGTGTGTGTGTGTGGACATGATTGTATTCCATAAACGATGCAGATGCAATAACAAAGTCACATTCACACGCGTTGAAAAACATTACACTCGCACACAAATACACATTTAGTAGTGTACTTACAACCGCACTGTCACATTAACAACATAAAACAACAATAAATGAAACAACACGACATATACAATGACAATGACAAAATCAAACTCAAATAAAATGAAAGCGACAGATAAGGACAGTGTGGGATGGCACTACAAGTTTCTAGAAATGTTGTGTGGTGTGTGCAGGTTTTGCTTTGAACTCGCTACTCACACTCGCTTTAAACCACTTATATTGAAGGGGGTAAAATTGGGCAAATAGTACACAAAATGTACACAAAAAATGGCAAAAATTTGCCATAAAGTACAAACCATGCACAATAAATGTACCAATATGTACGTAAACTGTACCAAAACGTAGAAGGTTGTACCAAGGAGCATTCAAAAATATATCAATGTAAAATTTATGTACTTTTTTAACAAACTTTATGTACTTTTGGTACACTTTTCAGTACCAGAAAGTACTTTTTTTACTAACTTTTTTATACACTTTTTGTACTTTTCATACGCTTTTTAGTTCCAACAAGTTCAGTTTTTGACACACTTTTGGCTGATGCTTAGTTTAGGGCAACTGATTTTATGATCTTGTTAGCCACCTGGCTGTCGAAGAAGACATTGACACCTGTATTTACTTCAGCCGACTGGCTTTTTGGTTAAAGTCGAAATTTTAGCATGAAAATCGTAACAATAATCAGGTATTCTATAAGCAGAAGAAGGAAATTCTCCTAAGTTCTAAAGTTAGGCTCCATCCTGGTGATTCAGTTTAGCTACATCCATAAAATATCCATATATATCCCTGTACAGTGGGAACTACCGGCATCATAGTGTGATATTTATGATCGAATTCAGTTTACGCTTTAGTATAGTAGACATATAGAAGAATATTTGGAACTTCGACTAAAATTGTCCCATGTTTGAGTTCGATCCCGTCATATTTTGATAGTGTCCTTATGCCGACCACATATCCCTTTACATTAGGAATTTTCTGCAAGGATCTTTCACCAAAAGCTTTTGGTAATAACAAAGAAAAAAACAAAAACAATTTAGTTGCTGTGAAATGATTCTTCTTTTTCAATTCTACAGATTGGTTTTGGTCACTTGTGGAACATGATATCGCGTAAATGATCGTCGCCAGACCGAATGGCTCAATGTGTTCGATTTTCCGCATTTTCCGTCACTTTTCGTAGTGCAGAATATTTTCTTATACTTGAGATCCTGGGTTCGATCCCTGCTCTGACCACCTTAAATTTCTTTCGACGGCGGTCACCTCGCATAGTGACGGCGACACTATCGAGTATTTAGCCATGAAAAAGCTTCTCAAAATACCGTTCGGAACCGATGTAAAACTGTAGGTCCCAATCAGTGAGTATAAAACTAGAAGCGCACAGCTCACTGCTTGTGAGAAGCTCTCCCCGATTCCTTCATCGGATGTGATGGGAAACCAGTTTTTTTATTTTTAGGATTTATTTATTTAGAATACTGTCTTTTAGGGCTCCCAGGATTCGTGGCTTGTTGACATAAACTTTGGACTTCAGATAAGACCACAGGAAGAAGTGTGAAGCGATTGGTTAAGTCGGGAAATGCGGAAGGTTTAAATGATCTTCCCTATAGTCCCGATCGAATGCAGGTTCCG
This sequence comes from Phaonia tiefii, assembly GCA_963931995.1. NCBI lineage: Eukaryota > Metazoa > Arthropoda > Insecta > Diptera > Muscidae > Phaonia > Phaonia tiefii. The sequence goes on from OZ008369.1 coordinate 281,290,305, forward strand.
ATATGGTGTAGTCGATATATTGATGAATGTTAGGAACTTAAAATTTAGTTGTTTTAAATCCTCGTTATGTTTAAAGTTGTAATTTCCTTTAAAGCTGTAAGAGATCATGTTTCATCTAACACTGACCCATATTTGACTCCCCTCCCGCCTTATTGTGGCAGGTGTCTCAACCTGATGGCAGGTGTTGAAGAAGAATTGAAGCAAATGATTTACAAAATATAAAATATTTATAAAATAAATATAAAATACTAGTGGATTGGAACGCGCCTATGGCGCCCGTCGAAACATGCTTTAATTTTAATCGATTTTTGGTAAAAGGTAATTCTGTAAGATGAGAGAGACGTAGTTGTTGTTTGTTATTACAACAAACGTGTAAATGATTTACACGTTTGTCAGCTTGTACCTTATATGTATGTATGTATTCATGCACAGAGAATAAGCAGCTCAAATGGATCTTCCAACTAAGAGTGGCACAACAATCTATGAATTTTTTTTGTTTTTTTCGTTTTTGTTTCGTGTTTTATTTCTTTTGTTTTCGTTTTTTTTTTTTTGTTTTTATTTTTCTTCGGTTTTTTTTTTTTTTTTTTTTTTTTTCGTTTTTTCTTTGTAATTTTTTTTCGTTTTTTTTTGTGTGTATATATATAAGTGTTCAAAAAGTGTGACAGAGTCAGTGATTCAGCGATGAGCGTAACTCTTTAAGAAGATATTTTATATAATTGGAAGAAAAAAAAAATAAAATAAAACTCTGAAAATTTGTGAATCTTTCAATACCAGGATAGAAGTTGGACATCCTATCACCGCGTTAAAAAGCAGTTAAAACTTTACTAGAAAATTATGAAATTGGAAGTATTTTCATGCATCGTGACTGCCGGTGCCTGTGTGTATATGAGAACATGACATCAATACTTGCTCTGGAAGCCTTTAAGGTTCTTCGGCTATGTTTATCTCGCGACGCTATCGCGTAATTATCATCGAAAGAGGTTCCCAATAAACAACCGTTCGTATTCGATGTAAAACTGTCTGACAACTAGAAACCTACCAATTCATTATTGTGAGAAGATGTCTCCTGTACCTATGTTAATATCCAATTCTTTGGCGCTCCAGTAAAATTTGCAGCACTTCTTTTCCAAAATTCTGTTGTTGGATATTCAATGTCTTACAAATTTCCAATATTCCCCCTAAAATATCATAATTCCCAGGATTGCACCTAACATATCTTAAAGTTATTAAAATGTCTTCAGGCTCACCAAACCTATATTAAATTATATTTACAATCTTACGTTGCATCAAATTGGAGCCGTATTAAAATTGGTGGTTTATGTTTAAAGAGAAGCTTAATTTTCATAATCAGTACATTGTACAGTCCACTTGAACGTATGATTGATGTTGGTAACAAAGTAAGCGACACACAAATGTGTTGCCATGACTTTGTAGGAGATTTATTATTATTTTTTAAATAACTGGAACAGGTGTTTACATATACTAGAACAATTTTATAAAAAAAATTATGTAAACAAGATTACGCATGAATACTCAAGTGGAAAATAACACGATACATCTTAACGTATGATTGATATTAATATCCAAGTTACGTCTAGCGCATGTGTAATGAGATATTCAAAGAACTCATACCTCCATATGCGTAAATATTAGCTGTTTATTACTTGAAATGAAAAATATTGTTCAGAATTACATTGTATGTATTTGATTGCAGTATCAATTTCAGTTAATTTTATTCCTTGACTGAGAAACGAAGGAAATTGTTATTTTACAGAATTAGACATACAAAAAGGTTTCAATGACTTTAAAAGGAGTTACTTTTTTCAAGGACTAAGTAAGATATTAACATTTATGGTCTTTTTTGACATTTCACATTTATTACTTTTTTAGAACAAAAATTTAAAGTTCGAGAACAAATTTGAAGGTCCACTATTTACATACACCAAAAAGATATTTTGGTGCACCTTCACGTATGATTGGTATTATTATAAATGTGACCTCTGATGTATAAGTAATAGAGGAATCACTAATGTCTATAATGGCCATGCAAGGGGTGTGGCAAAATTTGGAATTTAATTTCGCTTTAAAAATAATACTACGGTGGTCCTATTTATATTTTGGCTCGAGCAGTTAAAAGCATATTCATTTATCATAGGAAATGGTTTTATTGTTTTTCAAAATATTCTCCGTAAAGATGAATATACTTTTCGAAGCACTATTTCCACTCCGGTTGAGACACCTCCAAAACTTGGTTTCTGAACACTTCAACAGCTGCTTTGGGCAAACGTTTACCACGCAGTAAAAAGAAGTCATTGGTGCCAAGTCAGGGCTGTACGGCGGATGAGCTATCAACTCGACATGTTGAGTTCTCAAATAGCCCATTGTTTCAGCTGATGTGTTAGAGCTCGCATTGTCCTGATGCAAAATTATCCGCCTTCTCTTGTAGTGTTTCCTTCTTTCTTCGAACACTGTTGGCAAACAGATGGTGGTATACCACTCAGAATTGACCGTCCTACGTTCCACTAAAGTCACTGTGGCCACATGACCGGTTTTACCGAAAAACCGGTTATATCGATGTGCTTCTTCCACGAACAACTTTTATTGGATTTAGCTCGTATTGAAAGACCCATATGGTCGATTGCTGTTTTGTTTCGGGCTCATATGCTTAGGTCCATGATTCGTCACTTGTAATGATATTATACGTTGCAGTTGAGTTACCGCGGTTGTATTTTTTCAACATTTCTTTGCTCAATCGACATGAGCCTTTTTGTGACCATTCATCAAATTATGTGGGATTCAACGAGAACAAATATTGTTCACGGTCAAATGAACATGCAATATATTATTGATGCTTGTCATACTAATGCCCCAGGATGCCTTAATCTCACGGTATGTCCAGCACAGCATCGATGGTTTCCGGTAAAACGGCCGAAGTTGGACGACCTTCACAAAGACATCCTGGAGCGAACGGCGTCCGAGACTTATTTCTTGGTACCAGTGATTTACAGTGGGTTTTGATGGTGCTGCATCACCAGAAGTCGAAACAAGTTGATTGAGTTGAGGCACTCTTGTCACGATAAATCACGCCAAAAATCGTAAAAAATCATCGCATGCAACATTTCACGGGTTAATTCCGTTTTTTGACTGAGATGCATTTTTCAACACACTATATAAGTAAAAACAACAAATGGTGCTCCCAAGTGAAAACGTTCTAAATGTGTTTATGCTAAAAAATGTCAAACTTTCCAATGGAAGTTCCAGTTTTCATCTGGCAACACTAGTACTGTCAGGACCCGAAATATAAATGGCAACCCTCTATATACATTATAACCTATTACTCTTTGTGTCCCAAACATGTTATATTGAATGGCAAACACAATGTGTTTGGACACAAGTATACTATATTTGCGACAAGCTACAAACACGTTATATTTGCATCCAATCAACAATAAAATACAAATTTTTCAGTGTGTATCTCTGGATTTTTGGGCATAGTTATCACTTTCTGGTTTCTCTGGCTTCTAAGTTCAAATTGATATTTTGCAATTTCATTTAATAATGAAATAAGTGGCTGATTGTTGGACATATTAAACATATGGATATATTAAACATATTAATCATTGTGTTTCCAACATGTAATATTGAATTACAAACACTATGTGTTTGCACACAAGTACATACACTATATTTCCGCCAAGCTACAAACAAGTAATATTTGCATCCAAACAACAACAAACATACTGATTTTCAGCATGTATGGAGAGGCCGTCAGTAGTGCCATGATTAGTGTTCGCGGCTCATGTACATGAGAACGTGGATTTGATCCCTGCTCTGATCACCTTACATTTTTTTCGGCGGCAGTCACATCGCTTAATGACGGCGCCAGTATCAAGTACTTAGCCATGAATAAGCTTCTCAAAATACCGTTTGGAACTGGTGTAAAAATGTAGGTTGCAAACGCGGTTTTGTTGAGGGCTGACGTAAGTTCAGTCATGCCCATAGTCTTTGGTTAGGAGCCGCCAAACCTTTCGAGATAAGAACAGTACAGTTTACACTTATCGGAGGTTCGAACTCAGATTCTTTTGTGATCTTTAATTTTGAAAGCAATTTGATTTACAGGAATAATATCAACTGATTAACTCGTTGCGAATGCTCGGACGCCGTTCGCTCTTAGCTTGAGAACACTCGCCTTGGTTTGACACCACTCTTCCGAGGTGCACTTGTCTTGGCTTGTGAACACTCTTCTGGGGGCACTTGTCTTGGATTGACAACATTCTTCTGGGATTACTAGTCTTGGCTTAACAATACTCTTCTGTAGGCAGGTTGCGGACTGATCGATTTTAAGATGGTCGGGAACTCAGTGTATTGCACACGCGATTATTCAAATTCGCTGCTTAGATCGGTATCGGATATGTGCTTTACATGCCCGGTGAGAACGGTTCGGGATCGGTTATCATGGGATAGGCTGCATGGAAACAGTACGTGTAGGAATAGTAGGTCGAAGCTCCTGTGTAGAAATAGTGCGCCGAAGCCCCCGTGTAGCAACAGTGAGCCGAAGCACCTGTGTAGGAACAGTGAGCCGATGTACCTGTTTAGGAACAGTGAGCCGAAGCCCCTGTGTAGGAATAGTGAGACGAAGCCCCTGTATAGAAACAGTGAGCCGAAGCCCCTGTGTAGGAACAGTGAGCCGAAGCCCCTGTGTAGGAATAGTGAGACGAAGCCCCTGTGTAGAAACAGTGAGCCGAAGCCCCTGTGTAGGAATAGTGAGACGAAGCTCCTGTATAGAAACAGTGAGCCGAAGCCCCTGTGTAGGAACAGTGAGCCGAAGCCCCTGTGTAGGAATAGTGAGACGAAGCCCCTGTGTAGGAACAGTGAGACGAAGCCCCTGTATAGAAACAGTGAGCCGAAGCCCCTGTGTAGGAACAGTGAGCCGAAGCCCCTGTGTAGGAATAGTGAGACGAAGCCCCTTTGTAGGAACAGTGAGCCGAAGCCTCTGTGTAGGAATAGTGAGACGAAGCCCCTGTGTAGAAACAGTGAGCCGAAGCGCCTGTGTAGGAACAGTGAGCCGAAGCCCCTGTGTAGGAATAGTGAGACGAAGCCCCTGTGTAGGAATAGTGAGACGAAGCCCCTGTATAGAAACAGTGAGCCGAAGCCCCTGTGTAGGAACAGTGAGCCGAAGCCCCTGTGTAGGAATAGTGAGACGAAGCCCCTTTGTAGGAACAGTGAGCCGAAGCCTCTGTGTAGGAATAGTGAGACGAAGCCCCTGTGTAGAAACAGTGAGCCGAAGCCCCTGTGTAGGAATAGTGAGACGAAGCCCCTTTGTAGGAACAGTGAGCCGAAGCCTCTGAAATGTATTTACACCATATTTACTAAAGAAAGGATCCCAAAATTCATCCTGAACTAGAGTCCCAGATAAAATGCTGTAATCTTAACGGGTTGTGCGCTCGGAAACGATTCTGAGTCTACTCAAACTTAACATTAAGTAACATAGCTGTATTGACACAAATGAGAATTGCATCAAAGCACTCATTCTTGTGTGGCCATTGATAGTTCGCCACTACTATTTAAACAACGTTGACAGAGCTTGTGTGTTTGTCAGTGAGGGTGATTGTTCGAGGTATTTGGTGTAATCCTGAGTCTTGAGTCTAGTCGACCTTAACATTAAGTTCCATAGCCGTAGTGACGCAAATGAGAATTGCATCAAAGCACGCATTCTTGTTTGGCCATTGAAACTAGTTCACCACTACTATTTAAACAACGTGGACAGAGCTTGTGTGTTTGTCAGTGGGGGTGATTGTTCGCGGTATTTGGTGTAAGCGGTCGATGTTGTGTATGCTTAGGTGACGGGTAGACCAGGGAAGTATGGGGTTGTGAATGACGGTGAGTGTATAGACAGACTATTATGTACGGACGGATTATAACGTCATATTACAAGGTCCCAATCAGTGAGTTTAAAACAAGAAAACGCATAGCTCACTGGTTGTGAGAGGATGTGCCCAATCTCTTCATGGAATGTAATGGGAAACTATTTATTGTTTAGTTTATGGAGGATGCACATAAATCGCTTTTTATTTCTTTTTTGCAGAAATATTAAGAACCATTTAATTTTCTATATTCTTAAAAATTTCACCACACTGTGCCTATGCTGAAAGTTCAAGTGTATGTGTATATGATTGACACACATACATAAACCCCCACATACACCTATTCAGAATAATGATAAACCATTGTATAACGATTACACACTTACACAAGTGCATACACGACGTACAAGTGCGTACATAGAATGTAGTAACACACGAATACACAGCCAGATACAACATGAGATAAATCGGACGAAAGTGCAGGCAACGAGCAAGGATAAATGCATTAATGACATAAGTGTTTGATAATAATGGTTTGAAACAACACACGCTCGCGTACACACATAAATATGCTGTCACAACTAAACACGCATACATACACACACTCACTCAGTCACTAGCAAAGAGTAAAACTGATTTGAAGTAAACTGCATGTTGCGAACCCAGCAATTTCTTTTGTTTTCTTCCTTCCTCTCACTCGCACTCTCTCTTGCTACCCCCCATTTGTTTTGTTATGTTGTGTTTCATTGTATTGTTTTCCAATGTCCTCTCAACAGGCGAAAGGATAACGCCGACAAAACAATGGCAACTACTACTACGACTTCTACTCTGCTGAGAACACGCAGCTGAGACGAAACTAACAAAGTTTAATAAGAACATTGAACGACATTGGTTTTGCGAAAACCAGTAAAACTGTATCCACTTGATCGCTGCGGATATGGGCGCCTTCGTTTCTATTTAGTTGCGGGTGGATGTACAAGTGCAGGCAAGGCAGTCGGCGTGGTTGGCATTGGCGGTCTGAGCAGTGCAAATGGTTGTTTGATAAGTTCTCATAGCAAACGTTTTGTTTTTGTTTTTATTACATTGTTGTTGTTGTTGCTGTTGTGTTTTCGCTGATTTTTTTGTTCAACCCCCTTTTCTTTTTTAATACTAGAGTCTGGTGTTTAATTTTTTCTTTATTGTATTTCATTACTCACCACAACCCTCCAGTTTGCATGACGCTGCCTGTGTCATTTTCAAAGCCAAACCGCCAATGAATGTCTGTGGCTGGCAAAGGAGTACAAGGGGGTTTCTAGGGCATAGCAAAAAGTTGTATCGCCGTCAGAACAGACACCATCTGTTGTTGTTGGTGTGGTTGTTGTTGTTGTTATGACCCACTTTGTGGTTTGTGCTGGTACAAGAGTAACAACAACAACAACAACAACAAAATCTTACAAGTACGGATTGGCAATTCAAGGGCCAACGTGCATGTTTTTTATAATTTCTAACTTCAGAATTAAAATAAAGCAAAACATACGAGGATTTTAAAGATGAAAGAACTTTTTTTAATACAGACTACAGTCTAAAGCCTAATGATAAAAAAAACGATCCCAATATGTATTAACTTTTCGAAAGCACTTAATCCCTTTACTACCCAAGCAATAAATTATGTGGCGTTAAGTTTAAAACCAAACCTTCTTCCCCATTACATCCCATAATGGGATAAGGGCCAGATTCACACAAGCAATGAGCTGCGTGGTTTTCAATTTGTTGCTTCTCTGATTTTGGTCTACACTTATGCGAACAGTTTGAGGCTTTTTCATGACTAATTACTCGATATCGCCAAGCGATATTAAAAGTGGGTAGAGGGGGAATTTATCCCACGTTCTGTGCAAAAGCATTCACTCTCACTACCTGTAGCACTGACTGTTAGGTTAGTTTCTGGTGGCACTTAATGAACGACTTGGACTTATTGGTTCATTGTGATACCATGGTCTTACGTGATTAGATGGTGTGACAGAAATCCCGGAATTTGTTAAAAACCTGTTCTCTGTTTGTTCTAAAAGTCAATTTTTCAGAAGCCCTTTTTTCGGATTTTAATTTTGCCAAAGCCCGATGGAACGGGTTTTTTGGTTTTTTGTTTTAAATTAATTGACACATGTAGCACTTACAATACATTTGTTTAGCGACCATCTCATTTACTTACTTATATATAACTCAAAATTTTACAGCTCGATTTAAATTTGGCAATCACTCCCTCAAAATCTGTTTCTTTTCTTGTATGGATGCACCAATAACGTGTTTTTGGAGCTTTTCGCAAATATAGTATACTTGTGTCCAACCACATTGTGTTTGCTATTCAGTATTACTAGTTTTAGATACAATAAAGCGGTTTTTTTATTCCATTAAACTATTGCCACTTACGACTTTCCAAATAAAACGATCGACACTTAATGCTACGAAATGTGGCAACATTTGCTGTAATGGGTGAAAAAATGCGATACGGCAACACGCTTGTAGCCAATGCCAACAAATACATGGTAGCAGCAGATGTTGTTGTAGTTGTAAGCAGAAACAACAGACACTTTATTTTCGTTCAGTCGTTTCAGTTGTCAAACTCTACACCACTGTATACCAACAATACAAGAATACAAAAAAGTATAAAAACATATGGTATGGTAACCAAAACAGAACGAGACAACTACAATTAGAATAGTTCGTTCTATAAATATAACTTTCAAAACTTCTGCATCAGTGCGTGGTGTAAGTAGGAAAGCAATGTAATATGTAAGTAGCGACAACCAATCACTCTGCACAATTAATAAATGTCTTCGGTTAGTGACTTGTGTAAATACACACCGCAGTGGCTTAACGGGCTAGACGCTGCTGAAGATGATGCTTCACAAACATCGAAACGATCGTCCAGCGAATGTGAGTTCGAATCCCACCCGCGGCATTTACATTTTTTTCACTAACCGGAGAAAACATGATCTCTTATAGCCTTAAAGGAAATTACAACTTTAAACATAAAGAGGATCTAAGACAACTAAATTCAAAATACATATGATTTCAACGGGTGAAAAGAGAAATGACATGGAAAAAATGTCATCACCTGTTTAAACGACTAGACCTGTACCTCGTTTCTGTAGTTCTCGAATCGAAAAAGTGTTCACATGAAACATGTGAATTGAATCAAAAACGCTACGAATTGGTACAAAAACTCGCTTCTCACATGTGACTGTTTCTACAATGTTTGCTTTGCGAAAACTTTCTGTCAGGTACTGTTTTTTTTTCATGCTTATTGGAAAAATGCGAGAAAAAGTGTTTCTAAAAAGTAGGGAGTCGAAAAATTTAAAATTGTAAACGTCAAAAATACTCACAAATTAAAACGGTGAGAGATTTTGATATTGTTTCTACAAAAAGGCTTTTAAGAAATAAAGAATTATTATTTTAAATCCAGAAGCCAAGAATTATACCATTTTCTTATGTATTTCAATTAATTTGTTCTAAATATTACAGAAAAATCAAAAAAGCAAAAAGAAAATATAGTTTAATATATGTCAACTAATTTAGAATTTGCAAGAGACAATTTGGAGGGTTAAATTCCAACACAAATTGTAAGAAGCAGTGGAAATCTCTTAAAATAACTTCTGTTTGTTGTTCTTTTTCGCACTAGCTTATTTTGTTTTTTATATTTTTGTATTACTTGACGGCTTTCATGGAATATTCCAATAAAGACGTCAACAGTGTTGCCTATTTTCGCATTGATATACAGAAACACTTTTTACTCACAAATCGAGAAACGATGGAATTTTTTGTTTCATGCATAATGTGAAAACTTTTTCGATTCCAGAACTACAGAAACGAGGTACTGATATACAATTTTACCATGATCAATATGTATAACATTTACCGCACGTTGTTGTGAACAATTTAATACCAATTTTATTTTCAATCGGAAATAACAATATATCCTTCAAATTTAGAGATATAAACGTATAGGTAGTCTTCCATTAAATAAAATAATTTTAATGAACTTACTTTTGCAAGTTTCTGCTTTTGAGTCTCTCCTTGATAACATTTTCATTCGCAAGAAATAATAACAAAATTTATCTAAAATAACTATTTGTTGCCATTTCTTGAAATTGAACATGTGGCAACATTGTCATTGCTCAAGTCGGAATTTAAGTGGGAAATTGAAATGCCACTTAATATCGCTTAGCTGTCCCGTACAAATTGGGCTATGATTAACTTTAGCGGGGCAAAAAACACACTTAATGTTTAGTATGTTGTAATATATGTGGTTTTGATCCAAATACAGCTTTGTTTGTGATACAAATACAGCTGTGTTTGGTGCACTGTTTATTTAATTTTTGTTTGCTGCTCTGCTCTGTCGTCGGCAAAATAATAAAGGAGGGACACGGATAGATTGTTGGCAGCCTAAGGTAATGTTATTGCAAATGTATAACTGTATTTTTGCATTATTCTTTCAGTCAATGATTCATCAATATTCCTGAATGCGTGTGGACATGAATTGGGTTGTTCTTATATTGAATGATCTGTTGCATTTTAGTTTCATGCATTCAGTCGTCAATTGTTCGTTTGGAAGGAAACACATGCTCATGCCTCCACCTAAGTACACACGCTGAAAAATAATGGCCCCAGCAACATATTGCAGGAACCATGTATATGTTTGCAAGCATTGTTTTCATAAATTGAAGATCTGCGGCTTTTTGCTTTTTATTGTGTCTCACGGTTTTTGTTTTCAACAGTTTTCAAAAAACAACGTATCATTTGGGTCACAAAAACATATATATAAAGACGGTTTCCCATCACATCCCATTAAGGGATTGTGGACAACTTCTCACAACCAGCGAGCTGTGCTCTTTCAAGTTGTTACCCACATTAATTGGGACCTACAGTTTTACACCGGTCCTGAACGATATTTAAGAAGCGTTTTCATGGCTACACGCTGAAATTGTATGTAATTGTGACCCAAATGTGGCTGTGTTTGTTGAAAACTGCTGGAAACATTGCTGTCTGTCACGAAGAAGAAACACAAAAACGGGAAATCTCAAGTCATGAAAACAATGCTTGCAAACATGTACATGGTTAATGCAAGATGTTGCTGGGGCCGTTGTTTTTCAGCGTGTAAGTACTTGATAGTGTCGCCATTACTAAGCAAGGTGGCCATCGTCGAAAGAAATTTAAGGTGGTCAGAGCAGGGTTTCAAGCCACGATCTCATGTACAAGAGCCGCGCATACTAACCATTGCACCACCAAATTAACCTATTAAGCATTGTGTCCCAACTATGTTATATTGAATAGCAAACACATTGTGTTTGAACACAACTATACTACAAAGGACAAGCTAACAAATATGTTATATTTGCATCCAAACAACAAAAAACGACACATTTTTCGGTGTGTATGAATGTCTGGGATGAAATATGCATATGGCTCTGTGTAAACTGTGTAAGTGAACATGATTTTAGGCTAAAGTGAGTTTTGATCTTGCAAATATATGAATATTTGGGGTGTGTTCCAAACATATACACGTTTCCAGCAGAATTTACTTGAAAGAATATGTTACAGAGGCAATTTTCCAGCGTGTACGTTTTAATTTGATGTTAAAATTTAAATAATATTCAGATTTGAAATGCGTGTTTATTATAAAATTTAAATGTTTTTTTCAAATTCACCTTAAACTGATTTAAATTCAAAAATCGTATTCAAAGTTGAAAGAGATTTTCATGTATGAAAATCTTGTTAAGTTCAAAACATTTATTTATATAATAATTAACATTTTCAAATTTGAAAACAAAAATTGTGAAAATATTGGGAATTAATTCTTATTCAAATCATAAAATCATTTTGAAATTTCAATAAAAAAAAAATTGGTTGAAAATGTCACTTAAACTTATGAAGGCATAAAATCATAGTTGAAAATAGAAATTGCTTAAATCCATAACTTCATTAAAATTCGAAAATCATATTATTGAATATTAAATTTTTAAGGATATTAAACACAAATCGAGTAAAAACCGGTTAACCGGTTAACCAATGTCAAACAACCGGTTTTCGATTTGATCGAAAATTAGGGTTTTTAAAAAACCGGCACACAGTTAATAGCTAAAAACGGTTAATAGCTAAAAACCGGTTAACCGGTTACACCGGTTTTTCGGTCCCGATTTTGCCCACTTTAGTACTAGCTGTTTTAATATTCCTCAAGAACGGGGCGAGATTGGAAAGTGTACAAAATACAGCGTAACATACACTTTCCAGAGAACTGGCCCGAAGATATTAGATTGGACTCATCGAACAACCACAGCATCTGGCACGTTGCGGGAAATAACGTGACAAGAGAAACACTAAACTAGACAATATGATCTTCTTAAGCCTACACACCTCCTGACCTAGACTGCATAACATCAATGCAGTTACAACGTTGACTACACAGTTTAGATCCCTGGCTTCTAAAACTTTATACAAGCTTCATCCAAGCTATCATATATTCCTGTTGTATGGAGAGAATCCAAGGTGGTATTCAATCCCAAAGCGGGGAAATCATCACATATTATTCCAAAAAACTTTAGACCAATCAGTTTCCCATCTTTCCGCCTGAAGATATCTGGGAACGACCATAAGTACTTCTCAGCTGTCCAGATACCAGTACGGTTACAACAAGGAAATATCCACGGAAACCGTTCTGCATGTTCGAGTGAGCTTCCTAGGGAAATATATTTATCTAAAGGAATACACTCTTGTCGCATTTATTAATGTAGATGGTCTCTTTAACAACGTCTTACCGGGATCGACAAAAATGGTTCTATCAGTACTGTGTGTTGACCAGGGGATCATTTGTTTCATTTGTGGGATAGTTACGCAACGACACATCATATTGACATTTTGGGAAACAGTAAGGTGGTAGATGACCTGGCTAGGATGGGATCCATCGTGCAGTCAGTAAATATGAAAACCGCGAAGACTTTCTGGATAATAAACGCCACTTGACAATATGGGTCAAGAGTAACTCACCAAAATATTATGGAAATTATCCATCAGACAGGAGCACAACGACATGGTTGTTGTGATACTCTTTCCAAGTTCTCAGGCGATTGTGTGTGTGCTCAATTATGAGTTAACGCAATATTGATCTCAAATTTGCGCTAAGAAATATTTACTGCGTATGAATTTCCTCAGTTTTCTCCAATCCATTTCCCTTAGTTCGTCCAAACTAGGTTTCGAATTGTCTGACAGGTGTTTGGGTCTTAATCCTATTATGACAGAGAAAGTGCCCTACATTTCGATTACCTCCTCGCATGCCCTACATTCATTTGAATAGGTTCCCTCGATGTGTTCGATGTGTTCCGCAGAGTGGAGTGTTCAGTTAGGACGTCTTTGAGTCGCTCAGTATGCGTTGGTCCAGCTTTATTAGCTCTCTGATATTGTTCCCATTCCCAGAATTCTATATGCGTTCTATAAGTTTATGTGCGTTATTTTTGCCCATTGTTGAAATTCGGTCCTAATGGACTTATTAACTAGCCATTAACTAGGTACTAACTAAGTATTAATAAAATATATTACTACCACTTTGCCCTTTACATCTCTCACTTTTTGCTGCGTTGTAACAAATGAGCTGTCGTTTATAATAATTCATTGTTCTCTCTCTCTCTTACATTTTCTTACAGGTAAGTGTTATGACCGTACAAACAATTCATATAAAACAAAAAGGTTGGTAAGTCTATCATAATTAATGACATAAATTATACGGCCTTAGGCACAGTTCATTCATTAAACGATTGAGTTAATCTTCGAAGCAATTAATATTCTTAGTAAACACGACAAAATCAATTTTACCGTCATGGTAATTTTTGCATTAATGTGTAAGACACGCAACATTTTTCACACGAGTTTTTAAAATCTTGTGTTACTTTATGAAATTTGTATATTGTCTGAATTTGAATTGAATGCGTGACTTTGAATTAAATTAGATTTTTAAAAGTTTTAAATACTGAATTCATATACATATACTAAAAAATGCAGGTTATACCTTAACGTATGATTGTTATTAATTTTCGAAAAGTGCTCCTTGACGTATGTGGAATGAAATTTACATAGGAACAGATACGCTCATGTGCATTGATGGGTAACTGTTGTTGTACTCGATTTAAAATTAAAAATACTTTACGATTAAATTTTGGTGTTTTGTTGAAGGCTTTAAGAGTTGTGGGCCTATCACTCATGCAATTAATATTCAAATTATTTATGATATTTCCCTATTTAACTTTATGGTCATTTGCAAATTCACGAATTCGACATACTTCCACGTGACTGTCGGTTGTGGAATGGTTAACGTGTGCGACTCTTTTAAATGAGAACACCGCTGTGACTACCTCTCTTTTGGCGCCAGTGACGTCACTTAGTGAAGGCGATACAGTATCGCCGTATTGGCGAAACTGTCGATCGCAATCCGCTTTTCTAGAAATAAAGGGGTCAAATTCACTGCTTGTGACAAGCTATTCCGTATCCGTTCAAGGAATGTAATGGCAAAACAAGAACTGTAGAAACCTTAACGACTTACACGAGATTTCAGAAGGGAAATTTTTCAAGTAATTGATGAGTTGTCATATAATTTTTTCAAAAGTTGTTTAAAGATATGAATTCTAATAGCAATAGCATTCCAAATGATCGATGCACATCTAAGCGTATGATTGATATTATCATACGTTTATAACTTAGATTTGTCTGAAATTACTTAAATTTCTTTCGGCGGCGGTCACCTCGCACAGTGACTATCGAGTATTTAGCAATGAAACTGCTTCTCAAAATACCGTTCAGAACCGGTGTAAAAACTGTATGTCCCAAACAGTTAGTATAAAACTAGAAAGTATGCAGCTCACTGGTTGTGAGAAGCGCTTCCCAATTCCTTCATAGGATGTAATTAGAAACCATTTTTTTGGCTGTCTATTCATACACTTAGTTTAGTGTGGGGCGTTGTGATACTACGGAGGGTCATGTTCCGTCCTCATCGTTGAACCTATAACAAGACCAGGTGTGGTTAAATACCTCAACTCACCATCATATTCCATCCAACGATCTGGCAAAAAACGCGCGTGTACAGACCTAATCGAATAGTCAGGAGCGAGAATGAGATGAATCACAGAAAATCTGGCAGATCTGTCGGACTTGGTAATTGTTTGATATTTCTAAAAAAATTAATATTGTCTGTACCCATCAGTGTTGGTTTAGGTTGTATTTTTTATGTGTTCTGGTCTAAAAATGATAAAAACAACTATGTTAAATTTAATACAACTGGACGCGAATGTTTTCTGATTTTTCTCAACAAGGATTTAACGAGGACTTGGTTATATGTTTCTGGTGGCCCTACACTTTGCGAGTCCAGATCATGTGCGGCCGTCTGGAAGTTTCGATTTCAAGAATGAGTCGTCATGCTGAAAGGGGCATAACCACATGTTCCACATCCATTGGAACAAGCAAGGTATTCAGAAGTCTTTCCCGTTTATCTGTCATCTTGTTCCTCTGAAAATGAATGTGTCATGGCACCCTTATAAGAGCTAAGAAATGCAATATAATTCTGGGTAGATATTGAGGTCGCGAATATAGATTGTGGAGATTTTACAGCATCTTTTGAATTCATGTCACAATAGGCGTTAATAATACAGGTGGTGATGACCGGCAAGAGATCAACTTCTCCTATTTATTTCTGCCTTTCAACACTATAAAGAGCTGGTACTCTTTATGCAAAGTAATAGATTCCAAAGCCTACCTTGCTATCCGTATGATATCTTATATTATCTGGTGAGCTTCCCTTCAAGCCGTGTCTGTCTGGGATATGAAAGCGGAAGATTTTCTCAAATATCATGTAATCCACTTCTAACCGGATTGGTGATGAATCACAAGCATCACGAATAATGTCTTTACGTGAATTGTCGCCATTTGCGTGCTCAACAGATCTAGCAGTAACTAGTCACATTTAGCAAATCCAGCTTCCATGCCTCCTTCAAAGCATATGCCCATATGTCTAAATACATACATATGTCTAATATATATTTTTTATAGGAAATTTATTGGCTTTCTTGTCAAGATTTCGGAGAGACAAAAAAAGTGTATATAAGATGCATCTCAGCGTATGACTTATATTAATATCTAACTGCTCTCTGACGTATGATCACCAATTGATTCAAAATGTTCATGCGGCCATATATTTATTTTGATTTAAAACAATAAAAATTTAAATGAAATCTTATTACTTTACTAAGAGGGTTCTTGTGGTGTACTTGTTTAATCTTTTTATAAAAATCTTGATATTATTTTGAGGCATTAATATCCCCTCAAGTGCGGCTTGTGTTGAATTTTGAATAACGTCATGACATCTTATACCAACATCACGACACAAACAATATTGTTGCTGATTCAACAGAAAAACAAACACGAAAGGATATTAAGTGTGAATGTGTAGGTGGTGGTGGTCGTGGTAGTGGTAGTGAAAACTTAAGAAGGACATTACACAATTGTACTGCCCCAGGAGGGACTTGGCAGTGCAAAAACTAAAGAAAAATTACCACAATAATCAAACGTTTAAATATAAATTACAAAAAAATAAAAACGAATGGCAAAAAGATAAGAAGACGACAACGACAGCCACGAAAAATGAAGAAGGTGAGTAAGGGGAAGAAAAATGTAAGCGAAAGGGAAGGGAAGAACTGCACATTCAAGCACAAATAACGTTTCCTTTTTGGCTTCTAGCGCTATTGATGATGGCAGCCTTAAATAGTATACAATGATGGTGTACACGAAGAACCAGCTTGTTCTTAACACAATCAAAGGATGAAATAAAAACTGTGAATTCTTCTTCATTGTCGTTTAGTCGTTTACGGTCAAAGTGAAAGCTTTTCAACATTCATTCAATCTCAATGAGTTGTATTGCATTCGAGTATTGCTACGAGTACCATCACCACTAGACGTTGCACAAAATGGACGACGAAGTGAGGGGATGGCTATATTGTGATTGTGATTCTGATGGTCATCAATGTCATTGCAAAAGTCAATAAAATGTTGAATTACTTCCACAACCTATTTGAAGGCTGAAAGGTATACAAAAACTGGGTGTGCTTTACCCATCAGTGGCTCCTTGTATATCCTCTCAAACACCCCTTGTCTATAGCAATCCATTGTGAATGCTTTGATATCACAAACACTTAGATTTTCCCTTTCACGAAAGCTGTCTGTGCAGAGGAGAGAACCCTGTGTGTTTTAACTATAAATGTGTTAGCAAAGGAATTCAATGCTTGTAAAATCATTTGAACATTTAAAGATTTTATAAGTATATTACCAGTCCAACGGCACTTTGTTACCATTTTGTGCTCGCAGATATTACACTTGCACGGATATACTCATTCACTTTTCAGATTCACTTATCCTTTTTTGTTAACTAAATTAAACTTAAGTGAATTTCACCTAATGTCCTGAATTCACTTCATTTAAGTTGTTTGTCAGAGACAAGACTTTAAGTTCACTAGAACTTAATTTGATTTATATACAATCCTTGAATATTTAGAAGCACGTGATAAATTTGGGTGCAGCAGGTTGTTAAGCAGCTTACAATTTCTATACAAGTTACGTTTGCCTTATTGTGAAACTGGTTGACAAAGGGCTTGCTCATTAGAAAATCATATTTGAAACATCTAGACGTATGATAGATATTAATTAGAAAAGTCAAATTAATGTTCATCATGCGCGCCATAGAACTGTTAATGGGAGCTTACTTGTATTGTATAATATAGTTTAAGAGGGAAACACGACACAATAAGCTGCAAGAGGACATAGTTGAGGTTATTATGTTTAATTTAAAAAACATAACTTGCGTTAAAAAAAATTCCAATTTGTATCGTATTATGGGTGAAACCTGTAAGAAGTTTGAATTACTATACTCAACAATTACTGTTTTATTTTATTCTTAAACATGAATAGTATTAAGTAAATGGTTTTCCGCCGAAAGAACTTTGAGGTGGTCAGAGCGGGTATCCAACCTAGGACCTCATGTACAAGAGGTGCTCACACTAACAATTGCACCACCGACTGCCACGCTACTATGATGAGGCATGTAATAAGTCAGCATATATAGGGGTATTAGTGATCATAAATTATTTCGGAATTATTACTACTCTGCCATTACTTATGAGAAATACATTTGGAACAATCTGGCGTATGAGTGTTATAATAAAGTAATATACTCCATATATCTGGAACGAATTGTTGGCTAAAATGCCATTCCGTGACGGCTAAGGTGCATTATAATACAGGGTGCCTCAAGAGAAAGTTTGTCGATAAAATAAAAAATAAGATGTCTCTAAAAACTTGTATTAATTGCACGAAAAGTCAAACGATACATAACATATTTTTGTCGATTACAAAGCTGCGTTCAACAGCCCCATACGGGGAAATTTTTACGAAGGTATGTCTGAACTTGGGATTCCGGCAAAACTGATCCGTCTCTGTAGAATGACGCTAACCAGCACCAAATCAGCAGTGAAGGTGGGGAAAGACCTCACTGAATCATTTTGTACCAAGCGAGGATTGAGACAAAGCGACACTCTTTCGTGCAATCTCTTCAACATCTTAATGGAGATAATAATGAGAAAGGCTGCAGTAAATACGAACAAGACCATTAACACGAAAAGCCATATGTAGCTAGCGTATGCTGATGACATTGACATTATTGGGCGAAAGTTTCGAGAGGTTACTGCAGTATTTTCAAAAATCGAAAAAGAATCAGCGGAGGTGGGTCTTGCTGTTAATGAGGGCAAGACAAAATTGATGGTGTCAACCACTAGACATTTAATTCTTAAAGATAATATCGTATTTCTTAAAATTAATATCGTATGAATGTAAAACTATTTACGGTCAACTATGGCGTTCATTTAATCTATGCAAATTTAAAGCACTTTGTATCCTGACCAACGGACTGGTTTACAATCTCCTCCTTATTCGCTTAGATGTTGGATTTTGTAGTGTTGAAATTTTTCTACAATTTTTTCTCTTCAAATTTTTTGCCCCATTTTCAAATGAGAGTGATGCTTGGCGCATCATTCAAGTGACAGAAACCTCGAATACTGCAGAATCTTCCACGTAGTACAGTCGCTGATTCACAGATTCTGTAAAACTGTCGCAAGCACACCGTGCGATCCGCTCACGAGTAACGCTTCATAGTGATTGAATTCCCAGGAGCCAGGAGCTATCTACTGGCATATCCCAGCGCCCCTTGCATTCAATGCTTTCACGCAGTCAGCAAAACAAATGTAATCTTTATATTGAGACACCCTGTATAATATATATATTTTCTAACGAATTGATCATAAGGAAATCAGATTTGAAACATCCAGGCATATGATAGAGATATTAATAATTCATATTTATAATACGCACCATATACATGTGACTTGGAACTTAGCTTTCATTGTATACTACACTTAAAGTTAAAATTCTCTTGCTACTATTTATTATAAATTATTCAAATAAGAACATGCAATAAATCAATTAGAAACAGTATATAAGTATAACGGAGGTGGTTTACATTCAAACATTCGATTTTAAACTTCGTGACGTATGAGCGATATTAAATGCAAACCATAAGTTAATATATATCATACGCCCGCACAAAATGACTTCACCGAAATATTTTAAATTTAGGGATATTGGCACAATACCTTGTTACAGCTAACTAAAAGTTATAATTTTGAAGTTTACTACTAAATCAATTAGAAATTGAATATAACGAAGGTGGTTTTCATTAAAACATTCGGTTTTAAACTTCGTAACGTATGAGCGATAATAAATTCAAAGCCTGAGTTAATATATATCATTCGCCCACACAAAATGGCTTCACCGAAATATTTTAAATTTAGGGACATTGGCACAATACCCTTGTTACAGCTAACTAAAAGTTATAAATTAAAAATTTACTACAAGCTGCCAGCCACAATATTTCGTTAACTCTAACTGTGATATAAGCAGGGTAGGTGAAAATGTGGTGAATATATTTAAATTATTTATTACAAAGATTTTATTAATGTAATTGCATTCGAAAGAACTCCATATTTCCTCAGAAGATAATTTTTTAATTTTGCCAGCACACACAGACATATGACTGATACCAATAGCGGCGTTACACTTAATATATTCCATGCGATTCTTTCGAAAATGTTTTCGTAAACGTACTTCTGTTTATGCAAAGTATACAAATTGAATGCAACCGACATTAATGACCATCAGGTATAAAATGAGCTTTGTTCCTTCGCAGAAATCATATTTGAACTTAATTTTCATTACATCAACATCTTTTGAACATCCACACGGATGATTTATATTAATAGCGAATTTATAATTAATATATTTCATGCGTCTTTTTACTTAATACAGTTAATACTTACTTAATGCATTTAATATTGAACATGGAAATGAAAGTACTTAAGCAGTTCAATAGCGGCAAATTAGTTTTCGAACATCCGGACGAATGATTAATACTAATAGAATCGCTGGAATTAATAAGTTGAATTTGTTGCCTAAGTCTTTATGTATTGTTATTAAGTATAAAAATTCTAAATTCCAAAAAATAAAGCCATACTCGGAAAGATATGTGGTTTGGGATCTGTAATAAAGGGAAAATAAGGTAAACAATTTTAAAAATTTTGGACACGCCTTTGAAATTTTTAAGTTTTAGCTATTTTGCGTCGACTTAAAAAAAATTCTAAAAATTAACGAATCAACTTATTCGAAATTTCACAGTTTGATCTAGTTCAGTACCCAAACAAAAGTATTTGAGGCAAAGAAGATGATGGTCGATCAATTTTTGTAGCTTTGTTGGTGATTTCAATGTTAAGTAAAATTTTTGAAGGAGGGACGATTTGGCTTATTTTACATTTTGCAATTTTTCGACCATAAACATTTTTTTTATTGACCAGAAATTCCTAAATCGGCTATTCTCTACGATGCAAATATGCATGTTTGAAATTGTGTATCTTTTGAACCCCTGAACCGATTCTGGCCAATAAATTTTCATAATTTTGATACGAATAAGACACGCTAATGGAGAAATTTAAAAAAAAATTTAGTTGAGATACTGCAAAAAGCAAAATAAGCGAAATTGTCCCTTCTTCAAAAAATTTATTTAACATTGAAATCGATACCTAAGCTACAAATATTGGCCGATCATCGTCTTGTTTGCGTCAAATACTTTTATTTGGGCACTAAACAAGCTCATACTTTGAAACATCGAATATGTAAATTTTTATGATTTTTTTGAAATCAACGCAAAAATAGAGAAAAATTCAGAATTCCAAGGGGGTGGCGGGACACTATTTTTTTTATTTTTTTCCTAATTAACGATCCTAACTATCTCTATGTCAGAGTGTGGAATTTTCAAATTAAAAAATATATATATATATTTTCAATAAATAAATTGTGGAGCAAATTATGCCAAATATTCTTACGCAAGCATGATTTTTCAAATTGTTGTTAATCATTCGCTTGGATGATCTAAATTGATTTTTACCTTAATATGGCTGCCTCTTTGGAGATGAAAAATCTCCCGGTCACCTAGTCGTATGATTATTAAATACACTAATAGCGGGTTTTTCAACAGAGACGCTACAAAAGTAAATCGATAGGGACAGCAAACGACGCCATATTTTTTCCCGCTCTTTTGACATTTCTCTTCACTAAGGTTTGCCATTTCATCATAGAAAGATATACGAGCCAACAACGAGTCGAAATTATTAAAATTTACTACCGAAATTTGGAGTCAATGGCCTCAACTTTAAGAGCGCTACGTCCAATTTATGGTCGTCATAATCGTCCCACCAGGTCAACAATTGAGCGTCTAGTGGAAAAATTTGAATCCACAGGTACAGTACAAAATGTTCCCGTGCCAGTAAGACAAAGAAGTGCCCGTAGTGTCGAGAATATTGCTGCCGCTGAGGCTTCAGTTCAAGAAAGCTCAAATGTGTCTCTCACACGTCGTTCTCAAGTGTTGGACATCTCTGTGACGTCGTTGTGGCGAATTTAGCGAAAAGATCTTGGCCTACATCCTTACAAGATCAAATTGACGCAATAACTAAAGCCGCTTGACCACCATAAGCGTCGTATGTTCGTGAATTGGGCTTAGCAACAACTTGAAAATGATTCGGATTTTTATCGGAAAATCATCTTCAGTGATGAGGCTCATTTCTGGCTGAATGGCTTCGTCAATAAGCAAAATATGCGTTATTGGTCAGACAGCAATCCAGACGTAATCCATGAGTCATCATTGCATCCCGAAAAAATTACGGTTTGGTGCGGTTTATGGGCCGGCGGCGTCATTGGGCCGTACTTCTTCCGTGATGATCAAGACCGGCACATTACTGTGAATGCGAATCGCTACCGTTCAATGATAACCGAATATTTTTGGCCCCAATTGGATAATATGGACTTGGAGGACATGTGGTTCGAACAGGATGGCGCCACAAGCCACACAGCGAATGCCACAATCAATTTATTGGAAACCAAGATTGGTGAACGTGTTATCTCACGAAATGGCCCAGTCGATTGGCCGCCTCGGTCGTGCGATTTGACGCCGTTAGATTATTTCCTGTGGGGCTACGTCAAGTCTATGGTCTATGCCAGCGACGATTGATGAACTTCGTACGAATATCGAGAGTGAAATTGCAGCAGTATCGGCTGGACTTCTGCAAGCGTGCCCGTGGTGGCCATGCAAAAGAAATCGAGTTCCATACATAATGGCATCGAACGTACTTTCACAGGAATAAAGAATTTCATTGGTATCTGAAACCGGTTTTGTTTTATTTAAAAAAACTTTTGTAGTGCTCTTATTGAAAACCCCGTTATATGGTATTTTTTAAGGTCGATAACAGAAAACAGAAATTTAATAGAAAAAACTGAATTTTAATCAAAAAAATGTATTACATGACATTAACATTTGAAAATGTTTTCGGGCATATATGGCCACCGCGCTTCGTCAGCTTTCTGGACGTCAAATTTGGGTCACTTCTTCGAGCATTGCTGGCCGTATGTCACGAATAACACGAACAATTGTGGCATCCAAGGCGTCAATTGTTGCTGATTTATCACCATGAACCTGTTACTTCATGTAGCCCCACAGGAAATAATCGAGAGGTGTCAAATGGCAAGACCTTGTTGGCCAACTGACAGGTCTATTTCTCGAAATCAACTAATCGACAAATTTTGATTTCAATAAGTCAATGGTTGCGTTCGCCGTATAGTCACATAGCGCCATTCTGTTGAAACCATATCGAGCCCGGATCAAAGACATCCATATTTTCAAACAAAATTATTGATCACGGTGCGGAAACGATACCCATTGACCGTAACGCGAGCTTGCTGCTTCATTTTTTGAAGAAATAGTGTTCGAAGATGCCACCAGCGTATAAACTGGATGTAATGGGGTCTGTAGGGTCTTTTGTGGATTGATCTCGCTCCGTATGCGGCAATTTTGTTTATTAACAAACCCGTTAAGCCAAAAATGATGAGGCTCAATTTTGCGATAAAACTTCTGGCCAATTTCTAATTGCTCTAGAGCCCCATCGTCGAGAGAACGTCGCATATGATGGTTTCGTAGCATCAATTCCTGCACCAGATGATTATTATGCGGGTGTAGTCCAATATCTTTGGGATATACTCTGATATATCCAAGTAGTGGATGGACACAGCCCCAACTTCTGGTACCGACGACGAATCGATAAATTTGGATCTTCTTCCACACTTTTGTTTACCGCGCCGATATTCTCCTCAGTACGCACAATTCTTCGACGAGTTGGAGTTAGTGCATCATTTGGAGAGTATGTGGTATAAAATCTATCCACAGTTCGATGGATGGCGTGCTCAGATGGATGATTATGTCCGCCATACAAATCACGAAGTCGTCTATAAGTTACGCGAATCAATGACTTAGTTACAAAGTAAATTTGGATAATTTGGTATCTCTGTTCAAGCGTGAATTTATTCATGATTATTTGCCAAAGTATGCTGATCATAAATGTCAAAAAGTGAGCGAAGTGTCATACGTCCGTTTGACATAGTGTCCGTCTGACAGCTAACCCTTTCGTAAGTTATATCTAAGCAAAAAAGCCCTTTATGAATATCCTATGGACGGACTATCACTCATACGTCCTGACGTTCCAAAACTATTACGTATAATTAATGCAAACAGAAAACGTAGGTAGCATACGAGTCGCACAAAATTTTGCATGAAACGTGATGAAAAAGGAATTTAAAGTTTCACACACATACCCACATATATAAGTTTTTTTGTTTAATGATGCGTATGAGTGATACTTTTAGCAACACGTTCAAAACAAAATAAGTTCTTCGATCGGCCCAAAATGTTGTTATAAACATAATTTAGATTACACAGAGTAACTTAAACTGAACACATGCGATATTAAGTTACGAAAAAGTAGATAACAGTCTCATATTTTTGGAGATCTTAGAAATTGATAATAATTTGTATTATAAAGTTAGATTTGAATACCCAGGCGTATGATTGATATTGGCGTATGATTGATTGTTTATTTCATATTTCTTAGGACTTTGCTCTGTATATAATATAAATCTTGTAAGCATAAAAGTGTAATATATCAAGGTACACTAGGATATATAGGAATGTTGAAATGGTTTTATATTAAAAATTGAATCGTTGGTTTCTTTTTACGACCCACTCATTCGACGCCACACTTAGTAAGTTAAGGTTTGCATGATATTATTACCTCGATTTTTGATATCAATAGTAATCATACTTATTAAAAATTTGCCTGCAATATGACCTTTTAGTTTTTTAACGGTCCTAAATACGTCTCTATTTCATATTATTTTATTTTCATTTCTAATTCAATTTCTGAACCTTTTGGGGTATGAGTGATATTAATCCCAATGCTCGAAATAATATATCAAACTGCTAAAATCGTGGTTTAGGTTAAGTAAAGTTCCTGGAATTTAAAAAATTAAGGAAAACAAGGATTTTTATGTTTTTCCTAGAATTTGTAAATCTTTTTATAACTTTCAGTAATCAGATTTGGAATAACCTGACGTATGATTGACATAAATAGAAAGTGTTTAAGTTTATAGACTTCATGTTGCCTAGGATTTTGCTTAGTTCACAATGTAGGCAGTATGAAAAGATGAAGATGTAATTTATCAAGGTACCATGGGATATACAAGTGCGCTAACATGCTGTCATAATATAATGGTATGTGTTTGTCGTATTATATCCCTCATGTAATCGAATTAACACATTATAGACTACAGTCCGAATCAACCGAATCAAGTATCTGATAAAAAGTTGTACGGGTCGCAATATATTTGTATAATCGATTACTCGTATTAGTATTAATTATGAGCCTGTGTGCCGTTTTAATTTTCACATATATCATATATTACCATTCATATTTGTGCAAAAAATCAGATTAAATTTAATCAAGCGGAACATGAATTCTAATAATAGCATTTGAGTTAATATATCCTCAACTGGACGACAACATAATATGTATTAATAATAATATTTGAGTTAATATAAAATCTCTAAAATCTCAATTTATATGTACAGTATTTAAAGAGTTACTTAATGTATAACAGAACACGTAGCAAATTGACAATGTGTTAAATCTCGCAACTATCGTATTATTGTCATTAAAAATAGTTTCCGATCATCCTGATGTATGAATGATAACAATTAGTGAAGTCCAAACTTGAATGTTTCATAACCATACGACTGGATGACCTTGGAGCTTTTTTATTATAGCAAGAGACATATTTTTCTACTGATTTCAAGGCAACAATCACTTTAGATCATTCAGACGTAATAATAACAGAGATTTAGCTAATTAATATCATGTATTTCGTACAAAGTTTTGTTTGTTTGAAAGTTTGTTTTGTCTGGAATGTAATTCTCTTTTTGAACTGAACCTAAAGTGGTGGTAAAAAGTGAATTGTATAATATGCAGAAGTGGCATATGCCAAAGATCTCGCAACTATCGTACTATTGTTATTAAAATAGTCGAGGATCATCCTGACGAATGAGTGATAACAATAGTAAAGCCCAAACTCGAATATGTCATAATCATCTAAATGCATTATTATTAATATTAATAAAAGATAGCTAATGAGACCTTATTACTATCGTGGTTACCGTACGACGTATAGTTTGGAACCTAATTTAGTTTGCAAATGTACTTAAAGTCTAAAAAACAGGTACATTACAAAATGTGCTGTTGTTACATACGATATTTCACAGAACTTACATATCGTTAACAATCATTTTCGAATGTCATGACGTATAAGTGATATCAATGACGTATAAGTGATATCAATTATCAATTAAATCAATTTAGATGAGCCGAACGTATGATTAATACTAATGTACCTTATATGGTAACATAATTTACATCAGAACATCTGCAATAGTTTAATATTTCCAGAGGTTCCCACACCAAACTCATTTTATGTTTAAAACAATTTTTTGGATCATCATGAGGTATGCGTGATAATAACCTTGATATCCACATTAGTGTATTTCGTAATCATACGTCTGGATAATCTAATAGTGTTTTTATCTCACAGAAGTGATATTTTGCTTGCCATATTTAGATACAAATCATTTTAGGTCATCCAGAAGTATGATTAATACTGATACAAAAATCAATTCGGTCATAGTACTGGACACTCGCCATGGGACATATATACAAATATTACGAAATTAGTTTGGGAACATCATGACGTATGAGCGTTTATCATAACTTTAATTTCAGTTTTTCTTAGTACAAAGTAACTTATGGTAAATGATCTACATGCCAGCCGAAAGTATACCGTTACAAAAAGGGGACTGAGAGCGAAAATATTCTATTAGCTTTATGCGACAGTTGCTCTCCCACCGTCAGTACCTATGGCTGCTTAGTTTATGCTTATGACTCGGGATTCTTTTAAAATATGGGAAAATCTGATATGAAAGGTTATCTGAGCAGATTATTGGATTGCAATTTGCTGGCCAGTGAGTTAAAAAATCAATACTGGACAGAAGAAGCGAAAGGTTTTAAAATACTAGTTTAGGATCATCCTGACGTATAAGTGATAATAATTGACCAATAATAATAGTCCTATTAAGATTATTTTTTTAACTAACCTGGGGTAAATTCTCTTCATGTCAGTCGAAATTCTATGCGTCAAAAATGTATATACGAAAATAGTCTCTTGGCTTTATACGATAACACCGTGCAACACGAAAAAATTTAACCATATACGGACACCACTACGTGATAAAAGACCAAACCAAAAAAAAAACCCTGTCTCCCAGTTTTGCCCAAATTCCTCCAGGTTTTTGTTTATGGGGCCCAAAGAAGTGGGGCTTCGGTGTCATTTTTGCAAAAAAGTGATCATTTTCTCAAGCTCATATCTTGCAAACCGTTCGGAATGTTGATTTACTCTCTGAGGCAAAGTTTTAGCTCTTGTCAAATATATTAAATCAAAAAATCTTTATCTTCAAGGTTAAAATCGCAAGGAACTTTAAAAAATTAAATTTTTTTGATGCGCAACAGGATTATGCTAATAGTCTTCTTGAAATGCGAAAGTTATACAAGATATCTTAGTCGTCCATCGGGTTGGGGTATGACGACCATTGCGTTTCAAAATCGACCTGGAGTTCTTAACACTGGACAAGGGCAATTGGGTACATGTGATACTCCCATTAGAATTTCGTGGAATTTAATTCTCACTGATTTCTTCTAGAAGGAAAATACAGCAGAGCTTTGATTTTCAGGGAGGTCCTTTAATTCAACTTGTCTTTTAAACAGGGTGACCGCTTTTCACGCCACAATCCTGGATTATTAGATACTAAATAATTTGCTCACTAACACAATGTTTGCCCTGTTTTATTTTTCTTCAAATTCTAATCTTGAAAATAGGAGTCGTCTGGTATTATTCCCTAAATACTTGATTCCAGTATTGTCCATGTAATCTAATGTATCACTTGTACTGTTTGGGAGTTGACCTAATAATTTTGATTATTATTCAAGAAAGAAGAAGAATAATTTCCGCCCTTTGAAATAAACTGATTCATAATACTAGTTATCTCTTTGAATATCTAAACAGTTAAAATATCCCTGAAACCCCAAATGTCTGTTCCAGTTCCTAAAACTGTGATTGCTTTTCTCTTTTATATCCCTTTAACGATTTTCACGTTTTCTGCTTTAATTTGGCTTTAAATTCACTGTATTCCAAGAGCTTTGTCCTACCATAAAATGAGTTTAATATTCTATTTGCGTGTATGTGCTAAAGTTTAAACAGACAAAAAAAATCTATTCATTAAAGTTAAATAGCACACGAATCCTTAAACAACACACACACGTACGCACGAAAAATCCCACATTCCCACAAGTGTGTAAACACACATTCTCACACACACATGCACACACACACGTACTTTGTAATAGAATTAACCACTAAAATCACAACCACAACTAACAAAAAAAAAGAACACAAACACGAGGGATTCACCAACACAAACATTAATTAGACAATGAAAATCATTTAATGAAACATTAACTAGATAATGATAATGAACATAAATTGCTATAGTTTTGGGGTATGGAATACACCGATACATCCTGCGAAAATAACTCAAATTCATTATAAAATTAGTCAATTGGTGTAAAAGGTGAAAGATTCAGACACGGAGGCAGAGACATTTTAAAAAGTGGGAAAGAATGCGTTCAGTTAAGGACAACTGGTCATTAGGTTTAAGGCTGTTGGTTGTAAAATCATGGTTCCTTTGTAGTCAATAGTGGTTTTGTCTAAGGCTGTGGTAAGCTAAGTCACGTTCAGGATATTTTCTATCAATCCTTCCAAAATATGAACAGAATAGTTTACCCTTTACTAGATTTCGTATACAGAATCTTTATAAATGCTGAATTTACAAAGCTATTTGATTAACTGCTATTGGATCATTGAGAACTATTTGATCATTGAGAACACTCTTCTTGATTTGAGAACACTCCTCTTGATTTGAGAACACTAGTATTGGCTTATCAATAGCTTTCTTAGAACACTTTTCTTGCTTGAGGACACTCTTTTCCTTGAGAACATTCGTGTTGTATTGGAAACAATCATCTTAGAGTGGCAATAGTATTCTGATAACACTTGTCTTGCTGGAGGACACTACACTCTGCTGGCAACACTTGTTTTGGATTGAGAATTCACGTCGTGGCTTGACACCAGTCATCTTGAAACCCTTGTCTTGAACTGATAACACTAGTCTTGGCTGGAAATACTCTATAGATTCTTCGTAAACTAGTCGATGTAAGATATTCATGAACTGAGTGTATTGAACATGCGATAATTCGTACTTGCTGGGGCAGGTCCCATACAGGACCGGTGAGAACGGTTTGGGATCAGTTATTTATGAGTTTAGTATATGAGAATAGTGAGCTGGGATTGCTATGAAAGAATAAACAGTCGCAGCCGCTATATGGGAATAGTCAGCCGAACCTGCTACATAATCATATTCACTCGAAGGCAATATATATATGTCAGGATAGTCAACCGATTCCGCTATCTAAGAATAGTCAGTCGTACCCGCTTTGTAGAAGTAGTCATCCGAAGCTGCTTTATAGGAATAGTCAGACAGAACTATTACAATAGTCTGCCGGGCCGCTTTATAGGAATTGTGGGCCGAAGATGCTATATAGAAATAGTCAACCGAAGCCGCTATATAGGAATAGTCAGCGGAAACCATAGGAAAGGCAGTTTGGGTATAGTCAACCGCAGCCACAATAAAATAATAGTCAGTCGAAGACGGTTTATGCAGGTAGTCAGCCGAAATTGCTTTATAGAAATAATCAGTCAAAGCCGTTGTATTGGGAGTCAGCCGGTGCCACTATATAAGAATTGTAAACAGGGGCCGCTTGGTAGGAATAGTCAGCTGGAGCCGCTATGTAGCAATTGTGCGCCAAAGTTGCAATGTATAAATAGGCAACCGAAGCCGCTATGTTGAAATAGTCAGCCGAATCCAATATATATGTGTTAATAGTCAGCCGAAGCCAATAGTGGTGGGAATAGTCAACCGAAATCTCCATGTAAGAATAGTCACTTGAAGTCGGTTTATAGGAGTAGTCAGCCAAAGCTGCTATATAGGAACAGTAAGCCGAAGCCAATATGTATGTGGGAATAGATAACTGAAGCGGCCATGTGGGAGTAGTCAGTCGAAGCCGGTTTATAGGATCAGTCAGCCCAAGCTGCTATATAGGAATAGTCAGCCAGAGCCACTGTATAATAGTCGCCATATATCAATAGCCAGCTGAGGCCGCTAGGAGTAGTCAGTCGAAGCTAATATACGTATATGTGGGAATAGTCAACCGAAGCAGACATGAACGAATATTCAGTCGAAACCACTTTATAGGAGTAGTCAGCACAATCTGCTGCATAGGAATAGTCAGCCGGAACCACTATATTATATAGGAATTATGTGCCGAAATTGCAATATATATATAATCAGTCAAGCCGCTATACAGGAATAGTCAGTCGAAGCCAATATATATGTGGGAATAGACAACCGGAGCCGGCACAGTCGAAGCACCTTTATAGGACAACACAAGCTGCTATATAGAAATAGTCAGCCAGAGCCACTGTATAAGAATAGCCAACATATATCATAAGTCAGCCGAAACCGGTATACAGGAATAGTCATCCGTAGCCAATATATATTTATGTGGGAATGGTTAACAGAAGGCCGATGGTAGGAATAGCCAGCAGGAGCCGCAGTGGGAATGGACATCCGAAGCGATCATTTGAGAATAGTCAGTCGAAGCCGCTGTACAGAGCCACTGTATAAGAATAGCCGCAATATATCAATAGTCAGTTGAAGCCGCTATATAGGAATAGCCAGTCGAAGTCAATAAACATATATCTGTGAATAGTCAACCGAAGAAGACATGGAAGATTATTTAGTCGAAACCACTTTATAGGAGTAACCAGCCGAATCTGTTGCATAGGAATAGCCAGCCAGAGTCGCCATATACGAATAGTCAGCCGAGGCCGTAATATTGGAATAGTCAACCGTAGCCGCCACATATGAATAGTCTGCCGAAACCGCTATGTAGACAAAATCAGGCAGAGCCGCTACATAAAATGTTATTAGAACATATGGATCATTATGTCTCAAACATGTAATATTGAATAGCAAACACAATGTGTTTGGAAATAAGTATATTATATTTGTGACTAGCTCCAAACACACGTTATATTTGCATTAGGGGGCCATAGTTTACCGTTTTTTTTTAATTAACCAATCATTCCAAATAAAAGTCAAATTTGTACTATAAAATTATCGAAATTTATTAATTTTTCACCATTTCTCACTGCATACTTTTAGGGATATGATATATAAAACACAACCGCCGTAAAAAAAAACTTTAACTAACGTTTCTATTATCGACAGCATTAAAACACATATGCCTAAAAGTATACACCATTTTATATGGTGTTTTCATCCATTTTTGTAATGAAATTTCGTGGCACTTTTTTTATAAAATTTATAACTTTGTTCAACAGTATAAAATATTATGGGAATTTTATTTTTGAAATCAAAAGAATATACTCCCACCTTTCACATTTTAGCAACCAGACCACAACAATCGATAACGACCAGCTTTTTTTAGTCCAAGAAAAACTAAAAATACTTAGTTTTTTGAGTGTCATCATAAAAGCATGAATATATTTTAATCTGTTATTGTTATTCAATTATTTTTTCTTAAAACTTAATGTAGAAATACCATATTTTTCAAATATACATACTCCAAATCGATACGACAAAAAGAAGTTATGTTTCCAGCCCATTGAAATGCATGAAAATCTGAGGCAGGTTACTGCAGAGTTTCATTTTGTTGACTTTGCCGCGTTTTTTTGTACAAAAACAAAATTTGTTGAAAAAATCTAATGATTTATTTCTCTTAATTAAACCATTCTCTACAAAAC
Source organism: Phaonia tiefii (assembly GCA_963931995.1). Lineage (NCBI taxonomy): Eukaryota > Metazoa > Arthropoda > Insecta > Diptera > Muscidae > Phaonia > Phaonia tiefii. The sequence goes on from OZ008369.1 coordinate 281,322,203, forward strand.
TGCATCATTACATTTTTGATATTTGACACTCGAAAAAGGGTATTTTTGCCGGCAAAATCCCTCTGTGCGTCGTTTTTTCGGTGAATGGGCCTTAGAGAGGGTGGAAGAAGATCACCCTTTTTATTGTAAAATTTTCTTCAGCGACGAGGCTCATTTTTGGCTCAATGGGTGTACGTCAATAAACAGAATTGCAGAAGTTGGTTCGAAGAGTAGCCAGAGGCTGTTCAAAAGCTGCCAATACACCTTGGAAAATTGCACTATTTGGTGTGATATAATGGCCGGCGGCATCACTGGACCGTACTTCTTCAAAGACGGTAATGATCGCAACGTTACGATGAATGGAGCTAGGAACAGTTCGATGATCACGGACTTTTTTTCCCAAACTAGGAGAATTGGAATTGGTTGACATGTTGTTTCAACAGGTCGGAGCCACATGGCACACTACACCATGAACCATGAACCAATTGAGAGGCGAGTTTGGTGACCAATTAATCTCACATTATGGCGCTGTTAATTGGCCGTCTCGTTCATGGGATTTGACCCCACTGGACAATTTTTTGGAAGGTCCGTGAAGTCATTTGTCTATAGTGACAAGCCGATTGCAGCCTTGAAGATAACATTACCCATGACATTGGTGCGATATAGGCCGAAATGTTGGAAAAAGTGTGCCAAAATTAGATGTAAAGAATGGACCATATGAGGCGTAGCCGTGGGCAACATAATCATGAAATTATCTTGAAAAAGTCATTGATTAAACGACTTAAATATCATTACTACTATTTAGAAAGGACCTAGCTAACATTTTAAAAATTTTACAGGAGGAGGAAAACTTAATAAATGACATAATTTCAGAAATTTTAAAAATGTTTTAATGCTGTTTGAATTAAAAAGGGGAGGCACCTTTTGCGTGCACAGCACACTAATTTTTTTCAGTAACGATGTACTTTATGCTTTTCTATACGACTATGAAAAAACTTCTATTTCAAAAAATGGATAGATACGTCCTTTCTAAATTAAGGTAACGATATATATTTCATTCACTTGCACAAATTGTCTGTGGTTTCTTCAATTTTCAAAAACCAAATGTTTAAAAAATTACCCTTGAGATTAGGATGAAGTATTACCCTTATCATTCGCTGTATTGACCTGTTAAAGATTTCTGTTTATTTTGTGCCCACTTCTTCTTCTCCTCAATACATATCTTAAATCCTTTTGCATATCCTTTGGATAATATATTACTGTATAATTATACCAGTGAAATTCCCCCACAATTTTTAGATCCTCCCATAAATGTCAACTCCCTAATGTGTGATAATCCTGTACAGTATCCTTTTCTTTAGTTGTCCTCCTTTTTTTTTGGTCTATTGCTGCTTCTCAACTCATTATCCTAATTACATTGTATTCATGTTTATTCACTTTCCGTTTTGTCTGCTCTTTTTTTATGTTTTAAAGTCATTCATTTAGAGTGTTAAGCAGAGATTGTGTCGTGCATTTAATACGGATTGTTGTGTTTTTTATAGCGTATGTTGTTTCTTTTTTATGAATCCAGTTACGTGACGATGGATAGAAAATTTACACAATTTTGCTTTTAGCACATTTCACATTGTAACGCAGTGCAAATATATTTAATATGTATATAATGTAATTTCCTTAATAATAATTATAATGCTGTTGGTGTCGTTCGAGACTGCGGGGTTTCGCCTTTTGCTTTCATCCTTCCCGGAGGTTTCATGTCCAGCGGTTACCAAGCCACGTCCTTCTACAACACACCACTCGCACACACACGCTCTCATTATGTATGCATGTAGTACTTGTCCGCACAAAACAAACCGTATGTTCCCCGGCAAACATTTTGCGGAGAAACATATCCTTTTTATATGCAAAAATTAATGGCGAAAAAATGTTATACAAATTTTATACTTTAATGTAGTATGTATTATTACGACTTGAATGCACAAGGTTTTATTCGATTTGTTGCATTTATTCAAGTTTGCTGGTCGTGCTTATTTTGAAAATCGTGGTGCATGTGGGTTCTGCGAAGGATGGAAAATAATGTTAGTCCTTTGGAGCTGACTAGGTTAAGTTTGTGGTTAAGTATGTGGGAAATTTTATTCAGAAATCAGTGGAGATAATATTTCAGCTACACTCACAAAAGTATTTCTGGGAAAAAGTGGTTGTAGCAACCATAAATTCAGTTGTTGTAACCGAATAATTCAGTTTAAAAAAAACCGTTTCGCATGACATCCCATGAAGGAATTGGGGAGAGCTTCTCACAACCAGTGAGCTGTGCGCTTTCTAATAGTTCACTCACTAATTGGGACCTGCAGTTTTACACCGGTTCCGAGCAGGGACCAAACCCACGATCTCATGCACAAAAGATGCACACACTAGCCATTGCACCACCGACAACCACAGTAATTCAGTTACTGCAACTAAAATTCGATTGTATCAACCTCGCATCATAATTTATTCAGTTGTGGCAACTCAGTTTTGCATTAATTTCGTTGCATTAACAAATACTGCCATTATTTCGCTTGCATCAAACGAATTTTTTATTATTTTGGTTGAATACTCTCAAAAATATTCGGTTGAGACAACCGAATTAGCCGTAACCGAATATATGGGTTATCACAGCGTGACTAGAGGTCAATACAGCCTAATCAACCGAATTAGAGGTTGTCTCAACCGAATTAGTGGTTGTGACAGGCAAATTAGAGGTTGTCTCAACCGAATTAGACGTTGTTACAGCTGAATTACACAGGTGGCCTCAAACAACCCACAGGGGTCGAGGTCCTTACAATATGAGGATAACATGTTTCTCCAACCGACTTTTCTCCTCTAGTTGGTAACACTCAACCGAATTAGAGGTTGTCTCAACCGAATTAGTGGTTGTGACAGGCAAATTAGAGGTTGTCTCAACCGAATTAGACGTTGTTACAGCTGAATTACACAGGTGGCCTCAAACAACCCACAGGGGTCGAGGTCCTTAGAATATGAGGATAACATGTTTCTCCAACCGACTTTTCTCCTCTAGTTGGTAACACCAAGCCCTCGCAAGAAATCTTCCTGTCTTTCGAGCAAAGTCTCTGTCGTCCTATTTGCCGACGGCCTTCGAGTACGTCTTCGAATACCATTCGAACTGGTTCATTCTGAACCATTTTACTAACATGGCCTAGCCAGCATAAACTCGCTATTTTGATACTCATAACTATGTCGATTTCGGGATGCAGATTATATAGCTCGTGGTTTATCCTTCGTCGATTGTCGCAGTTTTCTGCTATAGTACCATATATTTTTCTATCCTAGACTCCCAGTAATGTTTGTGTGCCATAAAGCAAGACAGTCTTCGAATACCATTCGAACTGGATCATTCTGAACCATTTTACTAACATGGCCTAGCCAGCATTAACTCGCTATTTTGATACTCATAACTATGTCGATTTCGGGATGCAGATTATATAGCTCGTGGTTTATCCTTCGTCGATAGTCGCAGTTTTCTGCTATAGTACCATATATTTTTCTATCCTAGACTCCCAGTAATGTTTGTGTGCCATAAAGCAAGACAGGTTGTGTGAGAGTCTGATAGAGTTGGATCTCTATTACCCGAGAGAGGGCGTATCTCTGAAATGCTTGTTTAGTCCGAAATAATATGTGTTTGCAGGCACAATTCTCTGTTTGATTTCTACGCACTTGCCTCTGTTTACGGCAAATCCGAGCAATACGTTATTGCCCCTGTTTACGGCCAATCCGAGGTAAATGAATTCATCCACTACCTATAAATTATTGCGCTTATCTACGCTAACCCTTTTATCCAACCGGGTGGATGTTCTGCTTGTCGAAACCATTAATTTTGTCTTATCCTCGTTTATCGCCAAATCCACTTTTGCAGATTTCTTCGCAATTCTTGAAAATACTGCAGCAACTTCTCGCAGATTTCGCCCAATGATGTATAAACCATCAGCATACGCGAGCAGGATGTGACTTTTCTCACGATGATCTCAACTAACAAGTTGCAGAGATCGCATGATAAGGTGTTGCGCTGCCTGAGGTCTCCCCTCGTACTAAATGGTTCAGTAAGATCTTTACCAAGGATTTTGTGTTGGTTAGTGTCGGACAGGCGTGTCAGCTTAACAGGCATACCACGCTCCGACATAGTCAATTTCATCCAAATGAATTATCTTTATTTTTATTAGGCAATATTATTATTAAAGACGTAGTAGTCGTCGATTTGGGGTTCTTGGGTCTTCTTCAGGATTTGTCGTAATGTGAATATCTGGTCGATAGTTGACTTTCCAGGCCTAAAGCCACAAACGCACATTACACTCGAGAGGACCTTGTATGAGATGCGTAAAATGCTTATTCCATGATAGTTTGTACATATTCTCGGGTCGCCTTTTTTGAAAACAATTCGAATTGTTGCATATGAACTGATGCATGCACCGTTTTTGAAAACAGGACACAGTATGCTAAAGCTCCAATCATTGGGTATGAATTCGTCTAGCCAAATTTTGCTTATGAACTGGTGCATGCACCTTTCCAAGTCATAGCCTTCAGCCTTAAACAACTCAGCCTGTAGTCCATCAGCACCTGCGGCATTGTTGTTCTTATCCCGGGAAATTGCAGTTGTAACTTCGCTTGGCTAGGAAGGGGCTGTAGACGCCATCGCCCTGATCCTCGCCCTCATCTATATTGAGGTCTCCTGGGAAAAGTAAAGCAGAGAGTGATCTCTCCATATTCCCAACATACTTTGCACATCTGCTACAAGATTCCAGTCCTTTTTTTTTATCAAACCAACAATCAGGGGATGCCCCCTATAAATGCAGTGCATTGGCAAAGGAAAATTGAGGTAGTGGAGGGTGGAAAGAGGGATTAGTGTCTGTTGACATTTGCCTTGAATCTCTGTATGTCACAATTGGTGGGAAATACACTGGCCGGAAGTATATTCCACATACGGACTGTACGGCTGAAGAACAAATTTTCTCTATAGTGTGTAGTGCGGTCAATCAGCCACTCGATAAAAAACGGATGAGAGCTCCTGGAAAGGCGCGTGCTTCGGTTAAATATCCTCACGTCTGGCATAAGTTGACGGATGTCCGATGAACACATACCGTGGAAATTTCGATAGAACAGCGACACGCAACCCACATTTCGACGATGCTCAAGGGAGACAATAGAGTTGGATACCCTACTGTCCCCTATCAACATCATCGCTCTCCTCTGGACACAGTCGAGAAGCTCCAAAGATGTCCTACGAGCACCTGCCCATATATGGGAGTTATATTCCATCTTTGGCCTGATGTAGGTGGTGTAGATATTGAGAAGATCAGATGGAGTGAAGTATTTCTTGCACCGCTTTAAAAAGCCCAGACACTTGAATGCATCTTTCGATACTTCAAATACATGTATGGTACACCGGACATCACATTGTATTTTCATGCCCAGAACATCAAGAGCGTCTGATTCAACAATATCCACACCGTTCTTAGACAATGACGACACACCTGGGTCAGCCTTATAAATGACGATTGGTTTGACTTTGTACTGATTCTTCTACGGGCCTGATTCTTCCTTCTATAAGATTTAATTTGCTCACGCTCGCGATTTCTCCACAACCGTTTTTCCTTCTTAAATTAACGGATTTCCTCTCTCCTCTTCTAGTTATACTGATCCGTCGCGGCTCATGTTGCTACTGACTGAAGCATTGCCATACGTGCAGCTTAAGAGTCACTGGGTTCTACATCCTGAGAATATGGCGGATGAGGTAGCAGTTTGTAGCCTATTTTTGGATTTTGGATTTTTACCTATGGGATTTATGGGTTTTTACCGTAGCGACTACACCCTGTGCGCCGGTACGTTATCATGATGGAAGATCACGTTTTCTGCGCCAAATGCGTTCGTTTTAGCTTCAAATCAATGTCCAATATGTAAAGTATCATCTATAGCGACCAAAATGGTTTATTGCCTCTCCTGCACAATCTTATTTTTGCCTTTATATCCCGACTTTTTATAGTACAATACTACACAAGGTCGCTTAACTCTAGCGACTGACTTTATATGGTGGAAGAGCACTATTTTCGTCGCCAACTGCGGTCGGGTTTGCTTGAAATCAATGTCCAACAGCTGCGAATAATATTCGGGTGTGATTTTTTTAACCTATTAATGGTAATCGATATGAATGAATCCCTAATAACTGTTTCCAATACCTTGTTGACCGACAGACACACCTTGGCCTTCGTTGGTATACGTTAACCCGGTGAAGTCCACTGCTTTGACAGTTCCTTGGTTCCTGGTGTATTGTCATGAACCCATGATTCGTTCACGGTTAAGAAACGGCGCAAAATCTCTTTCGGTTTGCGGTTGAACATCGCGAAACACTCCTTTTCAGTGATCACTTTGTGGCGATTATGGCCGAGTGTGAGCAATCGCGGCACCCATTGTGCGAAAGCTTTTCTTTGTCCAAATATGCATGCAAAATGTAATGTATCCACGGATTTGAGATGCCTATAGCCTCAGTCAACTCAGCCACTTTCATTCCCCCATCGTCCAATATCTTTTAGGTGACCTAAACGTTCTCAGTCACCACCACAACAGAATTCAGAGTCCCGATAGTATTTATCAAGCCTTGCTGTGGTTTCTGATGGATTTTTGCGCAAAACATACCGCTTGATGAGCACACGAAACTCACTTTTTTCTATTTTGGTCCTTGCTTAAAATTGTACAATAGCCTATTAACAGATTCATAGTCTCTATAGTTTATAGTACATTAACAGTTCACCGGAGCAGTGTTGACTTTTTGTACTTCCCTCGTAGATAATTTAAAATCTACGAAAGAAATACAAAAAGTCTCGGAGTTTTCAAACCGCCTCGTTACATGCAAGTGTTGTAAAAACTTGTCTCATGACTCTTGTGATGTTATTTTATATTGTCTTCTTGTATGATCTTCTGATGAGAGTTCTACTGATACAGTTTTGCCATTATTTTCCCTCCGTGGTAGATCCAACTCCTGTTTAAGCATAGTTTTTGTTTATAGGAGCTTTCTGAGTTTCTGGTTATCTCATAATTTCTTTTTCTGTGGTTCAGCATCGAACAATTTATATTTTCTGAATCGCATTTGATATTTTCTGAATTTCAATTGATGTTTTCCGAATTTCAATTGATATTTTCCGAATTTCAAATGATTTGTTAACGAAAGCCAGCTGATGTTTTCTGAATTAAAATTTGATTTTTCTGAATTTCAATTGACATTTGCTGAATTTCAATTGATATTTTCTGATTTTCAAATAGAAATTCTAAACTTTAATTGGTATTTTCTGAATTTCAATTGGAAATTCGAAATTTCATTTGATCGTTTCTTAATTTCAATTTGAAATTCGGAATTTCAATTTGAAATTCGGAATTTCAATTGATATATTCCGAATTACAATTAACAAAGTTGTAGTTGATTGCGTTTTACAAAATAGTGATATATTCCTTTGGAGATATCTCTGTTGGACTTGCAAACCAACCAACCACGTAAGTTTATTGCTTTACTTGGTTGCATGGCTGGTTGCCTTTTGATGTGTCAGGTTTGTTGGTTGTTCGATTCCGTTCTTCTCGGTTGTGTGTCAAAGTTCAGTTGGTTGAATTGGTTGCCCACACATGTCTGATATGGGCGTAAGGTTGGTTGAATTACTCGTGGGTTGTAGATTTTGCCGTTTGCCGTTTGTCGCTTGGTGTTTTGCCTTATTATGCCATATGTTTTTGTTAGCAATTTATTGAAATTGTGTCAACCGGATATTATTGCATGTGCAGTTAATTTTAGGGTTTTTATTTGGGTTGTTCATATGTCTGCAAATACATGTGAACGTACATGCAATGTGTACAACGTACACTCATTCTTATATGGGATAATGTGTATATGTATATGTAGTTATTGTACACGCAAAGAAACAAATATAAATTACAGTTTGTTTGTGGTAAAAATATTTATTTTGTCCCAAAAATATTTCGTTTGGTACTTAGTCGGTGGTGCAATGGTTAGTGTGCCCGCCTATTGTAGCTGAGATCATAGGTGTGATCCCTGCACAGACCACCTTAAATTTCTTACGGCTGCGGTCAACTCGCATAATGACGGCAACGCCATCGAGGATGTAGTCATGAAAAAGCTTTTCAAAAATACTGTTCGAAACCGGTGAAACACTGTAGGTCCCAATCAGTGAGTATACAACCAGAAAATGAGAAGCTGTCCTCGATTCCTTCATGGGATGTAATGGGAAACCATTTATTTTTACTTCGACTTCAGAAGATAAATACTTACCCCGTTTTCATAGGGGAAAAGTTAGTCACTGAATATACGCGCTGTACAAGGAGTGTCTAACTAGAACGATTTTTAGGCTTAAGTCAGTCGTTAGTCAAGAGCTGATTCGTAACAGTTTCTTATCTACTGTCTAACTCTAATGTGAACATGTCTGTTGTAGTGAAATGCAACCCTGATTCTCATAGTTGTTGTTAGTAAGACTACGGTTGTTCGTTAAAAGTTAATATGTATTCAATCTCTTCGTGCTTCGTGCAACTGTGGGAGGCAGTTTGGTTGAAGTGTTATGTATTAATAGTCGTTAATCTGATGATAGCCGGTGACTAAATTTTCGGTGACCGAAAAAGTTGATAATTTATCCGAAAATAAAAGCTTCTGTCTGAAATGGAAATGTCCTTTGTTGCAAACAAACTTTCATTTGCATGCAAATTGACATAATTTGTTATTGCCTCAAATAACCAAAAGCGTTTGTTATAAATGGGAAAAATTAATACACACACGTCTAGACTCAAAGGTGATCACTTCCATGAATTTGCTTTAAAAAAAACTCTTTTATACAAACATACACTACATCTTGAATTAACTCGGTATCCTTTCAAGGAAAAGTTCATAAGTACTAAACTACATTGGTATTTAAAATACAATAAAGTCCTCCTATTAAATAGGGTACACTTCCATCCAATATAAGTCCTATGTAGGAAATATAACTCGTTTGTGATAAACGAAGTAGCTGTTTGTCGGACAAAAAAATCGTTTCACGTAAAAGTTTTTTTTTGTTTGGAGTTACTATAACTCGTTTGCAGTAAACGAAATAACAGTTAACAAAAACGTCATTCAACATTTTGGTGTTTTGAAATTAATGTTGCCTCATGTTTGAATAATTTGGTTTATTTACGATATATCGTTTGTTATGAACGATTTTTTGTTTGATATTTTCGGTAAACGATTTTGTTCGTTTGCCGCAAGATCATTACGCAAACGAAGTTCATTTATGTGAGATTTAGATTGGACGTAATACAATTTTTCTTTGCGTGTGCCTTCTTTATTTTAATGCATTTCCATTAATATTACATGTTCTGTGTGTTAACAGTGCGTTTGAAAAGAGTGTGCCCTAATATGATTAACTAACTGAGGAGGCCCCATAAAGGAAGTCCGCTATATAACTATGTACTGGTAGCAACACCTGCAAAATATTCAGCTAAACCTGTTCGCTTCTATAAGTGTTACAGTTAGTTTGTCAGCAATTCTGGTCGCTATTCAATATTACATATTTTAGACACAATGATTAATATGTTATAATATATGTGTTTGTGATCCAAAAGCAGCTTTTTTGTAAAAAAAATACAGCTGTGTTTGATGTTTACTTCACTTTATTTGTTGTTCGATAACAAACTAATAAAAGGGGCACAAAGACAGACTGTTCTCTCAATAATTGGTTCGTGGTAAAGAAACAAAAGGTTCAAATTTCTAAATCAGACGACGTATTAGCCATCAATTCTTCAGTCCAATGCAAATCAGTTGCAATCAATGTTAAATGCAATCAGTCAGTTAAATGCAAATCACCAAAACGATAAATTAAGCTATCGGGAAACATTCTTTGCTGCTCGCGCTGAGTGTGAAAACGCACAGTTTTCTCCACAACTGCCACTAAAGATAACATATTACGTCTTTTGCGAAAATTAGACCTAATAGGGTGATTACTTTTGCAACACGTTGTATATGTGGAATGGCAACGATTCCTTTGCCTTTAGCATGAAAAAAAACTATTTTCATATCAGTCACACCTATTCCCACATATTTAAATGGAGCCTGTTAAGGCCCAATAAATTAGTTTAGCTCCGCCGCTGTAGTCGATAATTCCAGGGATAAGTACAAACCATTATAGCATTTACAGCTGTCATAACTTCTTTAGTTATATACAAATGTTAATTTCCTTCTAAATTTATAGATGCAATCACATACAATGCACTGTGGCATGCAGCAGTTTTTGTCGTCCGTGCCATAATGATTATTTTCCTATAATTTCAATTTAATTTGAGGTTTTATACATTTTATTTTTACTGAAAATTAAAACATAACATTACAACGAATGCATGAATACACATTGTAAATATGCATTAACAACTTTTCTCAAAATCCTTAAAGTATGCAACAAATGATAATTACAAATTTACATTTTGAAAGCAGTAAAGAGTAGACAACAAATAGCACAGGCTTCTAACAGCAACACCACCACAATCGAATTCAGTAAATATTGATTCAACTGACGCCAATATGAATGATTTTTGTAGAGTAAAAGAAAACAGAAAAAGAGCCAATTGTATAAGCAAACCCTAAATTGTATGCAATACAAAATGCTTTACCAATAAGCCCCAAAGTATGCTTCACAAAAGTGCTATACTATACATAAACAATTTACGGTATTGTATTTTTGTTTGTGTTTATATGTTTATAACTCAACACAAATACTTTGATCACTTTACGCATATTGACATTTAATTCCAATAGATTTGCAAATCAATACAATTTGCATACGAATTCAAATTTGAAAGTTCATTTCACACTCACTGAACATGAATGAGTGTGTACTTTAAATTTGTTCCCATTCGTATGTATGTGCATACATATAAATTTGTTAAATTGTGTATGTACACTCTTCATACACACATTAATACATATGATGATACTTTTGCCGCAAGTTCATTGCATACATTCAGGCGCATTTTGCGCACGAATACTACCTTAAATTGTCACAATAAAAGTGAAAATTGTTAAGCACTTTTCATGCGAACTACAATTTAATAAAATTTTCTGTGAAATATTTTCAAAGTTTGGATTCAAAACAAAATTACTATTTTGCAACTCCTAAAAGTATGTTATTTTTTATTATTTTTTCTATAGTGATGTACATGTATGTGTATATGACAAAAATATTATTTCTCGAAAGTTGAATAAAAACTTGTTCACAAATTGTTTTTGAACACTTTGTACAAAGTGTCCCAGATATATATTTAGTTTTATTTGTCAATTTCTATGAAATAGATTTTATGATAACATTAGATCGCACATATAACATTGAGTTTAAGAAAATTGTTGGGGGCATATGCAGATGATAACTATTATGGGAAAAACTATTTTAGATTTAATATTTTATTGATTCTTCTAAACGAGGAATAACAAAAAAATTACGTTATTTCAGAAAATCAATTTTATATTTTAATTAAACCAAATCCTAAAAATATCATATTTTCCAAACCGGAAGAAGCTTCATATTTAAAAGTAACAAACATAATGAAAATAGAAAATGATAAACATAAATTCCGTCTATTTTTTGGCGACCCACGCAAACGTTATAATGGCCACGATTTACGGATATGACTATACGGTGTGACTATCCAGCTGGTAGATGTCCTCGAGAATTATAAGGCTGACATTACTGATAGCCAGGAGATGCGATGGACAGGACATGTCTGTACACGGAAGAAGAACTGTGACATATACTACAGCTGCCATGAGAAAAATTATGAATTTGGTTGCGGATTTGTAGTGTGCAAAAGACTGCGAGACAGTGAAAAGTCCGGAATGTACAGCACGAATAATGAATCCCGAAAATATTTCCAAAGGGTGAGATCATCGAACAACGGGACGATTAATGGGCTGCCCTCCAATAAGGACGAGAATGTCCATCTGGTAACAGATAAGCAATGTGTGCATAAAATGTGGAGAGACCACTTTTCACCACTACTCCACTCAGATTCGTCCACTAAAGATCAGGAGGTAATGATTGTGAAAGGCAGTATAGATTGTACCCACCGACTCACAGCCATCGGATGTGAAAAGTAATGACACCAATGAAATCGCAAGACGATTACCTTTCATTTGAGTACCAATTTTTGGGCCTTAGGCGCAATTTCCCCCTTTCGTACTGTATTCTATGAACAATTCTAAAGAGGATGCCATTTTTGGTTTTTTCCAGCGCGTGTCCCCAAGGTGGTAAAATTTTGCCGAAAAGGAAATGGTAAAGAAAAGAAAAAGGAAAAGTAAAGGACAATAAAAAAGGAAAGGAAAAGAAAAAGAGAAAGAGAAGAGAAAGAGAAAGAGTGAGAGATTTAGATCGAGAGAGATAGATAGATAGACAGAGAGAGAAGTAGAGATAGAGAAAAATAGAGAGACAGAAAAAGAGTTAGATGTAGATCGAGATAGAGAGAGACAGAAAGTGAGATAGAGAGAGAGACAAATTCAGGCAGCGATATTTTATAGTCGATAAAGTTAAATTTTAAAACAGTGTACATATTTCTGAAAAAAATAGAAAATAACAATCAAATCACAATCTACACACAGAAATACAGAATATTTAAAAATCTGTAGAAAAAAAATAGTGGCTTTCTAAATCACAGAAACAAATTTTCATTTCCATAGAGATAGTGAGAGAAAGTTAGACAGACAAAAAAAAATTCATTTCCATAGAGATAGAGAGAGAGATAAGACAGACGGAGAGAGAGGTAGAGGGTAGAGAGTTAGATCAAGAGAGAGAGAAAGAGAGAGATATCAAGATAAAGACCGAAAGATAAAGGCCAATGATATGATATTATATTTCATAGTCGATCAAGTTGAACCTTAGTATAATATCCCTATTTCTTAAATAAAAAATAATTGAAATAGAGACTTAAAAATCTCTATAAAAAATTTATATATTATACAAAATTATTATTATTTCCATATCAAAAAGCCCTCTTCTTCCAATGGCGAAAAGTATTTTTTCATAGCAAAATTTCACATATAAAAAAAACGGCTTCCACACCAATTTCCAGCCATTCATGGCTTTTGTTCCTTATATTTGTCCACATACTTTAGCTAGGGGCTTAGTTAAGATCCTACCCTTTTTATTTTGTTTATAAAAGTTGTGATTCTCAGAAGCTTTGTTGTTTGTTTGCATATCTCGAAGGTAAGTAGTCAAGTGAAGAACAAAAAGTAAAGCATACCTGAAGGAGTTATTTGCTATCAAAGCATGTTGCCTGCTCAAAGCACCACAACTTTAAGGAAACTTTTAAGAAAAAGATTTTACGATTTGTCGATAATTTAAAAGGAAACCAAATGCAGGTTAACAAGAATTTTATTTACAAACACATATATATAAATCATATCTTAAGGCATAATGTTTTTTGTGGGCCTCAAGTGCTTAGAATAAAGGTATGAAGTGAATATTGATCAAATAAAAGTAGAAAGTAAAAAACATCTGTGTTTCAAAGAATTTAATAAAATCTTTATTAAACCAATACATTTGCAAAAGAAAAGCATACTTTAAGGAGACCATGTTTGAACATAATAGGTCTTTGATGTTGCCACACATAAGGATGAAATAAAGTATTTTTATTCTTCTACATGTGTAATGGTGTATTGTTAACAAGACACCATGTGTATATGTTTTTTTAAACTCTGGTCAACATTTTGTATCTTTTGGCCTATAACATTTAGGCTCCACTCAATGTGTATAAGAATAATTTAATGAAACTTTTATTCACAGGACCAGTTTAATTTAATTTTCTTTATGTACAAAAAAAAAAACAATTACAACTTTTGGGATTAGCCTTAACTCAATCCTTGTGTATGCTCCTTAATAGTAAGTTAAATGTCAGCCCCCTAGTGTATGCTTTCACATTCCTCTCAATTTATTTATTTTTCAAAATAGAGTGGAGGATATGTACTGGAATCCGAGATGGCACACACTCCACCAAAGTACATAATCCTTTTTGAAGATATGCTTTACTTTATTGTGTGGTTGTTTTCTGTTGTCGTTGTTGTTTCGGTGAGCCTAACCTCTCTAAGGTATACTATAGTTTACTGCTACGATTAATCTTTTGTCGTTGAAAGCATCTCAGATAAATAAACTCCCCCTCCCACAACAAAAAGCACCGCATAGCATGTAGCAGGATTTACGAATCAATTTTTCTAAATCATTCGATTATGTAGCATATTGTAAGGATGAGTTTCCTTCGCAGTGCAAATGATTGATTGTTATTTACACCAAAGATTTACATCCCACAAATTTAGTGGAGGTTATAGATTATGAGTAGATTAACTATGGCAAGTTATCAACATGTTGCATGTTTTATTGAAGAAAATGATAAATGATCTAAATTATGCTACATATTTAACCTCGAGTGACCTACCTAAAGTTGTATATGTTTTCTTTTGATTTCCAACAATTGCTAGTAAAGAGAATTTCTAAATTTAGTAAAAATGAAATGAAAGCATTTGAACTTTAAGCTTCTACACATGAATATGACCTGTTTATTAAATTCAAATTGTTTTGAAATTTCGAGAAAACCATTGCCACTGGGATCCCTTAAGGTAGTCTACATGTTTGTTATTATTGAAATTTATACTTTCAATCTTTTACATTTTTGTGGACGTTTTAAACTACACTCGTATACAATAATCCCATCATTTTTAATCCCCTTTATGTTTTAAATTACCCAGTGCTTTTTTTCGTATGTGTGATTGATATTTTTGAGTGTACTCATCGAAAAATAAAATCCAAATAATAAAATGTTGCTATGTGATGCGTGATGTGCCAACTGATGAATTGCAGGATGCTATATCACACGTTACATTTAACGCCCTCACATATTGGTATGGATTTCGAATGGTAGATCTCACGTAAATACAAGATTAAATCTTCGTAATTAAGCTTTTGATTGAATTTAACTGAATGTTATAGTGAGAGTGTAAAATATATTGTTCTATGAAAATTGGCTCCCTAAAAATATGCTCAATTTTGTGTCACACATGTCTCCCTCACATATACTACTACAATTGTAATCAATATAAAGTAAATTTGAAACGTAGTTAGAATTTATTAAAAAACGAATTCGATTAAGTTGGTGTATAGCATAAAATAATACCATTTACATTTCCTGAAGGGACGTCGGAAGTTATGCCACGGTAACTATTGCACAAGGGCTGTGGTGGATTTTCTTAGATAGGGATATATCATTAGTAATAGATTCTTCCTAAAGCTTGGGAAATGGGATTCATTGTTTGCTTGAACGATGGTTGATATCAAAGCTGCTGAATGTTACGTATAGTGGCGATTGGAAGACGATGGGACCTTTCCCACATAATAGTTTTAATTGATATTTACAACCGTTGCTCTATGGAATGGTCGATTTTTTGTGGGTGTCTCAATCGGAGTGGAAAATGTGCTTCCAAAATTGGTTTGAGCGCATATATTGAAAAACAATAAAACCATTTCCAATAATAAATGATTGTTTTTTTATTACTGGACCCGAAATATAAATACCAACCCTCGTAGCCGATCGAAATAGTTTTTATAAGAACAGATCCGAATAGTTCTTTCAAGTATAAAAAGGCTTTGCTCTTTGGCTCTGTACCTATGTTTTAAGGAGACTTTATTCCTTGTTCAAACAGGCACACTTCACCTTTGTTTGAACAAAGGCTGTACTCGTCGAGAGTGCTATACCTTTGTGTACACCAAGGCTGCACTCTTCGCGAGTTCTCCACTTTTGTGTTTACGGAGGATTTACCTCTAGTGGGTTCTGCACTTTTGTTTTTATGAGAGGTTTACCCTTTGTGGGTGCTGTACCTTTGAACGTACGAAGGCTTCGCTCCGTGTGGGAGCTGCACCCATGTTCGTACGAAAGTTTCACTCTTTGTGAGTACTGCACCTTTATTTGTACGAAGGATTTGCTCTTCGTGAATACTGCACCTTTGTCAATACGACGGATTTGCCGCTGCTGGGCACTTCACCCTTGTTTCTACTAGCCATGTTTCCTTGTCTCTACGTTTATCATCAGACACATCGCAACCAGCCGAAATGAATTCGGAAACATATGACCTAATACCTTTATGTGGAATTACCGAACCAGCAACCCAAACCCGTTTATCACCACTTATCTCTCCATACTTCATATAACGACACGCCCGTAGTGACCGTTTAAATTCTTACGAACGCCGTGCCCGTACCCGTTCAACCGAAGGCCGGATTCACCCAACCTAACGTAAGGGGGTATCTAAGTGCCGACGTTCATGAAGAGTCCGACAATTTCGATAAGACTTCGTCCATTATCTGCAACCACCTCACCTGTAACTGAAGACTGATCACCATCATATTTTACGTCAATACCCTCTCAATTGAGGGTAGAACCGACAATTATTTGCAGTCTTCGTGCATTGTCCGCAACCATTTCACCCATCTCCATCGCAGTCAGAACCGGAACCGGATCTCCGTTGTTAAGGTAGAATCCCACGACTCAATGAATGTTACTGCCTAACCCAAAGGCACCAAAGGCACTCTGCCTTGCTCTATCGAAAGTTTTTGGGATATCTGGAGCTACGACCTTGCTTTCAACAAATCTCTTTATTGGCCGAATTCATTCCTCTGACAGGAAAGCCATCAAGTCGCCTGTAGATTGACTTCTATGAAAGCCATACTGTCTATCATCGAGAAGACCGTTGGACTCAAGGTTACCAATTTACCATGGTGTCCATAACCTTAGAGAGAGAGAGAGTAGAATATATCGCTATTAGGCGGTAGTTTTTTAGGCATCGGTTGTACCGTCCAATAGGATGGAAAATATCCGCCCGGTATGAAAGGTTGAAAAGAATGGACGGGCTAGTGTCTGAGAACACGTAGAAATGGTGGAATACCATGCGGGCCCAAGAATTTATATACGTTAAGTCTTGCCATTTGCTGGGCAGGTAAATCAAAGCAACGTCAACTATCCTCCTAAGAAACTCTTCGGGTTGGATCACCAGTTCAAATGGCCTCGGGCGGATTTGAAGGCAGCTGGCGAGTTCCTTTGACATGCAGGTTTGGAAAGGACCCACACAGGCAGGAGTAGAAGGAAGTATAACCTGTTACTTAGGCTTCTACACTGATGGCTCCAAGCTAGATGGCAAAGACGGTTTTGGATTCTAGTCTAGACCTTACACAAAGCTCCATTGTAGTATCTTTCAGGAAGAAGCCATGGTGATCGAAGAAGTTGCCCGCTGTCTGGAACGAAACCTTATCACCATCTACACTGATAGTTAGGCGACAATAACATCTCTGCAATGTCTTTTCCTCACTTCAAAAACTGTCCACAACTACTGCGCATCTCTAAATGAGATACCCCAGCAGGTTGATATCCACCGTATATGGGTGCCGCAGCACAGGATAGTTGAACTGAGTGTGCTAACAGTGGCAGCCGCTTTTGCTGAGCCTATGCTAGGCTTCAAAATTAACAACGTCTTAACGGTATTGATAAAATTGGCTCCATGGGCAACATATCCAAAACGATTACAGTACACACACGCCGAAAAACTGTCTTTTTTGTTTGTATGCAAATATAACGTGTTTGTAGCTTGTCGCAAATATAGTATACTTGTGTCCAAACACATTGTGTTTGCTATTCAATATTACAGGTTGGAGACACAATGATTAATATGTTGTAATAAATGATTTTGTGACCCATATATAGTTTTGTGACCCATATATGGGTTTGTTTGTTGAAAACTGCTGAAACCAAAAACGTGACAGACAACAAAAGCAATATTTGAACGTAAGTATATGGATGTTCCAAACATATTCATGGTTGCTGCAGCGTTAAATCACGAGAACTAGCATCACTCCCCATCAGCAAAAAGGCAAATAGTTTATGAAGACTTACATAAATCTCAAGTTTAAACCTCCCCTTAAATTGTCCTTTCACCAATTACTGTCCTTACAAAAACAAAAGGTTTAACTGCAAAAGCTTTCCTACCTTTGTTTACATTTTAAATCCAATTAAATAGTTTTAAATTATTGCTAAAAATCAATGCAATTGAAAATTTTCTTAAAAAGTACACAGTTGACTAAGCAATTTGATTATATACCAGAAGTATGCTAGTCTCTTTATACATTTGTTACTTTCCTCAAAGCATGCCTTTTTCCTGTTTCCTGTTCAGTATGAGTATGATATCAAATGTAATGACTATTAGTGTGATTGTCTTTTATGTTTCTTGTTAAGAATTTAATCCCACTTTGGAACGAATTTCAAAAGACAATTATTCAAAATCCATTCAGTAATCTAAATAGCAATATCGGCTAACTGATGGCACTGACAAAATACTTGATTGGCCTCTCATAATAAATGTTAACAATCTAAGTCTAAAGCAACATTTGATATCAATGTGATATGATATGAAGTTGTTGGTATTGAAATTGGTGGCAATGCAAATAGAGTGCTTGAAAATTAAGTGACACCCCTTCCCCAAAAGTATACTTTATATTTTTGCCACAATTGTTTTCTTGAAAATGATGCGTGAATACGAAATACTTGATTACTAACGCGTTATTCATAAAATATTTCACATTGTATGGAACCCCTCTACAAATACAACTTAACCTTAAAGTATGCTATATTTGTGTGAACTCAGTGTCACCCCTTCAGAGTATGCTATACTTTTATCAATTTTATGCATTCCCCTTTAGAGTATGATGTACTTTATAGAATTGTATTCTTATTATTTCACCCTTGCATTTTTTTAAAAACAAAACTATCATAAAATAAAACATCTGTTAAGAAAAATTGAAATTTTTGAATATATTATAGCATTAATTTTTTTTCATATACAGAAATACGATTTTACATTTGTTTCCTCAATCTATCTCCAACATACTTTTCCAATTTTTGCTTATACCAGCAAAAAAGTATGCTACATTATATGTATGTCTGTTATGATAGTTTCATTTCCTTTTAGTAGTTTTGGATTTTCTCAAACTAAAGTCAATCCTTAGCTTGCGTGTGTGTCGCCATCTAAGGATTCTTGAAATATTACCTTTTCGTATCTGTATATGGCTGAGTCCTCTTTTCGTCATATTTACATGTTTTGATTGCTATTTCATCCGGTATTTAAGGAACATACAATAACTGTTTCTACCTTCCTTCTTCGTAACTACTATTCGTTGCAATTCATATTCTACTTGGTTGGTAGTTTATGGTATGTAATACATACATATATATAGATATATATATATACATGATATTTTGGAGCATAAGTATAAACCGTAATCGGATGTACCTATATGTTCATATGTTGATGTTTATAGCATGTCTTATATGTATGTATATCCTTGCACAGTACAAAATTGTATTTTATTGTACAATTTCCAAATCTGCATTACATTTGTTTTGCCTTCTTTGCCTTTCTGCAAGTATTTTTAGTTTTTTCTTATAGTTCAGTGAGAAAGAGAACGATGTTTGTTTCTTTTTCATTGGATTTATTACGAATTTCTTCGAATATTGTTGGAATATTACTGTCGTTACACAGGAAACGGATGTCGTACAACAATATCTCCCAAAAGTATACTTCTCTTACATCACATTCTTAAAGCAGGCAATATTTTGTTACCACCATCAAAAACTGCAAGAATGTAAAGTAGAGTAGTGTATTTAAGATTTCACTCTCTATAAGTAAATTGTATTCAGCTTAGCAGATTTAGTATTTAGTTAATTTCTAGTTGACCTAAACTAGAAGCAAGATTCATTTATAATATTCAAGTTCCGTTAAGTTATCGCTTTAAAAATAAACTTGATTTTCCATTACAATCCATTAATTAATGTGAAATTCTATTATACTGTAGCCTTTCTATTTTAAAAACCTTGATTCAATACCTAGAGTTTAACATCGCCTGCATCACATAATTTAGGTGGTCCGTGTATGGCTAAAACCTGCGTTTTGTAAAATGACTGTAAATGATTGTATGTGTATTTGTAGATGAAGCGTATGATTAATATTAATTGTTTAACTTCAACGGATTAATAATATTAATTGCTTAGTTTCATCCTAGGGAATACTTAATATCAATGGCATATAAGAATTGTTTAATGTTAACTGTGGTAAAAAATGCTTAACTAGTAAATGTCTTCTGAAATATAAATTAATCAAAATATTTATTTTGTTTAAAAAATTTTATAAAAGTTGTAATTTATTAACCCTGTCATCCAAGTTTCAAGTTTGCTATTAAATTTTTATCAGTTACAAAATACAAAATTACAAAATACAAAAAAAAATTAACGAAATATTAAAACTTTCAAGCGATTTGTTAAGTGTTCACTTTTTGTCTGCCTTACTTTTATCTAATAAATTCAAGTATTAAGTTTTTTCCTATTGTGAATATGTAAATTCGTTACAAATTCTATACACTCTATTCTATGTACATGCACAATTACTCCTTCCCTCCCTATATTATGTTCAACTCTTTTGTCATCCTCCCTAAAGTATGCAGCATTTTTCTAGTATGTGTATATTTCTGCGCCTTTATATTTGCTTTGCTTTTCCCAAGTGTAGCAATACATGGATACAAATATACTACATACCTAACATTACCAACCTTGCAATCTAAAAATGTTTCAAAACTATTTTATTACTTTCGCCATGATTTTTTTTGTTAGCCGAAAATTCTGTTGCCGATGTTATTGCCGCTGGTGCTAGTGCTGCTGTTGATTTAAAATAAAAACAAAAACAGAATGAAAAAAGTGATGAAATAAAGGACACGCTCCGTTGTGAAACATCTCCGCTACAATTTCCCTACAGGAATATAAACGAACGAGCTGTTAGCATTAAATTTACTGCAGCATAACACATTGTCTGGAGGCCCTTTTTTCGGGTACAACAAGGAACACACTCAAGGAGAAAAGGTGTTTTCGTAATCATAGTATATAATGATTAATGAAACGTATAAGTAATATTATTTAATAAAAGTTATGAGAGCGTATTAATTATCATAATTTAAAGTTCATTATTATATTAAAAAAATATTATAAAAGGATTGTAACTACCGCGTAGATTAAGACAGAGCCAGAGAAGATTTAGGTCCGATGTATGTAAGATTTGGCAAAAAAAGACGTAAACATGACCGATGTTTAACTGACAATAATAAAGCCGACTAATATCCATCATTAGAACCGCTCTGAATCTGGGTTTAACCTCCTTACAAGAGGTTTCAGAGTTTATTATGTGGTATCCCGTTCAGGAAATGGGTGCCACATTTAAAGTGAGGCTTTATTTTTCACAGTTAATCGGATTCTGGCTTAAAATTCAAGTTTCCGATGTCATTAAATATTTCCAATTTTTTTCAATTTAAGCCACTCAATTCAAGTCAGTTCAGTTTATTTTAATACAATTCAATTTAATTCAATTTAATTAAATTTAATTCAATTTAATTCAATTCAATTTAATTCAATTTAATTCAATTTAATTCAATATAATTCAATTTAATTCAATTTAATTCAATTTAATTCAATTTAATTCAATTTAATTCAATTTAATTCAATTTAATTCAATTTAATTCAATTTAATTAAATTTAATTCAATTCAATTCAATTTAATTTAATTCAATTCAATTCAATTCAAATCATTTAAAAAAATGGCTTCCCATTACATCCTATGAAGAGATTCGCAGAACCGGTGAGCTGTGTACTTTCTAGTTTTACATTCAATGATAGGGACCTATAGTTTTACACCCATTCCGAACGGTATTTTCAGAAGCTCTTTCATGGCTAAGTACACGATAGTGTCGCCGTCACTAAGCGAGGTGGCCGTCTTTAAAAGAAAGGCAACGTGGTCAGTGCAGGGACTGAACCCACGATTTCATGTACAAGAGCCGCTCACCACCGACGGACGAATTCAATTCAATTAAATTAAATTCCATACAATTCCATACAACTGAATTCAATTCAATTCAGCTAAGTTCAGTTCAATTCAAAACTAATCGAGTAGAATTCTATATTTTAATAGGAAAGAAATTGATTTTCTATTTTTTTGTACCTAAAAAGTAAAAAAAAATATTGTTTAACAATTATTAGTTTTTCTACAAAAAATTTACCATTTCTTGTTTTCATATAAAACGAAAAAAATTACCGAAAAGAAACCATATAAAACAAAAACTTAAACGGTTTTACTGTTTTTTTCCATTCGATGAAGAAGAGCGCTTTACCAAAAAACCTGATCTTTGGAATAAACTGAAACCTGGCTTTCGAGAATGTCGGCCTTTGAACACTGTGATCTTTATAACCATCATTGTATTCATAAAGTTATTGGGCTTTCGGAAAACTTTCCAAATGTTTCCATATCCTTTGTAATATGTGGCGTATAATTAATATTGATTTACTGAGGATATCATAGCGTATGCTTGATTTACAACATATCTAACAGTTTTTGAAAGGATCACATGATGGAAAAGTTGATACATTTGCGACCGGTGTAACACTGTCGGTCCCAATCAGTGAGAGTAAAAACTAGAAATCGCACAGCTCACTGGCTGTGAGAAGCTCTCCCCAATGTTGCCATGCAAACCATTTTTATTTTGTTTTTAATTATTCTAAGAATCATATAATACTTATACAAGTAACATGGAATCATTAAAGATTGTTTTTATTTTAAAATATTTTCAAAACTCTACCTTAAAGCGTAGCAGCTACAGTTTCGGGGAAGCTTTTGTGAAGAAACCAAGTGGAGTTCCTAGACTGAATATTATATGTCCACATTGTAAACGATAAACCATAACTGTAGCTGCTTTCAACCATTTCAATGTCCGGTCCTCCTTTTTTTTGGCAACCTTTAAAGTTTGTCATGTGTTAGTCGTTTCCAACATAGGGTAGTATATAGTTCATTATAAATTTGGTACCTTCATTGGTTATTCCCTGTACTTTGTACAGAATAAACTTCTCACATTGTTCACTGGGAGAAATATAATCACTATAGAACGTCTGGGTATGTCGTTTTAAATTTATAAGTTTTCTAAAAAGTCTATCCAAATTCAGCTTTAACATTTAAAATATGTGGTGTATGATTAATATTAATTAATTTGGGATATCGTAGCGTATGTGTTATTTCAAAGAATTCTAAATGTATGAAAGTTAGTATAGTTTTTGAAGGATCATACAATTGCGACAAAGGTTAATATTAAATATACCAATCATTTTAAAATTAAAGGTAATTCGAACACTTATAAACAAAATCAAATAAGTTCAAAAGACTTACCTACCTGGTTTTACGGTGCTCTGCCAATTTTTGTTATATGAAATCAGTTACAGCCGAAATGACAATATTCTGAGGTTTTTATTATCTGTTTTTTACTAAACTGTTGTAACACTTATTCCCGCCTTCAGTTTCTTCTCGAGTGTAGAACAATTCTATCTTGAGTATAAGCAATCAAAGCTAAATAACCTTACTTTTTATACTATATGCCGAACAAAATTACGTGTGCGTAATGTTGTATATTATACAATTCATTCATAACAATCATCATCATCATCATCATCATCATCATCACCAGCATTATCATAATAATGTTTGTCAGCAGAGAACCGTAATGATTTTTATTATTATGCCTTTAAAAAAAACGAAACATCCTTAAGGAGATTATTAAAATTGTGAACTGAATAACAAATGAAATAAAAAGAGGAAACATTTAAATACTGTTTTATATTTCAACAAACACAAGTCTGTTTCATAAATTTTTAAATGAGTTTTCTACAATTTATTCACTAAAATTATGATTTTGTTATTTTTCTCGTTTTAGCTTAAAATGCCTCACAAAATATTGAAAATGCCTTCGATTTGAATAACAATTTCGATTTCAAACGAGCCAACCTACTATACATATCGTCATAATTTTGTGGCATTTCCAGGAAACTTGCAAACTGCCACAATTCGAAATCGTATCAAACTAACCAACCACAGAGAGATTGAGCTACATAGCGAACGAGTCAGTTAACCGCTGAACGCAAGAAAACACACAACGCCAGCCAGCATCATGGTCAAAGGTATTCTAATTAATCGCAAATCGGATGAAGCCCACAAATCACAGTTGAAAATGGAACATGCTGACCTTGTGGCGGAAATGCAAACGGTGGAGAATCTACCGACACACGAACGCCTACAATTGGCAAGGCTGTAAGTAAATTTTGGAAGCAATCGAGAGGATTGGTCTGTAAAGGCTATAAAAACCACACATACAATATTTATTTCTGATGATATGACTCTCTAAGGACTCTTATATAAAGTGTTGGTTAAATTAGGGTCCCCACTTTTCGATGATTTATCATCTGAATAACAATGGAGATTTGGTTTGGCGCAGTGGTTGCTAACACAATAGGTTTGCTGTAATTTATTGAAAATTTTACCCCAACACAGATGTGTTGTCAAATCAAAGCAATAACGTTGGTAACTTTTTCAATAAAAAAAGTAACTTACTGTATAACGCTTGTGCGTATGATTAATATTAATTACAGTGGGTGTATGAAGCTAGTACGTTATTTGGGAAACATCAAAGAGTTTGAATAGATTGGGATGTATTTATTTGAAATAACAGACTTTAAATCACCGAAAATTAAGCTAAATATCGGATGATGGGTTTGATGTTTGTGCAATTTAATAAACGATTGTGTTCAGTTAACTTGGTCATGTCTAAATAAAAAAAAAACTCAAAGCAATTGACAACAAATTGAAATTGATGTTCGTTATTGAGTTGTGATTGGAGAAAGAGATGGGGATGCTTTATTTCATCATTTGGACGGAAAATCTGAATTTTTTCTTCGCAATGTTTTATAACTAAAAAAGGTTGCCATAATTGTTTGATTGTTTTATAACCAACAGATGTTATGATCAAATTAAAACAATAACATTGAAGCCTTTATTTATTAAATTTATATTCGTAAATATAATTGTAGAGCGTATGATTAATATTAATTACATAAGGACTAAGAACCGCATATATGTATATGGAACTTTAAAGACACCTAAGCGCATGATAAATCATCCATGAAATTTCGAAACCAAAGTCATATTGCGGGAAACATGTATATGTTTGCAAGCACTGTTTTCACGAATAGATGACCTACTGCCTCTTTGTTTTGTCCGTCTCGTTTTTGTTTTTAGCGGTTTTCAACAAACAAAGCCACATTTGTGTCTCAGACATATACATTATAGCCTATTAATTATTGTGTCTCAAAAATTTTATATTTAATAGCAAACACAACTTGATTGGACACAAGTACATATAGTATATTTGCCACAAACTACAAACATGTTATATTTGCATCCAAACCACAACAAAAAGCCAGATTTTTCAGTGTGAGGGGTTTCTCTAAAACTTACCTGCTTCCTTGCAAGGATTCACATGAAAAACAGTTTCAGAAATTCAAAATCACGCAAAATCGAAAAAACAAATCTCATTTAACGGAAACACAGGTTCAGGTGAAAACTAAATGTCGAACTATTGTTGTAAAATTTTGGTAAATTGTTGGCATTAGTGAAAGTTGTCGTGAAACGAACTATTACATTTTCTAGTCAACTTGGTGTAGAGTTGCCAGACTTAAAAGGATTTACGATATCGATCTGCACTGGAATTCTGCAAACTTTTTAACGACAAGGACCGGAAATTTTATGAGTTTTGACAATTTAACTACAGATTGTTAACGTTTACAAGTTATAGAATACGGATGCTGTTTAATTTTTAGGGATTCGAGGATTTTGTTTTAGTATTATAAGAAAATTGCCAAAATGAAAATATTTTAGTCCTTAAAATTACGACTGATAAACAAATCATTGTATTTTTGTTGTCTTTTTTAACAAGACTAAGAGTGACAGGTCGTATGTAGCTCTTGTACATGAGATCGTGGGTTCGATATCTGTTCTGACCACATTATATTTCTTTCGACGGTGGTAACCTCGGCAACACTATTACTCGATTAGCTATGGAAAAGCTTGTCAACATACCGTTCGGAACCGGTATAAAACTGTAGTTCACTGGATTTAACCAGGTCTTCATGCGATGTAATGGGAAACCATATTTTTAAGAGGGACAGATTCCTAGGGTCTACCGTAAAGTCGTACAGATGTTCGGAAAAGATTCGGTGACATGACACAAAGAACGCTCCAAGGAGGAGTGAAATTTGTAGATTGACTACTACGTCTATACACGGTGAATGTGTTGGGAGTAAATCTGAAAACACCCGAGCTCGTACTCTTTGACAGGACCTAAAAGGTTCCGAGTATTGAGTCATTGTCTTTAGATTATATGGAAATTTGACTGACGATTAATGCAAAATATATAGGTGTGATTCTCGCTAGAAATCTCAGTTTCAAGGCTAACGCTATGGGTAGGATTAGTAAAGCACGGTGTCCTTATATTCGTGCAAACAACCCATCAGACGGCAAGATAATTGCAATGCTGCGTATCACGCGTGCCAATTGTACAGCCCCTACCGAGGGTTTTAGGGTTTATCCTTCACCAGTTGCCACTAGATTTGCTAGTCACGCAAATGCTCATGCAATGGATCAACATTCCCTATGGTCCTGGGACGATCTTATGGGATGTGCGGCAATCCAAGTTAGAAGTGGTTTACATATCTACCTTTAAGATAAACCTATTCACTCATATTCCGGAGAAACAAGATTGCACGGAACGCATACCAGGTTATAGAAAGTATTCAGGATTATACATTAATGGGAAATTAGGTTTTGAACTTTATGGTAAAGATATGGGTCTAGGGCTTGCACAAAGGATAGCGCACCATTGCAATGCCTTTCATGCAGACGTCATGACAATCGGAGAACAATACAACAACAATTTTAGATCACAAAAAGCTAAAACTTTTATTTTTTAACTGGACAATTCACATGTTTATCCCCATATATTTCATATTTGAATTTGACGAATGTGTTGGAAACAATTAGATTCTTGGAATTTGGGTCGCCTCAATATTGTGATGTATTTTTGTATCCATTCATTGTATCCAGAAGAGGGACCCTTTTTTGTTGAGTGGTTTGCGCAATAAAGGTTAGACGTAATTTATTGATAAATAATGACCAGCAACTATTATTTTCCAATAAAATCAAAGCTTTGGTACCCAATTAAATTAATAACTTCATAAATGTATATTCATCATTGTGAATATAACCACGATTTGAAAATATTTCAAGTTATTGGTAAATACATATTTAGTTTCATAATAATATTTAATATTCATTATATACACCTACAAATATGTTTCTTCGTCGTGACTACATAGACGTTGCGTATGATGAATATCAATTTCAGTTGGACTACAGAGCGCATACTTAGTTTTAATGGAGCATGAGCGTTAAAACACACGAAAGGAAAATCGCTAGCATGGTATAAGAAAATTTAAGAAATTTTTGTAATAAATTCAATCACGAGATTTTTAAAACAAACAGTTTTCAGTAAATTTTTTGTGTTATCAACAAAATAAAATTATTAGAAAAATGTGACCTATGTGACCAAAGTGAAAAGCAGATTCAATGAATATTGAAATTGAAGATCACCAAACTATAATCTCACTTATGTTATTAGAAAGCAGATGCACCTATGTTACTGGTTAACGTTAGATGAAATAAAAAACACTCTCTACCTAACTACAAAAAAGTCAAAATTTACAGATTTTTTTTCAAAAAAAAAACCATCCGAATATGTTAATAATTTTTTTTTTGCATCGACTGAAAATTTGTGCGTTTTGAATTATGACTCTTTTGTAGTTAGGGCGCAATATATATTAAGGCGTATGATTAATATTAATTGTTGAAAAATTACATTAGTGACTACCGTAGTTGATCCTTTCTGCATGTAAGCTGATGCTTAAGACATGCGAATGATAGGCAGGTATAGCGAAGTTGTAACCTGAATCTTTTGACAAACTTGAATTCACTCTTGTATTGGATGCTTTATTGGATTGCTTTTCAGTCAAGTACGTCCCAGGTATGACCTAAATCGGTGGAAAAACTTGATATCCACTCCTGGAAAGGATACGCTAGTAGTTGCCATTGATTGGAACTGTTCGCTAGGTGGGCACGTGTGTAGATTTGGAATCTCAACTGCATGATTACAGCAGAAACTAAGGAGATAAAAACTTAGAGTGCAATATCTAATAGAGAGTATGATTAATATTAATTGTTAACAAATAATATTAGTGACTACCTTACTTTCTTCTTTATACATGCAATATGATGCTTAAAACATGCAAATGATAGGCAGATGTGGCGAAGTTGTGACCTGAATCTTTTGACAAACTTGTTATTGACTGATGCATTGGATGCTCTTCTGAGTTGCTTATACAGTCAAGTACGTCCCAGTCCTAAATCGTTCGATAAACTTGATATTCACTATTGGAAAGGATACGCTAGTAGCTGCCATTGACTGTATGTTAGTAGGGCACGAGTCTAGACATAGAATCTCAGCTCATGATTACTGCTGAACCTGAGGAGATAAAAAAATGGACGACAGCGCCGAACTTATAAATTGCGCCTGTCCTGCAAAATGTTCAGATTTTAATTGGTTGCTTAAAAATAATAACCAAGGATCAGTTGTATCCTCTGTAGAAATCTTCCGATATTTTCATTTCCCTCTTCGCCAAAAAAATCCCGTATGAATATGTAAATGTATGTATCATACATTTTCTAACTTAGCCGAGCCAGGTTTTTGCCTTTATTAAAAATTTGTACATTTTGAGTTATGACTTTTGTAGTTAGGGTGCAATATGTAATGGAGCGTATGATTAATATTAATATGTGGTTGAAAAATATCAAACCAAACAAGCAACTTTTTTCTAACTTATTTCCACTCAATAAACTTTTATACAACAGTTTAATTTAAATAGATTCACAAATTTAGAGATTTATCATCCAACAAAAGAATGCCAATTTATTGTGCACAAATAATCGATAGTTGTATAAGGGATTTGTAGGGATTTGTAGAAAACATGCTATGGTCAATGATTTTGAGAAGTTTTTTTAATTCATAGCTATAAAATAGTTGAAATGCAAGAGATTTTCAATAATTTTAAATCACCAAAAGTTCAATGTATTGTGAGCAAGGAATATACGACGTATGATTAATATAAATTGCCATGTATGAGTATTAGGGATGCCAAGCGTTAAATCGCGAATCCCAAAATCCTGGGATTTTTCGGGATTGATGAATCCCGAATCCCTTGATTTTATTAAGTAAATCCCGGCATTTTTCGGGATTATTATTAATTTTGAAAAACATAAAACTAAAAATAATAACAAAAGTTCAGTGTGGTATTATTTTTTGGAAGAGTCGAAAGGTGCACCTCAAGCAAAATGATAATGTGCAAAAAGGGTTTAAAAACCAATGGCGGCTCTACAAAAGGTTTAATAACTCATCTTAACGTAGGCTAATTTTGGCATATGTATGTTTATTATACGGCTTACTCTCCAACAATTATAAAATTTATTGCGTCGGGTAGAACATGTTAATTTAAGTAAAGAAAGTAAATTAAAAATATCGGTGCATAGTTTCGGAGTTATGGACCCCGACATTTCGGATACTTTTTCCACTAACGTACCGTGTAAAGCCATTGATATCACTTTTTTCTCTAAAATAAGTCATAACAAACTCAAAAAATAAAGTAGCATTTTTCGATAATTCGCTTAGGTTATCGAGTTATTCGATGTTTACGTTTCTCAAACAAAAATGTAAAAAAAATTTTTAAATCATTTTTTTTGTTTGGAAAAAAATATTCGAAAAATCGCGCGATGTTTTTACAATAAATTTTTGTTTTTGTTTTGTTAATTTTTCTACATGTCAACATCCGATAACTCGATAACTAAGCGACTTATCAAAGTGCTACATTATTTTATGAGTTTGTTTTGAATTCTTTTATACAAAAAACTGATAACAATGGCTTTACACGGTACGTTAACGCCATAACCCTCTAACATATCTGAAATTTCGGGGCCTATAACTCTGAAACTATGCATTTGCCTCGATTTTGTCATTTTACTTTTTTTGCTTAGAATAACGTATTCTACCCCCTTCTGGTTGTTTTTTGGAGTGTAAGCTGTACAATAGACCTGTTCCCAAAACAAAATTAAAAATATAATCCCGAAAAATCCCGAAATCCAGGAAAATCCCGGGATCCCGAAAAATCCCGAAATCCCGAAAATATCCCGAATCCCGGGATTTTTTAAAATCAGTCCCGTTTAGCATCCCTAACGAGTATTCGAACGTATACTTGATTTTAAAGCCATCATATCATATTTAAGAGTTGCATATAGAACCTGACCAACTGGTTGTAACCAAAAAGCGGGACACAATGGGTAGAAAGCAGAATTTTTTGGATTAGAATGAAAAATGTATTAAAAATACATGCATTTAGTTAAAATATGGCCAAATATTTAAAACGGAGCATTTTATTGTGTGTAGTCATTTATTTATTATAAAGAAATAGAACCAAAATTATCGTAAAGAGAGAACCAAAAAGTCGACACGATTCACTGAAACCAATTTCTCTCTAGCGTCATATCTTGATTATTTCATACTTTTTACATACTTTATGTAATTTTCTGTAAATATGGGTGGAATTTGAAGATTTTATACAATAACATCATCAAAATAGAAAGCTTTCTATTTGCTTGTAAATTTAGGACAATCGCATGTACGACTTGAACTTACATTGCCGGACGATCGTCTCAAAGTTTGTAAAACTAGAACAACTTACAATCGAAGCTACAGACAGTCCAGGGTAATTACAATTTGTTTTTATTTTGCTACTTAGGAAAACTTAGACGGGTTTTCTTAGAAAGTCTTAGGTAAGTTTTCTAAGAAACCACAACAATGTCTTTAAGAAATTCGGTTTCTCTTATACGATTTCTCTTATACGGTTTTATTAGGGAATCCTAAAAACTCTTTACCTTAGGTTACTTCACCCGCAATACACGAACCACTTCGTATTATAGAGCTCTGTTATAGTGTTAGCAGAGCTATGTTAATACATTTACAGCGAGAGATATATCAATAAAAACGAATCCTTGGCGGTATATAAGAACAACCATTTAAACTTCAGAATATTAAATTTCAGAAAAAATATCTGTAGCACTCATGTTAAAACCGATTAAAATATACCGGACTTTGCCGGGCATTAAAACTTACATTTCGTAAAAACTTTTATCGCTTTAACGAGCAACATAGCCATCCCTATTTTTCAAAAGTGCTTTTCAAAAAGTTAGGTCCCAAGATCCTCTGAATATCAGTACAGAAAATAGATCAAAATCATATATTCATAGGAAAAGAGGTATTATTGGGTGTCTGAAAGTAAATGAGAACATTTTCTTACTCCAAACTCTTTTTGCACATTTTGAATTTAGATTATGAAATCTTTTGCGAGGAGCTGTCGAATGAGGGATGTGAAAACACGAAAGAATTCCTCGATTTCGCACAATGGGAGAAATTACTTATGGGGGTACTAAAGTAAATGGGGATATTTTCTTACTTCCAAAATTTTTTGCAACATTTTAATTTCAGACTCTGAAAATGTTTGCGAAGACCTGTCCAACCAGATATGTGAAAACATGGGAGAATTCCTATTCCTATTTAATGTAGATCGACTTAATTTTTCATATACTAAATTTACTTTGGCCCACTGTGTGTATACGGTAACACTTGCGTCAGCAGGCACAATTTCGCTCAAATCGGCTGCAAATAATATTTCATTAAATACAGCATTTTACAATATATTAACAGAGATATCTGCAGGCATATATAGAATTCTTGAAAATTCTGCGAATATTTTCAAATAAGTTCTAAATGTTTCTCATTTCGTTAATTCCGATTTTTTTTTGTAAAATTTCACAGATAAATTTACCTTCAATTGTAACCATTATGCCTGTGATGTTAGAATTTTCCCACATGGCCATTCATGTATTTTACTTGTTTTCTTTTCAAAGCTGTACTTCCGTGAAATGGACAATTTCCGTATGACAACCATCTTCTCTCACCTGTCCCATCTTAATCGTCTTATTTCGCTTTCAAATCCCTCCTTTGAGACTTTTATTTGAATTTACATTTTTATGAGATTTTAATTGTATCTTCTTTCATGTGTGTTTTTTCTATTTCCATTCATTTATCCCGTATTATCGGCACAGGCGACGAGCACAACAATTAAAGGTGGCACGTCAAAAGGAAAAAGAATGGCTGAAAATTCAACGCGCCAAAGGTGTCAACCTCTCCACCCTCAATGGGATGAGCACGACGCATCATTTTCGCAATGGCTCAACCTCTTCCGGCGTCAAGAGTCACATATCCTTTGAGAATAGTGTCGTCCTGCTGGAGGCTGCCTCACGCAATGATATGCAGGAAGTAGCCGAATTACTGGAACATGGCATAACACCGGATGCAGCCAATGAAGATGGCCTAACAGCACTGCATCAGTGTTGCATTGATAATAATGTGGAGATGCTTAAGCTGCTCTTGGAATACGGTGCTAATGTAGATGCTCAAGACAGTGATAAATGGACGCCATTACATGCGGCCGCCACCTGTGGCCATCTGGAGCTGGTGCGAATACTAATCGATCATGGTGCTAATCTGTTGGCCGTTAATACGGATGGCAATATGCCGTATGATTTATGTGATGATGAGAATACCTTAGACTATATAGAGGCTGAGATGTCTAAAAGGGGAGTGACACAGGAGTTAATCGATGAAACAAGATCTGCGACCGAGAGGGTAATGTTAAGAGATTTATTGGATATATCGAAAAACGGTGGAGATTTAGAACATCCAGATGATCACGGTGCGACACCGGTAAGAAAGAAAGATAAAAATAAAACTGATGTTAAACCTTCCCATTTATACATTTCTTGTGTCCTTCCAGTTACACATAGCTTCTGCTAATGGCTACATAAAGGTTGTTGAATTCCTGCTAGAACAGCATGTAAATGTTGATGCCTTGGACAGGGACATGTGGTCACCTGTGCATGCGGCCGCCTGTTGGGGTCATGTAAGTTTTTGGATTGCTGTATATATAATTTTTGTTGTTGTTATTTTTCATCGCATTTTTAGTTGGAAGTTTTAGAAATGCTGGCTCAATGTGGTGCTGACTTAAATATCAAAAATAAAGATGATGAAACGCCTTCAGGTATGCTTGAATTTTTTTATGAAAAAAGGAAAAGCTCATAACACTGTAGTTCTTTGTTTGTTGTTCGTGTTAAAGCTGATTAGTTTTTATACAGTCCACAAATAATAATTTCTGCCAATGATTTATGGCTGTCACAAAAGAAGTGTACAATTAAAATAACAGATGAATCAAATGCGTCAGATCGTTACGAAAGCTCTTCCAACAAAAGCTTTAAATATTTCGAGATTTTAAAATTCATTCAATTTTTATATTTTCCTTTGTTATAGCAACGCTGATAAATCACTACAAAGCTTAACACAAGTTTTACAATCGTTAGTTTAAAGTTCAATTTCAAAGCTCACAGGAAATTGCCATATTAAATGACATTTATGAGACAAAAAATAGGGTGTTTAAAGTTAATTTACGTGAAGTATGGCGAACTGTGATACTGAGCCTTTATAATAAATGTTTGGAAAACTCACTTGAAAGCTTTTTCTAAAGAAAATCACTTATTTCCGTAAGGAGAGAAATGGGAGAAAGGATGTCTTTTAAATGCAAACTATTTAAGATTTAGATTCTGTTAAACATTCTAAAAGCTCTTAAAGCTTAAAAGGTTTATAAACCGAGCCTTTACCCGAAATGGGGCGTGTTTTATAATCGTCATTTAAAAGCCCATTCAAAAGCTCACAAAATATATTCATGCCAAGTTTCATAGTTGAAAAATGTCTGTTTAAATTGACTTTAAATTCCCGATGTTTGTCATTTGAATGTTGTTTAATATGGACATTTTCTGTGAACTTTCAAATTGAGCTTTTAAATGCCAAGTGTGAAACTCGCGCTAAGTGACGGCATTTCAGTTCACCAAGTGTAGAATGCCAACTTAAATGACATTCCCAACTTACATGAAATTGAAATGCCCGATGTTCGAAATTTCAATGTTCTTTTTGGGAGGTTGCTATGCCAGCACATGTGAGCTTTTAAGTGACGACTGTGAAACTGACCCTTATTTTGCAATTAGCTGTTATTTTTTGTCCTGAAAATCATGAAATAAAATTTAAAAAAACAATCTGAAATCAGTGATAGATAACCTATCGATTTATTAGTCCTGAAAAGCTTCCCCAAGCAAAAGTTTTCATTATCGCCGCTAAAGTTTAAGTCCCGACCTGTGAGCCTAAATATACAGGTAAACGCTTTACACTTCTTCATCTAATCTTTAGGACATTTTAAGGCTTGATTTTGAAAAGCTTTCTTTAGGTAAAAGCTTCAGCAGTTTATTTTAAAAAGCTTTTTCTCACAGTTTTACTAAGAAAGAGAGAAATTTCGAAGAATATGCCTACTAAGAAAGAACTCAGCTCATTTAAATGCTTTAAAAGTTTATTATATCGAAAAGGATTACCTTTCCTCATAGAATTTTCAATCTTGAATTAAACAATCGTTTTGAAAAGCTTAGGATCAGTTTCACAGTTGTTATCCGCTTCAATTAACTTTAAATGGCCGATGTTTGTCATGTAATTTAATATGAATAACTACTGTGAGCTTTTTAATTGAGCTTTTAAATGTCGATTGTGGAACTCATCTTTCATTCAGGTAAAAGCTTCAGCAGCAGATCATTTGATCGTTTTGATCTGTATATTTTACCTAAAAGCATATTGTGAAAGCTTTTACTATATGCAAAAGCTTTACATTCTCTAGTTTTACAGAAGCTTAAACAGTTTAAAAATCTATAACCTTTTTTTGTTGGCAATACATGAAAAAGTACACCCCTTGGCGAGGTTCTATAGGATGGCCTAGTCGCCCTTCATAGGGTATAATATCTCTATATTGTTTGTTTCTATAATAGCAATAAAAAGGGAAACTTTGTAACTAAAGCTTTTAAATTAAGAAAATTCTTTACATAAAAAGCATTATGTTTAAAATCCGCACTGATTTCCATAATGTCTTTGAAATAGAACAATGCTTTTGTAGAGTTTTATGAAAGCTTCAGTTAAGGTAGTTAGTTTTTTTTTCATAAAAAAGCTCCTTTAAAGGAAAAGGTAAAATATTACAGATTTTCGAATCTTTCATTAGGAACACTTTTAAAACTTTTAAAATATAACAAATACTTGCCCTTCTGAAATGCCGGTTGTTCTTTCCAGACATCTGCGAGGACCCAGAAATCCGTGAGCGTATTGAACAATTGAAAACAGAGCAGGAAAGTAAACGCTTAGCAGAGGCACAAAGACGACGTGTCAGAAGATCTCAAAGTAATAACACAAGGTAAATATCGAGCTTTAACTTTATGAGACCAACCATTTCCTTTTTTATACCTGATTTCTCCCTCTCTTTTAGAGCACAATCGGTACGCCGCACATCCTTACGCGATAAAACGCTAACAACCAAAAAAGATGCCGTCGAAGAAGCCCGTCTTCGCCTTCAAGCCCAAGAGGTGTATGTCGCCGCCCCCGATAGCACAACGCTAGATCCCAGTGGTTCTAACGAACACAGCCTAGAGACAGCAGCCGATTGGCTTTCCAAATCTTCAGCCTCCAATCAACAGCATAATCATCACACCGTCAATAATAACACCCTCAAAACTAATAACAATCATAGAAATTCCTACGATCCTAGTCTTCAAGATTTAGTAGATTCAACGACAACTAATTCCATAAGTGCATCCACAGCACTGGCACTGCAACAACATCAACACCACCAGCAACATTCCTATCAACCACGAAGGCCACCAGAGGGCCGGGAAAATGATGAACTCCAAATGCAAGCATTTAAAACCAATGGCGAACAACATTCCACAGGTGGCAGCAGTAGCTTAATGGGCGGCACAACGACAACATCAGCATCCGCAGCTATTATAGCAGCGGCAACAACACGTACCACAGGTCTAACGGAAGCTGTCCAAATACAGTCGAGTAAAGAGGCAACAAATGGCAAAATAAATGTCCAAGTCACGGTCTTAGTGGGTAAGTAGCGACAGGAAATACAATATAAATGCATGTCTGAGGTCGGTTTAGATTTTACAAATAAAACACAGACAGGCACAGTGGTTTTGAGATTAAATTTTGAATGGAAAAAATAAGGAGTTTATCAGAGCACAACTTTCAAGTAGACACAATTTTCAGAAAGAAGATTATATCTCAGCAAACAGAAATTTACAATTGACAAATTTTATATCGAACTGTGTCTCAGATGAACTGACGATAATTCTCAAATAGAAAATTATATCCCGGCTCAGCTGATAACTATTTCCATATAGAAAATAGTATTTTAGCTTGCTGACGACAATTTTCATATTGAAAATTATATCTCACTTTGCCGAAGGACTACTTTTGTATAAATTACTGAGTCTTAGCTTATCAGAGGAATATTTGCCTATAGATTATTGTGTCTCAGCTTATTTGAGGACAATTTTTCTATAGAATAATCTGAATAAAATCTGACTAAATTATTGAAATAAGTGTCTTAGCTTAGCTGGAAACAAATCCCATACAGATACAAATCCCACGTGTCAGCTAACCTGCGGACAATTGTCATTTAGAAAAATGTGGCTCAGCCTAGCGGACCTAAATTTTTTTATATAGAAAAATGTGTCTTGATCTTCCATATTGAAAATTGTTTCCCAGTTTAACTAAGAACAACTGTAGTGAAGAAAATTATAACACAGCTTAGTGGTGTATAAATTTCTTATAGAAAATTGTGACTTCTCAAATCAGTGTCCATACTTTAGTAGCAAATTCTATGCTATCATATCGGAAAATGCATTTTTTATTTCTTGAATTTTTTGCCACAAACTCCACTGTGTCTCTCGTAATTAATGGCTTTCTGTTTTGCCTCATCATTTCCTCCTCCTGCCAATTAGCATGTAATAAATTTCCATTTCAAAATGTTGAAAATATCATTAACTAACATAATTGTTTTGTTTTTCATTTGTTTTGTTTTTTTCATTTCCGTTTCCTTGTTTGCCTGTTTTTGTTTCGGTTGGTATGCCATAATATTATCTCCTTCAACTATCATCATCATCTACATCCATTACATAACTACTCGGCATATTATGCAACGACTTCATCATAATCCTTCTTGCCTGCCCTCCTTGGTCCTTCTTATATCCTGTCTATGCTATGCGTAAGAGTAGACACATCCAATCATCTCCAACAACAACAGCAGCAGCAACAGTTGCATACACATTCGCATTCGCATCCGCAGCAACAACAACATCTGCATATGCATCTCCATGGTCAAGGCCTTCATAATATGACAGCCACCACGGCTGCGGCCCATCAATTACAAATGGATCCGTCTGCTTGCAACAATTCCTCCTCCTCCTTGTCCAACACATCACAATCGCAATCACAACAATATTTGGCAAATGCAACAACTTTGGCTAATTTGAAAAAGCAACGTTCCCTTTCGCGTTCAAGTGTTTTAAATAATTGTGAAAATGGTTCTGTTCTAGGAGCCGCCAATTCTACCAGCCACAACCATCATCATCACCACAATGCCAGTAACAACAACAACAACAATTCCACCTCCACTTTGGATCACCAGGTGAATACCCAACAACCCTTGGCCAATAATGGTCTACAGCATCCGGCACTAATGGATTACAATGGCTTAATACACGATCCTTCATCACAAGTGTCAGCATCGTCGGTGGCACCAGCGGGGGCTACACGAAGTGGCGGTGCAGTTGGAGTGAATAAATTTAGCGGCATTACCGGGGATGTAGTTAGTGATAGTACCAGTTCCAAGAAATGTTGTACTGTAATGTAAATTGTGAACAATGTAAGCATACAAACCCATCAGATTCAAGGAGCAGCAACGAAAAGGTAATTAATATCTTAATTTATGTAGTTGTTAAGATAAACAAAGTACAGTGGGGGAAACGGTTGGGCAGCGGGGTAATTTATATTGGTATTCTATGGGAATAATATAAAGATCGAATAAAAGCCATTTAAGATTTACCATAGGGATTCATATGTTCAATAGCTGAAGAAATCTAATTTATTAGACTATTAAGACCGTGTTAGACTATTAGAGAAATCATTCGATATGTCAACATTTTTATTTGATGAGTGCGGATGGAATATTGTCAACTTGAGGAGAACGGTTTGCTGAAAACAATTTGACAGATTTGTCAGATTTATCTCATTTTTTAAATTTCGATAAAACTGATGCGATCAGTGTTGCATTTGGAATAAAAAGAAACAAAAACAAAGAAAATTTCGCTTTTCCCAATTGCTTAATCTTTGGTTCACAATTGTTTACTCTATTCTATCCTTACAAAACTTATAATGTAAATCGAAAGCAGAATGATTGAACGTATCCTTTCTACTGGAAATAAAAAAAATAATAACGAGGATCTAAGACAACTAAGTTTAATTCCTTTACTCTCTCCGTGAATCGTTGTAGTTGCGGTGATAGTGTAACATGGCCTTAAATACTGATACTGATCGCAAGGCTCAGTGTAAATATATGAGATGGGCGAATGAATGCATCCACCATTGGTTCTTATAATGCCCAAAACTCCAATACATTTGTTGTACTTATCCACACTCAAGCCCTTCGTCAGGACATCTGCTGGCAAATATTCCATGATGATTGCATCATCTTGTTGGTTTTGCTTTAAAAAACGATGTCTCAAATCTATGTGTTTCGTACGAGAGTAAAAAAATTCGTTTCTACTTTTTGCGCACTTGCCTGTTGTTATAGAGCTGCACGGATTCGCATTCCAGACCAACTTTTCTTAAAAGTTCCTTCAGACACAAAGCCAGTTTTGCCGCCTCTGAAAGTGATACAAATATCTGCTGATCTCTGTTTGTGTTAATTACTTCTTGATTTCGCTCATCCATGATTTATTATTAGTGGCTGTCAATAAATCATCGACCTACACTGTTATGAGTGCGATATTTTTGTCTTCCTTCCAAATAAATAAGCAGCAGTCTTGGTTTGATGGTTCCAAATTCAGTTCTTGGAGTCTAGAAGTCAACTGCTGATACCATTTAATACCAGATTGGCGCAGACCATACAGCGCTTTCACCATTTACGTGTAGGGTTTTCACAATATTTCAGAGCCGCTAGCCAATTGTTTGCAACATCTTTCACATTTTGTGATCTTGATCTCGATGACCCCACTATATCGAATTTCACAATTTTCTCCAGAACCATGTGTAGGTATTCGGGGACCTCCATAAAAACTTCTTCAGAAATTTCGCCGTTAGAATATGGGGTGATGACATCCATTTGTTGGATTTCAAGGCCCAGTTTTGCTGATAATACCGCTAGCATTCTTGCCGACGATGATTGTACCACTGTAGAGTATGTGCCAACAAATTCCTCCACTGGACGCTGAGAACATTCTTTGGCTGCCAGACGAACTTTCTTTTTGCCGTCCTCTTTTTCGCGAAATATAAAGCGACTTGCGATAACCTTTCGTTTACTAGGCCGTTCAATAATATCCCTCGTATTGGTCAATAATTAGGCTACGTATTCATCCTCCACTACTTTGAGCCACGACTCGCTATCACCTTGTTTCAAAATTTCTGCAACTGTTGATGCATTTTCAGAAATGATCAGAATACAGTCTTCAAATCCTTCAATATCTGACTCAGCAACCCCCGTACTGTCACCCTCCTATTTGTTTGGAATGGTGTCCAAGGATATATATAAATCGCAAGCGTCGTCATCAGACGCATCTGAGCTCTCATAAAGCTACACATATTCATCAACAAAATACATATTCTCCACAATTTTGACATCTCGACTAATGATGATATTTCGTTTTCGTGATGATCATAGCCTGTAGACTATCGCTTCATTAGAGTATCCCACTAACACGCACTTCTCAGATTTCGAATCGAATTTACCATTGGATTTGTCCTTTATATATATTCCATAATTTTACTCCTTTACTAAGTTATAAATAAAGCGAAATAATAATTTGCATTAAGCTTTATAAACTGTAGCATACTTTAAGGCTACATTAGCGATTCACTTACACCAGAACATTTTTAGGGAGATTAAGATATATCATTTAGCTTAAAACTAGAAAGTGAACAGTTCACAGATTGTGAGAAGCTCTCATGGGAAAATCCCCCTGATTACGGTTGTCGTAGTCGAAATACGACTAGAGTTAATTTCGTTGTACTTCGACAAAATAAACACTAGTCGTATTTCGACTACGACAAACGTAATAAGTCTGAATATTTATTTACTTTTATTCACAACATATATCATACATCTTAAATGCATGTAAAAGTTCAACAAATTCTCTCCTGGTTTTAAATTTTTCCCTCACAGTGCTACTAGCTAAAGAAACATACTCACTTCAGAGTTATTTAACAGAAATTTTCATAACAAAGAAAAATAATATACATTCTATACACTTTACCCTTTACAATATAATGAAAAAGGCAGAAAGGAAAAATAATTATTTTTCCCAAAGCTTATACAGTATACTTTAAGGTGAGACTAAATAAACACTTAAAATAGAGCATACTTTAGGTTGCCTAGTAGAAAACAACATCTAAGAACTTTCAGGGTAATCGCAATTAATTAGTTTCCTTCTATTTTCTATTTAAAAAAGTTGTATATGTTTCCTTTTTAACAAAACAAAAGTCAATTTGTTATACACAAGAGAAAATAGAATGTATACTTTTGGGATTTGAGTCAATTAACAAAAACAAAAACATGAGTTTATCAGTGGGCAACAAAGTGAAATGAAAATGAGTATACAGCTCCAAATTTATGCAGTAAATTATGTTGTTTTAATTAAGTTGTTTCCCTATATAAAACGATGGGGAAAAATTTGATTGAGAGTGGATTAACTCTACTTTTTGTACAAGAAAGTCTTTATATTCTTTCAGTTTTATTGCCCTCATTCGTTTCATATGATATTTTTGTTTTTTTTTCCCTGACAAGAGGACTAACTTAAAGATATGTAGTATTTTGGAAGTCCATTTTGAAACCTACTCGTACATTATAAGCTATTATAACTTGTTGCTATGTCAATCAACTTATAAAGATTTGTTGTTTTTGTGGGTCATTCGTCTTGCCTTAGATTGAGATGTCAAAAATATTACATCGCATGTAGTTTGGATTATTATGAAAATATGAAGTATACCCTAGGGTGACTACAAGAAAATTAAATTTGAAATCCCTTCGTTCCATACACGATGGGTTTGTATATTATATATACTTATATATAGAAAGATCTATTGGAAAGGTATTTTGGAGCAGTTGGGAATAGACAGTAAACTCCTAATCTTGTAACAATTTCTTGCGATCAAAGTGTATAATTCAACTATGTACAATTAATCCAAATTACCATGATACCAGCCGAGTGATTCACGCGAGAGAAAGCGAAATCACAAACTTCAATTAGTAATACATTTGAAGAAGATCAAAACCGTGTTATCATGTACAAAAGTCGTACATAATAACCGTTGCATCATCGGTTTGATTTAAAAAAAAAATTAAATTTCTGAATTGGTACTATCAGTTTGGAACCCAAAATGACATATTTGTGCATTAGTGTGTTTGACAATATTGTTAAGTATATTAAGCACTACAACTTTGTAGAAGATATAAATTTGTAATTTGTTTAATATTGAATACATATAGGTGAATATTTAAAGAATATGGTTAAACGCAGCATTTATACACCAATTATGGAGGTTTAAATATAACTTTTGTTGATTAGTGTATTTAGAAAAGTTATCAAGAAATTTATAAGCTACAATTCTGTTGAAAACAGCTACCGCAATTTATTTACCGTTAGGCAAGAAATGTCAAAACATATAAAATATGTGCAATTTTTCATGACGTTTCATGAAATAATCGATTAAAAGTGTATTTTCGTTAAAAATACATTAGAGAGAGTTGTGAAAGAGGAAAATTGCTACAATATTGTCAAAGGTTATACTGCAATATTTTAAGCTGTTTAGGATTTATTGAAGTAAAATCTGAGATAGGTCCCTGAATCACCTCCAAAATTTTCTTCGGCGTATAAAAAAAATTGTTACGTATAGGGGCAAAACCGAGCGGGGTTTTGTGATACCACGTCCAAGTACTTTCACAATTTTCTGCTTCTGAAAAATCACTTCGATTTTGTTTGATTAAAATTTCGCCCTTGACCCCAGGAAGAAAGTGACAATCACGGAACTCTAGTAGAATTTAAAACAAAATACATACGTTGTATGCAACAATTTCTTAAAAACATTTTCGCCCGAAAGTGTGCAACAAAACTTTGCAAATAACACTATAAAAACACATCATACGTGCATATATTACAAAATCTCGTTTACTCCTTAAAGGTGCTACACTTTTGCAATTTAAATAAAAGCTGTATCAACGTGTTATATTAGATTACAACAATTTCTCTTAAACATGTCACAACTAAAAGGTAAAGAAAGGTTATGTATTTTTACCAAATTGTACGCATATTTATGGTTGTCCGAAAATAACATGCCCTATGAATTTTAAATGTTTGCCATTATAATACGAATAAGAATGAAATTGTACCTTTTTTAAAAACTTTAGCATACTTTCAGGCCTAACCCATACAAAGTGTTTGGATGTACACGTAGCTTTGTCACATCTCCAAATTCCATATAGATTTTTTAATCATTCTAAATGAAGAACTATTTGGCCTACCTTGCATTCCAACAAAAATAGCCAAGGCTCCTTAAAGGCTCTATTAGATAGGCTAACTAAAACACATACATATGTACGTGCCTATGAACATTAAACCTAAAAATATGGTTTACATATTTTTCAAGGACAAATGTCTTTACAAAATGTTTAACTTCGTTATAGTGAAATTAATTTACATAGACAAAGTTCTGTAACGTTTCGATAAGAATCGGTAAACTATGGCATTTTAAATGTGTGTGCACCCAAAAGTATGCCACATTTTAAGTATAGTGTGAAACCACTTTACAAAGATTTTTAGCAAACTGTTGCAAACTGTAGCAAATGAGACAACACTAGGATATCCTTTAGAACTGTATCAATTTAATGGGTCCCTGTTTGTTCACATAATCTAACCTTTGGACCATGGTGGAATTTAATACATTTCGTAAACAAAACTCTTGTACCTCTTCATGCTGCTTTTCATTAAGTTTAGCCTCTTTTCGGCAACAATTTGTCAAATGTTCTTACCCCCCAAGTGTATACCATGATGTAAAACAATCAAGAAACTCTGTATTTATTTTCATCTGTAGCATACTTAAGGGAATTACTTAATCTTTCAATGGTTATATTAATGCACGTATGTATGTATAACAGTTTCGATAAATACCCAAATGTTGACAAATGTAAGGTAATAGCTTAAGCAATAAAACATCTTAATATACGTATTTAAAACCCTAACAGTATACAATAACTTTCGTGTATATTTGGCAGTTACAGCTTTAATGTTGTATATAATTTGTAGATTATTTGTAGGGATTAATGACAAGACGAGTACTTTAGAACTCCAACGGGAGATATTTCATTGTAATAAGGTCCATGTTAAGATAAAACATAACACAAGACAGCACTGACTCTTATGCTGTGACATTTTGTACTTTCTTCTACACACCCAAAACTATGCTACGGTAATCCCAAGATTTGTTTTAAATAAGAGCTTAAGCATATTGCAACACAACCATGAAAGGGTCGTATCTCAAAAAGTATCAATTAGAAGATAAATAAACAAAAATTCTCAATAATAGACATTTTCATATGGAATTTTTTTTGCGAAAGCGAACAGATAAAGGCAACAGTTTTTGACAACCGATAGAAATGTTCCTTGGTTATGGTTTAAAAAACACTAAAATCTGGCAATTTTGAGTTATGACTCATTTGTCGTTTGGGTGCGATATATCCTAAAAATATCCTTTTAAGATGATTGCTGTATTGACTGTCCTTTTTGTGTGTATTTTCCTATTTAAGTTTTATGATTAATCCAGAAGACTCTAATGGACATAAGCTTTGGGGGTTTTCAAACGTCTTGATTATACTTATACACAAGTATGCAAATTTAACCACAACTATGACATAATTTTGTTATAGGACCAGCATATTGTGTTGTTTTAGTCCTAACAGTAGCCCTGTATTGGACAGCAATATTGCTGGCATGACTATTATTTAAATGTCTATGGCTATGTTTGTGTGTTTAATACATAATTTTAGTAGTTAGGAAGTAAAATTATATATATAGTTATAAATCCCCTGTATGTTA
Organism: Phaonia tiefii; assembly: GCA_963931995.1. Taxonomy (NCBI): domain Eukaryota; kingdom Metazoa; phylum Arthropoda; class Insecta; order Diptera; family Muscidae; genus Phaonia; species Phaonia tiefii. The sequence continues at coordinate 281,366,634 of OZ008369.1, forward strand.
TCATTTGCCAACAAAAACATTTGCCTTAAAATATACCACAATATGTGACATGTTGATCTGCATGTATTTCTTACAACTGCTGTTTAAATGTATTCTTTGAGGTTACAGCTCTTGAAATTAATCGTAGAAATAACTTAAAGACACTTGAAAACTTTAGGAATTGTTATGGTTCCCCTCAGCAAACTATTGCCTAAAAGTATACAACAAATGTTAAAAATATTAGTACTTTAGTCATGAAATTTTGCAAAAGCAGTTATTAGAAAAATAATGAATGTAAATAATAAAACATTTTAACTTTTTACTTATATATACCAATGTGACAGATGGATTACAAACCCTATTAATTAGTTAAAACTTTTAAAGACAGATTTTTTGCTATTCAGTGTTAAGTTTTTGGCAATTCACGATTGATTCGTGACATGTGTCAAACTAAAAACTGTTCAGTTTGTCTTCAAATTTCATCATGAATAGACTTACAAACGAATAACGCTTGCAAATCATGGTGTTTTATTGTCAAAATTCGTGCTCTGGGAAAATGTGTTTCGCAAGATACGTCCATTTTATGATCGTCGTAATCGACACACCGAGCAGGCTGTTGTGACCAAATTTTCGCACCAGTTTCACTGTATTAGATATCAACCCACCAGCCCATATCCGCAGAGTGTGTATCGAGGAGAATATTGCTGCTGTATCCGAAGGTGTTAATGGAGTTCGTGATATGTCTATCCATCCTTTATCGCAGCAATTGAGTCTGTTTTATTCGACCACCTGTAAGATTTTACGTAAGGACCTCGGTCTAAAGCAGTGATGCCAACACACATTTATAACATATTGAGCTTGTGTGCGAAGCACAATAAAACGAAGTTCAATTTGATGTATTTTTAAACAATTACGCAGCGTGACCCTTCTCTAACAAATGCTGTCCAGCAATTGATTTAATTTGCATTGAGAAAATGTAAACAAAGCAGGAGGAGGATCGAAACCACACGAAGAAGCTTATTCTATACGTGGGTCGGCAGCACAGAAACAGCATATTACTGTTCGCCACGCGTGTTGTGGAAACTAAAAATTTGGGCATCACTGGTCTAAAGCCATACAAAATACAGCTAGTGCTGGAGATGAAGCCATGCAACCTACCACAACGTCGCCTTTTCGGTGAATGGGCCTTAGAGAAGCTGGAAGAGATCACTTTTTTTTATCGAAAAATTGGCTCGATGGGTGTGTCAATAAACAGAATTGCCGAATTTGTTCCGAAGAGCAGCCAGATTCTGCCGAAGAGCTGCCAATGCATCCTGAAAAATGTACTGTTTGGTGTGGTTTATGGACGGCGGCATCATTGGACCACACTTCTTCAAAGACGATGATGGCCGCAACGTTACGGTCAATGAAGTCAGATACCGTTCGATAATCATCTCGACTACCCGTTTGTGCTGCAAGTCGTCACACTTGCCAATACATTCTTTAGAATCGTTATGGATTTCATCGTCTGTAACGAAATCCCCTTACTAGCCTTGTGGTTATATGACTGTCTTGGCCACCTCGACTGCCCTTTCGTGCCCCAAGATGTATAAGTAGCAATGCCCATACGCACTCGGATATCCTTTGCGATCTTATCCTCTGTGACTATATTCTCTTGCTAGCCGTTTGACTATCAGTAAAGATCTTCACACTAATGCGTCCACTAACGTTATTCAGCCACACATTTCGTGCTCGACTTAAACTCTGTTTGGAAAGCAGCCTTATGGTCCGAAATGTGAGGGTGCTGGTTGATATTTAGGTACTTGATAAAGAGTCATAATCCTGTTTATCCGTCAGTAGAGTAGTGGGTGTTTGCGATATCATCCTCTGTGACGATATCCTCTAGTTAGCCGTTTGACTATAAGTAAATATATTCACACTAATGCGTCCACTATTATTATTCAGCTACCCACCACACATTTTGTGATTGCCTTAAACTCAGCCTTATGGTTTAGGCTTAATGTTCAGGTCCTTGATAAAGATTCCTAATCCTGTTCGATTGTCTGTCAGTATAGTAGGGGATTGCTCCGCCGCTGTTAATGTGACATCCACCACACAATTATTCTCATATTTGTATAATAGTAGTTTGGCATAACTATTTTCTGTGTAATACAGTAACTTCTCTGAGAATCTCACCAGCTTTCCATTAGGTGCTTGTGAGATATCCTGAGATCCTCTTGGATACGTTATCCAGTCATTTCACTGTCCAGGCAGCCTCGTACTTAATTTCGTAGCCATTAGTGTTTAATCAAAGTATTGTTTTATGATGTCTCCATTGTCGATGTCTTTCTAATATCCTTTCATTGTGTAATGATTTGAGGCTTTTTGCTGTTTTTCAACGTTGCATTTGTTTTCTTTCGATCGCCCTCAAAACTTTTGGGTAGAACCACTAAATCATATTAAGGATCAGAGCTCATTTTGAGGCTATAACTCTTCTGCAAAGGATACACTTACGTATGCTGAGAAATGAATACTTTTAGGCGTCTTCCTCTTAAAATAATCGTAAAATATTACTTAAAATTACACACAGAGTTGTGAACTGTTATGAACTACTTCTGTTCTTAATTATTTTTCTTTAAAACTTAAGCTTATACTCTTCCAAAATTATATTAAACTTAATTATATTTCTGCTGAGCTATGATTATATGCAATGCATACAATTAGGCGTTAAGCTCTTAAAGAAATGCTCTTAAAACAGTGGTAACCAACTCATAGTCTCGCGAGGCAGACAATAATCGCATTTTTCATACAGCCACGATCGGCAATTCACATAGACGCAACAACTTTGTTTGACTCAAAATATCAGTTTCTGCTTGTGCATTGTGTACAATGCGACAGCGACATCGCTTCTGTTTGCAACCACACACAAGCACATAATATGTTTGTGTGCTTGCGTTCTGTTTTGCCTACCACTGTCTTAAAACTAAAAAGTTAGCTCGGTATGATATTATTTTGCACTTCTAATATTTTATGTTTATACCAAATGTTTCACCAATGTCTTATCCTTCTCAAACTAGATGATAGTAACTTAGAGAACAACTGCCCAAAAGTATGCAACAAATTAACAAAGTATTTAACAACTATGCCTATGTAAAAACTACAGATATATAAAACCTATAATTTAAGCTTATACTCTTTCAAATATTATCCTAAACTTTATGACATTTCTGCTGAATCATCTGAAACTTTATCTATTATCTTGAATTATGCTATTCCCAGTTTTACTTTAACCTCATTATCATGATTTATTACATCATTGTCATCATCGTTATCAGAAAACTAATAGCAAGCGCATTACATTTCGTAGCAAAAAGTTATAGCTCCCAAACAATTAATTATATTTTTGGAGCTTTTTGTTCTCATTATACACAGTCTCGTTTGAAACAACTACTTTTTAACTAAAATGCCGTTAACCTTTGATATATAAGTTATGTATGTATGAACGTTTAAAGTTAATGATTTCAATATAAAAAAATCAACTATATGAATAATGGTTCTTCAGCCACATACTAAAATTTTTTTGAATATACATATGTTTGTGTGTGTTCATATAGACACTTTCTCACTTGTACTCTGAAAGTATGTTAGTAGTATATGTCCTGGTGTAATATATCTTGTGCTTGGTATGTGTTTAAGTTCTTTGCTCCGCCAAAAAGTATGCTATATTTCAGCCACTTAACTTTTTTGTGTGCACTCATCACTTAACACTCTTAGTCTCTGACTGAGAAAAATTAGCATAATCTTTAAAAGATAAATGTGAGCGAAGAACAAACAATGAATGCCCCGCACAGTGGGGAATAAAAAAATCAATGAGTGTTCGAAACCAACGGGCGATGTGTTAACACCTTTTTGTTACCCGGTACCTGTTCGATTTCTATGAGCACATTAGAAAATGTTACATTGGAAAATAAAAAAAAGAATAGTTTTTGTGCTGAAGCCTCTTTTGCTACTGCACTTTCTTTTTTCTTACATTAGCTTTAACATTAGATGTAATATTGTTAAAATAAATAAAGCAATATTTAGCTCACTGAAATAATTGTTTTTGTTTTCTCATAAACAGACCGACGACAAAAAGTATTGAATAGTATAGAGAACTTATTTCACTCTTTTTCCGCTCTCATGTAGAGAGTCTGAGAAAAAGAGCATAAACGAGTCTTATTCTCTTTATAGAATATTTCAATATAAATACACCATTTCGACAATGTTATTACATAAAACAATAAAAAAGCATAAATGTTTCAAAAGGCATCAATGTTTCCATTCTATACTCTTTGGCGTCGACAACCTGCTTGTTTGTTCGCTGGCGCTACATCAATACCATCATACTTATTTTCAGGCAGAGACTATTGTTGTACAACAACCACGTATGTGATGTTAACCCTGTGTGTTGCTTGCATGTGTTCACTTTAATAGATCGGCGTAAATATTAACACATAAAAATGGTTTCCCGTTACATCCCATGAAGGTATTTTTGTTGGAATACTAGACAATTCAAAAACGAATTCCGGGTCCGAGACAAGTTTATTGATCAGATGCTCAAATACTGTGTCTGAATTGATACTATCAATTTCAAACCGCGTGGTCCAAAATGTATCACCGTATTCGAAGATGCTATAACTTTTTTAAATGGAAGTTGACAGTTTTTTATTGATGTTTGTGATGTAAACAGATACAGAATATATGTCGAAAAGCCATGGAGCGCTATACTCATCAAAAACGCGGAATACTCGTGACAATTTTTTTTACGGAATACTTCGTCAGTAACTTTGGCGCAACGTTAATTTCGGCGCAGATTTCCCAGACGTTCTACTGAGCCGTTTAGTCGCTTGCTTCGACGATACACATAACAGAAGAGACGACGAAAGGCATTGTAGTGCTCATTCCAACGAAAATTTTCGCCGCTGTGACTGAAGATGTCGCTGATGTGCGTCAACGTCGACTAGCCGAAGTTCCACGCAATTGGTCATTATAAAAGATAAATGGTTCCCCTTACATGCAATGAAGGGATTGGGCAGAGCTTCTTGCAACCAGTGAGCTGTGCTCTTTCTAGTTTTGCAGTCACTGATTGGGGCCTACAGTTTTACAACCGACTCCGAACGGTATTTTTTGAGAAGTTTTTTTACGACTAAGTAATCGATAGTGCCGCCGTCACTAATCGTGGTGACCGCCGTCAAAAGAAGTGTGAGATGGTCAGAGCAGGGATCGCATCCACGTTCCCCTGTACAAAAGCTGCGCAGACTAACCATTGCAGCACCAATTGCACATTCCTCGTGTTTATTGCCGCAAATTGATGATTTTCCAACAGGATGCTGCAACTGCACACACAGCCCGCGCAACAAAATCGCTAGATTCGACCATTCCAGACTTCTTTGGGTTTTTCTGAAGTCTACATATATCCGTGTCTAAATCCGTGAGCAAGCTCTTAAAGAGAATATCAGAAATGAGTGCGAGAACTTAACACCCGAAGTTCTCGCCAGAAGGATGGAAAATGAGGCAAAAAAAAGCCAAAAGGTCATTAGCAACGGTGGCGGAAAAAACCTAAAGGTCCAAATAATATAGCTACCATGAAAAAAGTCATGAGTTTGGTTTCGAATTATAGTTGGCAAAATAGTACGGAAAATGTGTTTGTACAAGACTTCAAAATGATGCCGTGAAAAAAATACTCTATCAAAATTTTGAAAACCTATTTCACGTCGTTTGAATCCCCATATTGACCAAAACATTAAAAAACAGTTTACTAAAAATACACTAGGAATCGAAACTTCAACGGCCGGCAGGGAACTATAAGTACCCTTGTATAAAAAAAGAGTTTGACGGTCCCGTAATCAGCTCATCAATAAGCAGCTTTGAGACCACCCCTTCCAAAAAAAAAAATGTAAGTACACGCTAATGTATAGCCGCTATTCGAATTAAAGGAAAAAACAATCCATGAAAATGTGTACATGCCCTGACGGAAGATAAAGACGACATTAACTGATTGGGACCTACAGTTTTACACCGGTTTCGAACGGTATTTTGAGAAGCGAAGAAGAGAAGTAAGCGATATTGTCGCCGTCACTAAGCAAGGTGCCCGCCGTCAAAAGAAGTGTACGGTCGTCAGAGCAGGGATCGATCTTACGTCCTCATGTGAAGGATCCGGGTACACTAACGATTGCTCCACCGATGGCCACAATGTCAAAATAGACAAAAAAATTCGATTGATAGAACCGAATTAAACGAAACCGAATTTAGAAGTTGTCATAACCACATTCAGAGTTCGTCGCATCCGAGTTAGTCAGAACCCAATTATAGGTTGTCAGAACCCAATTAGCGGTTGTCTCAACCGAATTTAGAGGTTGCCACAGCAGAACTACTCTTAAACAAAAGTAGTGTCTATCGAAGACCACCTGCGACGGTTACCTAAGTGTTAGCTTTTGTTTAGAACACGGATCGTATTTATCCACCCATATGTAACCCATACACATCGCCGTTGGGAATGGGCAATGACCGTTGACACGCTATACATCTTAACATTACACACAATTGTCAATTCCGATTGCCCATTACACATGGAGGACTAGTAATCGTTGTGGGCAAATACTCACGGCGGCGGGTAATAAAGATGCAACGGAATTGACATCAAATTCGGTTGATGCCACCGAAATAGGGAAAAAAATCGTTTGCTGCAACCGAAATTATAGAAATTTCCGTTGATACAATGAATATAATTGGAAATGCAGTTATCACAAGCTAATTAATTATGGAACGACGTTGTTTCAGTTATGGAGATTAAATTCAGTTCTGGCATCCTCAATTCGGTTGTGGCAATCGCAATTCGGCATAGTTTGATTGTTAGTATTACTTCATAAGGGATCTTAAGGGTCCATAAGACTACTCGATTATCTCCTGATCAAAAGACGAGGAACCACATTGAGCAGTTGATAACTGACGGAAGTCCCTCTTCCACGGTTATGTGTGTACATGTGACTCGAGGATCTAATATCGACTCGGATCATTACCTGGTTTTAGCAAAGATGTGTGCTAGATTAAATACGGCCAAAAATTTGGGAAACCAAATAACTGAGGACTGATTTACTAACTTAAAATTCATAGCCTCTTGATAATCCCGTAGCATAGTGGAAGTTCATCTCTCGTTCGGTAGACACTGCGGCAAAACACGTACCACAAAACCACTCAAGATAAACCACGGATCGTACCATGAATGAATGTTTCATGCCAACTGGGGGAAAGAACGCAGCGTATATGCAATCCTGGAGTCAGTTGTAATGCCATCTGCGAATGAGAGAGGATAACCTGTCGTTTTAGACAGAATAACAGCAGCGCGAGAGTAAATGACTGAAATGTACAGGATAAAGAATGGAGCACGAAAGAGAGTACCAGAGAATCCAAATTCAAACCAACGACCATGGTACTGAGCTGCCTTCATATAAAGACGTGTATGGCAATCTTGTGGCAGATAGGGAAAGTGTTTTTGGGTAAGTGGTATGGAAAACACTTTTCGAAATTATTTCTTCCAGTCAAATACAATACAAACTTCGAAACGAACCGATTTGAAAATTACGGTATCAACTGTTATCCACCTAATCAAGACGAGGTCAGAACAAAACTTTCTCGGCCTAGAAGTAGCAATGCTGCGAGTGCCGATGTACTACAAGTAGAGCAGTTTACGGCCGGCACCGAAGAGGAATTTGCAGCCGCAGCGCACTGTTCCCAGTTTTTAAAGAAGGCGCAAACTAGTGTAGGCGCAAACTATCACGGAACAACCAGTCGCATACGTAATGTGCGAAAGACTAAACCCAGTTGTTGTAAACCAGATCGGACCTTATCACCCGCAAAATCTATCACCGACCAGATGTTTGCATTAAGCCAAATCCTGAAAACTTCTTTCAGGAAGCAAATCAAAATGTAGTAAATATGTTTAACACTAATTGGCATTAAAATTACTAAAACGGCTGACCCAAATAAAATGGATTTTGACAAATATATGCATAAAAAAGCTTAAAGGCGGATTTACGGTGGACTCTTCCTACTTATATGACCTCTTTTTCTGGTTGTTTTGGACAAAGAGAACCCATAGATAAATATATTATTGCAAATGTTCCATTACAAATGTGTCCAAGACGGCGGAACTCTGGTAAGGCCTGCAATGTCGAAAGCCCACGGGCGAGTTTCACACTCGTCAATTTTAAAGCTCAAAGTAAATTTTCATATTAAATGACAAACTCCATTGAAATGGAGAATTTTTAACTAATTTAATTTAATTTTTTTTCTTTTTTGTCGATGTTTTTATTTTGTGATACCCACCATTGTATAAGTATATTAGCAATGACACGAAATGCTTCAAATTCGTATCGCCTACATTCTTCATGACGGGAATGGACACAAGAAATCAGGCAAATAAAAAAATTTACATAATTCTATGGCAAACACTTTTGTCAGCGCCTAAAATGCTGCTTTAGTATGTTGAATAAAAGCGTAAATCTACCGCATACAATTGACTTACAAATCCAAAGAAACCCCCTAAAAATTTTATATATGTATGTCTGAACAGAAACAATAAATGAATAACTGGTACATATTTTCAATGACACCATCTAAGATATATATTTAATGAGATTTTAAATATGTTTGAATGGAAAAGTACTTCAAGAGGAGTCATTAAAATGCGCTATTCAGTAGTAAGTGTCCGCTGCTGGTTGTTGGTGATATTTGTTTCATACACTTTGTTAGTTGACATTAACAATCCATATCTAATGGCGCACTCCCACCAGCATTTAATTTGCTTTTTCAATTACATTTTAATGACCCACTCTTATTAGAAATATCGTAGATTCCTATTATTTTAATGTTAGTACAAGTTTGATATAACATTTAAAGTAAACGATGACCATAGTATTTTAAGCAACTGTACTAATTTTTAAAGACTTAAGAAAACTATAGCATACATTTATTAGAGACTAAAGAGACACTAGTACAGTTTAGTGGATGAAGACTATGCTTTAAGCAGATTCCTATACCAAAGAGTGAGGCTATAGTTAACGCCAATAAGTATGCTTCAATTTTCAGTTAATTAAGCAGCATTAATATGTACTGCAATTTTCCCAAATTTTCTACAAGTTATAATATTATTAAAATCTAAGGATACCAACAAAGATCAATTTTTCATATTTATTTACGGAATTACAAAAATTATACAACACTAATGAATCAACTGGGTTTCTTTCATATTTTTGTTTTGTAGGTTTTTAACAGACTAATTAAAAACATAAATAAGGAAACTGAATGTGGTGAAGGTTCCTGCCACTACTACCTAAACTGTATACTTCCTACTTGGAAACGGGGCCAACGTTTTGTTGTGGGACGATACAACCTACCTACCTATCAACTAGCCAACCATTCAAGGTAAGCTTTAACAAATGGTGGGGTTCGTCATGAAAAGCAGATCCTGCATCACTTCTCGACCCTACCCTCAAAGTATGCACAGCATCTACTTTTGAAAGACTTTGTGTATTTGAAAGAAATGCACCTGGGCGCCTATAAGTATACTACAGTGCTGTTTCATGTGATGGATTTGTACGTTCCACTTCGGCGCTTCTCTCTAGCGTACTGTACTCTTTTTTCGTCTTCAAAGCGTAACAAATTCTACTTAGCCACAATTCTTACCAATACAAAACCAACCAACCAACCATATGCATCACAAACAAAATGCAATTATATAAAGAAAATTTAAATTTTTAAGAAAACATATTGTCTATGTATAAAAGAACTAACTTTCAGTTTGTATAATTAAATGTGTTAATATTTAGATAAAATTATATATATATATTTAAAAATATATATATTAATTTATATTAAATTATTATTATTGTTTTTTGTAATTATATACATATATTAATTATTTAGAAATATTAAGCAATTCGTATACAATATTTACAACACATCGTACCCTTAAAGTAGGCTTTATATTTTTCCCTTTGTTCACACGGTTTGCTTAAAAAACATAAGCAACTTTACGGGAAAAAGTAGTGTATTTTTATAAAAGTGAAAAGTACAATTAAAATGTATTTAATTTTATGACTCTGTGCTAACGATTGTTATAATTTTTTTAAAATTCGTTTGAAAAGTAAAGTATCTTTAAGTTCATAAGACGAGGTATGATATACATAGATTAAACACCCTTCTTAATACACTATAAAGTTACGATTCCACTGAACGTGTTTAACACGTCGAAATCAGCTGATTTCGGTTTCAAAACATGTCAAACGAATAAAACATGTTCCGTGGAAATGTAGAATAATACACTGTCCACTTAGTATACAGTTCCGTCTGAACTTTAACGCCCTGTGTTGCCATTTTTATTGTCCGTGTCCACTTCCCTAAGCCTCATTTGTATTTTAATCAAAAGCTAGAATTTCGAGACGTAATTTGCATAAACTGCTGATTTTTGTATGACAAAAACTCCAAATACTAGATTTTTGCTGCAATCTGAACAAATTTTGAACATGACAATAAAACTTGAAACTTGCTTCTACCAAAAATTTCAAATCTATTATTCAAAATTGGTACTAAATTTTTTTTATTTAAAATACAAAACCCTGCAATAACTGTTGTTCTTAAAATCTCTTAAAAACACTGTTTATTCGTGATCTGCTCAGAATCATGTCAAAATTGTGTTTACAAAAATTTCATTCTTTCTTTAAATCTTTTCAAAAGTTTGCACAGAGTTATAAAAAAAACTTTTGCTTAAAAAAATATCTTAAAACTGCTACGAAAACTAAATCAATTAGAAATTGTTAACTTTTTTAAAAATAAGAATCGAAGAAAAGAACAGCTCAAAGTTGTTTTTATAATCGAATACAGAAATTCCTTAAAGTAGAGCAATATATTTTTATTTTCATATTTACTCCGTTAGAAAAAAAAAGTATATAAATGGAAAAAAAGATTGATTTTAAAATTTATCAACTAATCATCCTATAGCTAAATGGGGAAGCTGGCAGCAACAAAGTCGCTAATTCGGTTAATTTTACCGATTTTGGAACATTAGCAACAAATTTTTTTTCTTTCTCGCAATTTAATACAACCCTGGATTTGTTAAACAAAAACGATGTACAAATAGAGAAGAAAAAACTGGCGAAATTTGGCAACCCTCGTAGAAGAGAACAAAAAACGAGTGAAGCGCCTCGTTTCTCTGCTCTCTCTCTTTTACTCTCTTCATTGAATATTTCAATACTCGAGCAGCTTATTGATAGTTTAAATAAAATTACATAAACTATGCAAAAAGTATGAAATAATCGAGTTATGACGCGAGAGAGAAATGCGTTTGAGTAAATTGCGTTGACTTTTTCGTTCTCTTCTACGAGGGTTGCCAAATTCAACGGTTTTTTCTTCTCTACTTGTACATCCTTTTTGTGTTAAACACCAGTTGGTAATTTCCTTGGAACATCGAAGAACGGTATTTCGTTTAAATTACACTAAACTGATTAACTAAACTTCAAAAGCATGATTTCGTTAACTTCCTATCTTTTTTTGTACAGAAAAGCAGCTGTTTCGGGAGAAGTCAAGATTACATTTTTACCAATTTCAAAGTATTGCAGATTATATGTTTTCTTGGTCGCAATTAAATACAACCTAAATAAATAAAAATAAATGGTTTCCCATTACATCCCATGAAGGGACTGGGGAGAACTTCTCACAATCACTGAGCTGTGCGCTTTCTAGTTTTCACTCACCGATTGGGACCTACAGTTTTACACCGATTCCGAACGGTAATTTGAGAAGCTTTTTCATGGCTAGATACTCGATAGTGTCGCCGTCACTATGCGAGGTGACCGTCGTCGAAAGAAAATTTTTAGGTGGTCAGAGCCGGGTTCGAACCCAGGATCTCATGTACAAGAGCCGCGCACACTAACCATTGCACCACCGACGGCCACAATACAAATACAACCTAAGCGTCTTAAAATTCAACTGCTAATTCTTTTGGAACCTAGAAAAACTGTATTTCGAATGAATTATCGTTTTAGGCTGCAGTGAATACCTAAATTTCAAAAGCATGATTTCAAAGCACTTCTGTTTTTTTTTTGTAGGAGAAGTCATGATTTAAATTTGACCATTTTCATTTTGCCGATTATATTTTTTTCTCGCAATTAAATAAAACCCTGAGCATTTTGAAAATCAGATTCACTTCTCTTGAAACCTAGAAATACAATATTTCGTTTGAATGATCGGTTTATACTTCACTAAAGTTTAAAAACATTATTTCACAAACCTTCTGTGTCTTGTACTCAATAAAGGCTGTTTTAGAAGATGTCATAATTTCAAAAATCGATTTTGCATCATCATAGGTGGTACAAAATTCAAAATATAAACTGCTATAAGTTGTCTCTACTTAATATGTTTAAGACATTTAACAAGTTTTGAGGCCGAAATCAGCTGATTCGTGTATTTAAAATCAGCTGATTTTGTCCTCAAAACACGTTAAACGTGTTAAACATGTTCAGTAGAAACGGAGCCTTAATCTGTATTTATGTATAGTGCGATTTCGCAGTTTTCGCAGTCATGTATTTGTTTTGTGGACAACGATATACTTAAGTGTCACTTATAGCTCATATTAACTCACGAAATACATAGCACAGGACATAAACGTCCAATTTCTTTTTTGAGTTTTATACGACGTTTACATAAAACGAAATTATCGTAATGTCGGCAGTACAGTATGCAATATTGTAGAGCGACGGTCAGGTATACGGTATACCGTATACCTCGATTTCGACGTTTCGAGATTTCAAGCCACCAAACATATGTTACACCGTGTATGGAAATGATATCGCCAATCTGTGAAATCACGGTATACATAAAGACGACTTAAGGAAATTGGCATTTGTAACCTACGTAAGACTCTAATTTCTATTCAAATAAGCGCCGTATAACTCCAACTTGTTTCGTGCTCCCTGGAAACCATTTTTTTCGACAGGTCAATCGTGACATTTATTCAAATGATTAGTAAGATTTTCTAACTCAATTAGAGTTGTATTTTTTTGTTGCGATAATTCAACTTTGCTCGGATTTTCTGAGAATACACAGTGACGACTTCAACAGCATTCAGTTCAATATTCATTTTAAAACTCAAACCATGAAAATTCGAAACAAATTTTTCTATGTCGGCGTTTAGGTATACCGTGATTTCGAATATTTCGAGATTTCAACCCGCCAAATATGTATGTTTTGCTGTACAAAAATCAGCTGATAATGGAAATGAAATCGCAAAAACTGTGAAATCAGAACGCCAGAAAATTTGATATGCAACTCTGTTAAATTGGATAGACTTGCACTGTTCAGTGAGAAGTTTTGATAGTTAACATTTTTTATGGTTTATTGAACCCAAACACAAAAATTGAAGTAATCACGTGTGTGTAATCTGTAGTATTATTAAATATATAATTATTTCTTTCTTTTCTGCTTTCATAACGAAAGTTATATTCAATTGATTAAGAAATTAATCACTTGTTAATTTATTCTTTTAAATCGTATGGTCGATTTTGACGTAACATAGATGATTTGATTTGATCATGTGGTAACATAATTACAATCAAAATCTCTACTCGATTAGGCGTATAAAAGATCAAAGTTTATACAAATCAGAAAAGGAAACTAAATGACATAAAAACTTTCAGAAAGGTATGTGGTTGCATTTGAAAGACGTACCAAGACAGCGTCCTTTTGAAATTTTAAACGGGAGTTTGCCATAAATGAATCCTAAAGGAAGGAAGTACAAAATTTTCTAAATTTGTTTGCCCAGTGTCGTAATAAATGTAACTTACTAGGATTTTATTACATCTATGTAAAAATACTTTCAATTTTCTAGGCACGAATCTTGTCTGTGTATGTTGTTTTAATTCGCGTCATTGATCAATGCCGCGTTTCCACTTATCGTGTTGTAACACGTTTGACATGTTTTGAGCCCAAAATCACCTGATTTATCATGCAAGTATCAGCTGATTTGCGGTTCTAAAATATTAAGAGGGCACGGTATTTAACTGTCTGCTCTTCAAACGTTGGAACCATAAGTTAAACAATTATTCAACATTTATTACTTTGTTTATATTTGTTGCTCGTCCCTATGAAATCGCTAAAAAAACGCCAGCTCCTTTTAAAATCCGCAATAGGTCAACTAATGATTAATCGATTAATATTCCAAGTCATATGTGTTTATTCATATCCAACTTGAAAAGTAACATTCAAAATGTTGTTCATTTAAAAATAAACGGATTTGTAAAAATTCTATATTTGTGTTTGTATTTATATATTTAAAAATATATTTATATTATTTATAATAGCATAAAATATGATTTGTCTTTACTTAAACCATGTGGCCTTTATCTTTAGAAATATTTTTATGTTTTTTCTCTTGATATGTAATGTATAATAATTTTTGTTGTATGTAATACGTATATCTTACATATAATTATACAATTGTGTTAATTAATTATTATTATCTTTATTTATGAAAATAAATAAATCTTATATAGAGAACAATATCTATTTGAGCATTTGTCAATAAGAAAGTATATAAGCAAAATTTTTTTAGAAAATTATGTTTCTTTTTGATTCATAATTAGAAGAAAACTACAAAACTGAAGCTTCAAATTACACACACAAAAATCAAATTGAATTTAATTCTTACACATTACAAAACTCATGTTGAAACATATTTACATATAAAAATAGAACAGATAAACTGAAAACTATTTGTTAAAATATTTACTTAAAATTAAAGTGAAACAAAACAAACATGCCCCTAATAGCTGTAATAACCAAAAACAGAAACAAGGAAAATGGAAATTTAAGAAAATAATATACAATTAAATGGAAAGATTTTACAAAAATTAAAAAAATTCTTGTTTTATTAAAGTTTGCAGTGTGCCGAGCTTAAAAACGATTTTATTCAGCTTAAACTATAGCACTGGCAACCCGTGCCCCAATTTGCTATACCACTAGCAAATGTTTTAAAGCCTTATTTATACTGACTCGAAATTTACATTTAACGATGCACCAAGACTGTTTAAGAGAGATAAATTTGTACATATGTATGTAAATATGTACAAATTTATCTCTCTTAAACAGCCGTTTTTACTATTTTTTTGTATTAAATGAAGTGTCAATGTGTTAATTGTTATTCCAAAATGGCTGAAATGTAGCGAACCGTTACTAGTTTAGGCAATGAGTGATTTAGGGACAGATTCATGAATACTCGGCTACGAATTTGCATGACTGAATAAGTCATGATAGGGGTGGGCAGCCAAAGAGGACTTCCGAGGAAAAATCCTTTTGAATGTTTGTTTGTTGAATGTTTTTGTTCGTTTTTTTCAGTTTATTTTTTATGTAGGTACAAATTATTTAAATGTGCAACCTCCCATTTCCGGCGAGCTGACCCGCAGCCATCAGTATCGTGCCACTTCCGCTTTGCCAACACAGAGGTTTGTCACAAACTCTCGATGATATAAAGGGTTTTTCAACAGAGACGCTACAAAACTAAATCGATAGGGACAGCAAACGACGCCATATTTTTTCCCGCTCTTTTGACATTTCTCTTCAGTAAGGTTTGCCATTTCATCATGGAAAGATATACGAGCCAACAACGAGTCGAAATTATTAAAATTTATTACCGAAATTTGGAGTTAGAGGCCTCAACTTTAAGAGCGCTACGTCCAATTTATGGTCTTCTGCGATGAGGCTCATATCTGGCTGAATGGCTTCGTCAATAAGCAAAATATGCGTTATTGGTCAGACAGCAATCCACACGTAATCCATGAGTCATCATTGCATCCCGAAAAAATTACGGTTTGGTGCGGTTTATGGGCCGGCGGCGTCATTGGGCCGTACTTCTTCCGTGATGATCAAGACGGGCACATTACTGTGAATGCGAATCGCTACCGTTCAATGATAACCGAATATTTTTGGCCCCAATTGGATAATATGGACTTGGAGGACATGTGGATCCAACAGGACGGCGCTACAAGCCACACAGCGAATGCCACAATCAATTTATTGGAAACCAAGTTTGGTGAACGTGTTATCTCACGAAATGGCCTAGTCGATTGGCCGCCCCGGTCGTTCGATTTGACGCCGTTAGATTATTTCCTGTGGGGCTACGTCAAGTCTATGGTCTATGCCAACAAGCCAGCGACGATTGATGAACTTCGTACGAATATCGAACGTGAACTTGCAGCAGTATCGGCCGATTTATGCTTTAAAACCGTCGAAAATTGGGTTCAGCGTCTGGACTTCTGCAAGCGTGCCCGTGGTGGCCATGCAAAAGAAATCAAGTTCCATACATAATGGAATCGAACGCACTTTCACAGGAATAAAGAATTTCATTGGTATCTAAAACCGGGTTTGTTTTATTTAAAAAAAACTTTTGTATCGCTCTTATTGGAAAACCCAATACTTAATGCTTTTTTTCAAAAAATATTTTTTCAAAAATATTTAATGCTGCCCTTGATTCATTAATATTATTATTGCTTTATTATTTTTTACATTCCTAAAAAAGACTGTATTTTATATATTTCTTATTACAGGATTTTATATATTTCTTATTACTTTGTTCATTAAAATCATTATAATTGTGTTTGTTATTGAATAAATTGTTTTAGTTTTGTTCTTATACATAAATTTACAAAAAAAAAACAACTTCTATGCATTATTTTTATTTCGATTTGGTTCAGTGTAACCATATTACTACTTTTCTACGTAACCATGTGTTTGTTGTGCAAAGAGGATGAATACTTGAAGATGAAATACCGCAAATGAGCTGGGTTGACGCGTTTACCTGATAAATAATTCCACCATGTTTTCCCACCTAATCAATACATCCGGCTGCTGTGTTATTGGTTTCAAAATGAAAACAAAACCATATGGATTTGTGTGTTTTGCCGGAGTATTTGCAATTTTGTGTAATAATCAAATTTCGGTTAAACAAGTAGTGTGGAAACATTAGCAAATGTTATCTTTACAAAAATACCAATACTGTTTTGTTGCCGGTTGTTTTGCAGCCGGAGGCAGTTTCTTTGGCAAAATGCCAAGTATTCTAAAGGAACACAACATAGGTGCAGTGTTCGGACTGGACGCCCTACCAAATGGTTTTCAGTATTATGGAGGTAAGTAGAGTAGTGTTTACAATAGAGGGAGATAATATCTCTGCTAATTCGATCCAACACCAGTACCATAGTAAATATCATAGATAAAGGAAATAATAGATATGGCGCGACCATTGTGAACTTTGTCCACTTGGTCTACTTTCACTGAAGTTTCCCATAATTCTCATTGACGTTTATTCAAAATTGTGCGAAATTTGAGTTAAAATAATTGAAATATTGGAAAATGTGACAAAATGTATGTATGTATTGTTTCTTATATAACTAAACAATTTCAAAGCCATGAGACCGGTGTTGGAATATCAATAGGAGAAAACCAGTAAGACCGCACAATGATGAACATCCCGGAACGTCTTTTTAATATAAAAACTTCCCCGACCAAAAACTGTAGCAACTTCTGTGGTCGCAGAAACCAAATCCGTTAGAGTGTCTGAGGACCCTCAACAAGGAATGGTAGCTGAACCGGAGGAAGAACCAATTTATTAGCACATAGACGATGGTGAGTGGTGACATGGCTTTGCAATTCGATGACCATCAGATATTCTACTTTAAGTAACGTGTTATATTCTTGATATTTTTGTTGAAAATTATTTTTTCTTTTGATATGAAATTTTAGATTTTTATTGTCATATTTTTTGACTTTTTTTGGGAACAAAAAAATCCCATTTATTGCTTTCTACGACATTTAGAAAATTACCCATTGCACTAAAATGTTCTCAACACTTGTGTTTCATCTATTTATTTACTTTATCTATGGTAAATATTAGGCCCGTTTTTTTATCCTCAGCTAATTTTTCGACGAGCTAATCGATTTTAAACGTGCTCCCATACAAAGTGATCGAAAAATTAGTTTCGTTTGATAAGAAATGCTTATTATTTATGGTTCTTTAAACTGATTTACAGATAATGAACTATGACCTAAATGCGTCTAAGCTTTATTATCTTAAAATGTATAATATACTTGAAGCTGAAAATTTGACTGTGTTGTCCGTTACTATTTCATGCTTTCCTTTTATATTCTAGAATTCCTCGTGATGAAATTTATACCTATCGCTATAATGATTCTGTGTAATGTTTTGAATTGGCGTTATTTCTTAAAGGCCCTACAAATGACAGAGCAGACACTCACGGCCACAGTATTGACATCAGCCTCCAATTATGTAGCATCGGTATGAAGACTTTTAATATAACTGTTGTAATTATTTATCCGTAGATTCTTTCATACAGTGTAGCTGATGAATATTGCTACATTAAGAAACTCAAATACCCTTTTTCCAGTGTATGGAATTAATTTTTCTTTTATTCATGTTAAAGCTCATTCAATTTTATTAAATATAGCTTAATTAGTTTTAAAAATAATGGAATTTAAATGCCCTCCCCCCCCCCCCCCTGCTCGTTAATGCATGTGCGGCATTTTACCAAAAAGTTGTTCATTACTGCTTGGAGAGTTGAGACTGGAATAGTCGCAATTGTTTCTCGAATGGATTGCTTTAATTCAATAATATTAGTTGGTTTTGCTTTGTAGACTTCCTGTTTGCAATAATAAAGTCAGGTGCAGTAAGGTCAGGCGACCTGGGGGCCAACGGAATGTGTTGTTTCTGGATATCAGTTTATTGGGGAATTTTCGTCGCAATTCTGTCATAACAGGCCGGGCTATGTGAGGAGTTGCACCATCTTGCTGAAACCACACTGAGTAGAAAGAAATTCTAATTCGGCATAATTCTGGATAGAAAAACTCTCTCAACATGCTCAAGTAACGGTCTCCAGGAACCGTAACGGTGTGACCGTTTTCTTCGACGAAGTAGGGTACGACAATGCAGCGTAATGAAACTGCACACCACACTGTGACACGAAGTGGATGCAATTCCGTCTCATGGAGTATCTGTGGGTTGGAAGCACTTCATGTTCGACAATTTAGTTCGTTTATGTTGCCCTTTAAATCGAAATAGGCCTAGACAGACATGAAAAGACAGTTCAACATGTTTCCGTTCTCTTCCACCATTTGAAGCGTGTTTTGGCAAAATTCCAAGCGAATCGGGAGTCTGCTGCATTCAGTTTTTTGGGCATTTGAATTTTATATTGGAATAAGTCAAAGTCTTTGTGCATAATTGACTGCAATGACTGTCCGATTATACCCATTTGAGCAGATAAGCTTCTTGTCGAAACTCTTGGATTGTTTTGTATAACAGCAGCGATTGTTCCCTCCATTCGAACTGAAGGGTTGTGATGGTAAGGTCTCTTGTTGACTGTCCCATGTCAAGCAAAATTGTTAACAAGTCTCATTATGGTCCATTTGCTCGGAGGTTTGCCGCGAAACGTGCGCCTATACTCTCTTTGGGCCGAAAATACGGACTCCAGTGCGTGATAGCGGCGGACAATCCAAATTCTTGTTTTAGTCTCACAGTCATTCATTTTTGTTAAATTTTATCAATCTGCAAAATAAAAAAAATATTAACCAGATTCATTAAATAGAAAAAAAGTTATTACATTTTATTTTTGTAGCGTTCATCGGACCTTGAACTATCGGGTGATTCATCGTGAGGTTTGATTTATAATGTAAAATAAAACACATTAATTTGAAAGTGAACTTAAAATTTTTATTATCCGTTAAAAGATCAATTTATGTCATTTACTGTTTAAAACTGATATCATGTAAATGTTGGCCACGACTACGTCTGAGGTTGTTCATTCGGAAGGTCCAATTTCGGGCGACTCGTTCGAGCATAGCGACTGGTGTCTCGCGAATAACACGAGTAATGTTGGCTTCCAAAGCGCCAATCGTAGCTGGCATATTTCTGAAGACCTCAGACTTTACATATCGCCAGAGAAACTAGTGCAAAGGTTTGATATCGCACGATCTAGGCGTCCAATGTACCGTAGCAAACGTGAAATTACTTGCTCACCAAAATGATTTCTCAACAAGTTCATTGTTTCACGCGTTGTTTGGCTCGAAGCGCCGTCGTGTTGAAACCAGAACTCACCAAGACCATGCGCTTGAATTTCAGGAAGCACACAGTCCGTTAACATGGTGCGTTACCGGTTACCATTGACGGTAACATTCTGATTTGCCTGATTTTTGATCCAATGATTCCACCAGCCTATAAACCACACCATACTGTTGTTTTACGCTTAATGTGGCCTAACTCGAGTATCATCCACTAATGTAAACTGGGACTCAAATTTGCGAATGGTATTGGCAATAGTGGTTTCAGTAGGTGGATTATGCGCACCGTAAGTTCGCACGAAAAATACTTCTCACAGAACCCTGATTTTCGTAATACAGCTGAACAATTTGGAAACGCTTTGTGGTATCAGTCTTTCCATGATGACTTGCGAAACAATACTGAACAAATATAACCAAGCAGTTTGATATAAGGCACGCGTTATCTGTCAAAATAAAGTGTATTGAAAATCAAACCTCACGATGAATCTCCCGATATAAGAATCCGCAAAAAATTTGACGCCCTGACTCATTCTATAACTTAGCATCCATTTTGTTCGATGGAAGTTTACTCTACGATAGAGTGCCTGTGTGTACGTTCTACGTACACCGACGAGTTAAGTCACGTTTTTTTTTAGTAATTTGGGTGAATGTAACTTTTTCATCGTCGTAACATATCTTACAAGCTATGTATATTATTTGATTCTACGGGTTTAACATTTTGAAACTGTCGCGTATTCTTGACAGTTTTAGCCAGTGTTTAAATTGCTGATAGTAGAATAGCAAAAGCAAACAAAAATGTACTAAAACCTAACAAACACAATCAAATTTTGTCAAACGGCAGCAGCTTTTGCTTCGCATATGAAAATGATCCGAACAAACTGAAATGAAACCGCAGAACAACAAATTATTTTGTCCGCAATGACTACGACTTCGGTGCACACACAATTTTGTGCCGACAGAATCAGTCGTTCGGTGAAAAATTACTAGCGACTGTTTTACTTTAAGCAAATGTTCTGATAGCAAAATCAACAGTCAATGCAACGACTGAAATCACTAAAGAACAGTGTTGAAATTGCATGTTTTATACGAAATATAAATTCATTAATAACACGGTGCTACAGTGAAAATATACTTGAAAAGCGACCTAGTGTAGGATATAGAACTTGTCGAGTAGATCAGAAATCAGTTTTAAAAATTTCAGAAACACCCTCAAAATTCAGAGTTATTCTGAAAACCCCGTTTTCGTAGGGGTTGTAATACAAATGCAAGCTTAAGTCAGTTAACTTTCAACCGATTTTTATTTTTTTAACGGTTTATGCAAGAAGAAGAATATGTCTTTCCATCAATATATATGTATATTGGTATGTTCATAAAATATTTCCTATAAACATCTAAAAAAAATTTTCAGTTTTCAGTTTTTTTTTGACTTTGACTACTTTTCATTATGAATTTTTGTATGGAAATGTATGTATTTGTATTCTAATATTTAAGGACAATTTTATTCCGAGCAAACAGCGCTTTAAATTTTTAAAATCAGACAAAATTTGTAAAAGTTGTTCGACTTTAATTCAAGACCTTTCGCTTGCACTTGATACCCCCAAGCGGAAAAAATTAATTGAGACTAATGTCGGTACCATAGATAAAGGAAATAAGTAGATATCCCACAGGCGTTGTCAAGTACTGCCACTAGGTGCTGTGTTGTCGTTTTGTAACTTTCATTGACGTTTCTCATAACTTTCACTGAAGTTTATTCAACAGTGTGGGACATTTTTTCAATACAAAAATAGAATCATTTTCCAGGTTGTGTTATTCGAACAACTAACTTAATTTTTTTTATGTCGTTGTGTTCCCCACTTTCAAGTTAAAATGTTGTTATTTTGATTGTATCTTTTTGTTTACTTTTATTGTTGGTGTTCGTTTGTGTTGAATTTGAGAGCAACGGACCACAAAACAGAAACAAAATCCCTGTTTATGTTGCCTATCACACCTATTGTTAGCACCTGTTCTCAATACATTTTGCAAGGTATATTTTGTTTGGGATCAAACGTTGTAATTATTGCATCCAGCTCCATCTAGAAAATATCCCATTGAACAAGAAATTTCCCAAGCATGTGCGATATCTAGTTAATTCTTTTATCTATGGTCGGTACCATACATCCATACGCCATCCGATAAGACAGAAAACATATATAACAATAAATGATAAATAATATAAGCAAATGAATTTATTGTTATATATGTTTTCTGTCTTATCGGATGGCGTATTCTACGTTAAACTTAATGGCCGTGTCTCTGACACAGCCTGCAGGGACAGTCCGTGGCCGAAGGTCTCGGACAACTGTCTGCTGTAATTTTTTTGGTGTACTGTTATTGTTGGTATTCGTTTGTGTTGACTTGTACAGCATCGGCCCACTAATGCCTGTTGATGTTGCCTACCACACGTATTGTTAGCACCTGTTCTAAATACATCTTGCAATGTATATTTTGTTTGGGATCAAACGTTGTAATTATTGCATTCAGCTCCATCTAGAAAATATCCCATTGAACAATAAATTTCCCACGGCATGTGCGATATCTAGTTAATTCCATTCTCTATGGTCGGTACCATAGATGAAAGAAATGACTAGATATCGCACATGCCTTGGGAAATTTCTTGTTCAATGGGATATTTTCAAGATGGAGCTGAATGAAGGCATTTGATCCCAAATAAAATATGCCTTGCGAGATTTATTTACAACAGGTGATAGCAGTAGGTGTTGTAGGCAACATCAACAGGCATTTTGTTTTGTTTAGTGGGCCGATGCTGTACAAATCAACACAAACGAATACCAACAATAACAGTACACCAAAAAAGCCCATACACAAAATGCATTTGAATTAGAAAGTGGGGAACACAACGACATGAAAGTTACAAAACGATAACACAGCACCTAGAGGCAGTACTTGACAACGCCTGTGGGATATCTACTTATTTCCTTTATCTATGATTTTAAATATAAAAACTCATCTCAATTAATTTATTCCGCTTGGGGGTATCAAGTGCTAGCGAAGGTCTTGAATTAAAGTCGAATAACTTTTACAAATGTTATCCGATTTTAAAAATTTAAAGCGCTGTTTGTTGAGAATAAAACCGTCCTTAGATATTAAAATATAAATACATACATTTCCTTACAAAAATTCATATTAAAATGTAGTCAATGTCATAATAATCTGTAAACTGAACAAATTTATTATATGTTCATAGGAAATTCACTACCAATATTTTATGAACATACCACAATATTTACAGTATACGACAAAACATATGCACGAGCTTGTGGCTAATACGATATCTCTTATTAATAACAACACCATTTGGATTTCAAATTATTTCATTTATTTTTTTAATTTATAATCTTAATTAAGTAAAACAAAACAAAAACAAAGATAACTTGTTACCAAAAATAAAAAAAAACTCTTCAACATAGTTTTTTTGTCCGCCACAAAACATAAGCACATTTTCAGTTTATTAAATAAATAAATTTATTTCACTAATATTTAGTCGTAGCCATTATTTTTTAAAACTTCTTCACATCTGCGGGGCATGGACTCTATTAAATTTGATAAAATGTCTACGGAAATTCCACTCCATGCAATTTCGACTTATCGAAAGAGGTCATCCGTATTTTTGCAATAATCGCGATTTATTTTACGATCCACAATATCCCATAGATTTTCTATGGGATTGAGATCTGGCGATTGTGCTGGCCACTTCAAAGCGTTAATTTTGTTTTGCACGAACCGCTCTTTTACACATTTTGCAGTGTGTTTGGGGTCGTTGTCGTGTTGAAAGCTTCACTTAAGTGGCATTTCTTTCGCTGCGTGTGGCAACATTACATTTTCCAGGATATCCTTATACATGAAACGATCCATTATACCATTTATTTTATGAATTGGCCCGATCCCATTGCCAGAAAAACATCCCCAGACCAATACATTTCCACCTCCATTTTTTACCGTCCCTTTAGTGTAACGTGGATTTAGACGTCCCTTAGGTCTGCGTACTAGTCTAAATCCATCAGAACTTTTCAGATTATACTTAGGCTCATCAGAGAAAAGTACGGTCTTCCATTTGGTGGTACTCCAGTTCAGGTGCTGCTTTGCAAATTCAATTCTAGCGTGTCTATTTTTTGACAGAAATAAATGTTTTTTTTTGCACTTCGAAATGATTTTAGTCCACCTCCAACAGCTCTTCTTTGGATCGATCTTTTTGAAACGTTTAGTTGTAATTGATTTGCAATTGACCTTGCTGATACAAAGGGATCCTTTTTTATCAATCGGAGTATTGCCTGGTCGTCGCGCTTGCTGGGTTTCCGCGAGCGACCACCTTTGTTTATGGGAGTCAACGATCCTGAAAAGCGAAAACGGCTGATACTACGCGAAATAACACTGTGATGAATTCCAAATTTTCTTGCAATGGATGTTACTGATTCACCTTTATTGTAACCATCTATTATTTTTTGTTTTTATTGCGCAGAATACTTATTATTAGCCATATTTTCACATAAAAAATTCACAAAATGACCGATGATTTCGAAAGACCAGGAACAACTAATAAACACTTGCAAAAATAATATGTTCAAAAAATAGTTGTTGTTATTTAACGGCACTTGTTGTTTGTAGTCTTTTACAGTAACTGTACAAAGTAAATATTTGTAAATGCGTGCTTTTGTTTTGTCGCGGACGACAAGCGATTGTGTAAATTGAGTATCATCTTTTCCTGATTAACAATATTTTTTTTTAGTTTGTGTCTTGTTAGTTGAAGGGTCTCTAAACGCTACAAATAAATGAAAATAATTAACATCGCTGTAAGTTTTTCCATAATATAAAGATTTATTGTAATAACAAGAAGTTCGTGCATATGTTTCGTCGCATACTGTATATTGGTGGAAAGCCATATTCTTCTTCTTTCGTAAACCGTTACAAAAAATAAAAATCGTTTAAAAGTTAACTGACTTACGCTTGCATTTGTATTACAAGCCCTCCGAAATCGGTTTTTTTCTGTATAACTCTGAATTTTGAGTGTTTTTGAAATTTTTAAAACTGATTTCTGATCTACTCAATAAGGTCTATAACCTACACTAGGTCGCTTTTCCAGTATAAAAAAATTTGATTTTTTGTATTACCGTGTAATCAATATATATAATTTCCTCCAAAAACATAGCTACCGGAATTTAAGAGTTAACTTCTTTATTTATATTCAAACAAAACTGCTGTTTTCTCCAGTGATATCGAAAACTCAAAACCCATACCGACGAAGTTCAAATTGGGTGACTTGCTAAATACGTAAATCATCGAGTGGTTTGATAACGAGTGAATTTGATATCTTTACAGGCCTGACTGAATGATTTCCAATCACTTGATTTTGGAAATATTAGTACTGTGCAGGACACGGAACTGCATCACTTCTCTGTATTTGAAGCGCAACATATGAAAACTTGAGTGTTTTGAAATGCGCAACATACAAGCATCTGCATCTGGCATCAGCTGATCAAATCAAATCTGTCTCTACCATTTTAAGTTGTACAAATTCCTTGTGTTATATTTCAAACGCTATTAACTCTATTTTCTTTAGTTTATTTTAGCTTGCCTTGTATACAATGAGCCCATTACTCTAAAATCCTCGTTGGGGGCATCCTTTATTGTCATGGGTTTATACTTTCTATGTGATGCTGGTGGTGGCACATCCTCCCAATCACCTCAGAAGAAACGAAGTTAATGCGATCGTGTGCTGGAAGCTATAAAATTTCAAATAAAACTCATAGATATTGGATAAATTTCAGTTTTTTTATGTAGATTTTTTATTTTTGTTTTATAATTATTAAAAATTATATTTAATAAAATGAACATAAATAAGTATATTTCCTTGCTTTTTATTATTATTTGTAATTATTAATATTTCCGTTTTGTTTGCTTTTCTTCTTTCGGTTGTTTGTTGTACGGAGTGAAATTTTAGATTTCTTGGTATAATTTTTTAAGGGAACTTTTTTCTCCTATCTTCTTTTCATTTACTGCTTGATCAGTTTTTGTTTTCCTTTTATTTAAATATAAGTATCTCATTTGTTGTTGTTGTAATCGTGTTTTTCTTTTTGTTTTTTTTTTCTTTTAATTATTATTATATTATTCATATTTGTTTTAGTTTAAGATTAAATACATAAATGTTTCTTGTTTTATCATGTAATAATGAAAAAAATAATAAAGAGGTTTGTTTCTGCCTTCTGCTTCATAAGTAATTCCATGGGAGGGCGGGGGTCAATGTGAGAGGATGTATGAGGAGAGGATAAAGGATAGTAGGTACATGAAAGGAGTAATAGATTCCTTCATTCTTGAGAGTTTCTTATTCTCTTGATTAAAAACAGAATACTTCTTTCTAATTCACCAAGTTTCTGAATAACATTGTTTTTTTTTTGCATTCCTAAGAAGGTGGAGAAGTTTCTTCTTTAGTTTTAAACGATTTGTGAGCGTAAAGTTGAGTGAGTTTGTCTTGGGCGTTGTTTGGGGAATAGAACGAAGAATTGAGTAGGACTTATCCCGTATCCGGGGGTTTTTATAGTGGTCTTTTTTCCGTTATAGTACTACAATTCTGAATTTTAATGTTAAATTCTTATTTTCTTCTGGTGCTACGTATTCCATTTGTAATTTGTATGTTTGTGGTTTTGTAAGAATAGAGGGTTATATCTTAGGATTCGGAGAGCGGCGGCTTTGTGGTTTTATATCCATCATTACACCATATTTCTGTTTAGTTTTTATTCTCTAAACCCAAAGGCATACGATTTGCGGATTGCCGTGAGTTCATGTATGAATTCGAGTTTGTGTTGTTGCTGGGCTGGCCACCTGTACGTCCACCACCACCTCCTCCTCCGCCCATGTGACGGGGCGGAGGCCCACTGTTACGTGGATTTCCCGTATTGCTGCCGGCTGTGCGGGGTCCACGATATTGGCCAGGACCACCCGATTCGTAGCGGGAACCGCCCTCTTTGTTGGCATATACATTACCAGCACCACTACCGCCAGCGCCTGCTCCACCATTTTGGTAATATGAACCAGAAGTGTTGTTGTCGTTGTTGCGGAAGTAAATGCCGCCGGTATTGCCACCACGACCGTTACCATTTTGTTGGGGTCCACCCGAATTGTAGTTGGAGCGTCCTCGGTAGCCACCCCCACCACCACCACCTTGGCCTGCGTTACCACCAGGACGTCTGTCATCGCCTCCACGACGATCGTCGTTACGTCTTTGGTAGCCACCAGCATTGCCTTGAGCACCACTTATTGGTCCGCCCTGTTGTTGCGGTTGGCGATTAGCAGAGTTTCGGCCATAGCCTCCCTGCGAGTCTTGTGAATGCCAATGGTTGGCGGGTTCCGTGGAGCGGTTATCATTAACATATGTATCAACTACACCGGTAGCTGGTGCTCCAGATGAACTCCCTGACGTGCCTGTTGTCGCCGAGGAAGTCCATTCATTTTTACGTTGTGTTTGTTGCGGCGTCTGCGGTTGCACCGTCAATGGTGAGTTGGCATTAACATCTGGCGTGGAGGAGGTGGTCCATTTATTTGCATCCACATTGGCGGCTATAGAATTGAAATCACTGGGATTGGTATTGCCCGGCACAACGGTTGGTGTTTTAATTCCAACACCATCCTGTGCCCATTCGTTGATCAAATCACTCTTTTGTATTACCGGGGGTTTAGATTCATCCTCGCCTGCTCCACGTACGCCCAAGGACTTCTTGAGTACATTGGCAGCATTATTGAGCTGATTTTGCATCTGCTGATTTTGCATTTGCTGCTCATAGCTAAGTCCTGCCATTACAGGGTTGTCGAATGGAAATCCTGCACTTTTGGGTGTTTGACTCAAATCCGAGGGATTTTGGGGATTTGGGGGCATCTGATGCATGCCGGCAATAAGATTTTGTGGTGTAGGTGTCACCTGCTGTTGCTGCAACATAACCTGCGGTGGTTGCATAGGTTGTTGCTGGGGCTGCTGCAGTTGCTGCTGAAGTTGTTGGTGCTGCTGCTGCATGTGCTGCTGTTGCTGTTGCATTAATGGATTCTGGGGATTGCCACCGCCAGCAGCGCCTAACCGATTTATAAGCATTAAAGCTGGTTGTTGAATGTCTACCGAACCAGACATTAACATCTGCGAAGGTGTCTGCTGTTGGGGATTTTGCATATTTTGCCCTTGAACCGGAGAGAACAACTGTTGCTGGGGAGGCTTTTGTGTTTGTGACGGTTGTTGTTGCTGCTGCTGCATTTGTTGTTGCTGATGCTGCTGCTGCTGTTGTTGTTGTTGTTGTTGGTGGAATAGAGGGCTTGGGGTATTGCTAGCTAGCACATTTGAGGCTTGCTGCTGTTGTGCTGACGGCATTTGTGGGAATGATTGGTTTGTGAATGTTTGCGTTTGTATTGGTGTTGTTTGGTTTATGTTTTGCTGCAAATGCTGTTGTTGTTGTTGTTGGGGCATGGATCCTTGGGGTATGGGAGCACCAGGAATCCCTCCTCCGTTACTCATGACTTGTTGTTGGTGCTCATTTAATAGATTAGGTGAAGTTTTCTGTTGTTGCTGCAGATTATGTAGCATCTGCTGCGTTGGCTGTTGCTGCATTTGAGGCTGTTGTTGCTGCTGGGGCGTTAACTGAGGTGGTTGCTGTTGAGGTGGCAACACCTGCTGCTGGGTCTGTTGCTGTTGTGGTTGCTGCTCAAATATCAATGTCGTTTGTGGTCCAGCCTGACCTTGAGCATTAAGTTCGGGTGAGTCTAATTCGCTGTCCTGCAGGAAATAGAAATTACCACCACCAATGACTTCAGCCAAAGGACGCATTTGTTGCAAATATTGTTGGTGTTGTTGTTGCTGGTGCTGTTGTTGTTGTTGCTGCTGCTGAGGATGGGGTGGATGCTGCTTAAAGTATGTCTGTTCAACAGCATGCACCGGTGTGGGATTATAAAGACCTGGTGGTGGGGGGGCTTGTTGCATCGGAGCCACCATACCGGCCACAGGTCCTCCAGCATTTGCCGGACTACCGAGCATTTGACGTTGCTGTGTTGGAGGCTGGCCTCCAGCTGCAGTAGGTTGCTGCTGTGGCGGTGGCATGTTGGTTACATGTTGCACTGGTCCAGCTTGGGCTGGTAGTCCTCCGCTGATAATTCCTTGTCCAGGCGGCAGTTGCTGCAATTGTTGTGGCGCTGGTTGAGCTTGCATATTGGGGATGCTATACATGGCAACATGCACAGGTGTTGAAGCTCCCGAATGGCCGGGGGCAGGGGCTGTTGGTTGAAATGCTGGCACGGCAGAAGCAGGAGGAGCCATTGGTGCGGGCATTAATGGTTGTCCGACATTGGGCATATTAGACATAGGCAGCTGTTGTGCCTGTTGCTGCTGTTGTGGAGGCGGCATTTCCATATGCTCATTCAGTTGCGACTGCTGCTGTGGAGGCTGATGCATCTGTTGCTGCTGGTGGTGAAGTTGATGTTGTTGTTGTTGAACCATCATAACATTATCATTCATCTCGTTGATCATTAAACCCGACGAAGCAGTATTATCAATGCCATTTAATTCATCCATGCCCTCCTCCAAACCATCCTCAACTGCAACAGACTCTTCCTGATCATTGACTACCAGTTGCTGCAGCTGCTCCTGCTGTAAACCCAGGTCATCTGTCTCCATATCATTGTTTACAGCTTCAGCATCGATGTCAATCTCTTCCTTTACTTCTTCCGGTTCTGGCATATCCGTCAAGTAGATTTTATCCAAATAATCCGACTCCTGTATACGATGGAATATACGTTTCACACACTCATATGTAGTCTCACCATATGCCTTTGGACGCGCATCAATGGTCATGGAGAAGATTTCCGCTGCTTTTTGGGCTGATGTAGCAAAAGGAGCATCTTCAGAAGTTTCTGGGCGCCTAGTTTGAACATCAAAGCAGCTAATGCAGCGAAAATAATTAGAAAAGATTTATTTAAATGAAACTGAAACTAAAGTTAATGATGTAGAATATATCTTACAATTTCTCCATGATTTCCAATTCATTAGCTTCCAGTTTGGCGGCACCGTGTTCTCCATTGAGGAAATCATTGCGTACAGCTTCATCCGTAAAACAAGACAAAATGTTTTGTATAATCAAAACCTCCCGTATCTTTACCGTCTCCGCCTGCGCTTTGGCAATCAAATCCTGCAAATTTTAGGAAAAACCAAATTAAAACGATACTTGAATGAATGTAGGTTTCTGAAAAAGAATCAGTAATCATAACTAACTGACACGAAAACAAAAATGAGTAAAATTAAGCTGACGAATTAGTTTCAGAAAGAAAAATTTAGTTTGATGTTGATTCAGAGTCAACTTGCACGATACAAAAGTATCGCATTACGAATCATTAATAGCGCTTTTATAAACAAAATATAATTTTTTTAAATGGTATAGAGTCGTCATAAATAACCAATGTCAACAATGTATATTGGATCGATAAACACATTCATAATCAGCAGATCGTACACACTAGTTCGCAAGTCCAGAAGCGGGATGAGATGATATGTATAACAAACGCCTTATTTATATGTATATTGATGAATTGATCTTTGTCTAAGAGATATTAGAGACATTTACAAAGAAAGAGAAGAAATAGGATAAGAAAGAGCTATTCTTTTCAAAGGCACAATTCGTAGTCCATAAATTGTGATGAATCTTTCTTGATTGATGTATTTTTGATTTAAATAAAATATCTCATTTGTTTCGGCATAATTAGGGTTGAAATTGAAATGTTTTTACACACAGAAACCAACATTAAGAATAAAAAATTAAGTTATAGGAAAAATGCATGCAAATCATAATGAGCAACGTGATGTCTCATCAGCAGACGGATGAGATGTCTGGAGCGATATTTGATGATCTTGCTTAAAGGCAACCACAAAGATTTTATTGATACAATCGGTCTCTGGAGCACATTATCTGTCTTGTGTTCAATCTGTAGTACAGTTTTCCAACATCTTCGTTAAAAATTAAAAGAAATCGTGTTATACAAAAAATATAGAACATCAGCGGTATAGCCGCGAAGATTTTATTAATACAAGGCTCAAAGACGTCCACCAAATTACTGTCGGTTCATGCGATCTTCTCCAACACAGTTTCTTTGTAAAGCGAAATTATATTTTTTCACCGTTTGTAATTATTTTAGTTTGACCGCCATAATATATTTGATTATAATAAATAAATTTAACTTGCCTTCAGTTGTCTTACCTTACGAGACTGTTTCTTTTGTTCCTTTTCGGCATCCTTGGAGAATTGTTGCATTTGTTTAACCAAATCCCGAGCAAACTCCAATGTGGCCATAACCGCATCGTATTTGTCAACAGCAGCCTTTTGATCCGAACTCAACTCTTTACCGACAGCAGCAATGGCACGATAGCCTTCCAATTTCGTCTGTACAGAGAAATGTAATTTACAAACTTTAATTCTTTTTAAAAGACAATAGAACAATTTGCTATAGAAAAGATTTATTGTAGTAATTAATTCTCATTAGAATTGTTTCTTCTCTTTTTTAAGTTACAGAGATCTAACTCCGTTGATAAATAGAAACAATCGTTCATTTAATTGCACATATTATTCCAACGTATTGTCAATGTAAGTTTAACTGTTTATTTTTTGTGGATATAAAAATGTTGTCACTTTTTAGGACCATTTCCTGTCATCACACGATATTGCGACCGATATTAATTATCAATTTGGTTTAAATTTATTAGACAGGCTCATCTGCAGGCACCTGAATGGCGCTCATCTGTTTGGGAGTGGGGATCCTTATCATGGCAGGGTGTTGGCCCTTATTGTGTAAATTACTGAAAACATGGACACTACACTTAGCAGTATTTGGACATTCTTAACAACCAAATGAAACCTTATTCTTTTGAACACATGCCAGTTTCATTCATATTCATGCACGACAATGACCCCAAAGACACGTCGAAGCTTGTAAAGGAGTGGGTTTCAAAGGAAAGCATCCCCATTTTAGACTGGCCGGCTCAAAGTGCCGACTAGAGCCCGATTGAAAATCTCTGGATCGATGTGAAATGCGCGATTGCTCAACATAAGTACAAAAACTAGGATGGTCTTTGAACTGGAATACAGGATTGCGTGTTCAGTATTTGATTCAAAGTTGGAACCAGGTTAGAGTGGTTTTCATTCCCAAGGCGGGAAGACGGAGTCATGAAATCGCAAAGCATTTCAGACCGATCAGTCTCTCATCGTTTCTTCTGAAAACGCTTGAAAGGCTAATTGACGCATACATCCGTACGAAAATGAATGGATCACCCAAAATATAATGCAGTCAACATGCATATCTAAAAGGCCGCTCAACCGATACAACCCTGCACGAAGTCGTCAGAACTGTTGAGAGGTCCTTGGAACACAAACAATATACCCTCGCGGCCTTCTTCGTTATAGAGGGTGAATTCGATAATGTGAGTTCAGCGGCTATAGAAGAATCACCTGAAGATCTAGACGTGGAAACATTCCTCAAGAGTTGGATAGTGACAATGCTACAGAGCAGAATCATCAACGCCTCTATGGGCAACAGTGAGTCATCAAACCGAGTGAATAGGGGGGAACTCCTCCGAATGGAGACATCCCCTACTTTGGTTACTGGTGATCAACAAAATACTACTGAAACTGAACAATATGAGGATCAAAACCGTGGCGTATGTGGGTGACGTGTTAATAATGGTGTCTGGTTTGTTCCCATCAGTGTTGCGCGAAATCATGAATGGGGCCTTGAAATCACTTAACGATTGGGCCACTGGGAGTGGTCTTGGAGTAAATCAAGGGAAAACTGAGGTCATGCTTTTACCACGAAGACCAAGATACCAAAGTATAATCATCCTCGGCTAAGTGGAATAGATATTCTACTGTCAACTCACGCCAAGTACTTGGGCGTGATTCTATACCCTAAATTTTCCTGGAAGCGTAACATAGAGCACCGCGCACATAAGGCAACCATTGCGTTGTCGGAAAATGTTCGGAAGCCGGTGGGGTCTCCGACCGAAAATGGGGCTATGGATGTCCACTAGCATAATCAGACCAATACTCCCCTATGGAGCAATGGTATGGTGGCTTGTCGCAGGGAAGACGTCCACCATGAAGCTGTTGTATAGATTACAGAGATCAGCTTACATCGGCATAACAGGGACAATGAGGACGTGTCCAGCTGAAGCCCTTAATGCAATGCTTCATATTATACCAATCGACCTTCACATCACAGCTAGTGCGGCCTGGAGTGCCACCCGACTAAACGCTCTTGGACTCTAGAAGAGCAACGCATATGGACATGCGAGTATACTACAGACAATCCCAAGAGAACTCAATATAATCAACGACTACTGCACCCCTCTTTGACGTTCGATAACCTATTCGATGTAATGTTTCACAGAAGAATAGTGGGATAAAAGGGAACCACTGACAGGTTTTGACACCAAAGTATTTACAGACGGATCCAAAATGGAATGTGAAACCGGCTCGGGTGTCGTCTCCGAAGAGGCAGGCCTAAATTTATCATTCAAACTCCCAGACAAGTGCAGCGTTTCTAAGCGGAGGTACTGGCCATCAAAGAAGCCTGCGTCGAACTTATACTACAATGGAGAACAGAGCGCATTGGAATATTTGTTGATAGCCAGGCGGATCTCCAATCACTTTAATCTAACACTGCATATAACATCGTTAGTGAATGTAGGTAAAAACTTGGCGAGCTAGGTCGACTGGACACTGTGGTTCTTACTTTGTATACTAGACCACTAGGGTCTCCTTGGGAACGAAAGGGCAGACGAACTGGCCAGGGCAGGATCCTCTTCCACCGAACTCCATATGGTGTCAGTCGCAACGCCTATAGGGTCGGTCAAAAGAGGTATTTTCCTGCATTACCTTGAACGAGCTAAGGCCAGATGGGATAGAACGGAAACGTGCCGCGTATCCAGAAACACATGGCCAGAATATTACATTCAGCGGACTCACTCCCTGATTAGCCAAAATCGGGGGAACATATCAAGGCTAATTGCCGTGCTGACTGGGCATTGGCCAATCGGTAATCACGCAAGATGGCTAAATCTTCAATACAATGACCACTACCGTACCTGCGAAGACCCAGAGCAGGAGGAGACGGTGGAACATCTCATCTGCAGTTTTCCGGCTCTAATGAATAGACGCCTAAAGACTATAGGTCGTCCCTTCCTGCACAAGCAACACGAGATAGATCTAGGGGATATAATGAGGTAACTCCGATTAACAAGTTGGATATAGACACTGTACATTAGACTGTCCGGAGTGATGTCGTATGCAAAACGTTGTCCCAACACACTAATTGCTGCTAAATAGTATCTTTAGCAAGCACGTAAACCAACCAATAATCATGTTCCAGATTCCAAGCGGTACTTGAAAATAAATGTAACACTACTAAATATTGACCAGGTAAACTAAAAACATTATTTTTTTAAAATATATCCTTTTTCAAATCAAATATTTGATGGTTTTTTATGAACACGTTTTGTGCTAATTTACTAGCCATGGCTGTACCTTCCATTTTAGTAACAACACATGGGTATTCCCAAGTATACCTAGGTGTACCGGTTTTTTTTGACCGTGTAGACCATATAGTTCCGTCGTCCGTCCGAAGGGAAATTTTTATATTTCTCGTATTCTTGATATTTTCTTTAATTTTAGTTTTTTTCATAAATTTTTGACCCTGCCTCTGGAATTCAGCCCAATTGCCCTTAAACTAGATCTGTTCCAACTCAGGAAATTCTAGAGTTAAGACAAAACATGATATCTTTCACGGAGTGGCAATTGCTTCCAAACCTATTTTGACCTTTGCTACTTTGTTATAAATCCTACAACCTTTATCACAACCCCTGGTTATCCTACAATCAGAGCTAAGCAATTTACTATCTGACCGTTTGTATGGTTTTTGATAAATATTAGTCTTGTTAAGCTCTAACCACAGATATTGAAATTGGGCCTAATTATCCATCAAATTGTCGTTCGGCGCCGCGCGATTATTTAGGTCGATTATAGCAAGAAACGAAAAACTACTGTAATTTACAACCATTCGCAAAGGGGGCATAACGCAATATAATACAATTCAGGTCAATTGGAATATAAGGTAGCCCCCTTAATTGTTTATAAACAAATATGAATCATAATAGAACGAATATAAATATAAAACCCATATTACTCATTATAACCAAGATAACGACAGATAATAAATATATAGAAATATTAATAAAACAGAAACCTAAGTAGAATCATAACTGCCAACGAACTGTTCCAAAACAAAATAAAACTGCCCCAAGAGGTCAGAGAATGGGGGACACGAAAGGGAGAAAAACTATTAAAGAATGCCAGAAAATTATAGAAAAACAGAATTACACAAAAAGAAACAAAACACATGCCAAAATCAAAGAAATATTGCCAGATTGGAAATGAACAACAAAATAAATAATTTCTAACAATTAATTAACAATTTTTAATTTTTTCTAGAGATAAAAACAATCAAAAGTGTGTTATTATGCATGTTATTCCATACTTAGATGAAGTATTTTTTCCCAAAGAAATTATTATTTTTACTGTTTTCGTTTGACAATCCGGCACCACTCCAAAACATGGCGTCGCGAAAAAAAAGTCCGCAAAAAAGAATTGAAAGAAAAAAAAATGGTGGAAAAAATGGGACAAAGAACAAGAAAAATTCTATCCTTTGTCCTAAATCCCAATGCAAATTATAGGGTCAGAAACTTTGCAACGCATTTTTTGATACAACTTTCAATTATACACACATACAAAATACCAATTTGTTTTATAATTATCCAAATACTTATGCAAAAAAAAATATATATAGAAAACTGCCGGCCTTAGACGCCATGAGACAGTTATTATACCTTTTTTTCTGACACCACCGCCGCAGGGGTCAGAGTGGGGAGAAACACGAAAAAGCATGATGAAAATCTTGAAATTCACTTTTATGCACTCAAAAGTCTATCATATATTTGCTGGATTTATTAATGTTAACGAATTTGCGTCTGTAGTTTATTAAATTGTCTAGTTGGAAATCCACTAAAACACTTCGTTTTACAATGGGAGTAGCTAGTTTGGTATCTTACCCACATGCACACACACACACTTTGTGCTTACCTTACGTTTTTCCAAATTGCGTATTTTATGCTCAATTGTGGTAAAAGTCAATTTCATGGGGTTCATAGCATCATTGCCAGCATCCTTGTTGGTGGTCGATGCTGCGTTGCTATTGCCCGCAGCAGAATTGGTCTCCCAATTTTTGCCATTCTGACCAGCGGACACTGCCGCCACACCATTGTTGGTGGTGTCTTTAGCGGATTTGTTGCTTGATGTCTCAACATTGCTGTTGCCACTGTTAGTGGCCGCCGCCGCAGATGGGGCTGTGCAGTTTTTGTTGGATTTTGTTGAAGTTTCCGTTATTTTTTTATTGGTACCTTTTCCGCTGACGCCACCAGCCACAGCACTAGTTCCACTCGGACCACCGGAATTCATTGAATTCACGGAGGATTGTTTAACTAGTTTAGTATTTGATTGATTATTATTTGAAGCAGAAGGCATCCTCCACGGATAAAAACTGAAACAGGAATGAAGCAGCACACACAGCGCACAGCAGAGAAATTGAGCGTGTTGTTGTTGTGTTTTTCTTCTTTTTCGGACACACACAAACGGAACTTTTGTATTTTATTTCTATTATTTTTCGCGTTCTCCCTCTCAAAATTCAGTTTCCTTTTCAACTTCCATCAATATGTTTGAATGCGAACAAGAAAACAACTGCACTGAGAATTGACAGAATGATCTGAGAGGTAAGAAAGATGTGCCGAAAAGAGAATTCGGAAAATGGGAATGCCAGACAAGTGGAAAAAAAACAGTTGTACCAAAGAGTATTTTTAGCTTTTGGTTGTATTTTGCATCACATATAGGGATTTCCATTCAACTCGGCGTGATATTTGTGCTAGGTAATTTTATTTTGATGTATAAAGCGAACTTCTCATTATCAGATTTATCTGACGAAAAATCTGATCTGAAGGAAATCTTAGAATTTTAGCCATTTTTTTGAGTGTACTATTGGTATCTTCCTCTCGTTTTATGTGAAAAATGAAACAATTATTGCGAGCGCAGTTGTTTACTCAGCGTTTTGTGTGTATTTGTTTTTGGTAGAAATTAAGTGTTTTTTTTTATTCCGCTAAAGTTATAGCCTGTTTCTCTATCTCAAACGGAGAGCTAAGCGAAACATAATCAGTCACTCACATTCGACTCAAATTGGGTCGAAATATTCGTTCGCTTGACTCCATGTTGGCTCGTAAGTGACAGCACATTCAAAATAGAGAAATCAACATTTGTACTGAACAGTTTTATGTTTTCATTCGATTTAAAACGACAAGATTGTGAAACCCAAATCAACTTTCTTTCGTCTAGAACACGAACGAATTCTTTCGTTCGAAATAGAGAATCAGACTGTTAATTTCGAAATTAGACAATTCCAATTTTGCCACATATTAAAGTTCAAAAAATGCCAACAAAAGGTAATGACAGATTTGTTTTTGTTGTCATTCCTTGTGAATGGAAATTTTGCCAAGAAGGCGAAACTCAAAAATGTAAATTTGCAAAATGTCTTATATGAAGCTCCTTCAGACTGGCAAACTTGTAAGAGTTTTCGTACTAAAACGCGGGAACAGGTCTATTTTACGGCTTACACTCCAAAAACAATCATTTTTGAGGGGGAGTAGAACACGTTATTTTAAACAAAAAAAGTAATATAACAAAATCCGGTCAAATGCATAGTTTCGGAGTTATGGTCCCCGAAATTTCGGATATGTGAGAGTGTATTCACTTTTTTGTATAAAACAATTGAACAAATTATGTAGCATTCTCGATAACTAATGTTGTTAATAAGTGTGTTGTTTTTACCCCGCTAAAGTTAATAATAGCATAATTTGTACGGGGTAGCTAAGCGATATTAAGTGGCATTTCAATTTCCCACTTAAATTCCGACTTGAGCAATGACAACGTTGCCACATGTTAAATTTCAAGAAATGTCAACATAAAGTTATCTTATATAAATTTTGTTATCATTTCTTACGAATGAAAATGTTATCAAGGAGAGACACAAAAGCAGAAATATGCAAAATGGCTTACACATTTAAAGTTCATTAAAATTATTTTAATTAAAGGAACACTACGCATACTTTTATATCTAAATTTGAAGGATAGATTTTAATTTCCGATTGAAAACAAAATTGGAACTAAATTGTTCACAACAACGTGTGGTAAATGTTATACATATTTATCATGGTAGAATTATCTGTCAGGTATAGTCGTCTAAATAGGTGATGACATTTTTTCCACGTCATTATTCGTTTCACTTGTCAAGACCATATGTGTTTTGTTTTTATACTTTTTTGTATTCTTGGTATATATTTGTTTGGAGTTTGACAACTGAAACTAATAAATTAAAATAAAATGTATGTTGTTGCTGCTTACAAATACAATAAATCAGCTGCTACCATGTATTTGTTGACACTGGCTACAAACGTGTTGCCCTATCGCATATT
Organism: Phaonia tiefii; assembly: GCA_963931995.1. Taxonomy (NCBI): domain Eukaryota; kingdom Metazoa; phylum Arthropoda; class Insecta; order Diptera; family Muscidae; genus Phaonia; species Phaonia tiefii. Next base: position 281,405,383 of record OZ008369.1, read on the forward strand.
TTTCACCTATTACAGCAAATGTTGCCACATTTCGTAGTATTAAGTGTAGATCGTTTTATTTGGAAACTCCATGGTAAAATGAGTAAGGTAAACTCGTTAGAACAGCTGATTTCAAAATATTCCTTGCTTAGGTGTTACTCTTATGTCAAATTCACATGCATTTTGTTGGTGTACTTTCTTGTTTACTTTTACAGTAGATACACACAATAAGAAAATTTGACAGATTATGGACACCAAACAAAAACAAAATGCCTGTGTTTGTTGTAACAATTCCTAGTGCGTTTACCTGACTTATTTTACCATGGGAAAGTCGTAAGTGGCGATAGCATAATGGAATAAAAAACAGCCTTAATGTTGCAAAATTATGGAATATTTTTTATTTTACATATTAAAATATTTAAAAGAAAAATTATTTTTAAAAAATTGCGAACATTGTGTAATATTACCCACATTCATGGTCATAGGGCAACATAGGGTCGGCTATTTAATTGGGCACTATTACCAGTATAAGTAGGCAATATTAAGTTCACCAGCAACGTTCACGTTCCCTTTGAAGAAATGTATTAATCATTAGATAAAAGTATTACGCATTTTGGTATCAAATTTGTTAATTTATACAAAGGAAATACATTTCTATGCTTCAAGTGGCTAAGAGACGTAGATTTTCCTGTCGCTTATTCAAATACTCGGCACTCTCCCATTGATGAAAATGTAAGAAGACACAAGCAACATAACACACTTTTCTATTTACAAAAGTTCTCTGGCAGTACTTGACAACGCCTGTGCGATATCTAGTTACTTCATTTATCTATGTTGTATACTTTTCGCAAAGACTGTACATATAATAAGATGCCATATTGACTGAAAATTGTCAAAAAATGGCATCTTATTACTTGTACAGTCTTTGCTGTAGGAGCGAATAAAATGTATAGATGTCGCTGTGATACAAATTTAGAATCAACTTTTTTATACAGTACTGGTTTTAACAGGTACGTTGGCGGTTTGTTTCCTTGATAGAAAGACAATTAGCGGGTTTTTTTTATTTCCCGCTAGAATAATATTTCGACGGCTTTGTATGGGGAGGCGCTTAAAGTCGCTTAGCTCCCATACCAACTGGTTGAAAAATTAATTTAGCAGAGAATAACCAATTATTTTCATAGACAAATGACATCACAGCACGACACCTTTCAAAAATAATAAGGTTGTTTTTTATTCCCCGCTAAACTAATTTTTCGACAACTTTGTATGGGGAGCCGCTTAAAATCGCTTAATATCGCTTAGCTCCCCATACAAAGTGGTGGAAAAATTAGTTTAGCAGAGAATAAAAAAAACAGGCTTAATATACAGTTTGGAAGACCTTAACTTACATGGAAGTTCTTAGAAATGGGATGATTACTGAAAGTCATGAATTTACCATTCTATATACATAAGGTTTTGACAATAAATGTTGACTATAAATTTAATTGACTATACATTTTGATGGATTTTCCTCGCCGCAATATAATGCTTTGAGTTAGGGATGGGAAAGTTGGTACAATTGTAATTTGTGATGATGAATATGATACAATAAACAGTTAGCCGAAATATACTACAGTACTTTCACAAGAACTGTTAAACCCTAACAACAAATCCTTGTAATAAAAGGATTTCTAACAAACACGGGTAGAAGCTAAACTTGAATAGAACAAGAGATATCAACGAATTTGTTATTTTGTTTGAAATCATCATTTTTATTTCGATGATCTTGTTTAAATTTTAAAGCAGCATATAAATAATAGAAAAGCATATCGCTTTTAATATTTGTTCACAATACAAAAGGCAAAAAAGCATGGTTATATAGTTTTTCCAACAGTTTTTGTTTCCTGGGAAATTTGCCCATATCCACCACTACGGCGCCATCTAGAAAATTACCTTTAAGTTTCTAATCCACCACTTATCTATGGTTTGTTTTTTATTTTTACTATCTATGGTTTTTGACGTAGAATACGTCTTACCTTACGGTATGAGGAGTCATGTCAGGTTTTTATTGTTGTAATCTTTATTTCATTGAATTTGAGGAAACGGCTAGATGAATTTTTTTAAAATTTTTTTTGTAGGTAAATGAAGATGTTATCTTTCGTTTGATATACATTTCATATTGGTTGATATATTTCTAGTATTTTAATTTCTCAAATGAAAATTGTGTTGTTGAGTGAAAAAGTGAAACGAACAGCAAGCTAATGTTGCTTGGCAACATGTATCTAGTAAAAAGTGAAACAAACAGTAAGCTAACGTAATAAAGTTTTTTTGCGAAAGCTTCAATAAAGCTGTTGTAACATTAATTTTGAATTGTAAAGCGTAAAGCTTTCACACAACGCTCGAATGCTAATGCGAAGACTCGATAAGGTAAACCTTTTTTAATATTAGGGCGGCCCTCTCAACATTCGCAGAACTTATTTCAATAAAAATATTAATTAAAATACATAAATTAAATTAAGTTTAAAAAAATTGAACATAATATTTTTTTTAAACGGACTTGAATCAACTGCCGTTGGCAAATATAAAAATTACAGCAGACAGTTGTCCGAGGCCTCTCTGACACAGCCTGTAGGGACAGTCCGTGGCCGAAGGCCTCGGACAACTGTCTGCTGTAATTTTTTTATTTATCTATGTACTAAACAAGCAATAATCTTAGCAAGAGCCTATTTATTTCGACGACGGTCACCTTAGGCGTGATTTGGTTACACCGCTTGCTTAGATTATCACTTATTTTGTATGCAGGGCTAAGCGATATTAAGCGGCACTTGAAGTTACTGCTTCCATTTCAGTCATAAGCAGGCATTACGTTACCAGCCTGGAAAAAATAGAAAAACAATGTTGGATGTCGTTGTTGTGAGTTCAAAGACAGGGAGAAGAATATTTAGTCTGGGGTCACATACGGCAATTTTACTTGCTCAAGTTTTTCGCAATTCTCTTTTGAACTTGCTTTCACGTTCACACAGGGAAATTTTGCCTAAGCAATTTTCGCTTTCTTTAGCTTCCACGTTCTTGCTTTTTTTACATTCCATTTTATTTCAATTATAAAACAATTTATTCGGAGCGCAATTTTGTAAATAAAATGGAAGTGAAAGAAAAAAATAAATAATAACAACATTAATTTATTGCATAGGAGAAGCTTTTTTTACTATCAACGTCAAACAAAACACTTTTACTTTTTTTTATTACCCACAAAGTTAGGAACAACGAAACAAAAAATTAAAAGGAATGTCAAATTTTCATCTGCAGCCAACTTCGCTTAAAAAATTGCGAATGGGAAACAAAATGAAATGAGAGTACGGGCAAGTCGGTACCCCTTTCCATTCTCTTTTCCTCTCTCTCCTATAATTGCGTAAAATTGCAGGCTCTGACCCCAGACTTACATATAAAGGCATTAGTGCAAGCCATGCGTTAGAGCCAGACGGTTATATATAATTCCGTTTTAAACATACAAAGTAGCCAGTATCAGGGGGGTTCTATGCCACAGCTGATCAACCTTAGAGTTGGCGAATCATGCAGAATAAAGTAAGAAAGAGAAATAGCGATAGATGACTGGAAACGTGTAGGGTTGCTCAATGCGTTTTTCATAGATTTGCCTTTGTGCATTGAACCAAAAGTACAAAACTCATCAACTAAGAGTGTTTTTGTGATACAAGTGAAATAAAGCAACATGTAATGAAGTGTTAGAGTAAAATTATTTATAGAATTTGCAAATAAAACACAAACGTATTAAAATTAAAGATTTTTCTCATTCTGCACGGGTTACCAAGTCTGTATAACTCTTGTTCCAACTTTTCCAGTGACTTTTCTTGGTTTCCGGTCCAAGAAAAATAGCTGTTGCAGACTCTATGTATATTTCTCTATGGCCAGTATGGATAAAAGCAGAAAAATGCTGTTGGATATCGATATTGTGAGTTCAAAGATAAGGAGAAGAATATAAACATATGCAAGAATAACTACAAACCATGTGTTAGAGCAAGATTATTATATATATTTCCGGCATTATATATATGCCAGTGTGAAAAAGTCAGAAAACCAGTGTTGGATATCGATATTGTGACTGATAAGGAGAAGAACATAAACATATGCAAGAATAACTACATACCCACGCGTTAGAGCAAGACGATTATATATATTATAATAAATTATCGCTAGTTTGCCGTTTTTGTTACAAACATGCAAGCGATATTCGCTAGCGTCTAACATGTATTTTCTTAGAACCTTAATTTTTCCCTTTAAATTTTAGCAAAATACAATTTTTCACATGCCCATAATGACGTTGAGTTTCTTTTAAAATTGTTTGGTAACCAACAATTGGGTGGGGTACTCGCTACAACGTATCTATACTTTTTCCGAGTCTCTAGTCATAACCTGAAGTTTCGCTGGCGATACCATGTTGGACTCGGAAGACTTGGAGACTTTGTTCGGTGATTCTCAGATTTTCTGTCCAAAATACATGAACTGATTAAAATTTGAATGAATGCGTAGAAAATTTGGCTGGCAATTAGTAATATTTACTCGTAAAGTAGATATCGGCTTAATGACTGCCGCGTTTTCCCACACCGGTCTATAAGAAAGTTTTTAATTTGAAATAAAAGTCATTGCAATTTTTAACAATATTTTTCTCTTTCTATTTATTATTTAACTTTTTTTTGTTATATATAATTGATTTATACTTGTTCAATGCCAACAATATTTAACTTTCTCGGTTTCTCAAAACTTAATTGTAAATATTATTAATAATAATAAATTGTTGTTTTTTTTTTGTTATCTTTTATGGTTTCAATGAATCGAAGTGCACTTTTGAGTATTCAAACTACTTATATAGATCTCTAAACGATATATTTTATATACTAAAATGGACGATTTCGGGTACGAGTTTTATTTGTTTTTATTTTTCTATTTATTGTTGTTGTGGTAATCCCATTTATATGGCGTAGGATTAAAATATAATCCATGTTAATAATGTGGAGGAGTTAAGAGAAAATAAAACAAAAAATTAAAAATTATATTTATGAAATGTATAAAAAGGTTGGTTGGTTGGTTGAGTTTTTCTGTTTTCATAATAGTAGTCAAGGATATATAAAGTCCACCAGTGGCTTATAGTCTGTATAGAAGGGGTTGAGTTAAGGATAAGAGGGGAGAAGGATTAAGAGAGGCAGGAGGAAAGAGAGAGTATTGGAGTTAAAGGGAGAGAGGTTTACAGGTAGAAAGAAAAGACGTAGGAGTTTTGGGGAGAGTGTAGTCAGGCTTAGAGCTATGAAAGCCTAATGAAAGACCGAAGACTTAATGGAAGGCTTAGTTGTCAGCTATAAACAGAATATTGTAAACATTAGTATTTAGGTTTAATTTTTGGCTAAACACAAAGTAACGGAAGACTAACTTAAAAACCAATTCAACTTAAGAGAGATTTCTGGGAAGGCTGTCTATTGGAAGATACTTATAACAATTGAAATCGGTCTGAATTTTTTTAGTTCTTAGATTTCTCTATTAATTTTTTATTTCTTTGGTAAAATTTACTTTTGAAAATGCCAATTTTTTTGGGGGGTTTCTTTAACCAAATTAAAAAAAAATGCAATACGTCTATATCGTTTCATGTTGTTCTTCTTCTTTTTGGATGGGAAAGGGTCTGGATTTTGCTATTTAACTACTGCTCCTAAATGGCTACCACTTGCAAACTACTGGTATTCCAAAGAATCACTATCCAATATGGTGGAGGATTGTTTGGAGGTGCGACGACGCCAGTAGTCCGAGTAGCGGGCCTCATAGTGTGCAGTTGTGCGCCACGGTGGCCATTTCAGCTATTCCTCAACCATATCCCAGACCATCAAAGAGGCATCAGTGCCGCCAACAGTCACCAGCGTTTGATCGCCAAACAGGAAACGAGCACAGGCAACCATGCCCGAATAAACCTTGGCTTCGTGAAATTCAGCTCTGGGACTTATGCAAGGATATCTGCAATTTCACATAATAATTAACAAATGATTGTCACTCCCAAACTAAGAACCAAAACTCACCTGAATAAACGTATATAACCATCAGCATCACCCGATACCAGCATATCCTGCGCCGCCGAACGACTACAGGTTGATATTATCGTATTGTTATTGCTGTAATAACGATTGCTCCACATGCCCGCCACCAAAAAGCCCACCGTACAATTACTGGTCAGCCATTTGACATCCTTCATGGCGATGGGACTACGCTCGGGACTAAGGGATTTCGCATCCCAGAATAGCAGGTCAAAATCAATTGTTACCGTTTGCACAAAATTACCATCCATACTCCAGTCCACATGGGTTAGCGGTTGGGAACCTCGGATTTTATTGACTTTTTTGTAGGAGAAACCATCTCGCGAGACGCGGAATAAATAAATGCTACCATTTTGTGAACCCATGGCAATCATGTCACCCACTATAGAAATAAAATAGAAAAAGGATTTACTTGACATCCCATATTATTGAGGGGTCGAATCATCGCATTCCCGTCGCATCTGGTTATCAGGTTTGTACAACTTAATTTAAAAATTAAATTTTATGGTTGTTTCCAAAAATTCTGTATATGAGTAATCTTTTGCCGCTATTGACTTCATACATACACTGACAGAAAAAACTTTGTCAGTTTCACCAAGATTAAATACATAGCCACAAATTATAAACTCATTGCAGCAACGACCAAATCGTCGAATGTGCAAAACTTTCAATTAAAACTCTAACGAAGCGAGTTGAAGCGTTTTTCTTTCAGAGTACCCATATTTTCCAAGTTTGCTTTACAATTTTCTTTATTATCAAACCTCAAAAATAAGCATTCCAATACGCGGCATATGCGATGATTTGACCCATGGTCCGCTTTTTCCCAATTAACACACCTTGATTAAAAGCCACACAATTTATGGGTGAACCACATACTCTTAGCGTCAGCATAACCGCACCATTCTCACAATTAATCACCAACAGATGGCCCTCAGTGCTGCCCGCAGCTAGGGCTGTACCAAACGGATGGAATGCCAATGAAACACATTCGTAGCCCGTTTGTATGGTCCAGATAAGTTTACTTTTACGCCACAATGCTATGTGTTTGTCATGACCCGCTGTGGCGAACAGATCATCCTCGGGATGGGCGGCCAAGCCCCACAATTGGCGGCCATGACCAAAAACAACTTGTGTAAAACGGCGTTGCAAGGAACCTTCCAAAATATTGTTGCGTGTGGTGCCAACATAGATGTTGCCATCATTGCGACCCGGGCGTTGGGGATAAATGGTGCGTACTCCGCCAGCGGATTCGGGAAGCTGTAAATTAAACATATGAAGCTTCAATTTATCTGCACATTTACACATTTCCCACCTTGGTATCAGCAATTTTCTTATAATTTTGCAATGAATCCCAAGCTGCAATTTTACGATCCTTTTCACCACCCGACAATAAAGTGCCCTCGCCCAGCATAATCAGACAGCCAATACCCTTGGTGTGCGCCTCAAATTCGGTGCGCACAAAATAGGCACCATCCGAGTCCACCGAATAGATGGTAATAAAACCATCCGAATCAGCAGTTATAACATCACCGTCAGGTTCGAATTGTACACTGGTTACATGTGATCTTGAAGGCTGCTTTACAATGTCGGTACGCTCGAAGAAACCATCCTTGCGACGATGCCAAAAGGCCAGATGTCCGCGACCATGAGTTATAATTAAATTGTCATCGAGCGGATGGAAGGCAGCGCCAGACAAACCCTCTTGTAAAGTCTAGGTTAAAAGAGATGAGAACAAATTTAATATGTAAAAAATATGAACTGCTCCCTCTCAAAAACTTACCGCAACTTTTCCCAGTAGATGACCCCATTGCCATTGCCAAACGGATAATATACTCTCACGCCCACTATCTACGGCCAATATGTAGCTGCCACCATTCTAAGATTGAAATATGATTATATGACCGTCCTCCTCTTCTTATATTCTCCTGTAATACTAACCAATTGTGAAAAGGCTACTGCCGTCACTCCCGTATCCAGTTCGCCCATTCCAAAAACATATAACGTCTGTAAGGATTCTGTACTCCAAATGCGTACATGTGCCTGAGATTTTCGATCTCTACCCGCTTTTTGGCCGGATGCCACAAGTTCTCTTGAGGGATGGACATCCATACTGGAAGGAAAGGAAAACGGAAAATTATTACGCAAATCTTATGGGAATACTATTAAAGGTAATTCGAATTACATTTCGTGATGCAATCGCTTGGTTGGAACACACAAATTTGTCCCTTAGCATAACTGTTCACAATCGGTGTTAAACTATAGGCATAAGTCTTAAACGTGCTAATTGTGAGAACCTTTCACCGATACTCTTATTCATAATTGTCTTTGACTATTTCTCTTAAAACATTATGATTCGAAGTAGGGGTTAAACTTAACATTCATAGAACTAATTGTTTGCAGAGAAGTTGTAGAAATCGTAAATTCGGTTGTTGCCACAGAATTACAGTTGGCACAACCGAACTGAGGTTGGCACGACCCCACGTCAGTTAAATTGATAAAATTAGAGCACTCACAAGCTCCATATCCGGTGAAACAACTCATGCACTCTATTGTTGCCTGGAATGTTCCCGTGCTCCGGGGACATCGAACTGCTTTATCATCTGATTTATAGATGCGCGGCAGTTGTAAGGTTTTGAAGTCAGAAATAAAGATTACAGACATTTTACAGCCGTCTGACTGTCAGAGTTGGTAGTGATACCCCAGGCAGTAACGATGTTTTGCCCCAGCCAAATGATAACTTGTTCGATTGCCATGACTTCTGGCTGAAAGACACTACAATTGTCTGCTAGCCTTTGTGCAAGGTCTAGGCTCACTTATTTATAATAGATTCTAAATCATACTTTGGCATCTAGATCCGAGCCCAAATACTTTATAGTACCTGGTATGCGCCCGTTCCAGTCCTGCCTGTTCGGAATATGAGTAGAGAAGTTTGTCACAAACCTAGAAGTGTGATTCACTTCTCTTGTACTGCAGATCCCTTAAAGCCGTCCCATGACCATATGTGGTAGTGATCCATCGTGAGGAATTTACTTTCCCATCAAATCTAGTGGTACAAGTTGGATGGTAAACCTCAAACTCTCGGTACTGGTTGTGCGAAGGACACCCGTGATCACGGTTCGCATTTCGTGGGTAATGTGGGTAGCCCATTATTTATAGTCGTGGAAAATGGGTAATGACCGTTTGCCCATTACCCATGATGAATGAGAAAATATAATGAGTAGTTAACCACAGCGATGGTAACGCCTCGTTTACGACACATTTTTCCGTGATGATCAAGACCGGCACATTACTGTGAATACGAATCGCTACCGTTCAATGATAACCGAATATTTTTGGCCCCAATTTCATAATATGGACTTGGAGGACATGTGGATCCAACAGGACGGCGCCACAAGCCACACAGCGAATGCCACAATCAATTTATTGGAAACCAAGTTTGGTGAACGTGTTATCTCACGAAATGGCCCAGTCGATTGGCCGCCTCGGTCGTGCGATTTGACGCCGTTAGATTATTTCCTGTGGGGCTACGGTCTATGCCAACAAGCCAGCGACGATTGATGAACTTCGTACGAATATCGAACGTGAAATTGCAGCAGTATCGGCCAATTTATGCTTGAAAACCGTCGAAAATTGGGTTCAGCGTCTGGACTTCTGCAAGCGTGCCCGTGGTGGCCATGCAAAATAAATCAAATTCCATACATAATGGCATCGAACGTACTTTCACAGGAATAAAGAATTTCATTGGTATATAAAACCGGTTTTGTTTTATTTAAAAAAAATTTTGTAGCGCTCTTATTTGAAAAACCCGATACTACCATCCCTCATGCGCAATGTCTGGTTGGTTCACGTGGTTGCTAAGGATACTATTTAGCATAAATTAGTGTCTTGGGACACCGTTTTGTATATCACAACACTCCGGACGGTCTAATGTACAGTGTCTATATCCAACCTGCCAATCGGAGATACCTCATTATATCCCCTAGATCTGTCTCGTGTATCTCAGTCAGGTTGTGTAGGAAGGGACGACCTATAGTCTTTAGGCGTCTATTCATTAGAGCCGGAAAACTGCAGATGAGATGTTCCACCGTCTCCTCCTGCTCTGGGTCTTCGCAGGTACGGTAGTGGTCATTGTATAGAAGATTTAGCCGTCTTGCGTGATTACCGATTGGCCAATGCCCAGTCAGCACGGCAATTAGCCCTGATATGTTCCACCGATTTTGGCTAATCAGGGAGTTAGTCCGGTGAATGTAGTATTCTGGCCATGTGTTTCTGGATATGCGGCACATTTCCGTTCTATCCCATCTGGCCTTAGCACGTTCAAGGTAATGCAGGAAAATACCTCTTTGACCGACCCTATAGGCGTTGCGACTGACACCATATGGAGTTCGGTGGAAGAGAATCCTGTCCTAGCTAGTTCGTCTGCCCTTTCGTTCCCAAGGCGGCCCTTGTGTCCTGGTATCCAAATAAGAACCACATTGGCCAGACCACCTAGCTCGACAAGTTTTTCCCTATATTCACTAACGAATGCGCTCTGTTCTCCGTTATAATATAACTTCGGCGCAGGCTTCTTTGATGGCAAGTACTTTCGCTTGGAAAACGCTGCACTTGTCTGGGAGTTCGAATGATAAATTGAGGCTTGCTTCTTCGGAGAAGACATCCGAGCCGGTTCCGCATTCCATTTTGGATCTGGCCGTAAATACTTTGGTATCAAAACCTGTCAGTGGTTCCCCTTTATCCCACTCTATTCTTCTTGGAAACCTGACATGGAATAGGTTATCGAACGTCAATGAGGGGGTGCAGTAATCGGTGATTATATTTAGTTCTGTTGGCATTGTCTGTAGTATTCTCGCATGTCCATATGCGTTGCTCTTCCACATTCCAAGAGTATTTAGTCGGGTGGCGCTCCAGGCCGCACTAGCTATTATGTGAAGGTCAATTGTTATAATATGAAGCATTGCATTAAGGACTTCAGCTGGACACGTCCTCATTGTCCATGTTATATAGATGCAAGCTGATCTCTGAAGTTTATACAACAGTTTCATGGTGGACATCTTCCCCGCGACAGATCACCATACCATTGCTCCGTAGGAGAGTATAGGTCTGATTATACTAGTATACATCCATAGCACCAATTTTGGTCGAAGTCTAATCGTAACGACCCATTAATATTACCCATCCCCCATGTGTTATGGCTGACTGAAATGGATAACTAACCATCGCTGTGGGTAACTACCCATTATTTTCCCATTCCCCATGGGAAAGGGGTAAACGATCGTAACCCATTACCCACGGAAATGTGTATAGGTTACATATGGGTGGGTAAATACCTGATACACGCTGTTGTCCTTCTCTAGACTGTAGTGGACAGACTTAGGCAAGTTGATTTTTCCAGTACGACTATGCCGTAGTGCAATCTCGGGCGGATCAGTTTCGGCGATAGGCCTTATCATCGTCCGCTGGCCCTTTTATACGAATATAGAGTCACTGTGGCTCTACTGATCCTATCCATAGTGTTCGGCTTGAAATTAAAATTTCTGTCGAAAATCATATCGCATTATTCTTTAGGCAAATTTGTCTATGACGTAGACATATTCTGCTTCCTGTTAAAGAGTCAGGAACTAAAACTTCCTTAACTAAAAACCAATTTTTTGAACCTCGACTATTGTAAGTCCACTTATCCTCAACCATTCGTTATAACACATAATCGGACATCCTACCAATTCGAGATAAAAATGGAAGGAATCTTCTACTTACCACATGATATCCTCAGTATGTCCTGTATAATGACGCTGAGCATCTTCTTCACGATCCAGCAGTACAGCAACAGCTGCCACATAATATAAAAGTTCTCCCGAGGGTAAAACCCAAAGGTTGCGTCTGGCATCGATACCGCGATAGCCATGGCTGGAAAAGGAAACAAAATTACAACCATGAGAAACATAGCCCCCAAAAAGTAGACTACATTTTGTATTCCAACTTACACCCATTGCAATTGTAGTTTCTTATCTGGCGGTGTATTATCGGCCGGTGCATGATGCAGCGGTGGATAAAAGGTGCGTCTCAGACCTCGTATGGTGACCTTCGTTGGATCTTCTTTCATCATATCCAGCATGGTGTATTCACCATTTGTGCGTAATATTTCACTTTCCGGAGCATATAAAATACGTGGACGACTTTTACTGCGCGGTCTGGCACCGCGTAAAGGAACCTTTGGAAGATCTTCGGTTGGAAGTATGGGAGCAGCGGCCATAACCGAGGGCCGCGAACGTGAACGTCTTATGGGAGAGCCAGCTATTAATGCAGTGCCAGTGGCCAAATAAAATGTATCAACATCGGCGAATTCATTCCGTAGCTGGGAGAAGCTACGAACCTGTGGGTGGAGGGAAGGGTGAAACAAAGAGAGTAAATGGGCGATAAATTGTAAGGAAGTAAATCTCATTAATTGCTGTTCACAAACATTAAGAAAATGTTGCTAATTCGTTGAAGTGTAAAATTAAACTACAGTCATTAATTTTATGTTTGTCCATAAAATAAGTTACTAGAGTTTGTCTGTCAAGTTTCCCACCTCAACTGCGTTTCTTTCAAAGTTTGTCCAGCATACTGCTTAATTTTTTTTCCTTCTTATAATATATAATTCGCTGTGTTTATTTGTTTCTGTATGGTCGTACTTGTTGGCTCAGATAAATGTAGTGGAGACTGTACATCCGTCGTCCATCTTTTAGCTAATGTCGTTTTTTTTAGCCGTATGTCCTTCCCCCTGCGTGTTAGCCTTCGCTCCTTTCTGTTTATTGTGTATTGCTATCATACATACCTCTTGTCCTGTGCCTGTGTACATTTTCTTTGCGCCATTAATTTTCAGTACTTGACCCAAATCTTCCAACACTTCTTCAAATGGCTGTGAAGTGCGTAGATTGAGCAGGACCCGGCACTGTAATGACAGAGAGTGGCAAGAAGAATATAAACCATAAATTATCATAAAATTATTTCGATAACTACGTAAAAACAAAATCACGTACGATAAATAAATGAAAAGTTTGACGTTCATTATGCGAACGTTTTCAGTCAGAAGGGGCGACTCTGTAGCTAAACGACGCTAATCGCGTTGAATGTGTCTACTAGTAACGCCAACTCAATTTCGTGAACGTTTTTACAATTAGTCTGATTAGAATTTAGGGGAAATATTGTGGGAGGTGGACAACAACATCTCCCTTTATGGAATTTTCAAAATTACTTTCACATTTACAGGATACTCGTATCGGATAAATGGATAAGTTATCAAAATGAAAGCAAACCATGTCGTTGGAAAATCCACGAAAAACTAACAAGAAATGATTAAATATACATCAAGCGTATAAAAAGGCCATTAAGCAATTGGAAATTTTCTAGAACATGGTGACGAAATGGAAGTCAAGTTTAATTAAATATTGTAAAGATGCAAATAGCGGTTTCACAGTGACAGTTTACAAATTACGTTTTACGTTATTCCTTAAAAATAACTTGAGTTTCCATTAGATATGGATATGTAGGTAAGTTTAGGCTCACGATCACGGGATTAAGAAAGTTGCTCACGTACGAAGAGCGATTTTTCCGTACACGTGCATGAGTGTGTAAATTTTGAGTTTTTCACGTTCACCCCTGATTCACGAGAATCATATACAAATTTCTAACAATTGTAATAATATTTTCAAAATTATATTCAAATATAATTTTGGTCCCAGTTCAGATAAAAAATTAAATCACATTCAGTTTTCGTAAAAAGGAGTAAATGGTTTAGTATCAACTTATTTTGGTTCAATGCCAATTGATCTAACTCCACAAAATAAAAAGTAGAGAAAATCGGAAAATCAGTTTCTGTGTGTTCTAATATGAAACTAAAGCGGGCTCCAAAAATAGATACTCTTTCATTTTGAGGATAATATTAAATATGTGACAGGAATAAAATATCTTAAATCTAATCGCGCTGGAACAACAAAATGGTTAAAATGTAGAGGTAGATAAACTGGCTTCTGAGTAGCTCATATACTAAATTAGTGTTAGGCTTTAGCTGAGTACTCCACTATAACGTCTTATACATAATAATTAAACAAATTTCAACATATTCTTCCAACTGTCTCTATCCTTCGCAGACAATTCAATTTCAAATAAATAGAGATTCGGTTTATTCGAAATATCAATTTTTGGAAAACAAGAACAATGTAGGATCACCAGACAATCATGTCCACGTTATGATCTGAATCATACATTAAACTCGATATCCATTACTAGACAAAATATTTCTATCCTAGTACATAATACCAAACACTCACCGCCATTCCTACCCGCATACATCCCTGGTCTACCCGTCACCTAAGCATACACAACATCCATCAGTCGCACCAACCACCGCGACAATCACACTCACTGACAACACACAAGCTCTGTCGACGTTGTGTACATATTAGCAGCGAACTAGTTTTAATGTCCACACGAGAATGAGTGGTTGGATGCAATTCTCATTTGCGTCACTACAGCAATGGTACTTAGTGTTGAGGTTGACTAAACTCAAGTCGTCGCCTCCGAGCGAACAATTCAATTTCAAATAAATAGAGATTCGGTTTATTCGAAATATCAATTTTTGGAAAACAAGAACAATGTAGGATCACCAGACAATCATGTCCACGTTATGATCTGAATCATACATTAAACTCGATATCCATTACTAGAAAAAATATTTCTATCCTAGTAGCTGTGATCACTGGAAAGTGTTGTAACGTGACGTCATGATACGTCCGTACATAATACCAAACACTCACCGCCATTCCTACCCGCATACATCCCTGGTCTACCCGTCACCTAAGCATACACAACATCCATCAGTCGCACCAACCACCGCGAACAATCACACTCACTGACAACACACAAGCTCTGTCGACGTTGTGTACATATTAGCAGCGAACTAGTTTTAATGTCCACACGAGAATGAGTGGTTGGATGCAATTCTCATTTGCGTCACTATAGCAATGGTACTTAGTGTTGAGGTTGACTAAACTCAAGTCGTCGCCTCCGAGCGAGCAACCAGACAAGATTATAGCATTTTGCCTGGGGCTCTAGTTCTGCAAAGGACAGGAGCACATTTTGGGATCCGTTCTTTAGTAAAGACGGTGAAAATACATTTGCTACACAGGAGTTTCGGCTCACTGTTCCTACACAGGAGTTTCGGCTCACTGTTCCTTCACAGGAGTTTCGGCTCACTGTTCCTACACAGGAGTTTCGGCTCACTGTTCCTACACAGGAGTTTCGGCTCACTGTTCCTACACAGGAGTTTCGGCATACTGTTCCTACACAGGAGTTTCGGCTCACTGTTCCTACACAGAAGTTTCGGCTCACTGTTCCTACACAGGGGCTTCGGCTCACTGTTCCTACACACGGGCTTCGGCTCACTGTTCCTACACAGGGGCTTCGGCTCACTGTTCCTACACAGGGGCTTCGGCTCACTGTTCCTACACAGGAGTTTCGGCTCACTGTTCCTACACAGGAGCTTCGGCTCACTGTTCCTATGTAACTCACCCGACGATAACCGATACTGAACTGTTCTAACCGGACATGTAAAGCACATACCGAGCCAGCACCCCGCATATCCGATACCGATCTACGCAGCGAATCCGAAAAGTCGCAGGTGCGACGCACTAAGTGACCGATCATCCCGAATCAACCAGCCTGCCCCAGAAGAGTGCTAAGCCAAGATAAGCGCCCCCAGAAGAGTGTTAAGCCAAGATAAGTGCCCCCAGAAGAGTGTTAAGCCAACATAAGTGCCCCCGGAAGACTGTTGTCAATCAAGACGAGTGATTTCAAGCTAAGACGAGTGTTCCCACCGAGTGAAGCAGTTGATGTTATTCCTGTAGATCAAATTACTTTGTAAATTAAGTATCAATAAAGAATCTGAATTCGAAACTATTCTGTTCTTATTTCGAAAGGTTTGGTGGATCCTAACGAAAGACTCTGGACATGGCTGAGCTTACCTCAGCCCTAGACAAAACCACGTTACAGTGTTGGTAGGTAGACTTGGAATCTCAGCTCATGATTACTGCCGAAGCTTTGGCGCTAAAGAGGAGGACGACATCTCATATACTACTGTCCGGCATTTTACATGAATTGGAGATAATATCTAGGATCTTACTTTACGTTGGATCCAATAGATATACAGGGAGTTAAGCATAATGGTCTCAGGATCTTTTTGCTAGTTCGCCAGCGATTACTGTACTTCTCTTTTTCTGCCACATCCTGGAATATTGGGATGATGTATAATTTTGGCTTAAACGCCCCTTAACGATACCAGGCCAATTTATAGGTTCAACGATGGAGACGGAATAAGACGTCCCGTGGTATCACAACAGTCCTCATTGGACTAAGTCTCAATAGAGCCAAGCACTTCTACCAATCCTAAACTAAGGGCTTTGAAAGGTATAGTATTTAAAGGAAGGAGTACGAAAGTGTTTGCATTACCTTTGTATTCGTTTTGGAAGGCCTCTGGAGGGCCTTCTAAAATAGTAAATTGGGAATGTGATATTGTGAACTAAACCCCCTCCCATCTGTTAGACCTTTAATAAGAATATATGTGATTGTGGTTAGGCCTTTAATGAGGTCCTTTTTAAATGAAGCTAAGGAAATTTTTATTCTCTCCGTGTTCTTCGTAGAAAGTCTCAGGCTGGCACATGTAAAATAAACCAGTGAGCACATGTGTAAAAATATAAAGAGGAAACCCATGGAAAGAAGAGCTGGCAGGTCTGACTATAAAATGCATGCATCTAATCAAAAACCATTCATAATCAAAAGCCATGCATTGCGCAGGCCTTATTTGAGGAAGGCAGTGAAAAATTACGACATGCATTGTGTTCAAGGTAGGCCCTGCAATTTCCGCTGCTGGTTGGTGAGACGGAAGGTGTGATAATCCTGCATTTTGGCAGTAGAAATATATCTCTGTGTATGTTATTGAGAATTTCTAAGTGATTTATGTGTAATCGTGTGTATTTTTATTAGAGGACTCTACAAGTAATCGCAAAATTTACCACTACAGATTGAAAGCACAGACCTAAAGGGTAGACTATTGGTTGGTTTTACAAGATATATTAAGAATTTTCTTGCAATTGCGAAACCAGCACATAAATCACCCTATATCATTTAAGTAGTTTTGTATAAAGGATTTCAATGATTGCAACAATAACAAAACCAAATTTTGGCACAAAAACACATGATGGGCAATTTCACGCCATTGTTAACATCAATGTGCTGTTCAATGAGAATAACGTTCACACAGAGAGGAAAAACAATAACTGTTGGCTATAGCAAAAAAGCCAAATTCACCAACATAATCTGCTCAATGGCAGGCCAAAATCGCCGCCAGCCATCACAGGCTCTCAGCCTTACACACATCCGTTACAAACCATCATTCAACCTTCTGTGGCAAGAAGAAGGAAATAGTGTCGTCCTCGCGCACATAGCCACGTTTTGTGTTGCAATTTTGAACAAAGGCTATCAATAATTACTGTTGGCTCTAAGTTCATTGTTATATTTAACACATTTACACAATTACACGTTCTAGGGTATTATCATTTGCCTGAAAGCCTAAAACAATGCCTTCATTTTCCACCTCAGTTGTTGTGGTAGAGAAAGAGCAACAGGAATAGAAAAACATAAAATGAAAAAAAACAAAGTTAACCATAAATAATTATAGACAATGAGGAAAGGCGTACGTACGGCCATGTCTAGCTGGTTACCAGAGTATCGACAATGTTTCGCACTAATGTGAGGTAGTGTTAGTTCTCGCTTCCGTTTCCAGTAGGGTTTGCCTAAAAGTATGTTTTATATTTTACACAAAAGGTGAATGTGAAAGGGAGAAGTGTGTTTCTAAGGCCAGTTTTAAATGTTATACATGATCCTGTGAGGGTTATTAGTTGGTTGTCTTTACTACCTTTTTGTTTCCGTTTTGAACTTCCCGTTGTTCTTTTGTTTTGCTAAAGCATTTAACTTCAAGTATTTATGGTTATCATAATTATGTTGTCGTCTCTGACCCAAATGTCTTCGTCCGGAATTTATTGTTGTTTACCAAGTGTGTGCTGAACTCTACAATTACCCTTAGATAAAGACGTTTAGAGTGCACATAGAATGAAGCTGAATAGGAGTATTGGATGTGCGTGAGGGAGTGTAATTACTCGCAAGTTTGTTAAAGTATCTATAGACAATAAAAATATCTAAAGAGCTTTATTTCAAGAATAAGATAGCAGGTAATTAAGAAATCATAAGCTCTCTTACTTTGCACAATTTCTCGAAAACATTTCAAATTCTTATCTTTAGAAAACTTATGAAAATCAAATCATGTTCAATTGTATTTGACCTATCTCTTCTAGCCTAACATTACCTTACACAATTTAACCTAACCTTACTCAGCTTATCATGACCTAACCTAATATAATTCAACCTAACGTATACAAACTATATTTATATACATAACTTCAACTAGCCTTACCTACTCGTTCCTCTCCATGAATATCATTGAACATCCTTGACCATCCTTACCTAAATCTAACAAACCTTATATAAACTTTCCAAACCTATCATATTAATATTATCTACAAAGAGCACGCCTAAGATTCGTAGCTAACATAATATTGTTTTGCCTAGACCCTATCAAAATATTTGACCTAGCCCATAATACCAAACATTACCGTAACTAAACCAACCTAACCTTACCTATCTTGCTATAATCTCACGTAATCTTATTCAGCATTACCTACCCTTTCCTAAACTATAATATGTTCCCATTGTATCAAATGAAGGGTCAGGGGAGATGTGTGCTTTCTAGATGTATACCCACTTATTGGGACCAATAGTTTTACACCGGTTCCGAACGTGTTTTTAAATATGTAGATAGCTTTCGTTAGGCAGAAGGAGCTGTCACTATTGATGTACTTAGTCCAATGAGAACCGTTGTGATACCACGTGGCGTCATGTTTCGTTCCCATTGTTGAAGCTATAAATTCACCTAGTCTGGCCAAGGACCGTTCAAGCTAGATGTTGTTCGGTATTCACTTTATATGGGTGGAGGGGCATAGTAACATTTCAGGGTACCATAGAGCGGAAGATCTGACAAAATTAGGAACTACCCCACTGGATATGGAGCATTTGGGTATGCCGCTTTCTGCATAGAACCTCATGCTTAAAACTGATGCTCACAGACATGCGAGTGATAAATGATCTCGTGGCATAAATTGCTGGACCTAAATCGTACGGTATACCTAATATCAATTCCTAGACCTAGAAAGTATCTCTCTGCTAGTAGCTATGCTTACTGGACACTATTCAATAGGCAGACATGCGTCTAGACTTGTAGTTTCAGGTCATAATTACTGCAGCAGATGTGGGGGGGAAGGACGAAGAAACGATATCGAATTCAATATCGTTTTGTCGGTAGTGAAGTTTTATGAACGCATGTACAGGGTGTTTCAAAAGTGACCACCCTATGGGAAGATGCTCTTATTTTTGCAAATGGCCGCCAATGTCAAATCTGTTTTGATATTTGTGGACCAGACAGATGTAGAATACAAGTAATCAAGCCATGGAGCGATGCACTCCCCAAGAACGCGGAATAATCGTGTCTATTTTTTTGCGTAACAATTCGTCTGTGGTGTTGGCGCAGCGCGAATACCGTCGCCGATTCCCCGGCCGTCCGACACCGACTGCGCAAACATTGCGCCCTTTGGCCACTAACTTTGAAGAGTATGGGACCACACGAGACGTCGCCAGGAGTGGCCGGCCCCGGACCGCCCGCTCTGCCGAGAATATCGCCGCTGTTGCCGAGGATGTCGAGCTGTCGCCGGAAATACCGACCAGACGCCGTGCCTCGCAATTAGCCATCAGCCGGTCGTCCCTATGGCGAATTTTGGTCAAAGACCTGCGCATGTTCCCATACAAAGTCCAGTCCGTGCATCAGCTGCTGCCTGTCGATGGCCAAACGCGTGTAACCTATGCCCAAGCCATCCTCAATCTCGTGGACGAAGTGGACGATTTTTCCACCAAAATCATAATCAGCGATGAGGCTCATTTCCACCTCAGCGGGTACGTGAACAAGCAAAACTATCAAACGACAACAGTGGACGGTGCGCGCTATAGGGCCATGTTAACCAAGTTTTTTCCTGCCGCAATTCGACGAATTCGGACTGGAGGACATGTGGTTCCAACAGGACGGAGCAACGGCACACACTGCGCGAGCCACAACCGATATTCTTAAGGCGGCGTTCTCGGGTCGCCTAATCTCTCGTTTTGGCGATTTGCACTGGCCCGCAAGATCGCCCGATTTAACCGTTCCAGACTTTTTTTGTGGGGTTTTTTGAAGTCCCGTGTTTACGTGAACAAGCCCGATACCCTGGAAGCCCTCAAGGTCAACATTCGTCACGAGTGCGAGAATCTGTCGCCCGAAGTTCTCGCCGAAGTGATGAAAAATGCCATAAAACGAGCCCGTATGGTAATCAATTGTGACGGCGCCCATTTAACCGATATCATCTTCTCAACCAATAAAATTCTAAAGGTTCAAATAAACATAATCAAAAAACAGAATCGAAGTTTTTCATTTAGAAAAAAAAAATCAGAGCCAAACAACATCGGATGACTTCTTTTGAAACACCTTGTATATTAAACGGTAGATGAACTGCCATTATCAACATTATCATTTGAACGATTATCGTCTTACACAATTAGGCCTTGATATGCTACTACCCTGCCTTTTGTATGTCTTTGACATTAACTATCTAGGATCTTACTTCATGTTGGGTCTAACACACTTTCTAACTGTCTGAATGATCTTAGGACGTTTTTGCAGAATAGTAACTGGTTCGTCAGGGACCAATGTACTTCTTTCATCAGCCACATCCTACAATATTTGAAAGCCCCTTAACCATACTGCCACTTATACCTAACCTAACCGCCACTTCTACCTAACCTAACCTAAAGTTGAATGTTCTCTCTTAAATTCCGTATACTCCAATTGACGGCTATTTGAATATTTTTGGGGTCCCACTCCTTGGTTTTTTGTTTGGTTTGCAGCTCATTTTTTTGCTCTTGAATATCTTGTTCACAACGTTTCTACCAGATAACGTTAATCATTCGTTACAACGGATGTTAAGCTATAACAACTTAAATTTATGGTCGAAATTTCTGCCTCGTTTTTGTTTCATATTTCACATTAAGCAAATTTGTGGATCATGGACTCCGTTTCTGCTCTGACATAGTACTTTTTCCACACGACTTTGAAGCAGATGATGTTAATTCCCAATTCTTTAAAGTAATGACTCTTCAAACTCCTTGACAAAGAAAAACCTATGAAACAAGTGAATTTTAATTACTTAATAAAGACCAGATGTTGCACTTGACTAAGTTTGAACAAATGAATGATGGGCGGGGGGAGGCAACACACAAAGAACGCTTCATCATGTTGAGGAGGGCGTTTAAACTGATGTTCACCAGGACTACAATTTTATTTTACTTTATATTATAATAATGATTATTATGGAATCTATAATTTGTATGCTAATTAATGTTGATGGTAAATGATGATAAGGCTTTACTATCATTAAGGTTATTATGCTGTCCAATAACACCCAAAGACAAGACTAGGAAACCTTGACAAAATATGAAACGACTACAAGTCGGCTCGATATGGTGTGTGTTTGTATGGGTGGGTGTGTGGCTGTATGCTATGATAAGCGTAGCATACTTTAAGGTTAAGTAAATATTTATGTATGTAAAATTGTCCTCTCTCTCAGGCTGTCTAGTTGGTTTGCTCCTTGTCATCATTATCATTATCAATATTATATTGTCAGCCACGTCTTTTGGTTTCTTCAACAACCATAAAGTCAAACACAAGTGGATTTAATTTGAACAAATTTACATGAAATTTCCGAAACGGAATATCTAAAATTATTATAATATGATAGCAAATTATTCCACCTTGTGTTGCAGGGAATCTGTGGTGTTGTTGGTGAAAAATGTTAGGTCCTCGCAATGAGAGGTAAATTGAGAACTGAAATTTTGGTGGGTTATTGGATTGTGGTCGATTCAATCAGAGTTGTACAAAAATGGGTTGTTTCGATTTCTGATTACAGATCTCTCTGCAAAGAACACTGTTCAGAATAATAAGTTGCTGAAATAATAATTGAATGAATCTTTTAGTAAAATATTACTTTTGCTGTTTTATTACTAAGGGTTTAATGTTTTGCTTTCCATCTCAAGCATCAACTTTAATGTAACTCCGCGCCCGGCATCTATACCGTGAAGCTCGTAATTTCATCCACGGATTTTCCAGCCCTAGTTTGCATTTTCTTTCCAATTCTTCTGTTTAGTTTGTTTAGAGAAAACCATATTTTTATTAAGAGGCCACAAACTTTTTAATACCCCTAATGTAATGAATTTAAATTAATTGAAGTAAAACCCTCCAACCTCAAAGTTAACATATTCAAATTTATAACGTACACGTATTAATTTATATGTTTACCATAGAGTAAATATACCTAGAGGGGGGCCACTTCTCTCAGCAAAATGTATGGTATTAGGCGTGGTTGCATATGAACATTCGATGTTGAAGTGGATTTCATAATACCAGATATAGGCAATAGTTTAAAGCAACCAACAATAAAACATCAACGACATTTCGTGTGTGTGCCTTAAATGTGTTGTGTTATATACAACACAGATGTATTGTAACAATAAAAGATGTCAAAGAAGTTCAAAATACAATTAGATGTTATAGTTCTCCACAAAAACGACATGACAAATTTAATTCAAAGTTCTTGTAACTCCACCTGGTGTAAGTCACTTTGGGTCGAACATCTCTCTATCGCATAGAATTGTGCCGAACTCGCTCACAAGTTCTCGAACACGTTCATTTAAGGTGCCCGGGCATAACAATCACGAATATGCTCGCCGTATCGAACATTTGCAGTGCTATTTGGTCACCCTAAATCAACTAAAGGGTCCGCCATCTAACTTTTTTTTTCAACTAGTGGTTATTTCGTGAGTGGTAACACTTAGCTCATGTCTGATTTGACAGATTATTAGTCTTATCCTTCCGCTGAACGAATATGGTTGTGCATACGCTTGAACAACGCTGGGAAATATGGGAAAAATGGGCCTGCGATCGACTTACAGAAGATGCCGATTTTGCCAAAAAAAAATCATCTTTTCAGATGAAGCTCATTGTGATCTTGGCGGTTATGTAAACAAGCAAAATTGTCGCACTTGGGGCACAGAAAACCCGCACGCATACATTGAAAAGCCGATGCACCCAAAACGAGTCACTGTTTGGTGCGGATTTTGGTCCAGAGGCATAATTGGGCCATTTTTCTTCGAAAATCAGCAAGGAGTGACCGTTACAGTCAATGGCGATCGTTATCGGGCCATGCTGAACGAATTTTTGTTCACAAAAATTGAAGAGGAGGATATTGGCAACATTTGGTTTCAACAGGACGGCGCTACGTGGCACACAGCCGAAGCTACACTCGATGTTTTGCGCCCTGTTTTTGAAGATCGCATTATCAGCCGCAGAGCTGATGTCGTTTGGCCATCTCGGAGCTGCGATTTGACATCGTTGGACTATTATTTGTGAGGTGCTCTCAAAGATGAGTGTTACGCCGACAAACCAGAGACAATTGACGCTTTAAAGGACAATATTCGTGAAGCCTTTGGTGAAATACAGCTGCACACAATCGATAATGTGTTTAAAAATTGGACCGATCGTGTAGGCTACTGCACGGCCAGACGAGGCAGCCATTTGAATGAAATTATTTTCCATTATTAACCGGAAGGATTGTACTTTCAAATAAAAAAAGAAATTTGAGAAAATATTCAGTAGTTTTTTTTGTAGCATATTCAAAAAAAAAAAAGTTATTTGGCGGACCCGTTATATAGTTCATGAACTGCCCAACTATACTATCACACCGACCTCACCACGAAGAGTGTAAAATGAGACGAATGTTACCTCTAGTTATAATTACTCTATGGTGTTTACATTTTTGAGTTTATCAGTAGGGTAAATATAGAATAATGTATAAGAGGGAGAGTTAAGGAATATATTTGTGAATTGTAGTACTATAGTTGCTGACTCCACCACCTAGCAGTAACAATAGGGGATTTTAAAGCCTTCTAGCAGGCCTGCAAAAGTAATCGGAAGGCTTAGATGAGGATCAAACACTTCAGGGATATCATCCTCTCTCGAGAAATGAAGATCCAACTCGTTCAGACTATCACATAACCGATTCACATCCAATTTAAATGAAGTTGCAAAATGAATTACAATTCATTTCCAATTCAAATATATTTGGCAAAATTAAATGGAATTCATTTCCAATTCATTTGAATTTACTTGATTTTAAATTAATTCTACTAGGTAATGTACAAAACGAGAGTAAAGCTTGCAGTCTTTGATATAAAAAATGAGTTTGATAACAAATCGACAATAATGCATACTCCAGATTTACTTACACTAGTCTTTTTTCCAAATCAATTAATTCAAATGAATTGGAAATTAATTGCAACACAAAAATTGATTCAAATTTCATTCAATTCTTTTTTTGGTGAAAATAATTAATTAAAAATATTGCTCATTTAGTGCATGAATGATTCGCGAATTAATTCAAAAAATAATGTTTCGTTTACAGCTCCGCTGACTTGCTTTATGGTGCAGAATCCTTGGTCATATCCCATGCTGATGCTATATCTCTGGGAGTCATCGCGCGAAAAATACTCCGTAAAATATATGGCCCTATAATAGAGAACGGGGAGTATCGACGACGCATGAACCAAGAGCTATATAATATGTATCCCGACATCGAGATACACGAATCAAAATAGCGCATATACGATGACTAGGCCATGTCAGAGTGAATAGATCAGAATGAACCAGTGCGAAAGATATTCGAAGGCGTACTCGAAGAACATCGAAAAATAGGATGACCACGACTTCGCTGGAAAGCCCAGATGGTAGATTGCCCGCGAGAGAGAGCTTGGTGTTATCAACTGGAGGAAAGAAGCTAAAGTTCCAGTGGGTTGGAAAAACATGTTATCCTCATAGTGTAAAGCCCTTGACCCCTTCGGATTATTTGAGGCCACCTAAGTAATTAAGTAAGTAGGTATAAATTCAGAACCACAACTTAGGTAACCGAAAAAACTTGACAATACCATTTTTCTCCGAAACAGTTTATTTTTTCTGCGCTGTGTGTGATATCAGATCTGAATGTTCTTCAGGTCTTAGTAATAGCTACACTTTCCCCATAGACCAAGAGAAAAATTGACTATAGCGGCGTGGGGTGACTATTCCACCATGGCGGTTACAGCTGACTAGTCGACCGTAGCGGCTTAGGCTGATTATTCAACCGTAGCGTCTCCGGCTAACTATTTAACCATATAGAACTTTGTAGTCTATTCGACCATAGCGGCTTCGGCTGACTATTCCACCATAGTAGCTTCGGCTGACTATTCGACTATAGCGGCTTCGGTTGAGTATTTCACCATCGCGGCTCCGGCTGACTATTCGAGAATAGCAGCTTAGGCTATTCCACCATAGCGGATAATGCTATTTATAAGACCATAGCGGATTTTGCTGACTATTCGACCATAGCTGCCTCGGCTGATTATTCTTTCACAGCTGCTTGGGCTTGATATTCGATCATAGCGATTTCAGCTAACTACACGACCATTTCGGCTCTGGCTGACTATTCAACCATATCAAATTTTGCTGACTATTCGACCTTAGCGGCTTCGGCTGACTATTCCATCATAGCAGCATCGACTTACTAATCGATCATCATTATTCCTACAACAGAATATTCCTTAGGGTGACTATTCCACCATTGTAGCTCCGGCTGTATTCGCCTATCGCGGCTCCGGCTGACTATTCGACAATAGCGGCTTCGGTTGAGTATTTCACCATCGCGGCTCCGGCTGACTATTCGAGAATAGCAGCTTAGGCTATTCCACCATAGCGGCTAATGCTATTTATAAGACCATAGCGGATTTTGCTGACTATTCGACCATAGTTGCCTCGGCTGATTATTCTATCACAGCTACTTGGGCTAAATATTCGACCATAGCGGTTCCAGCTAACTACACGACCATTTCGGCTCCGACTGACAATTCAGCCATAGCAAATTTTGCTGACTATTAGACCTTAGCGGCTTCGACTGACTATTCCATCATAGCAGCATCGACTTACTAATCGATCATCAATATTCCTACAACAGAATATTCCTTAGGGTGACTATTCCAGCATAGTAGCTCCGGCTGTCTATTCCACAATAGCGGCTTCGGTTGAGTATTCGCCTATCGCGGCTCCGGCTGACTATTCGATAATAGCGGCTTCGGATGAGTATTTGCCTTTCACGGCTCCGGCTGCCTATTCTGCCAGCTTAGTCTGACTATTCTACTGGCTAGCGGCTTAGGCTAATTATTCGACCATAGCGCATTTTGCTGACTATTCGATCACAGCTGCGTGCGCTAAATATTCGACCATAGCGGCTCCAGCTGACTACTATATCATATCAGCTCCGGCTGACTATTCAACCATTGCGAATTTTTGGTGGCTATTCGACCTTAGCGGCTTCGGCTGCCTATTTGATCAAACGGGATTCGGCTGATTACTCGACCGTAACGGTTTAGGCTGACTATTCGACCATAGTGATTTTTTTTACTTTTGACAATAGCGGCTGAAGCAGACTATTCAACCATAGGAGCTTAGGCTAACTATTTAACCATAGTGGATTTTGCTGACTACTCTACCTTAGCGACTTCAGCTGACTCTACGACCATAAAGGCTTAGGCTGAGTATTCGACCAAAACGGCTTAGGCGGACTATTTGAGTATAATGACTCCAGCAGACTATTCGACAATAGCGGCTTCGGCTAACTATTCGAACATAGCAGGTTCGGCTGACTATTGGACCATAGCAGCTTAAACTGCCTGTTTCACCATATCGGCTTTGACTGACTATTCCCATGTATTCGTCGATTCTTCGACAACCGATGTTCCTTCCCCTGTACCGATCCTAATCTAGTCTCAGCGAAGCTGAACTATTTCTACAGAGTTAGAGCACTGCAGACCGAACTCCAACCGTTCCCACAGTGTATATCTGTACAGTTTACATCGAGCCAGTAAACCCGATCTTAGTCTGTCCCACCGAATCCAAATCGTTGCCTGTACAACACAGTAAATGTACGAATATATTAAATCGAAGTATCTGCGAAGTATCTGTAGAGTATTTCAAGGCGAGACGAATGTTCTCAGCCCAAGGCAAGTGCTATCAGTAGAGTTTTGTCAAGCACGGGCGAGTGTCTTCAATCAAACACGAGTGTTTTCAACGAATCAGTCTGATGTTGCCTTTATAAATTAAATTATTTTGTAGTAAAAAAGTATTAAAACCGTAGAGAGGGGTAAACAATTCTGTTCTTATTTTGAAAATTTTAGTGGATATTAACGAAAGACACTGGACATTACTGAGCTCACCTTAGCGTTCAACAACACTATGCTATGGTGTCCTCAGGGAACTGAAATATAGGACTGCCTGTTAGAAACGGAATTTTTAAAAGGACCTGCAGAAATAAGAATATATGTTCGAATTTTATCCACATTTTTAATTTTAGTGTCATTTAGTTAAAATAATTATCACACGATCTCAATGCATTTATTGTGTTGTATGCTCGGCAGCAAAAATATTGGCTTTGAATGCCTTCTAGCAGCTCTGCAAAGACAGTCAAAACGCAATCTTAATTTTAAATTAACCTAGGGTGACATAGGAAGGGGATGCTTTCGGTTAGGCTTCCTATTGCCAGTTCTTCTATCTGACCTGCTGAGAAAATGGCCAGCTACAAGACAAAGTTGAATGCCAACAGACTGCCTCAGAAGACACATTTGCAGGCCTATTTTATAAATGCCTCGGTGTTTCCCCTGCTGGGCTCTTTTGTGTTTCAGTTTGTATGGGTGTGTTCCACGCTCGTGTTGATTGTAAATATAAACAAACACAGGCCAATGAAAAATACGATACAACACAACTTTCTTGTTACTGACGACAATACATTTATATGCCCTTGGCCTTGGTCATTTGTGTTTGTAGTTGTAAAAAAGTATAACAATAACAACAAGGGAAACATGAGCTATAATAACAACAACTCCCATAAAATACGAAAAGCAATGACACAGAAAGATGTGAGAAAACAATTTTCCATTGCTTTCCTGTTTAAGTTGTAAGTGTTGTTTCTCCAATTGTTTTGTGTGCTTTACCAGTTTCCTGTTTATGTTTGTTTAGATATGGTGGTGTAATAAGTTGGTATAAACCAAGTAAGGCAGAGGGGCGACTACATGCAATTAGATAAAAGAGCCGATTGGGACAGTTTTCCACTATCGTAACAGAGAATAAACCGCATTGGAGAGAAAATGATTAAGGCAAACTACAACACAAGCTAATAATCCCCAAATTAACAACGTGTGAGGGATTCACTACCCCACAGAAGGATTCTGCATATATGGTAGAATAGAGAGTACCTATATACTTAGCTGTAGATTCGTCTTCCTGATCATACCACTTTTACCTAGCAGAGGTTAAGCTAACCACAGAATTTATGGGAAGGCTTAACAACGATGCTGGCCACCTCAATGTGTTCAGGAATCGAAATGTTGCTGAGGTTGACATTGGTGAATAACTGGTTAATTTTTCGTTGCACTCTAGAACTGCTAGGGTTCACACATTTTGTGATCCTACCGCCTTCATCGGTGGTTGGTTAACAGTTAAGTTTCGTTACAAAGTGTGAGACCACTACTGGTTCTCGATTGTCGGGTGGAAATTAACAAATTCTGCACCAGTTGAAGCCTGGGAATCATAGGAACTCCCAAGTAGTACGGCATCTTGGGGATCGAAAATGCAGACGAGCTGGGTATTATAACTCTTAACCTGCGCACAGTAACACCGGATAGTAAAAACTCCTTGTAGGCAATCAAAACTTAATGTGTAGTTGGACATTGGACAAGAATAATGTACAAAAGATTATGGGCTGCAATAGAACAGAACAGGACATCAAAGATTCTGTGGAACGAACTGGATACGTACAGTAAATAAAATAAAATGAAATGGTTTCTCATAACATCCCAGGAAGGGATTGGGGATTCGTAAACTCACCGATGCGGACCTACAGCTAGACAGCGAGTCTGAACGTTATGCAACGGTTATCCGAGTGCGAACAGTTATGCGTCTCTAAAAGATACGGGAGGTGGTCAGCGCGTGGACTTATGAAAAGAACATCAATAAGTATTTAACTGATTTGCTGACGTCTTTCCTAATTTGACCATTAAGTGTCACTTTACTGTTAACTGTATCACATACTGCCTATTTTAGAAAACAGCGGGAATCTCCCAATATAGTTATGGAGCTCTTGTTACAGGTAACGTGTTGTTGGCCAATTTCACTCAAATAAAATTAAAATGTAAGATATATCTCGACGATAATTGCTACAAAACCAGTCGAAATTATTACATAGATTTATTCATTAACCCATTTATATTTTCGCAATTATTATTTACCCTTTTTCATAGTGCGTTACACATTTTGACTGTAATTACCATACGTCCTTCGTGTGTATGTGACACATCATTTATAATGCCTGTGGCATGATTGCCTAGCGCAAATATTTGATTTTGATACCTGTGAGTTTGGTGTACTTTAGCTGTACAACTGGCTCTCTCAGTCCCATGCTCCCTTTACATTTTGTTACCTTAACGTATGCAATGGTTTTTGCTGAGTCAATCTGCCGCCCAGAACATATGCAATGTTTTTTCTGGTCTCAGTGTTCTGTTTACAATATGCCGGAATTTCTGTTGTCCTGTTTTACTGTTGTATGTGTGTCCATAGGAAGTATTTCGTAATAGAAACAATTTCAATAAAATGAAAATTTGATTGATTGACTTCTTTTTTCTAGGCATTTCATTCAATGTCCGGTTCTTCCTTGTTTCTTAAACGATTGAATTTATTGTAGAAATTTAATGAAAGTAAAATAGGTCCAAAAGACAAAAGAGGGCATAGGACAAGAACAACAATGTTGCAGGAATTGACATAAGCTATGACATGAAGAGAGAAAGAGAGAGAGAGTGACACAGCGAGAGACAAAAATAAAGAGGTTGAGCGAGTTAGAGAGAGAGTGACGGAGTGTGACGTATGGTCTTAAGACCCTTAGTGTTTCAAATGTGTCGACGATTTTGGAAGATTATTTGGTAGTATGTGGGTGTGAGGTCATCCACGTGTATGTGCATTTAGGTTGTGTCCTTATTTGATGATGTGGTATGGGTTTGAGTTCGGCCATGTTAAAGTCGTCAATTTATAGACAAGTGTTGTGTCTTTCCACGTCACTTCTTGAGAGCCTACGTGTGAAGACTTCAAAGCACAGGATAATGAAATAAATACCGAGACAGAAAGCCCAATGACAGATTTAAGGCGAATTTCAAAGGGTACGAAATTGGAAGATTTTGTAAGGACCACAGTGTTTGAATGATATTTAATGGAATTAAGACAGATTTTAAGAATGTAAATTAAATTAAACATGAGGAGTAAAAAAATCTTCAATGGAATTGTCAAAGAGTTTGGGTTCTCTTTATTGTGGGATCTAATAGTAAATACTGGATGCTTGGTAATTCAGAATTCTGCAAAAAATACTAAAAAACTATTTAAAAATTACAATGATCCTGGAATAAACTAATAAAAAACAGTTTGGTTTGAATGACCAATAGAGAGAAAACTCTATTCTATAGCTCTACCAGACCGATTCAGATCTTTGGTTATAGTGCCACCAATAGCCCCCACTGTTGGTAGATGCTCCACTGAAAAACTAAGCAAGGTCTTACGAAAAGGCGTACATTTTCCATGCAATCTCTTCAACATCTTTTAATATATAATGCTGAGTAGAACCAAATTTTAAATTAATAGTAGAAACAACAGGGCAAGTAAAATACTATTCGCCAAACCATTTAATACAAACCGAAACCGCAGAAATCTCTTAGAGCGATCTCTTCAACAGAAAATATCACGTGCTAACTGCTCAACCATGTAATATCAAACAGTGTTTTATAAATGATGAAAATTTGCTCTGCGATCTCTTTAAATTCTTGGTATAAATAATAATCAAAGAACACAAGTAAACATAACTAGTATAACCTACGAAACAGCTTAGCATCCAACCTATTTAATAGCAAACAGAGTTTTTTTTAAAAGATGAAAATCTATTGTGCGATCTCTTCAACTTCATAATATAAACAAAACTTATACAAACATGAGTATAAACCACCACTTCCGGCTGCGGAAGAAGTCACATGCTATACGCTAAATTATTTAACATCAAACAGTGTCTTACAAACCACGAAATATTCTTAATATAATTATTAAGCGAAGACTAGTTTTAAACATAAAGCTATAAGCAACAGGAAAAGTAAACTGCCTATATAATTTAATATAAAACAGGGTCTACCTGAATGTCGATTATATATAATGCGATCTCTTTAACTTCTTTATATAAAGACTAATTAAAAAATTATTATCAGTTCCAGGAACAGTAAAATGATGTTACCTGAACCTCTGAATGGCAGAAAAGATACAGAATAGGCAAAAAACCAACATCTTAATATAAATAAAAATTGTGCCAGCATCAGGAAAATCAACAACTTTCGGTTACGGCAAAGTGATGTACTAGTAACTAAAACATTTAATATTAATTTTCTTATGGAAATGACCAAATTATACTATGCGATCTCTTCGTATTCCTAGTAAAAATTATATTTAAAGGAAACAGGTAAACCAAACTAGAATAAGCTACATAACAAAAGTATACAGCCTGAACATTTAATATCAAAGAGCGTATGGTTACAATACGAAAGTCTATTATGCGATGCCTTCAACTTCTTAGTATAAATTGGTTATAAATATTAAATTATACGAACTCCAGTATAAACCACTATTTACGGCCGCAATATTTGTCACATGCCAATCGCTGAACCATTTAATATCAAACAACGTCGTAGAAATGACAAAAATATACTATGCGATCTCTTCAAATTCTTAATATAAATAATAACCGAATCGTAGCAGTAAACTCAATCCAAAAAGCCCATATTATTAACAATTTAGTTATCAACATATATTCAATCCGCATAAGATTCGGAAAACAGCCAGCAAATGATTTAATGATGGTTTAAACAAGGGGCTCTTAATAGGGCGCAGATCTATTATGCGATCTCTTTAACTTCCTTATATAAATATAAATAAGACAATCTGTTAACAAAGTTAGTAGCAAGACCAGGAATAAGCACATGCAGTTCGCGAAACCAATTACCTCATTTAATTTCATCTCATTAAATTTTGAAAATATATTATGCCATCTCTTTAACTTCTTTACAATAAATCTAAGTATAAAACAATCGGTTAAACAAATTAGTATCAGGTTCTGGAAAAGTCACGTGCTGGTCGCTTAACCACTTAAAACTAAACGAGTTAGTGAAAATGTCAAAAATCGTATGTGCGATCTCTTCAACTTTATAACATAATTAATAAAGAGAAGAACAATAGTGCGTACAATTAATTATCGGCTGCAAAGAAACGCATATCCTGATGACCAAACGATTTAATAACAAACACGACCGTAACAAACAAGAAAATCTACTGTGCGATCTCTTCAACATCTTAATATAACTACAACTTATACGAACTATTGTTATAACAAAAACTTCCAGCCACGAGAAAAATCACACACGGTTCTTGAATGAGAATAATTAAGCAATTTTTCTCTATAATCCACTCCATAATTTAAAGGAATCAGCACCTTCAGGTTTGTCATTTTACAAAAGAACAAACCCCCTCAGGTAGGCCCCTGAATAACAAATGAAGCTACGATATATTAATTATGAGAATGAAGGAAATTACCTCTCTGTGGAATTCTAAACCAATGCGGTAAGAACCCTTATCGTTTATATTTGTCAAACAATACGGGGTTTCCCGCTTGCAGAACCCAATAATTTTTATTGATATTTATATATCTACGCGCTAGTGGACAAAACACTCAGTACTTACGTCAACTTCCAAAAAGAGGTTACCAATTACGGCGATTTTTAATTGATATTAAATTTAAGCTCAAGTTCCAACTCTTTGTAATGCGTCCCATCAAGTGTGTGGTCATTGGTCAAGTTGCTGCCAACAGCGTCATCTGCAACTATCTAAGCGAAACTGCTGAAACTCCAGGAAATTTTAATTCTTCCATAGAGTTATTTTTATGTGACTTATCTGGCCGCCAGTTAAAAACCGACGTTTACTTTCCACCTTACTTGGATGTGGACATTTTTCTCATTTGTTTCTCTGTAATGGACCTGAAAGCTTTTGAGAATATTCGAACCCATTGGATGCCGGCAATACGTGAATTTTATTCTGAAATACCTATTATCCTTGTGGGTATTGAGTCGTACTCAGGATATAAGAATCAATTTCCTGGAGCCGTAAATTGTACATCTATTACTTATGTACAGGGTTGGTGTATGGCTTATGAAATTGGAGCTATGGCATATAAGGAGTTCTCGCTGCTGGAGTATGATGATCTAGAGGCGATATTTGATCTGACAATAGAATGTGTCAGACAACATAGGTCAAGGAGTAAGGGGAAAACGACGGGATGTCTAAATATGTGTTCCTTGATGTGAAACTTTAGAACTAACAGCTAAAGAGGAAAATGTTGGGAATTTGATAAGTCACCTTTGAAGCCAGATAACTGAAGAATCATGAGAAGTATTGGCTGCAAAGAATAAACCATTTAGATTTGCAAATGGATTCCCTCAAAAGAGATTGAAAATTTGCTGACTTATCACCTCAAATTTATTGAACAGAAAACCAGGAGTCACAACAGCCAAAATTGACTGATGCTTTGTACAATGTTGTATCGGCACAAAAGTGAGGTACAAGTAATGAGTCGCATTTGAGAATAAAGAAACATATGCGAAATCACAATGGACAACAGTTCTTACTCACAGGGTTTCTTCATGAGCCGTGAGAAACGACACACGGACCACTAAATACAACTAAATACAAATTATCATGATTGTTGAATAGATTTTAATTTTAATAAAAAAAATATTCTACACTCGTTTATTTTTCATAAATTCAAGACAAAATTTAAAGGTCGAAGAACTCAGTTGTGGCTCACAGATGTAACTCATGAGTCACTAAATTAGAACTTAGGACCAAAATATCATTAATTTTGAACAAAATTTATGTTGCATAAATTCAGGTCAAAACATGCAAGTAATGTTTGGTTCACCGATATAGCTCATGAGTCGTAAGCCAAAACTCATATATTATGATCTCTGCACAAATTACCATAAATGTTGAATAATCTTATATTTTAATAAAAACTCATTTTATTAAAATGATTTCTTTATAAATTCAAGTCTAGTCTTCAGAGTCATATGAGCGAAAGTTGATTCTTTCCCACAACTTACTCGTGTGATATAAAACTCATGAGCAGAAAGGAGAGACATAAGTAATGAGTCACAGATTATAATAGTAAAATATAAGTATATAATAATTGGAAGATATTTGGGGCTCTCGGATATAACTCACGAATTGTAAATTAAAACTCACAGATCATGAACTCGAGTCATTAGTCAAAACTCGCGGATCACAAACTCTTTATATTTATCAGTGACTCACGGAGTCAAAGCTCAGAAATAACGAAACACGAACTCTACATTAAATTGTTATAATTTTTAAATAAATTTATGGTGTAATAAAATACTATTGCAAATTATTTTATAAATCAAACATAGGTTAAATGGCATGAGAAGTAAGTTGTGACTCACGGATGAATCTCAGGAGTCCTGAGTTAAAGCTCACTCATAACGAAACACGAACTCTAGGCTAAATTATTATAATTTTTAAAATAATTTATTATCTGGTAGACAACTATTTTAACTCACTTTACAACATGAGTGAAATGGCATGAGAAGTAAGTTGTGACTCACGGGTGAAACTCAGGAGCCCTGAGTTAAAGCTCACTGATAACGAAACACAAACTCTGGGCTAAGTTATCATAATTTTTAAATGAATTTATTATCTAGTAAGCAACTATTGTATCCTACTTACCATAAGTTAAATGGCATGGGAAGTAAGTTGTGACTCACAGATGAAGCTCAAGAGTCCTGAGTCAAATACGAAATCTGATTTAAATGAACATGAATATCATGAATAGATTTATTTTTTGAAATAAAACAATATTCTACTGAACTGTATTCTTGATAAATTGAAGTCAAAACTTAAGTTGTGACTCACATAAGAAACTCATGAATTCTGAGTCAAAGCGCACAGAGAACGAAGCATGAACGCTGGCCTAAATTGTCATAATTTTTAAATAAATTCTGATTTAATAAAAAACTATTGGAAATTACTAATTAATTTAAGTATAAATTCACTGACATGAGAAGTAAGTTGTGACTCATAGACCAAACTAATGAGTCGTGAGTCAAAGCTCACAGATACCGAAACACGACGTCTAGACAAAATTATCATAATTTTTAAATAAATTTATGGTTTAATAAAAAAACTATTGGAAATTATTTTATAATTTAAAAATAAATTAAATTCCATGAGAAAAAAATTGTGACTCACGAATGAAACTCATGGGTCCTGAGTCAAAACTCACGATTAGGGAAATGCGAACTCTAGACTAAATTATCAAAAGTTGTAAATTTATTTATTATAATTATTATAACTAGAACATAAGTTAACTGGCATGAGTATTAAGTTGTGACTCACGGATGAATCTCACGAGTGGTGAGGTTAAGCTCACAGTTAACGAAACACGAACCCTATACTAAATTGATAATTATATAAACTGACAATGCGATAAATTGATAAATTGCTAAATTGAGAAACTGATAAATTGATAAATAAATTTATAATTGATAAATAGATAAATTGGTAAAATGATAAATTGATAGATTGATAAATTGGTAAAGTAATTCATTGATAACATTATAAATTGTTATGTTGATAGGTAGATAAATATATAAGTAGATAAATATATGAGTAGATAAATAGATAAATGATAAGTAGATAAATAAATATATAAAAAGACAAATTGATAGAGTGGTAAAATATATAGATAAAATAAATTGATAACTAAACTAAATAAAACTAAATTAATAAACTAATATACTGAATAAATTGATCCATTGAATTGATAAACTGATAAATTGATTAATTGATAAATTGATTAATTGATAAATTGTTTTATTGATAAATTGATTAATTCATAAATTGATTAAGTGATAAAATATATTGATAAAATAGACTGAATAAATTGATACAGAATCTGAATAAATTGATCCATGAATTGAAAAATTGATGAATGGATTAATTGACAAATTGATAAATGGATAAACCGATACATTTATGAATTGACAAATTGATAAATTTATGAATTGATAAATTGATAAATATATGAACTGATAAAGTGATTAATTGATAAATTTTTAAAAAATAAAACTGATAAATTGGTATATTGATAAACTGATAAATAGATAAATGGATAAAGAGATAAATTGATAGATAGTTTGATGATCAAACTGTGAGATGATCACTTTGATGATTTGCCAGAGTATACTGATCATAAATGTCAAAAACTGAGCGCAGTATGACCGTTGGTTTGACAGCTAATCCCTTCGTAAGTTCTATCTAAGCAAAAACAAAAAAGATAAAGAGATTAAATGGTAAATTGTTAAACTGATAGCTTGGTAAATTGCTAAATTGATAAACTGATAAATTGACGACTTAATAGATTGCTAAATTGCAGTAATTACAAGTTGATAAGATCATAATTTAATGAATTAATACATTCATAAATTTATAAATCAATAAATTCAGAAATACACAAATTATTAAAGTGATA
This sequence comes from Phaonia tiefii, assembly GCA_963931995.1. Classification (NCBI taxonomy): domain Eukaryota; kingdom Metazoa; phylum Arthropoda; class Insecta; order Diptera; family Muscidae; genus Phaonia; species Phaonia tiefii. The sequence continues at coordinate 281,442,410 of OZ008369.1, forward strand.
AGTTATTTAATTGATAAATTGATAAATTTATAAATTGGTAGTAAATGTTATGTGCTTGCTTTTGTATTGACTTCCGGTTATTGCCTCTTTCCTTTTCCTAGTCTTACCGATTACATCTGAGACTCTGTCAACGCTACTAACTATATCTATTTAAATATTATCTTGCACACTTGCTGTCATTCTTAGTCCATATCGTCCATGATGTCTAGGTACTCTTCCTCAATTACGCATTCAAAATAGAGTCAAAGTCTAAGATAACTGATAAACCATTCAATAGACTCTTGAAATTTTCATGCGATATGGAAAGGCTTTCAGTATTTTTCTTGCATGTTTCTCCATTCAGTTTCAACAATCATTTCAAGCTATTCGGAATTCGGTCTTCGCGTTCGCTTAACAATTGAGGGCTCTTCAAATGCCTTCCATCAAATGCGTGGCCATCGGTGACAGTGGCGTTGGGAAATCCTGTCTACTGCGCAAGTTTGCTGATGAAAATTTCAATGTGGGCACTGAGAATAAAGATCCAAATTACAAAATTGACCCAAAATTTAATGAATATTGGGTACAGGTCCGTCTGCTGAACGGTAAAACAATGAGTCTATATTTGTGTGATACCTCCGGTTTGGATAGATACGAATGCACCCGCCAGGCACAATACACCAGTGCTGATATTATTCTCATATGTTTCTCTGTAGTGAATCGAAACTCATTTGAGAGTGTGCGCAACCGTTGGATACCAGAACTCTTTGAAAATTGTCCGTATAAACCCTCGATACTGGTGGGTACAAAAACCGATTTAGTAGAAATTAAAGCAGAGTCCTTGGATATGGAAGGAGAATGCATTACATACGGTGAGGGCTGGTGTATGGCTCGAGATATTAATGCGTTTGCCTATATAGAATGTACAGCTTTATTGGATTTAGATGTCTCAGTGGTATTTGATATGGCAATAGAATGTGTTCAGCAAAAGAGGGAGAAGGCCAAGGCTAAGTTGAAAGCTGAGGAGTCGAGGAATTGTTCTTGTTGCAAATGCCCCCTAATGTAAGAAGGCTGAAGTGTAGTAATCTCAATATGCTTTTCAAATTTGAATTCGTATTACAAATTGTTATCGTTTTTATATGAGTGTATGAACACATGTATATTTATAAAATCCACCTTAAGTGCTAGACAATAGTGTGTATATTAATAAGAAATAATTTATTTGTTTGTTTTATAAATAATCATAAATAAAAAAATAAAAACACATTATCAACAGTTTTATTGTTTTTGTGCTTGTTATCGAACAAAGTGTCAGTTCATGGTGCGATCACTGCAACCTCATAAAGGAAATGAAACCAAAGAGAGCATTATTCATAAGCATACGGATGTTAATGGCATAAATAGCATTTAGCTAAAATACCAAACAGTTTAAGCAATAAAGGGTTCTATTATACTTAAGTTCGGTGATCTGGTATTGGAAGAGGCCTAAACAAAGGTAGTGGTTTCTATTAGCAGAGATTCCCCTCGTTTCGGATATTGAGTATATATGTCAATAGTGAACAATTTCCATGGAAAACTGTCATCCCTGAGGTCAAATTTCAAAAATATGTTCATTTTAAACCGATGATTATTGGCTAGGACATGTCAGTGTAATGGAGAGAAAGTAGCGCGAATTGCTATAGATATTCAAAGACTCACTCAAACGAACTCAAACTACTTGGACAGTCAAGACTCTTGCAAAATGATCAGGTGAATGAATGCCTGTGAATATTTGGTATAAGCTACTGGTGTTAAGCGACAAAAGACCGAGCCGGGTGGAAACATATGTGATCTTTGCTATGTGCACTCACCGAACTAAATGTTTGAAAAACGTTGTAGCAACCGTAAATTCGGTTGCTGCTACCGAACTGCAGTTGCCACAATTGAAATGAGGTTGTCGAGACTGAATTTAGTCCAGAAATGAAATTACAACGGAAATGCGGTTGGAGCAACCTCTAATACGGTTGTGACAACCCCTCTAATGCGGATGTGACAACCTCGAATGTGGTTGTGAAAACCACTAATTTGGTTGTGACAACCTCTAATACGGTTGTTGCAAACTCTAATACGGTTGTGACAAACTCTAGTACGGTTGTGACAACCTCTAGTACGGTTGTGACAACCTCTAGTATGGTTGTGACAACCTCTAGTGTGGTTGTGACAACCTCTAGTATGGTTGTGACAACCTCTAGTGTGGTTGTGACAACCTCTAGTACGGTTGTGACAACCCCTAGTTCGTTTAATGTACTTAGAGTTGTGACAATCTCTAAATTCGGTTTCGGTTAATTCGGGTATTATTGGGTATATGGCCGTCGGTGATGCAACGGTTAGTGTGCGCGGCTGTTGTACGAGAGACCGTGTATTCGATACCTGTTCTGACCACCTTACACTTCTTTCGACGACGGACGACCTCGCTTAGTGACGGCGACACTATCGAGTAATAAGCTATGAAATAGCTTCTCAAAAAACTGTTCGGAACCGGTGTAAAACTATAGGTCCCAATCAGTGAGTGACAACTGGAAAGCGCACAGCTCAGTGACTGTGAGAAGCTCTCCTCTATCCCTTTATCGGGTGTAAAGGGAAAATATGTATGTACATATAAGGCTCATAAACCCAACGGGTTGTAAAATTATTGGCTACACCGGACGCTGTAATACACCTTACCGAGCATAACCAGACTTAGAGTCATATATACACTGACAAAAGATTCTTCGTAATATTTATGAAACATTTTTTTGTTAAAACATCTTCATTAATCCTATAACGTTTTTAGTAAAATTCATAGATATAAATCACTTTCTTAAAAAATTGTGAATTTACGAAACGTTTTCATTAAGAATTTTTAAATGAAGTTTGAGTGAAAAGATTTTACATACGGTATCGCATGTTTGGGTATTAATTGTATACTAAAGACTTCGCATTACATTTAGAGCTTTCGTTACATATAAGTATATTAAGATGACGTTTTTTATTTAGCATAATCGCTGTAGAGGAATTGTTGCTTGTTCTGAAAGGTGTGTTCTAATTCTACGACAGGTCTCATCAAATGTATGAATATGTTTCATAGTTGTTATGAGCAAATTTCATAGACTTCTTTCAATAGAATTTATGAAAATGTATGAAAAATATGAATCCTATGAAAAATTGAGTTTATTTTTTAGACGAATTCCCCTGAAGAAGTCTTCAAATATAGATGAAGCGTTGGGAAAATTTAAATAAAAAGAAATTTTTATTTTACAAAATTTAGGCCCAATTAGCTTGCACGCTGAAAAATAACAGCCCCGGCAATGTTTTCGTCACTTGAAGATCTGCTGATTTTTGTATATTTATTGTCTGTTAGGTTTTTGTTTTCAGCAGTTTTTAATAAACAAAGACACATTTGGGCCAGAAATACATATATTAAAACCTTTTAATCATTGAGATCCAAACATGTTATATTGAATTGCAAACACAATGTGTTTGGACAAGATACAAACACATTATGTATGCATCCGAACAACAAAAAAAGAAAATTATTTCAGCGTGCAAAAACGACAAATTAAATAGATTTTTCTTCTTATAATCTACAAGACAAAAAATCTGTATTCTGTTGTTGTCACATTTAAACATTTTTTTTTTTGGGGAGAAAATAGAGCAAACCGGGACGAAATTGGTACCACTGTATATACCAAACGGCTGAAGACCGAATCATGAAATTTGGGTTGCACATTCCTCTTATAATGCAGACATAGAAATTTATGTGATTTTCAAGATTTACACATTTAGAGATACAAATAGGGCAAAAAGGGGAAAAATATAGTACTGTCATCAAAACCAAACGGTTGGAGATGGAATTATGAATATTAGGGACTACATTTCAAAATAAATGGTAGTTTTTACGTACTTTTATGGTACTTTTTTTGTTACCATTTTTAGTACCTTTTACTTCCTTCTTTTCTATTTCTCTTCTATTCTGTTTGTAGTACTCTGTACAGTTTTTCGTACTTTGTGGTACTTTTTATGCAGTTTTTGCTACTTTTTTAGTACTTTTTTGTTCCGATTTCAAAATCTGTGTGCTCATTCTTGGCTTTTCTGGATATCTTCTCCGTTAATTTATGGTGTTAATAACAATTTTTGTACTTTTTACATTTTAGTACCTCTTGTGTCCTTTTTTTTTCATCACTTTTTCATACAATTTGTCAGTTGTTGTCACTTTGTTGGTACTAAAAAAAAAATGGTGTCCCATAACATCCCATGAAGGAATTGGGGAGAGCTTCTCACAACCAGTGAGCTGTGCGCTTTCCAGATTTATACTCACTGATTGGGACCTACAGTTTTACCCCGGTTCCGAACTGTATTTTTGAGAAGCATTTTCATGGCTAAATACTCGCATAGTATCGCCGTCACTATGCGAGGTGACCGCCGACAAGGTACTTTGCTTGTATTTTTTTGTGTACGCTTGGTACCATTTCTTTGTGATTTCTCTAGGATAGACAACCAAAAAACCACTTTTTTCAATTTAAAAAAAGGATATAATACTAAACATTAAAAACAATAAAAACTGAAATTTGCTGGTAATAATCATTTCCTTTTTCTAATCTATTGATCTGATCTAATAACCTAATATCTAAATCAATACTTTTCTAGGCAGGATGAAGTATGCCGGGCCAGCTGGTATCTTTATATTCTTCTTGTAGTTGTCCTCATATTTGATTTTTAAAAAATAATTTCAAGTAAAAGTTTTCATAAATTTTTTATTATCACATACAATTCATTTAATTTTATATTGATTTAAAATCGAATGGAATATTTTTGAATTTCAGGCCCACAGGTAAAACTTAAAAAAAAAAATTTTCAATCGAAATTTAATATCCTCTTTCATTTAACTTATATTTGAACTATAAATTAAGACAGTCAGGTACTTTGAGATCTTCACACCAACGATAACTTATATTCTATAAGATTGAACATTTACTTTCCGGCGGACTCATATTGGACTGTGACCTTTCATAGAGACCACACGTTGCCGCACTAATAAACACTTCGGAGACCCCTTCCCCCGTCAAAGCAGAACATTCCAAATACGATAAAGCGTTAATATCTTCAGCCATGGCAAGACCCTGCTTATATGTTGAAGCGATAATATTACGACGCTCCACATATGGAGGAGTGTCTGCACGTAAATCCACTTTCGTACCCACTAATATAATGGGGACATTTGGACAGTAATGGCGAATTTCGGGTAACCAACGTTCACATAGATTTTCCTTAGTACTCAGCTCCACTACAGAGAAGCACAGAAGTATCACCTCCGTGTTTGTATAGTGTATGGGACGTTTGTGATCGTATGCCTCTATTCCAGTTGTATCGCATAGCAACAAATTAACTCGAGTGCCATTAGTGGCAAATGCCTGTGCTAAATATTCATCATATGTTGTGGTTACTTGGGAACTAAAGTATGTTTTATAGGTGTACGCCCGTAGTAGGCAAGTTTTTCCCACGCATCCATCACCGATCGCCAAACATTTGATGGGAGTAGTAGACATGGTAGGGGTTTCTACGGTGCACAGATGTCGTCTAAATACTTTGAAGATTCCGGTTAAACTGAATGAGTCTTTGAAGTAGAATAAAAACACAGCGTGTGATTCATTCCTAAAAGTTTTATCATTTCGAAGCAACGAATATAATCGCTTGTTAATGGGGTTACCTATAAAAACAAACACAGATGTCTCCGCTCTATATCTCATTTGTGTAGATTGTGAACGACTATGAACTGTTGAGAGTACGAGCGTATAACAAAGTTTCAAGTGCGTAGAATTTTCACACATATTGGCTAAGAGCGAGCGGTATTGTGTTATCGTCTTACCGGGATTGTGTTACCATTCTCTATTCAAATAGAGAATACCAGATAAGAGCAGGGTTGTAAAAATAAAAGTTTTTGTTTATTCACAAGGTAATTTGTTTCGAAAACCGAGTTTCTATTAAAATGTTTACAAATAACCCGGTGTAGGAAAAATACTGATACGGAAGAAATGCGTTACATATTTTTGGTTCAACTAACGTTAGACATCCGGACTTGTGGTCGATATGACGGTTTGATTTTTCTGGGCTGGTTTCCATATTAGCTACAGGTTTTGAAAAACATAATGGCTGTAAACTACCATATACGATCTCACCATGAATGGTTGATAAAGTCGCTAAGCAACACTCTGGACGAAACGGGGAATAGCTGGCCCTACTGGGGTACGATCTGAAAACACCTGCATGATGGTTCGCGTTAATTACGTCGATAACGGTAGTTATATCCATACAGAAATAGTCGCTCGAATGTGAGAACCACTATATACAATGGCACCACGAATGGTTGGTGACAACGGTAACGAACTTTTTGGTTGAATCGAGAAATGGGTGGCCCTACTGTGGAAACGATCTGGAGACAACTGGGGTTTGGGAAATCGCTAAGCAACACTCTGGATGCATCGAGAAATAGATAGAATATACTGGAAATATCTGAATGATGTTTCTTTCGTCTTCATTACGTAGATAATGGTAAACATAACCCTAAGAACATCGTCAATGTAAGCCTAAAGGTGCCATCCTACCACAAACGGTTGATGATATCGCTAAAGAACTTCCTGGGCGATTCTAGAAATATATGACGCTACCGGAGGATTGATCGGGAATCATCAGAATGACGTCAATTATGTCAAAAAATATCGTCCCTGTAAGGTGAGCGCTACAAAATAAGATCTCACCACGAATGGTTGAGGAATTAGCTAAGGAACTTTCTGGACGAATCGAGAAATAGATAACGCTACTTTGGGATAGATCAGGAAACATCCGCATGATATTTCGTACAAATTAAATTGATATTATTAATTAGGTCGTTCAAAGCATCGTCACTGCAAGGTGGAAGCTACCATATACGATGTCACTACGAACGGTGACGGGTGACATCGCTAAGAAACTTTCTGAACGCAGGTAGAAATATATAGCGCTACTGTGGAAGGGATCAGCAAATTTCTAAATACTGTTTCGTGTTAATTATGTATGTCGGTAATGGTAATTATATCCACAAAAACATCGTCATGTTACGGTGAAAGCTACCATCTACGATCTTACCACGAACGGTTGATGAAATCTCTAAGCAATTTTTTGGATGAATCGGCTAATAGATGTCGCCACTGCGTGGAAGGTTACGAAACGTATGATAAAATCATCCACATTGTAAGGTGAGAGCTACCATTTACGATCTTACCACACACTGTTGATGAACTCGCTACGGAACTTTCTTGACGAATCTGGAAATAAATGACGCTACCGTAGGATGAAAATCGTCAGAATGATGTTAATTATGTCTATAATACTAACTATGTCGACAAATCATCGTGGTGAGTGCTACTACGAGTATATACAATGTCACTGCGAACGGATTATGACGTCGATAATCAACTTTCCGGAAGAATCGGTAAATAGATATTGTTAACGCGGGAAGGACCAGAAAACTTCTAAATGATGTTTCGTAATAATTTCGTCGATAATGATGTTTACGTCAATAAAAACATCGTCAGTGTAAGGTGAGAACTACCATATACGATCTTAGCATAAGCGGTTGATAAACTCGCTACGGAACATACTTAACGAATCTGGAAATAAATAACGCTATTGCAGGATAGATCGGGAATCGCCTGCATTATGGTAATTAAGTCGAAAGTGTTAATTATGTCCACAAACATTGTCAATGTAAGGTAATGTAAGGTGAGTCCTACCATATACGATCTCACCACGAACGGTTGATGAAATCGATAAGTAACTTTCTGGTCGAATAGAGAAATAAAGACTGCGGGAAACATCCAAATGATGTTTCGTGTGGATTACGTCGGTAATGGTAATTATGTCCATAGAAGCTTCATCAATGTAAGGTGAGAACCATCATACACCATGTCACCACGAACGGTTGTTGACCTCGCTATCGAACTTTTTAGCCGAATCGAGAAATAGACTAAAGGCTGTCTCAACAAGAATGCACTTTTTCATATTAAAATAAAACCACGTTTTTTTTTTTTTTTATTGGATTATAAAGAAGACATGTTCCGATTAAGTATGAAATAAAACATTCTTCAAATGGGCCCCATTGCAGGGCGTTAAATTTCATGATCTTGGTGGTCAGTTGACATCAGAAATACTTGAGATAATATGCTCTGGAAATTCACAATTATAATGCGTTGTTCTTTCGTAAACGCTCCATTTTTAATAATCGGAATAAACATATGTGACAGCTGTCAAATTTCTGAGAGATACTTTGTATGGACAAGAGGATGATGTTCGATGGTATAGCAAAACAGCTGACAGACGTTCGATTCCTCTCGGAAGAAACATAAAGTGAAACGTCAGATGAGAGAGTTGCGGCATCTCGTATATGTTGATCTATAGAATATCTACACTTACATATAGACACAAAAGAACATAAAAGAAGACAAAATATCATAAGAACATAAACAAAAATTTGACATTCATGAACAATTTTGTAACATCGTATTCGTAATTAGGTAGATAGCGTGATCTTCTTGACTTCCAAATGAAATTAAACCAATTTCACATTGTGTAAGATAATTTACATTTTATTTATAACTAAATTATTATTATAAAATTATTAATTTATTATGAATAAAACATTTATTTATGTATTAATCACAATAAATTATGGGGGTGAATATATATTTTATTAGGTACTAATAACTAAGGTAAGGTATTTGATTCTGCTTATACATATTTTAAAAGAAAATAAAATTTCAAACATTTATTTTGATTTGAGAATTAAAAAGATCATATTTTTGACTAAAAACACAATGACTGTAAAGAGAGAATGGGGAATCAACCAAAATTTGTTTAAAATTTTAAAAATATTGCGGATTATCAGGTATGATTTTTTCTTTAATCGGCCTTTTTATTGGTACTTTTTTATTTCATTGTTCAAGCTCAAGTCCATGCTAAGTTTCTATAAATAGAAATATAGTTTTTTTAAAAAGTAGATGTTTTGCAAATGCAGCCCCACGATTCCTGGCTCTTTCAGATCTAGCCACAGATCTTCATCAGCGGTATTTTGGAATGCTGCTTTTGAAAAATTCATCAAACTAAATGCAAACGAAAACTCATCTGAATTGAGAATTTTCCACTATACAAGTGTTCGAAAAATATCGCAAACAAAACACACGAGAAAACATTTGCAAACAACATTGCAAACATTTGCAACTATATCTCTATTTATAGAGATATAGAATGGTCTTGAGCATGAACAACAATATAAAAAAGCATTGCGGTTTATAGTTTAAAATTTTAAATATTTATATTTAAAAAAACACTATATTTTCTTAATGAATTTGTAAACAAAAATTATTTGAATAAATATTTTATCATTTACGATTTAATTTATCACTTCAGGTACAATAAATAAATAACTTAAGGTAACCACATTCTACTTTCATCTACATTACACAGCAGTTTAAACATTTTGTATTTTTAGCTGGACGTTCCTTTGATTGTCTGTAACGAGATGCTAATATTGCGATTTCCCGAAATAGCAGTGTTAAACCTGTTCCTTGGCGTGCCGAACATTCCACGTACTTAGAGGCACCGATTCGTTGGGCCAACGCTAAACCCTGACTTAATGTAATGGCTGTTGAATGCTGGTTTTTAAGGGTTTCCCGCACTTGAGCATTATCACGTATATCAACTTTAGTGCCCACCAATATTATGGGTATAGAGGCGCTACAAAATCGTCTAATTTCTTTACGCCAATAGCTGGTAATATTTCCACTTGCATCACTAGATTCTACTGAGAAACAAAGAAGTATCACTAGAGCATTTCGATAGGCCAGAGCTCTTAAACGTTGGTAATCTTCTACACCAGCGGTATCCCATAGTTCCAAATGTACACTAGTCTTATCACTTAACTTGACTCTCGTTAAATATTTATCGATAGCTGTAGCTTCGTGGCCCTCGCTCCATGATTTGTTTATATATGTGAGAAGCAAAGAGGTTTTACCGGCACTAGAATCGCCGATGACCACTATTTTACAGGGAGTACCCATTTTTCTGTATACGAGACAAAGTGTTTTCGCGACTTGCGAGTGGATTTGTATCTTCTGAACACTTGGCAATTGTTATATTTACTGAATCATTTTAGGGGCAAAACAATTTTTGGATTTTTCTCAACAATTCTCATGATGTCTGCAGTATGAATGCATTAGCGTTCATACTTGTATGATAAGATAAGAAACAAATATATACTTATATTGTAAACAATTTTTGTTGTGGGTTAAGTTACTCCGAAAGTAGGCGATGACATATTTTTGCTTCCCTCTTTGCCTAATAGCGAGCCAAAAGTTTGTTTGCACTTGTTTGTATATAAGTTTGTATATAATAGCTATTTAGAATCATGAATCATGTTAAGATAAACACTGAATTAAAGTTAGTCAATGTCGACTAAATAATAGCCTACATAGGTACAACAAAATTGCAAATCTATAGTTTAGAAATTATAGATCTGTTAAAGGAAAAATCGCTGCACCAGATACGGACCAGGCCACCTTTTCGTTTACAATCAATTATCGGATGTGTTGTCAGCGGTTCTATTCTCCAATAGCAATTAACCGGCTACAAATTTGTCGGATCTGGCAACGCTATTATTTTTTGTAATCAGTTTACTATGCCATTTCATCATGAGTAGACCAAATGACCATCATTTGAGCCGTACATTCGGTCAATGGGTACAAAATCAACGGGAGGTCCACCCACTGCTCTATCCCTATGTTCTCTTCAGTGATGAAGCTCATGTTTGGATCAATGGGCATGTCAATAAGCCACATTCCCAACTTTGGAGCGAAGAGAATATACAAGAGATATATAAGGCACCCTTACATCCACAAAAAATCACTGCGTGGTGTGCTTTATGGGCCGGTGTGTAATCGTTGGTTATTACTCTATTAAAAATGAGAAATACGAGAACATTACCGTCAACGGCGACCGCTATAGATCCATAATTGTCGCTTATTTCTTGCACCCATCAAATGGAATGTTGACTGAAGACAAGTTTTTCCAACAGCACGGCGCCACATGTCATACAACATGTCAATCAAACGACATATTGAAGGAAACATTTGGTGAATGCGTTATTTCCCGAATAGGCCAGTCAATTGGCCACCTTGATAGTACGATTTAACGCCCATAGAGTAATATCATATAGAGCTGCCATTGTTCTCATCTGACACTTACTTTCACACTATTCGTAGTGGGGTCGGTGCGATAGAGAGTTTTTTTTTAAACGTAAACTGACTTACACCAGGTAGAATTACAAAAATGGCTGACTTAAAGTTGTCATGTCATTTTGATGAAAAACTGTAAAATTTAAACGTGTTTTGGACTTTTTTTTGTAATATTTTATTATTAGTATACATTTGTGGTGTATTTACACAAAAATTTTAACGCACAAAACGAAATGCTGTTACTGATTTATTGTTGGTTGATTTGAGCCATTGCCTCTATCTGGTATTATTAAAGCAATACTTTCCAACATACAACCGCCCATCTGCAACACATCATCAATTTACTGGGCGAATTGGCTACTCTATACGTCATTACTCTAAACTATGAATACTCGCTCGTATGTGTAGATGCTTGTGTGAATGTTTAAATATGTATGTAGTTCGTTTTGACGTTTCGTATACGAGGGTTTATTTTTCTACATTGAGTCTGTCTATCATTTTCTTTATTGAAATCCTTGCCGTGCGTCTTGTACAGTGAGTGATTGCCTATGTACATTAGAGTGTACTGGAGTTTTTTTTTTCGGAGGCAAGGTTCTCAAAAGATGCGTTCTGAAGAGCTGATTACGGTAACGTCAAAGTCCTTTTTTATACGAGGGTACTTATAGTCCCCTATCGGCCGTTAAAGTTTCGATTCCTAATGTATTTTGGAACCATTTTTGTTGGTCCATATGGGGTTCAAACGACGTGCCATGGCGAGTAGACACCGAAAAATATATTTTCAAAATTTTGATAGATCATTTTTTTCAGACAGCAGTTAGAAATTTCTAAACAAAAAAAAAATGGTTTCCCGCTACATTCCATGAAGGGATTGGGTAGAGTTTCTCACAACTAGTGGTAAATAAACCAATGTTAAATAATTTACCCTCACACTTGCTAGACCGGACAAGTTTATTGTGAGATCTCTTCAACAACTCGTTGGGTATAACAATTGAAAATGTTTCATTGAATACTTTACATTTAGTAAAGAATAATAAAGACCGAAATGAACAGGTCGGATTATAAATTTCATCCTTAGTGAAAGTTCTAAAGACCTCTCCGAGTCTCAGACAAAGAAAGTCTATTGTGCGATCTCTTTAACATCTTAGGGGATGCACTAATAATAAACACTTATTTTAGTACTTCACCCCGAGTAAAAATTGGTTAAGAATATAGTTAAACATGTGATACAGTAAATGGTGCCAGACCGTACAAGGTTATTGTGTGATCTCTTTAACAACATATTGGACATAATAATTGGATTCATGGCATAATTTATCTTCACTGAAGAATAATGAAGACCGCATAAATCACGACGGATTATAAACATTATCCTCAGTGAAAACTTGTTATCAGTAATTACTGACATTTGTTTCATACAGAGAAAGTCTATTGTGCGATCTCTTTAACATCTTATAGGAACTAACAATTCGACGCACTTATAGGATACTTTATTCTCATTAAAAAATGGTAAACAATTTACCAGCACACTTGTTGGTGAAATTAGTCTCAGATCGGACTAGTTTATTGTGCGATCTCTTCAACAAATTAAAATTTATATTCAACGACTGCATTGATCAGACCGGATTATAAACTTTATCCTTAGTGAAACTTATAAATACCTCTCTAAATAAGTTTTCATTGAAATTTATTTCAGGCAGAGAAAGTCTATTATGCGATCTCTTTAACATCATATAGTATGTCACTATACGAATTGATTAATTGGATACTTTATTTTCAATACGAAATGGTAACCAATTTATCAGCACAATTGTTACTGAAAATGTTCTTAGATCGCACAAGTTTATTGTGCGATCTCTTCAACAACACACTGGATATAACAATAGAAAGACTTCATTGAATACTTTATATTTATTGAAATTTATTTCAGACATAGAAAGTCTATTGTGCGATCTCTTTAATATCATATAGTATGTCACAATTCGAATTGCTTAATTGGATTCTTTATTCTCAGTACGAAATGGTAAACAACTTACCAACATAATTGTTACTAAAAATGTTCTTAGACCGGACAAGTTTATTGTGCGATCTCTTCAACAACACATTGGAAATAATAATAGAAAGACTTCATTGACTGATTATAAACTTTACCCTCAGTAAAAACTTATAAAAAACTCTCAGAATCAGTTGATACTGTAATTTCTTTCAGATAGTGAAATTATATTGGCCGATCGTTTCAATATCTTATAAGATGTAACGTTTCGAAACATTCAAATTGTATACTTCATTCTCAGTAAAAAAGGGTAAATAATATAGTACAACATTTGATACTGTAACTGGTGCCACGCCGGATAAATTTAAATGATAAAGATCGCACCGGTGAAATTGTAAAGAACTCACCGAATCAATTGTATTTGAAATTGATCTAAGACAGATCAAGTGTATTAAGCGATCTCTGCAATGGGAGATAATAATTGAAAACACACCACCTAACCAAATCATGTCATATTGAAAACGATGACAGCTGTGGAAAGATCTGGATACCTTAGAATGAAGAATAATATAGACCGCATTGCAACTACCGGCCAACAGTGGTGCATATGCAGGGAAGCCAGCCAGCGGCTGATACTGGAATTTTGTAATAGTATTCTTGTATTTTATAGTCCTAGTCTGTCGCTTTCATTACAGATGTGGCTTTTATATTACGTGTTAAACATTCATACCCTATAATTGAAAAATTTGGACTAGAACTTCATCCCAGTAACAAGACGTTTTGAACCCGACAATTTGAAGGTGGCAATTACGAGTAAATGAAAATTAAGCCATCGTTGGTGCAATGGACAGTGCGCGGCTCTTGTACATGAGAACGTGGGGTCGATGCTTGCGCTGACCACCTTACAATTCTATCGACGACGGTCTCCTCGTTTAGTGACGGCGACAGTTTCGAACAATTAACCATTATTAAGCTTTTTTGAAAAACCGTTCGGAATTGGTGTAAAACTGTCGGCCCCAATCTGTGAATATAGAACTAGAAAGCGTACAGCTCACTGATTGTAAGAAGATCTCCCAGTCCCTTCATGGGATGTAATGGGACACTATTTATATTTATTTAATGTCCACTACATCAGCAACTGCTTAGCTAGAGGCAGCTTATTAATTGTTAATCATTTTATCGCCGCCAGCGTAACTAGCTCATATGCGCTAGTTCATTTACTAGCCCCAAAATTATGCAAAACATGAACAGTCGGTACTATTCAACTAGTGCAGAAAGAAGTGTTAAAATAAATTGTTAAATTTTCGCTGAAATTTTTTTCTTTGTTTCTTTCTTTTCTTTTTTCTTTTTTCATTGTTGTTTTTGTACATAACTTGAAATTTTGGAATTTAAAGCAATCTGACCTCTCAAAGCTAGTTACCTAACTGTAAAATGGTAGTGCAGGAAGGGGTCAACTGACTCGCAGGTAATTACATGTAAGCATTGCAAGTTAATTATAAGGTAGCTAATTGTGGTTGCCTGTTTTTGCAATAGGGTTTAAAGCAGTTGCCAAAACTTGTTGCTATTTTTGAAAATTTCCCAAAATCCCCCACTGTGATATATTTTTTTTTTTAAATTTGTTTAAACAATCATCAAAAATAAAACTAAATGATTTTAACAAAGAAATCATTTGTTTTGAATTAATCATTTTATTTATTTAGCGACTAAAAATAAATCTCCATAAAGCAATATATCGACTAGGTTGTTAAGCATTCGAATTCTTGGGAAATCTGATAATAATTATTGTTATCATTTTGACATGAAGTATTGACAGCACAGAGTGTTAAAAATGAATTCGTGACAATCAGCAGCAAGTTAGCGTTAAGATATTAATTTTAGAAATTGTGTTGATTATGGCGGACCTAGATCAACATGTATGCAATTAGATGTTCTTGAATATATTCATCGAACTAACATTTGTTTAAAGGGTATTGAACAGGGGGATTCCAGAAAATGTATAAACCATCTGAACTGCTACAAAAGCAGATTGCCTCCAAGCTAAACAAAATAAATTGCCTCCAAGCTAAACCATAGTATGATGACGAATAACATATTATAACTGGTGGAGAAAACTATTCCACCTGGAGATTGAAAAGAGAGAATTGAGATGAAATGTCATGCAATCTCTTCAACGTCTTATTGCAGATAATAATGATATCTGTCATTGATATTTACAGCCTTTGCTGAAAGATCTCAAAAGACTTATTCCTAAGGACGCCAAAGAGTTTTATTAATCCCACCCCAAAGTAGATATTAGGGGCGGGGAAACCCTATCGCGCGATCTCTTTACCATCCAACGAAAGACGCCAATTCAAATGTTGTATTGGAGAATTATTATCAAGATCAACGTTGTTGAAAAATCGGGACTCTTATTAAAAAAATAGGAAGACTAGTTCTCTGTAAGAAGAAAGGTAGAGTGTTAGAACAAATACCTATCGAATCAGGCAATCGATATAGTACTCCAAGGAAGACATACGATAGGATGACCAGGGATCCATAAGCAGGACCACATAGAATACATTTATATAACCATAGTTCGGGAAATATATATTCTAGGCAGTCAACTACATCCATCGCCTCAACGAATGGTAAAGTTGATTAAAATCAACAAATCTGAACGCGCCGACTGACAGTTTATTATGATTTTTAATAAACTTAGTATGGGGGCTATTGTACATGAGAATATGGGTTCGATCCCTGCTCTGACCACCTTACACCAACGGGAACTTCGCTTAGTAATGGCGACACTATCGACAACTTAGCCATGAAAAATCTCCTCAAAATACCGACCGGAAGCGTTGATAAACAGCAGCCCCCAATCAGTGAGTGTAAAAACTAGAAAGCGCACAGCTCAGTGGTTGTGAGAAAGCTCTCCCAAGCTCTTCATTGGATGTAAAGGAAAACAATTTTTTTACGGTTGAGCAAGGGGAGACAAAGCAGTGGTGTATCGACTCATGACAAATTTGTGGGCATGAATCTAAGACAGTAGGCAGCCCATCTTCGTTATATTTGTTGTTCTCAAGAGAACCCGAAAAATTCCTATAGGGACTTCGTTAAGATAGAGATTGGTCACGAACAATGAAACGACTCACTTATACTTTTTATACCATTGCAATACCGCGAGCTAACGAGGATAGACGCTATCTCCATCATAGAATGATTTAGTTTGCTTCAACAAGCTCTAGATCTTAATAACGCCCATCTGAGATAATTCAGATAGTGTCCCACCAAAATTTAACTAGCATTGATGCCTTGGGCTGGCTAAATACACCAGGTTCCAAATATTTGACAAACTTCCCTTGTGTGTAAACAATCTGAACCCCACGTTCAGCATACTCCTGCATTATCCCATTTGAGTCTTCCTGCAGGATGTGCATACAAGTCGCTGGGGGTATGGAAACGCGTTTTAATTCCTGTGGAACCTGTAAGGTAGTCTCGTCTAGTCTCGTCCCTAGTCATTCCAGTACAGTCCTCTGAGATAGGTCTTGGGTGTTGCATTATCAGATAGGATGGTAAGCGCTATCTCTACACGATAATCATTTAGTTTGCACCAACAAGCTCTAGATCGTAGCAACGCTGCTATAGTAGACATCCTCCTGCCAGATTGTTTGCCTATATGATTCCTGCTCATCATTGCAGCTTCTATAGAAGTCATTGCCTTGCACTTTAGTCCCAGCACATGTCTACCAATCAGACAGTGTCCCTCCAAAATTCAACTAGTTTTTATATTTTGGGCCTGGCTAAAGACAGTAGGTTCATGGATATCCTCCTACCACATATTGAACAGCTTTTTTGTGCGTAAACAATCGAAACCCCACGTCTAGCACTCCCCTGTATTATCGCATATGGGTGTTCCTGCAGGATGTGCATACATATCGCTGGAGGCATGCAAACGAAGACGGGTGTTGCATAACGAGGATATGCCCTGTCGCCATCCCAGAATCATTTAGTTTGCTTCACCAATCTCTAGATCTTAGCAATTTCTATCTGAGGCTATTATCCCACGTCCCTAAATTCCATGGCTGCTGTGGTAGATATCCTCCTACGAGCTAGCGCTGAACACGTGCAGATATGATTCTTACTCATCGGTGCAGCTTCTACAGAAGTCATCACGTTGGACTGTAGTCTCGTCACATGTATACCAATCGGACAGTGTATCGTCAGAACTGAAACAAGAATTAATAACTTGGGTCTGCCTATGGATATAGATCTCCTCCAATCCAATATCGGTCAAACCCCACGACCAGCACTCTCCTGCTTTATCGCATTTGAATCTTCCTGCAGGATGTGCGGACACAAGTTTTACATTCCTGTGGAACCTGTATAACATAGCCCTTAGACTCGCCAGTACATTCCCCTAAGACGTTCCAAGCTTGGTGTTGTCTTCTCAGAGAGGTGTTGTGCAAGGGCAGAGAACGTTTAAATTACTATGAAACTTCTATGGTAGTCCCTAGTCTTGCTAATACTTCCTCTGAAATATTCCCAGCCGGGTGTTGTATTATCAGAGAGGTATTTGGCAAAGACACATACAATTTTCCACCATTTCAATGTCCTCCTCACATGTTTCAGTAGCATAGACTTGCTCCACATTTTTTGTAGATAAACCCGCAGAATAGAGTGTCCAGTCGAAACACACATGATTCGGCTCAATTCAAATTTGACCAGCTTCATCAGCCTTCTGGTCTTGTGTTTATACGGGTTGCCTTACAGGATCCTTGCTACTGTTATACCGTCTGATAAATTCCATTATTTTCTGTTTAAACTTAATGAAATTTCAAATATTCCAGTGTATTTTTTGTAACAATTGTTAAAGTTTTCCTTCTGCCTAAATCTGATTCCAACTGACATTTTTCTTTGAGCTTATAACATAATGCAAGTGCAAGTGTTTGAATTATGGTCAAACCTTAAAGCTATTTGCTAGCAATGCTGCATATGTTTGAGTCATTTTAGATTAATTTCCTGCCTTTAGGTGATTGGATAAATAACAAATGTAAATAATGAGCCCAATCAAAATAATAATGAACCATAATTTTAAAATTGCTTAATATTATTATTATTTATTATGACGTTAAGTGTAAACTAATATTATTATCTATTACGTGCGTTTGGTAAAATAATGCCTAAGGTATTATGTTTGATTTGGACATCAAGTCCATGAGGTAACTCTTAATAGTTAGTGCTGATAATACTATCACATCGGGGAGGGTGGGTGGAGTTGTTGTGAGATAACATGGTGTTAGTTTCGAACACTAGTAGGTGATAGTTTACACCATTGGTTCTGTGATAAGAGAAGGCTCGAGGGGTGATAGCAAAGTATATTGGAGTACTTAGGATTTTGACAAAGATTTTATAAATTTATTCAGAAATTAAGAAAATAGAATTTAAAGACATGATTACAGATTAATTACCAACTTGAATGACAGGTTTTTTGACGTCGTATTCAAAATAAATTCGCCGTAATAATTTACGACTCACAATATTCTTTACATTTTTCTTATCATATTAACTATCGCTCTTTTAACCCATTTCCTCCTTCTAAATTTTCCTTCAGTATCTAATAGTATACATCTTTTTTTTAAATTATGGGCGTTTTTGATGTTAGTTTGATGCTATGGTTGTGTTGCAAAGCCACGTATAAGTGATATTATTTTTCGGAATTCAATTCTATATCACTCATACGTCTTTCGTGAAAGTTACATCATTTGATGTTGTTTTTCTATATGTTTATAAAGAAATGTTTTTCTAAATGTTTGCTTTGGTCTTTATTTGTTTATTTCCACTACTGTTTGAAGATTATATCGATTAAGTAGGGGGCGCCATTTTTGATAAGCATTTTTAATATTATGGCAGCATTTTTATCGTTACTGCTGACGATATGCTCTCGTACTCTTGTCGGATATTTTCTTTGAGCGCTGTTATTCACACAGACTGTTCACTTCAACAAAGCCTAACGGCAGAAGTCTGGAACGGTCAAATCGGGCGAGCTTGTTGGCCAAAACGAGGCATTAGGTAATCCGGAACAGCGTATTTCAAAATTTCCATTGTGTGGGCGAACGTATAATGGGCAATTGCGTGGAACATCGTCTTGTCGCCGTTGACAAATCATCCGCGACATCTTTAGCAACAGCGGTTATATTCTAGTCGAACAAGCACTACGAGGCCGTAAGGTGCATCTTGTGTCATGTGTTGTTCTTTTCCCTTCGAGGTGAGCGGGTAAATGCCTTAGTGTTTAGCCAGTTGGTTTAGGATGGCCGTGAAATCGGAGTCGAAAATTAGGTTGAGACTCACAAAATTTTCCGTAGAAAACTAGCCACAAGTATTCTGCGTTTGTGGCTTCTCAACGTGTATGCTGTATCTGTTTACTTGACAAATAGAAAAACCAAATTGACAAAAACTATTGGGCCACCCGCAGAAATGTACTCTGCTTAAGAAAATTACTCTAACACATTGGAATGGTTCTAAGTATAATTGAGATGAATGTGAAAATTATAAAACTCACTTTAATAAATAATCGGAGAAAGTAACTCTGAACAACGAATCAAGGGTTCTTAAGGAGAATTTAGATAATACTGACTGTATGAATTATTATTACTCATACGTTAGCAACATCAAATATTAAAAATATTACTTTCATTGCCGTTATACGGCAATTTAAAAATGTTAAAGCTACTATTTTTAACGTCTGTTCAATCGTTGAATAGGTCGTATTATTTCTCAGAATTATGACATTTAAATATGGGATTTCGTTTAAAAAACGTTATATATATGCACAAGACGAATCAAAGTGATAAGTGATGTTAATTCATAATATACAATTGTATCACTCATACGCCATTAGTCGAAATAACATCTATATTCTTTAGTGCAATGAACGGAAATAAACTCTTCTGAAACAAATTTTTCTAGACCCAAACACCAGACTTCATTATAAAAAAACATCAGAGTTGAAGGATATTTGTATAAAACTAACTTGTAATAATCAGAGAATAATCAGAGAAAACGATCCAATTTTTCTTAAGAAGAATTAAGAAAATATCGACTTGGGGATTATTATTACTTATACGACAGCACATTAATTCATTAAAAATAATATTTTAAAAATATTAGATTGATTACCAGTAATAGGGTGTAATATTTCACAGCCATTTCAGGACTATGCGATTTACTTGTTTTCGTTTTTAAACAAATATTTTCTAAAAACAGGAGGAGGATCCAGAAACTGAGATTTTAAAAATAATAGTATATATGACATTAATTTTTGCTATTACATTTTTATTACTCATTCGTCACTAGTAGAAATTAAATCGGAATTTCTTCCTATACAAATGTTTCCTAAAAACGGGGCTACTCAAGAAACTGTGAGCCTAGTACAAGTGATCTTAATTTATACCGTAAATTTTGTATCATTCATACGTCATTAGTGAAAATACCATCTAAATAACTAGTACAATTATGAGAAGAAAGAAACTTATTCTAGAGTCTGAGATAAAATCACACTAAAATTTAAAATACTGCCAGCACGTCTACTGAATCATCAGAGAAAATAACTCTGAAATTATTAAATAGGGCGTAATATTGCAGTATCTTTTTACCACTGTATCTTTTAAATCCAGTTTTGTTGACAACGATTTTATAAGTGAAATTGTTTCAAAATCTTTGTCAATTTATGAGTGATATTAATGTCAGCTTTACCACTGAAACCATTCAATAGACCTATATAACGTAGGTCAAATCCTCTTCTCTTCGCCAAAACTCCAACTTAGATAGGTTGGCTTGAACAAAGAAGGCAAAGTAGTATGATCCATTGCTAAATACGCAGTTTATCCGTTAGGTATGCCTGCTGTGCGCTAGATAAACCCAGTCGTAAGATAGATAAACCCAAAAATTCTCCCATAATCTCATCTGGATTATTTTTCATTCCAATTTCATAAATTCAAATTTAATATAAAGGTCCCTCCATAAATATTAGTTAGCTCTAAGTCTAGAAATTCCCGAGATGGTGATAATGGAGGAGAACGGTGGTTGCGTATAAGTGATATTGATTTATTTTTTTTACTAATTGATATCACTCATACGTTATCAAACGGGAACCACTTATATAGCTAAGATTCATCTTAATTTATTTTAGAATCTGTTAATTTTTTTATGGAATCACCCATTTGTGAGTCTGCCTGTCTGCACATTCGTCACAATAGTTTTATTGTATTTTTTCAACACTTTTGGCAATAATGCAGCATTTTGTGTCGAGAATTTACCGGGTTTTAGTGTGTTGGCGTTGTGAGACCTGACCTCGCAACAAAACGTGACGTTATTTGTCATAAAAATTTATAGAGCACAAACAAGAATCGTGCAAATATATAAATGCATGTGAACTAGACTACTCATATATAAGTAAATATATAATACCCGTCATATATATTTATGCTTTTATTGTATAAATGTGACTGTGAATGTGAATAGAACGGAAAGTAACAATAAAACGCCAAGCAGCATACAAAGGAGGAAAACTCATGAATATTCTTAACACACACACCCAGTCGCATTAAGGTGTGCTCACACATACGTGCCTCGCAGTATAACACTTTGATTGTGGTATAAGTTTCTTAACAAATTCGTTGTATTGTGCAGTTCTTCCTTTTTCGCTCGTCCTATTTCTTTTTTTTGGCCAAAGGATGGATTGCCCACATTGTTGTGGTTAAGAAATGAATGAACGATGATTGTGTGAATGAGAGAGAGAGAGTTTCGCCTTAAACACCAATCGAATGTTGAAACAGCACATATATTTCACCTTAAAGTATGCTTTAATATTGACGTCAATTCAAAGCGAAAGTTTTCGTTTTGCGGTAAACAAACAGCGCAAAGAAGTTGAAACAGTTCAGAAGTATTTCTTTAAGCTTTCGTAGTTTTGAAAACACTTTGGAATAGTTTTCTCTATGACGCTGCTTTTTCACTTTCATTTGTATAGATATTTAGCCAGCACTTTAGTGGAAATTGGGGATTTCAAGATATCATTTGACTGTAGTTTCGAGTGGGAATGAATCGTGGGAAGGCCTTGGAATGTATTTGTTTTGGAATACAACAACGTTTCTTTAATATGTATGTCTTCAAAGCTTAGGCTTATCAAAAATACCGTTCGGAACCGGTGTAAAATTGTAGGTCCCAATCAGTGAGTGTAAAACTAGATAGCGCACATCTCACTGATTGTGAGAAGCCTCTCCTCCTCAATCCCTTCATGGGATGTTATGGGACACCATTTTTTTTCAAAGCTTAATATTCTTAATATATTAAGCAGCTCAATTTCGTAAGTTACACCACGAATATTCCAAAGAAATTCTAACGCGTACTTCTTCGAAGAAATGGAGACATATATGCATTTATGCTTCTATGAAGAGATCGAACACAAATATATACATCATATTTAGTACACAATTTTCTGAGTTATTAGCTTGCATTGCCATAGCCTCCACTTGACTTATTCATCCTGAATACACCCAACGAATAATATACGACGTGATATAAAATCGTGTGTGCGAATGAGTAATATTAATTTATATTACTAGTAAAGTGATTACTCATACGTCGTGATTTTTACAAAGATATGGCAAAAATGCATGTTTTTTGAAAATGTATATTTCGACAGCAAACACGTATATAGGTTGCCTCATAAGTAACACTATAATAATATCTCTCATACGTTTCAAGTTGGATTCGTGTTTGGAAAAAGGTAAGAGTATTCTGAAAACCTATAACTGTTAGGAGAATAAATACTATAGAATATGTTGTCTGCATTTGTCGAACTTCAACGCCATCAATAAAATCATGAACATTTTTGGGTGGGGAAAAATTAAAGTTTTGTGATCAATTTAATACCCTGCTTTAACAGAATTTCAATTAATTTCAAAATTAAATTTCAATTCAATTAACTGTTGCATTTATTTTCATAGGTGGCAGCAACTATTTGTATCATTGCAGTATAGGGTTTGTCTAAAGTTGTTGATTTTTCCCGAGCAGGATTTATATATAAAACAAAACAAAAATTGGTTTAGATTTTTTTTTTTACAAAAATCAGTACTGTTTACATTGCTATTTTATTACGAAAATATGACGTATGAGTAATATAAATGAGGTGGTATTACGAATATGCATACTGGATTTATTCAATACTTGACAGGGAAATAGAAGATGATGCGTATTAGCTACTATATTTATTTTGGTCCAATAAATTTCTCTACACATCAGTAGCTCTATTGTTTTAAATTGTTTCTTAATTTCCAACATTTAACGTATGAGTAATATTAATGAGTAAAGAGAGACTTATTTAATGCTTTATAGCAACGAATAGTTAAACCAATTTCTTTATCAAACCAACACTCAGGGGATGCCCTCTATAAATGCAGTATATTGTGTTGGTGAAGGAAAATTGAGGTAGTGGAGTGTGGAAAGAGGGAGTAGTGTCTCTGTCTCACAATTGGTGGGAAACACACTATCCGGCTGAAGAACGAATTTTCTCTATAGTGTGTAGTGTGATCAACCGGACACTTGATAAAAAACGGATGTGAGTTCCTGGAAAGCCGCATATTAGGCTAAATATCCTCACGTTGGCGGATGCCCGAGTAACACATACCGTGGAAATATTGATAGAACAGCGACACGCAACCTACATTTCGACGATGTTCAAGGAAAGCAATAGAGTTGGATACCATACTGTCGCCTATCACCACCGTTGCTCTCTTCTGGACACGGTTGAGAAACTCCAATGATGTCCTAGGAGCACCTGCCCAAATATGGGAGTTACGTTTCTTCGAGTGTGTATACTGTTTCCTACAGATGTTGTTCTACTCGTGTGTTTGCTATATTTCACGTATTACCTATTACCATTCCATATGCAATATACTCGCAATTATTTACTTTAGAAATTTCTGTTTTCAAAGTTATGTGTGTTAATATATGTGTATGCAAAACACACATACCTTTGCGTAATGTAAAATATAAAGCAGAATGTGTATATGTATGTTCACATATTCACATTCACATTCACATTCCTATACCTTCGCAAACATACTCGTACAAATTTATGTCACATATTTATATATTGCTTCAGACGTTAATTTTGCAATTGATGCATAAATTATGTTATGCATAGCATATCTTAAGGCGCTTGATTGCACTGCAATTTGCCAGCTCTCTCTGTATGCATGTGTACGTGTTTGTGATACAGCATTTCACATTGCATATGTTTATGTGGAAATTAGTGGACATATTTGTTGATATTGGAATTTGTGTGCGTGTGTGCGAATGCTATGCGTATGTGTCGAATATTTATGCATGCGGATGGGCATTCACAACACATTCTTCCCTTCCTCGCTTTGCCAAATTGCTGGCAATTAATATTCTTAAGTTTTAGACCTTTATTACCATGTCTAATTCGTGGTGGTTTTGTGTGAAATCTAATTGAAGTCTTATGGTTTATAGGGTTGAAATGATTTTAATACTTTATTTGGATGTTAATTGGTAATATTGGGCAAACATTCTAGTATTGGAAATTAAGACAGCTTAAAAAATGGCTGTGACATAAAGTTGATATATTGTTAAATTGTGAGCGGATCCTAATTGAATTAAAGCGATCAGTAATAGTAAATTTGTAAAATTATTAAAGATTAAGTCCTCTACCAAAATGCGAACTTGTCACCGGTGCTGATCGTTTTGGTTGTATGAGTTTCATACAAATTTCCTTAATATAAAGTTCCATAGGAAAATGTTGAAAGCTAGAAATTTGCAAGTGCAGACAATATAATATTTTGGACAGACTCTTGTAAAATATATAGCTAAATCTAATAACAAATCCTTATGAGTAATCTTAACGTATGATTAATAATAATTCAGACAGATGAATAAATATCACTCATACGTACAACAGTTCTATGATGTCTGCAATTAAGTGTACGGTATGTATGAGTATACGTCAGTGGTGCAATGGTTAGTGTGTGCGATACTTGTACATGAGAACGTGGTTGCGAAAAGCTCTTCCCAATCACTTCATAGGATGTAATTGGAAACCATTTTTTTTATATGTAAGTGTCAGTAATTTAACCTTAACAAAGTGACCATATTTGTTGCATTATATTTTTTATATTAGGCAAATAGTATGACCTTAAAAGGTTATCATTCAAGGCTGAGAATCGGTTACCACTAACTAAAATATAACAAAATATTTTGTTGTTACCTCTTTTCATAATAATTTGCCTGAAGATAAAAAAATCTTAGAATTTTTCCTCTATAATTTTAGGATTATAATATTCATTCTTATTTTCCCATCAATATTTCCACGAAATGTTTACCCTTCTCATAGTACACTACCACGTTTCATCACTTTAACGCCCCATTTTAAATATGCTAGCACATTACTGCTGCAAATAATTGCCATACATCTCACTTTAGTATGAATGAAACTATCCATCGCTTTTCCTAAACAAAATGTATGAATTGCGCCGAACAAAAAATTACAACCTGAAAATCGTACGCCCACCACAACTTGATTGATGTATAATTACGCCTTAAGCTCCGATATAGACGGCGCATGAGAGGGTTGGAAAATCGACCATAGTGTTGGTGTTTGGTTTTCGGCTTTGATGGAATGTGTAAAAAGCTATTACAAACACGCCATCATTTAGACAGCAGCATTTTTGGACAATTTTCTGTTTTAGCCGCATTGTCTTGCATAGAACGAACGGTGATGTAGTGTAACGAGGTTAAAAGTTAAAGTTTTTGGTATGGAAGAATCAGGTTTTTGAATATCCATGCAAATTTAGATTTACAGAATTTAAACTATTGAGGATTTAAGATTTAAAATTAATTTAATATAATAGTGAGCTTTATAAATAACTAATAATAGTAAACAAATTTAAGATAATAGCGAGCCTTAAAGAATTAAAAGTAATTAGTACTCATACGCTAGATAGGTAGAAAATACTAATACGTCACGGTAGGAGTCAATTACAAATTCCATTGTAAAGAGAAGAAAATGTGAACTACAACTTGGATCGCGTTGACTACAATTAGTCGTGAGCTAGAACTTAATGTTAGTTATAATTTTATGCCTTAAAGGACAAGAGTTAGTTTACCTTTTTGATAGCAGCACTACTGACACAATTTTTGTACGTATTGACCGATCATTCAAAATAAATATGAAAATTTTAGGTGATCATACCACATATGGTTCGACAAATAATATTAATCATACACCGTAGGAGTTAGTTAAAAAATTTCAAGGTAAAGATAAGAAAATGTCAAATACAACTTGACTACTGTTACGCCTCAAAGAAAAAGGTATTAAAATTATACCTTAATTATAGCACCACCTCAAACATAATTTTTATTATTTATAGGCCACTCAGTCAAAGTAAATATGACAATTTTTCGTTAATCATATGCCATATGGTTCGACAAATAATATTAATCATACACCATATTCAATTAATTATTATTACTCATACGTCTATTATTCAAATAACTATATAGATTTTTGGTAGATCATACGTCACATTGTTCAATAAATAATATTAATCATGCGTCGAATTTAGTTCACAATTCGATATTCATAAACGTATGTATCACTAAGTCGATATTTTTGTTGCACTTATAGGACCAGTCAAATTTTGAATAAGATTTGAAAAAATACCATAAGCTCAGGAAAAAAGTTTCAAAATGCATTTCCCTGAGTTAAAAAAATCGCCGAAAACAGTTTTGGGCCGAGAGTGGGTGAATACGAAGGATACTTATGGTGGTGGCCTTCGTTAATTTACTCTGATAGTTACCTATGGTAGACAACTAAGATGGATACAATGGTACCATCAGATAATTGGGGCTACCAGACTATTGTAGTAGTGACTTTTATACAGAAGTCATGGCAATGGAAAAATTTGGCTTTTGTCTGGGACGAAATGTCGTCACTGCGTGGGGTATTAACATCAACTCTGACAGTCACGCTACTACAAAATCTATGCACTCTGTATTCCCTCTAAATGAGATGACGAAGCAGTTGGATTACCACCTTATGTGACTTCCATAGCACAGGTACATTCCAGGGAACTATGGAACAGATGAACTGGCAAGATAAGGAATTAAAATTCCTATTTGTTACCCTCGTATATTCCACCACACAATCGATGAGAATGATGACGATGCCGTTGTTGAAACAAAACCCAAACAAAATTGATGGCTAAGGCCAATGTTGTTTTGTCGAAAATCGTGTTTTACGTTTTGCGGTATCCGTTAGCACCTTTTTTCATTCCCCACCCATTCGTCCTTCTCTCCCCTTCCATTCAATGATGATATTGTATTTTTTCCCTGATTGCGGGGTTAAAATGGAAATTTCACGTTTCCTGAGATTTTGGTAGGTGTGCGACGGATTGAACGGTTTGATGTACTATACTCTCCTTACGCCCGGGGAACACATGGCGAAAAATGGTTTTTAAATTGACCATGACTTCAATTACAAGTTTGAGTTTTTTTGTTAAAGAAAAACGAACTTTTTTGCTGCAAGTAATATTACCATAAAAACAAATTGCACACAATTGATTTTTGACTATAACAGAAAATTTAAGATAGAGAGAATAAACAAAAAGTAAAAGAAGGAGGGGGGGATGGCGAAACGGCAAGTAAGCTCAGGTGTATTTGATAGCGTGACGTAGTCTGAGGTAAGTATAATATATGTTGTATATCTTTGGGGCTGACTTTGTGGCGCTCCTA
Organism: Phaonia tiefii; assembly: GCA_963931995.1. NCBI lineage: Eukaryota > Metazoa > Arthropoda > Insecta > Diptera > Muscidae > Phaonia > Phaonia tiefii. The sequence goes on from OZ008369.1 coordinate 281,470,445, forward strand.
AAAGTAGGCAAAGGTTAATTGTTCACATTGGCATTTTGCTGCAAAAGCGTTACAATATTTACGATAATGACGTCGTTCGCCCTCCAAAAAGGTGTGAAACGGTGCAAAATTTACTTTGGCTTATGTTTTATGATTGTTTTGACTTGTGTTTTTTATTTCACATTGAACTTTTTCCACAAATTCGAACATTGCCAAAAGGTAAATAGCACGACAGTAAACAAATGTAAAATTTAAGAATATTGGAGATAGAGAGGTATTTATTTTTGATTTTAAGGGAATTTATTGATATGTTAATGATATTTCATATATAAAAATTATTTTTACATACTACGTCTTACTAAAAGCAGATCTATAATTAATATTAACCATACGTATGCGTACCTTAATAAACACAGCCGCATAATTAATGTTACTCATTCGTCTTCAATTTAGTATTTGACTAGGTAATTGTTCAGTTATTAATGACATTCCTATAAACACTTTAAACAGTTTAAACATGGAGGTATCTAAATCTAGCCCCCCTTTGAGAGATACCATATCAGGTTAGATCTGCATGTCCACGGACGTGAGCAATCAATCATTTTAACAAAGTTCAATTTAGGGTTCGAACAAGGTTTAATTGATCATACGTCAGTCATATGCTGAATTTAGTGTTATTTAGTCATTAAAGGTACGACTGAGTGAACACGGGAAGGGTGAAGACTGACAGATTTTAATTTACCACAAGATTGAAATGCTAAGCTAATATATATATAATATATATATATATATATATAAGCTTCATTTGAACAAACAGTTTAAAATGAACACCCGTATTCATGTCTTATAAATTTCTGATTAGAATTATGAATATCGGCTGGTGGCTTTATTTTCAGCCAGAAATTATCCTTAGATCAGTTTATTAAGAAATAATAATGATCATACGCCAACAATATTAGTTACATAGAAATAATAATAATCATATGCTACAATGATTAAAATTGCAGATTTTGTAATTCACATGACAGTACTTAGGTGTCGATAACTATGACAAGAAATTTAGAACAGCAAATTCATACTGCTAGGAATTTTTAAAATTATCATACGCTGTTAGGTTCGCAAATATTGGTAAGTATACGACATCGTACCTAACTATGCGGGTTTATAACATATTCATCGAAAATATAAAAATATTCCCACGAGAAAAAAATCGACACCTACCACCTCTTTGTATATTATAAATAAGGCTGTCTTCTATAGCTCGATACAGAGAAACCTTTACCAAGCTATGTCGGTGCTTGGTATTCCTGTAAAGCTGACATGCCTCTGTAGAGTGACACAGACCGTCACGAAATCTTCAGTAAATATTGGTAACTATTTAATATGAAGTGAGACCTTAGGCGGGGCGACATCCTACCATGCGATCTCTTAAAAATATTTATCGAGATCTTCATGAGAAAAGATGCAATCAACACGAATAAAACGATCTGCAGAAAAAGTCACATCCGTCCGATGAGTCAGACATCACTGGGCGAAATCTGCTAATCTGAAGTATTTTCGAGAATTGAGAAGGTATCAGAAAAATTGGGATTAATTGTTTTATTAAATTGTTCTCGTTTTAAAACTGGTCTTGTTTATAAATGATTAATCCCAATTTTTCTGATTCCTTCCGAATTCTCGAATTAATGGTTTCGACAAACTGAACATCCATGCGATTGCATAGAAGTGTGAACGTTGATAGCCGTTATAATTTCGAGGTAGGGAAATTCCTTTACCTCGCATCTGTCGCGAATAGAAGCAATAACGTCAGCCTGGAAATCAAACGAACAATTGTGCCTGGCAGAAGATGTTATTTCGTGCTAAGCAAGCAATTCAGAGATGACACCCTCTCTCGACAAACAAAGATCAGACTCTCATACTATCTGTCTTGCATTATGGCGCAGATTCCTGGGTCATATCGCAGAATTCAGGGCCAATATCTCTGGAAGTCGTAGAGAAAAAACTGCTCTGCAAAATATATGGTCCTATAATAGAAAACAGCGAGTATCGACAGGGGATGAACCACGAGCTGTATAATTTGTATCCTGACAACGCCATAGTTATGAGCATCAAAATAGCGCCTTTACGCTGGCTACGCCATGTCAGTTGGATGGATTAGAATGAAGCAGTACGGAAGTTATTCGAAGATGTCCTCGTAGTAGGACTACCAAGATTTCGCTGAAAAAAACCGGCGGAATATTGCCTACGTGAACTGGGTTTTTCCAACTGAAGGAGAAAAGCTGAAGATCGAGCCGGTTGGAGAAACATGTTAACCTCATCTTGTAAGGCCCTTGACTCCTCCGGGTTGTTTGGGGTCAGTTAGTTAATTAGTATAAAATATTAATATTTTCGCGTTCGGAACCGGTGTAAAACTGTATGTCTCAATCCCTTCATTGGATGTAGTGGGACTTTTTTCAAATGTTAAATTATTCGGAGAGGTTGTGATAGTTTAGTTGTGGTATTGTAAGTGCTGATATTAGAGCAACAAAAAATCATATTCCAATAAGCTCAAGATCTTCTCTTGGCATATCTGAGTTAAATAACTAAGTCCGTAAATAGATAAGTTCACATAATAGACATCCTCCTGCTGGCTAGTGCTGGATACGTACATAACACATTTGAAGTCGATTCTATCTCTACCTTATCATTACAGCTCCTACAGAACTCATATATCTTGACCATTATAGTTGCCGCATGTCTTCGAAGTACACAGTGCACCGTTAAAAGTGTACAAGCATTTGCTACCTTGGGCCAGATTTGTCTTGTCTTACAACGGGTGAGAAGAGTGAGCACCTCATAGCAAGGATATGGGATATTATAAACTTATAATACTCATACGCTACTCGTTACAGCTCCAATAGAAATAATACGCCTTGACCTTTAGACTTTGCCGCATGTCTTCGAAGTACACAGTATACCGTCATAAGTGTACAAGCATTTCTATCTTGGGCCCGCTTAGTAACTGAAGATTCATGGGTCTCCTCTTATCTACTATCGGCCAGATTTGTCTTGCCTTACATCGAGTGCGAGCAGTGAGGTGTTACTCAAAGCAGCTCATAAGCCACGGTATGGGATATTATGAAATAATAATACTTATACGCTTCTCGTTACAGCTTCAGCAGAAATAGACTTTGACTTTAGACTTTGCGCATGCTTTCGAAATACACAGTGTCCCGTCGAAAGCGTACAAACATTGCTACCTTGGCCCTGCCTAGAGACAAATGATTCTTGGATCTCCTCCTATCGACTATCGGCCAGATTTGTCTACTCTTTCATCTGAGTTGTTGCTAAAAGCAACTCATAAGCCACTACATGGAATATTATAAAATAATAATACTTATACGCTACAATGGCTTGAAGTAATTTTTGTTTATAAATAACAGCATCATAGCGAAACTGATTTGGTTGTCGCAAGTTTTAAACAGCCCGACTTGTGCTAAATTTTTGAGAAAAACTATTTGCCATACGCTACCACGTGCAGAAGTTACGAAATAATAGTATTCATACGCCAACATGTGCAGAAGTTGCGAAATAATAGTAGTCATACGCCACCAACTATTTTTGTAAGATATAATAATTCTAAATCTTTGCAGTAAATTTCAATAGCTATTTTCTATTATGATTGCAATTAAAATGGTTAAACAAGCTTACTGTAAGTACAAAAAAGATTAGGTCTTACTGACAGAAAGTGTTAGAGCTTACTGACAGTTAAACATTATGAAAATCAGACAAACTGACAGCTTTAACTGATCGTTACTTCTAAGTGTTTAGACATGTTGATATCGTCCTTTAGACTATAGAAATTTAACAGTGTTTTGGAAAATTTTCCTTTGGAATTGTAATTTTGTACGGCCAATCTTCAATTTTATGGACTGCCTTAGCACCATATTCTTGGGCTCCCCTTAACACCATGTTAACAGTAATTTTTACCCCTGCTTAAGACGATAAATCCTTAATTTAATTTAAATCACAAACTGTGAATGCATCCTGTATTATTTTCAAATTTCAATACAAAACTCATATTATTTCAGCGACAACATACATTTCCCATAGTCTCTACCCCTCTAGTGGATCCAGCTTTGAATGGCGATAAAGCTGTATTGAAACTTAAAGCCATATTGCAACTAAATGCTGTTTTTTTATAACTATACCCTGTGGGGGATTTACTGCATAATCTTATGCGACACTGAGTTTTTGAATGAAATGTATTTTCCAATTTATTTAAAATATGTCTGGGAGCTTTCTGGTTTTAATAATATTTTATTACTATCCGGAGAATTGAGGTGTTGAGTGCCTCGCATCCCAATTGTACACTTACCTGCACCGAATGATCCAAATTATTGATAATACGTATCACACGTCCGGCACTGCGCTTTATCGAACCCGATGTGGTCGATAATGTGCCCAAATCTGCTTCCATTATTGATGGCTTACGGCTGGCTGGTTTTGAGCCCCAGCCCTGATTGCCAGGTGATGCATACCACATGCCGTTCTTTTTGCCGTAACTCGCAGGCTGCACACGACACAACACAACGCAACATCAGGTAAATATTTTCCGGTCCAAATGTATTCCGGTGAGAATATGCAAAAAGAGACAGAGAGAAAGAAAAACGAAAAGTTATATATTTTTTTGTTTTCAACAGGAAAATAGCACTTTGGGGCTTTTCCCCTTATATTTGATGGGGAGAAAGAGTAGTGCCAGTTTTTTTTTTTGTGAATCTTTCATGGCCAGTGATAAAAATTGTTATGAAATGGTTAAAAAATTCACAGGTCCATGGGGTCTGTCCTGATAACGCAAAAAAATAACAGTTATGAAGTTTTCATTGCTCCTGTATTTTGCGCTGATTGTGTTTTTTCTGGGTATGTAAATTTGATTTTAATTAAAAATCTTTGCTGCAGTTTATTCAATAGCAACTTTGTGTATATCTGACTGCGTAGTAAAGTGTTATTGTACAAGTTGGCAATTTTTTCACACAGGCACAGTGGAAAACACACATATACACACAAACACACTCAGTTGCAATTATATGCCAACTGTCACGCACACAAATGTGTATCAAAAACTGCATCCTTTGGTGTATCCAGTTGAATATTTTCTGGGTTTTTATATGAAAATGTGGTTTTATTCAGGAGGGTTTTTCGGGGATTCTCTTTTTAATCCTCAATATCTGAGAGCAGAAATATATTTTTATATTGATTCTGTTTATATATTTAATTATTTTGATTGTTTATGGCGTATGTGTCCAATAGGCTGTACTAAAGGAGGGGATTAGCAGAAGATTTCACGCAAGCTATAATTCAAATGAGAACTATTTTGGAAAGCTTGAAATCTTGTCAATTTTAAATAGACAGCCATGAATTGACGGCATTCATAGAGACAAAAAAAAATAAAATATATATATATCGATCATACGTCACATTATCGATGCACTACGAAATAATAATACTCATACGCTACCTCATCAGGTTTTACATACTTTACACATACATATCATGACCAACTGGTTATGACCAAAAAAGTCTGAATTGCCCCGTTTCTTCGGGATTGTCCCCAGATTTGGTGTCTCGTCCCGACTTAAATCTAAAGTAACAAAATGATTGCTTTATATATTTATATTTATTTTAACTAACTGAATTTAGGGCCAAAAGGTTCAGATTTGCATTGCGTCCCCCATTTTGGTCACAACCGATTGGTCAAGTTACTTATAGGGGCAGGTGCTCCAAAGTCATCTTTGGAGTTGCTGGACCGTGTACAAAGGAAAGCAAAGGTGTTGATAGGGGACAGTAGGGTGTCCAGTTCTATGGCCTCCCTTGAGCATCGGCGTAATGTGGGTTGCGTGACACTGTTCTATCGGTATTTTCACGGTGCGTGTTCCTCGCACATCCGTCAACTTATACCAGATGTGAGGACATTTGGCGGAAGTACGCGGCTTTCAAGGAACTCCCATCCGTTTACTATCTATTGGCCAGTCGATCGCACAACACACTACAGAGAAAATTCGTTCTTCAGTCGTACGGTCCGTATGTGGAATAAACTTCCCGCAAGTGTATTTCCCGCCAATTGTGACATACAGGCAAATGTAAATAAGCACAAGGCAAATGTAAATAAGCACTACTCCCTCTTTCCACCCTCTTTCCACCCTCCTCTACCTAAATTTCCGTCGCCAGCACAATGCATTGCATTTATAGGGGGCATCCCCTGAGTGCTGGTCTTAAAAAAAAAAAAAAAAAAAAAAAAACAGATATACGTGCTATCCTAGCCTTGTTTGAGATCCTTGAATTAAGCATTATAGTTTTAGTTAAAAAATATTAATCATACGTCACCATATCCACGAACTACAAAAGAATAGTAATCATACGCTACCACATCGGGTTAAACTTTATACTATATATATATAACAGCGTCTTGTAGTTAAATTGTTGTGAACAATGCAAATTACTTTGATTCCAACAGCCATTCTCTATTTAAGTAAATATTTTCTCATTACATCCCATGAAGAGCCAGGGGAGAGCTTCTCACAATTACTGAGCTGTGCGCTTTCCAGATTTTCACTCACTGATTGGGACCTACGGATTTACACCGTTTGGATGCCGGTACTGGAAAAATCAACTTATATAAGTCTTTTAACAAAAGTTTACACAGAGCGCGATCTTCGCACAAGTTTTTCCGCGGATTCAGACGTTATTCTTTACCTGTTGGAAGTAGTTTTACTGGGAAGGCAAATGACTGCAACGCCCAAGATATTCCCACATGGTCAGGGGAAATTTTGAGAGGTCTACAGCAATCCATAATACGATGTTCGAATTCTATCATTGAGGGAAATTTCTTCATTTTCTTCACTCATATCTCGAAAGTTGGACTGGGAGGCATGTATACCAAGTCATATAAGGTATAGGATATAAGATACAAGTAAGGACACTGAAAATTCCAGTGTAGTTACATAATGTAGCTACACTGCTCATTTTCAAGGTTCTAGCGTAATATTGTCCGTTTCCTTACCAATCATTCGTAACGCATGATTAATATTAATTCGGAGTATGACTCACTGAAGCGTATGAGTAATAGTTTTGTCAGAATCACAATGAAGTTATATTTTAAATAATATTTTTATTTATGATTGGAAGCTGTACGATTTTTGTATTTCAAAATTCAAGCATTACAAGACAGTTGCCACTGACAATCTAATTTATCCAATAATATTAACATTGTCAAGCACAGTTCTTTATCCAATTCATTAACATATCAGATCATACACCTTGAAATACACCCCTCGAATTCGTATTTTACATTAACAATTTGCTATTTATTTGTATACGTGTGCGAGAATACGAAAAATACTATGGTGCTGTGATTGTTTTCAAATCAAATTTTAATTGAAATACGTTTTTACTAATAGCTTTTACGGTTTGTAATCAAAAGCAGTTGGAAATTATTTGCGCAAAAATATGTATCAACTTTATAAAGACAGAGGATGCAAAAAAAATGTTGTTTATATACCAGAATAAAATAATTAAATCAATTTATATATTGTTGTTTGCTCTTTATTGCATGCTAATTGAATGTTCAGCCAAGAGATATGCAATGGTTTTTTAGAGATGCCTATTATTTTAGAATGATGCTGCGTAAACATTAAAAAATAAAAATACTGGGACGTGCCATTAAGGGACTGGGTTAAGGGACTGGGTTAACAAATAAATAACTAAATAAAAACATTTGAAATTACCTAGATTGTATTAGGACTAAAATAATAATAACCATACGTCTAAGTGATTGGTAATAGGATTTCATATTAATCATACGTCTAGTAGTGACACCAACTATCACTAACTAAAAAAGAGGACCGACCTTAAATGCGAGTGCTTCAGGCCATTTTAATAGCGAATGCTTTTCATTCGGTGGAACCTTTGCCCCTGAATCAGAATTTATACTGGAGAGCGCAAACGGGTTTTGGTGGGTAATATAATTATTAATGCCCATAAACAGGCATAGTGCTTACAAGATTATGTGTCAAAATTTATAGTTTAACATTGGCCATTAGAATCCTTTAAAGATTACGCAAAAATTTGATTAAAAATTCTGAGAGGTTTCACAGGCTATGAATAGTCGAAATCCCTGTTCATAGGTCGCTCGACTTGGCAGACACGGACTCCTGGAAATTCTCTATGTCAGATCAACGTAAATATCGAATTTCGAGATCGGCTCGGATACCGACGGTAAGCACACTGATGGTGCAGTTCACCTCGTTCAAATCTGGCAAGTTCAAGGAGTTACAACATTTAACATAAGAAGAGATACGGATATCGAAAAGCAGTGGCCGATGTGAGGAGGCTCATGTGCTGGGATCTATCGGAAAGGGATCGGCTGTTCGATCACCGTAAATTTTCTAAGAGACGTAGGTGTGGGGAGGAAACTTTAACATGATCGAAGAAACCTTACTCTAAGGTTACTAACATTGATAGGACTGATCCTAATGACAGGTTCGGTTCTGCCAAATGGCTGCAATTTCAGGAAACGCTCACGTCAGTAATAGGACACTAGACGTGGCTATAGCTCCCAACGAGAGATGCGGATATCGTTAAGCAGGGACCTGCGTGAGAAGGCTCATGAGCTGCGAAAGGGTTCAACATTTGCTATCCCATCACCGTCAGAATTCTAAGAAACCTAACTCTGGGGAGGAACATACTCTGGGCAGGATCAGTTCTGCCAAATGGCTGCGGGGCTTGAGGAAGGGCTGAAGTTAGCAGTGGTGCAGAGTCGTTGAGTGAATCTGTGATACTCCGGAGCTGAGACACTTGAGCTTGTAATGGAAACTGTGGGATTATCGGATCTGCATCTGGGTATAGTACAGATATTTCCGTTGATAAAAGTTCCTTTGAGGAAATGGAAGGAGGTGTTGCTGTCTTTATTCCCAAATCAGGCAAGACTAATGGTTTCTCTCCTATGCTCTATAGTGCAGTTAATCTCTCATACTTTCTGCTGAATGAATGATTGTCTTGTACAATGGAAACCGAAATATCCCGAGACATTTGGATGACTGTCAACACGTCTACCTTAAGTGCAAATCAGCACCATATTGTGAGATATTTTAAGAGCAATTTAGGATTTCGAGTTTTAACGTTGGTCGTGTTCTTAGATATAGAAGGAGCATTTAACAGTGAGACGTCTAGCGCCAGTATGAACCCTCTAGAGTCGGCATTCTGTCAGATGGATTGGTAATTTTTTGGTGATCGTATTATCAATTTGACAAGGGGCATATCTGTTCGGAAGTTAACTTCTCTGGGCACACCACCTGGCGGTGCTATCCCCCGTCCCCCGTGGTTATTAGTACCGAATGACCTACTTAAAGCTTTTGAAGTAGGAGGACGTACGATTGTAGCCTTTGCGGACTATATGATTATTAGGCCGCTGGAAGATATATACCTACAATTAGAGATCAAATACAAACTGCGTTGGATATGCTATCGACTTGAGGCAGGAGTTTTGGCATGGGTGATAATCCGTCGAAAATGGAACTAGTCCTTTTCACAAGTAGACGTAAGATTGGGGAATTTAGGAAACCGAAGCTCGACGATGTGTAGCTATCTGTAGCTTCTGAGGGGAAGTATCTTGGTATTGTTCTTGACCAAAAATTTAAACTAAAAACGGAATACTGAGGATCGAATGAAGAAGGGACTAAATATTCTCTATGTCTCTCGATGATAGATTGGTAAATGTTAAGAGCTATGTCCGAAAATTGTACACTGGTTGTCCACGACTATTGTTCATTGAATTATTATTTATGGATACCTGGCTTTGTGGAATACATTGGAAAAGAGTTGTTAGTTAAAATGCTTTGGAAAAGTTCAACAGACAACAGGTCAATGGCGCCAGGTTGAGCACTTCGCACTTCGTTTCATTGATCTCGCTATTCTTCACGCTTTTGCGCTGTGGTGTGTTTCTAGATGCGCCCTTTTTCTGATGCATTGGTGTGCTAAAATCATACATATAAGGGGTATATATAGCCATGGGGTGATCGAGGAAAATCAGGAGATATACTCTTATGTTGCCAACTGGGGACAATACAATATGTTCGGATATAGTATAAGCAATTATTAAGGGAGCTCCATGATTTCACACAGAAATGGGAATTGGGATATACAGTGAGGACTATGAACTCAGTTTATCGTTAAAGCTGGTAATTTGGTGCCAATTGCAATCAGGTAGAATTCATCTAAATCAAAACTGGTCATGTGTTTTTCCTGTTCTGTTTTTCCTGTTGTACAGAACGGTCTCAATTTAACGACTGCAGTGTTAAGTATGTAGTCATTGAATTCCTCCTTTTGTTACGTGTTATAAACCTAACCTAACTATCAGGTGATAATAATCATACGTCTAAGTGATTTGTGGTAAGTATTAATATTAATCATACGTCTGAAGTTATACACATTAGAAATAAGTAACAACATGTGGGTATGTGATATGTGCTAATGGATCAGTGAATTTCAATTCGTTGTCGTCGTTATCGTGAAACAGTTGTGACATAATAATGACAGAATATGTGAAATCATTTTATTTTGCATGGGGACACTACAAATTATTTGTTAGTAAGGCCATAAATAAATAAGGTATAGTAGATTGTTTGGGTAAATATACTACCTATCTATCATTCCTCATTCGAGTCCTATAATTAGAACGCCCAACCTGTACTAAACAATTGGAGGAAATTTCGTAGAAATAATTTGATGATTCCGAATTATTTTTAAACATTAAATGTAAGAGTTCATTGACTCAAAATTTCTAAAAGTATCGAGATTATTTAGGTTTGAAATAGTAATAATACTTAGTGTTTTGGATACAAGGTTAATTATCTGAGGCTGTCGAGAACTCCCTGCCTCCACTCAAATTCATGCGCCATACACGTCCATATATGTCACACATATCCTGATGGGCTTCTGCGGCTTTTTTGCTCTTTCGGAAATACAAGATCAAAAATAAGAAAAGCACCATATATATGAGAAAACCGAAGTTACTTTCTTGTCAATCCATTATATTTCTTGTGTGACATAAGTTGAACATTGGTCTAAATATGAGACAGTATGAAAATTTACCACTTTTGTATGTTTGAGCATGAAATCAAGATTATAACTATTCATGATCTCCAATTATTGTGGTTTCTCGCACTACTACTTAAGTTCTACTGGATATTCTATATGGTTGTAAATGGATAGGATCTTGATTAAATTCTTCCCTTAAAAATTTTACTGTATTCGAATGTTGTTTTTATGACCTCCGTTCGCCAGTCAATATACCTTTTAAGAGTTCATTATCTGTACTTGTATATTATTCCTTACAATCAACTACGTATCCTTAGTTATAAAATCATTGCCCTACAAAATTTCCTAATAAGCGCCTAAATAGCTGCTGATTTGTCATGCCATTGAAAGTTGTTTTAGCCAGAAATGGCCTTTGTTTGATTTCACTAGAATGAATTCTATATGATTTCAATAAAATAAGATTTGTACTTTTTCTGCGCTCCGTGATACTACTTCAGCAATATTAACCTTTTGGATTTAACCGATAAACGAGGTGGAATTCAAATCCCTAGTTTTTATGACTAATAAGGGTTTGTTGACATAGAGTTGTACGTTAATTTATAAAATATTACAAACTTCATATTTAATATTAATAATACGTGCAGTTTACGGTTCCAAGAATTAATATTTATCATACGTACTGTCGTGTATACTTATTTATACTACTCGTATTAATTACATTTGAAAAAAAAATACAAATTAAAAAACACAATTTATTTGTAATTTCCAGGAGGAAATAACGTTTATATCGTTATTTACAAATAACGAGCAAATTAATTATTAAACATTTAATTTACCATATCATTGCCATACTTTTTTCTCCAATTTCGCATGAGTTTTTCCAGGTCCAAGCAGAAATTCAATTAACAATAACTTGATATGTGACTATATTATGTTTGTGGAAATATGTATACATTTATTACAAAATTTAATTCATAATAATATTTCGTATGAATGATTAAAATAAATTGTAAAACTTTTTATGATTCTATATTTATGTTTTTCATATCCACCCCGTAATATAATATTCGTTTATTGTTTGTAATTAAATTTGGATATTTTTTTGTGTCGAAACTGTGTGAGCAACATGATGGTAGTTTTTGTTGGTTCATCTGCCCTTTGATAACCTAGAAATGTTATTCAGTAACTGCACGCCAATCGCCATAAAACATATAATTTGATTGTAAAGAATGAAATTAATAGAATTGCATTTTATAAATGTATGTAGCGACACAAATACACTGATATTCCAGCATTCCGGCAATGTGAAGAGGGGGGGGGGGGGGGGATATGTGTAATGACATTATGTTTTTCTGTAAGTCCAAAGGGACACATTTATACGGTGCTTGGTTGTGTGAATGAACTGCCAGTAAGAACGATTTATGAAGTGGTTTGGTGTCAGTTATTTTTATCTGCTTTAAATACATTTTGTAACCTTTTCCTATATGATTCAAAGGAATACATGTATTAAAACAAAATTGTTATTATCCAAAATCCTAAAATGTTTACGCGTTTCTTGACTTTGTAATTATTTTACCAAGAATTTTCCTAATGGTGGTGGTATATGTTTTTTTAGAATCGCATTAAAGACTTCGCAATGGAAAACTTTAATCTTTCGCAATAAATATTAAATATTATTATTAATCTTTCGCAATAAATATATTGCTGTGTAATTATTAATCATACCTCATAGATTGAATATATATTAATCATACGCTAGATGCGCTAGTGGGATTAATATGAATCATACGTTAAGTATAGTTGTATTAAATTGTATATATTTTTTGTCAAACTGTTAAAATGTTTCAACAATGGGTGTCCTTTTCTCGCATGATTCGTCTGCGGAAGACAATTTTCAAATTAAATATCTTATCGAACTAGTGGATAATACACTCAAAATTACCACAATAACAGTGCACAATTTGAAAAATCAACACTAAAATATAAAACGTTAAGTGAACATTTTATGACTGCCTGAAAGTATGCAGCCCTAGAAATATGTGCAGTGGATCTTTACGGATTTTCGCACACACTACAACGTTCAACGTTTCTGCAATCCTTTGTATTTTCAATAAATTCAGCTGATATTTTTATTGAACATCTTAACACATACGCTTACATTTAAAAGTGTAAATTCAACACACTCGCACGAAATCTTTCGTTGCTCCCAAGGACTATAAAGGATATTGTTATTACGCACAAACGTAAATGGGTTTCTACTTTTAGGTTCGCTTATACGCATTTATACCGTATGTTGCCGCTGCGCTTGAAATAAGATTATTGTTTTAAAAATTTTTTGGGAAATTATATTTTTATTGAAATGTGAATTGAGTTTACAAATGTGAACTGAGGGAAGTATAAATTTTCATAATTGCAGAATGATTGAATAAATTGAGTAAATTCACTGTTAAAAAATTTCTATACATAAGAAAGTTGCGATCACTTCCGAAGGCGATATACAACTAACGTATGAAGGTACTCTAAAAAGTGTAACATAATTATTGGGTCTATAAATCATGTAATATAAATCTAATAATCTATATAAATATACAAGATATATATAACAGCCGAAAAGTATGCAATGTTATATACTATATGATAAAGGTTTTTTGTACGAATCACCAATAGTTGATCATCACTTTTTGGAGGCTGCTTATTTTATTCCATTCGTATTGGTTTTCGATTCAAGCGCTTCTGACTGTCATCTATCGCTTAAACTGTAACAGTTCAATTATAATTTACCGTGCGTAACGTTTCGGCTAATTAAACACTTATTCTTCACTTTGTTTTTCTTGTCCTTTTTCTTTGGCTTAAGTTTTCTTTTGAAAGTTTTTGCTGTTTCCAATATCGACACTGAATGGGGATTTCTTAAAATTTTTGCTTAATGAACCGTAGCATCAAACACGAATAAGACACAAAAGTTTCGAACGATAAAAACAACTCGATGCCTTATTGGTATAGCAGTCAATAAGTTTATAGTGATGGGTTTGTAGTGGTTTAATTATGGGATGCTTTTCTGTGTTTGGTTCATAGTTTGGATTGGATGAATCTTAAGTGTGTCCTATTGGTAAGGTACTGATAGACGTTATATGTGAGCTGAAACTGAAATGTGTTCTTTGAGGAATTACCTTTTGTTTTGTGAGTCACATCAAATAACAATAAACATTTTCTACTTCCTATATTCAATTGCTTAATCAGTATAATGGCTATACAACGTGTAGCTCCTTGGTTCAGCAAAATTCTTTATATCTAACACAAGCTAAATTTAACTAAATTTAACAACTTTTTCTTGACAAATAATGCCCCTAAAAGTATGCACTACTTTGTGTAATTGTAAACGCTCGTACGTTGACATTGGGAATTGTATTTGATTGCAAGATACGCAAATATTTTTGGTTTTTTGCTTTTCAAATAAAGATTAACCATGTCTTTAATCTGAATCAGACTACGAGTAATATTGTTGATTTTCTTAATAGATGAATTTTTCAGTGATGTAAAGCTAAAAATTTGTCGTTCATTATGTTCTACACAAAAAAAATCTTATTTTAGTCCAATCAACTACCGTAGGTTGCAATACTATATTTAAACATTATCTGGCAAAAAGTGTACATTTTGAAGCTGCCTAAAATAGTAGTTTTATTTCTCGAATCTAATACAAACTAATGCAGGTTACCATACTTTCTTAATTACATCCCATGTAAAGATTGGATGGAGTGTCTCACAACCAGTGATTTGTGCGATTTATAGTTTTCCACTTACTGGTTTGGATACCAACGAACACCGGTTCTGAATAGTATTTTGAGAAGATTTTTCATGGTCAATTACTCAACAGAGTCGCCGTCACTAAGCGAGGTGAGGTTCGTCGAAAGAAATATAAGTTGGTCAGAGCAGGGATCGAACCCACGTTCTCATAGACAAGGGCCGTACACACTACCATTGCACCATCAATGACCACTTTTCACATTGATTACCTAAATCAATACACACTAATGAAGGTTACAATACATTTTCATTTCGATCCTGAAAGTATGCATAATTTTCTGAAACTACTAACTCTCCAAAGTATGTAGTAATGCTGTTATCTTTAGTGGTTATAGAGAAAAGAATATTGTTTTTAATAATATTGAACTATATTTTATACAAATATTAACGGCTTTTACCCCTTCATCTTTTTCTTTCTAGACTTAAATTTATTATTTCTCGACTTAAATAATTTTTATAAAATTAAATTTATATTTTTTTCAGGTTAGGTAAGGTTAGAGCTTGTGACATTCGATAAAAGAATCACTTGGTCTAATTAGTCCCTTAAGTTATCATGGTTATCGACGTTAACTGTTAGGCTTACCCAAAACCATTTAGTTTCGCTCCAGATGCTGAAGTGCTCTTCTACTCCTGTTTGAGATAATTCTTTCAGGTCTTAAAATGGGTAGGACTCCATAGTCGTCATCCTACTGCCGCCTTGTGCTGTACAATTGCAAGGAAGATGATTGCATTCTTTCTCTTCCTTATCGTAACAGCTTCTAAAAAAGTCATTTGCCCTGAACTTCAGTCTCGCCGCATGTCTACCAATTATACTGTGCCCCATCGAAACTGATATTAGCATTTAAATCTTGGGCTTGGTTAGAGACAAAAGGTGCATGGAGCTCCTCCCGTCCACTATCGGCCTCCCTTGGATCATAATATAGGACAGCTATTGCAGAATATGCTAGGAGCACATTTGTTTTAAGTCGTAGAAGCAATCCGTCTGCCTATAATGACCACTGAGAGCAAATATAACATTACATTGAGTGTATCAGTGGAAGTGGTGTGCAGAGCACCCATGGTGCACATCATTGCCATTCACTGCACCCACCGGTATTTTTTTAGTCTCGAGACCTCGGATGTACTTTCTATTTATTTAAAGAAGGGCATGAACGAGATTCTTTTGGCCCGTCTGAGCGCTACTTTTGCCGCCTTAGCTCAGCGTTGGAGTTATCCTAGTCATTCGCAACTATCGAAATCTGGCGTTATAAAAGAGTGGGTGACATGGCTTCCGTTCTGCATTCCACCAAGGAAGCCTTCCCCCTCCCCACCCTTGGCTTTAATCTTAGGAAATTTATTGCGGCTTATTGAGATCACTTGCGACCCAGTCCACTACTTTTCTCTGTCATCTACGTACGTTACTATCCCCAGATGATTCTGATACCAAACAACTCTTTTCATACAGGGAACAGTCAGTTCTTCTTACATTGTGGCGAACTACTTCTGGCTGGGTCATGCTCCAGTCCAACTGGAATCCAATGCTTTTATGATCAGAGAATGAGTTGTCATCAAGCGCATTCCATTCCCAGATCATCTCATACAGGTTCTTCGTCGCAAAGGTGACATTTAGTACCTCCTGCCAGGAGCTGGTGATGAAAGTCGGCTCAATGTCTCTATAACATATATCAAGTCCAGTACCAAGTAGGTACTCAAGGAGTGTTTCACCCATCTCATTGATGTCAGTGAAAAAAATTGGATTCCCATTACATCCCAAGAAGGGATTAAGGGGAGATTCTCACAATCAGTGAGCTGCGTGCTTTCTACACTTACACTCACTGGTTGGTGTCTACAGTTTTACACCGGTCCAGTCGACCGTTTCTCCAAGAATGTGTTGGAAGTTCGAAATTACTGTGTTTGAGAATGTACTCAAGCTCTCCATGTCAAATGTGTTGGCGTGGTTTCAGACATATGCCATGGGCGTGGGTGGGACTTACTCCTTCTCAACAACATATAGTGCTTTCAACCACTTTGACGTAGTTTCATGAAGGTAATCTACCGGCTGTTGATCTCTAAACGCTACGAATTCACTATATATAATTTATTTTCTTAAACAGAAATTTTAAAATGCTCTTCTGAGTTCCTTTGTATATTCTTTTCAGCATTAATGCTATATTTCCCAAAATTACTCATATTTTTTGGCAAAAGCTCATTAGGTATGCCACTAATTTTGAAATCAATGCCAGCCAAGAAGTATGTTGTACTTTTTATTAGAGAAATATCGGCCTTAAATTATTCCGGGTACACCTAAAAGTTAACGGACCACATTATTAATAATATGTGTTAGAAACAAGAGGATATAACGTCATAGACTTTCTTGATCCTCAACCCCAAAAAGTATGCCACAGAGAATGAAATCAAGAGCAGACAAAAGAAAGCAACATTTACAGAAAATTAACATTGAATGAAATCAAAGGTAACACGATATTTAGTAATGGCCTTTTTTGCACCCAAACCCGAGAAGTATACCACAGATAATGAAATCATGAATAGCCAAAAGTACGGAACATTTATAGAAAATCGGTATTGAATGAAATCAAGAAACATACATCTAAAGCTGTAATGCTCCCCATTATTGTAAATACATGTTATGACCAAAATAGCCATGGCTCCAAATGCCTCCTAAAAGTATGCAGCAAAATATGAAAATTTCAAATATCACTCCACGTAGAGTATGGATACGGTTTCAGAACCATTAATTTCAATAATGGAAAATTTCTTAGCGAAAAAAGAACCATATAAATTAATGACCAGCATTATGAGATGTCAGGTTTTGATCAGAATGTTTCGTTTAGGTGTCAAAATGTCTAAAGTAGAACCTGTTAAAGTATGTGCTATGAGCAAAATAACGAAAAGCCATGACTTTCAAAGGTTTCTAAAAGTTTTCAACGAAATATGAAAATTTCAAACCCTGCTAGTGTATTAAAGACCATTAATTGCAGCTATAGCAAAGTTGGCAGAAAATGGTGAGGAATTAAAGTGCGACGTTTTGAAATTTAATCAAAATATTTCGCTTTAGTGTCAAAAGATTTAAAGTGGAAACAGTTAAAATCTTTAACAGCCCAAAAGTATGTACTACATTTTATCAAGCTAAGACGGAGTTAGTCATTTCAGATGTATGAATAAACGTGATTTGTTTCTTATTTATTTCCTAGATTTTATATTTTGTTGAGGGTTTTTAGCATTCGCTTTCATTATTATGGACAAAAGAAGAAATTTTTGTTTGACTTAGATTTATTCTATTATCACTTGAGTCTTCCTCCAAAAACTATGCAATACAGTTAAAAACTTGCAACTGTGCTAAAAGATGCATGCAAGTGTTTGTAATCGAGAGTATTTTATGTAAAGTATACAATCATTGTAGCAAACAACTCAGAGGGAGAATGAAAGAACGTGTTGCAATAGCAGTACTATGGTTAACAATGCCAAGGTTTGAGTGACATTCGATTCCCTAAAATTATGCAATACAATATGAATATGAAAAGCAAGTTTAAATTAAATGTTACTTATACGCCAGTATCTCTCTTTGAAGCTGAGGTAAGTCCTAAGAATATCAACTGAGCTGACGTAAGAATATCATTCGGAAAAAATTCAGAATTGTTTTCGTTCAAAAATACAGTCGATTTCAATTTAACTAAATCCGATTATGTTAAATAAATATAGCAGTTGAAGTAAAAATTTGAATTTTCTCCGAAAGATACATATAAAATTATAATTTAATTTATTTTCCCTAAAAGAATGTTTTAAATTTTAACATTTTCCCTAAGGTATACAATAAAATTGCTTTATTTATTATTTAATCCTGACAATCACTGACCCAATCAACAATTAATATTTATTGTAATTTAATTGCATTGATTTCGTTTAAAAAAATTCTGCACAAAAATATACGACATGAGTTTGATTTGTAACCGCAGGCAACAGCGATAATAAAAATTATTCACTGTGCGTGTTTGTTGATAAGAGGCAAAAATAGGGCAAAAACTGGGCAAAATATGGAAATGGAATGATTGTTTATACGTGGCGGGGTGGAGAGGATAAAACCCACGAAAATTAAATCGACACCTACCATCACTTTGTAGATTATAAGACTGCCTGCGATGGCCCGATACGAGGAAAACTTTACGATGCTATGTTGGAGCTTGGTATTCCTGCTAAGCTGACACGACTGTGAAGATTGGAACAGGTCGAAACGAAATCCTAACTAAAGACTGCTAGTTAGTTCACCAAGCCATTTAGTACGAGGTGAGGCCTCAGGTGGGGCGACACCCAATCGGGTTATTTAAACATGATTAAAATCATGAGCAGCAACAGCCACATGTTTGTCGCGTAGACTGATGCATAAATTACGAGAATCAGGAGGGAATCAATACATGTGAGTTTTACACTAAATGAGGACAGGACAAAATTAATGGTTTTTTCAAGCAGAACAACCATCTAGCGATATAATCGGTAGTAAAAATTTGTCATAACTGTGTCAGAAGTCTTTTCTAATCATTAGTATGCCAGAAACACCGATTGTTCAATTTTTTAAGTGACTGTTCAAATTCAACTCAATCTCAAATATTATATCACGAGTCATATATTAATCATACTATATTAAACATAGGCCTTTAATGTACCCGATAATACATATTAATCATACGTTACCGATATGAGGAAGAATAAATATTAATCATGCGTAATCTGACCAGCTGTTTTTGTTCGAAAATCCCAGTCCACTCCATATTTAAAAAATTATAATATAACATTTTATAAAACAATTGTTCTGGTCAAATTGGATTTAAAAAAAACTGTTACTTAAAAAAGTCCATAGCCAAGACGGACAAACGTACGCTGAGACCGCTGGCAAATTTTACGGAATTTTGGGTCGTGGGAGTGCACGCAATGTGTCAACAATTCACAGAGTCATCAACAGACATGTAGAAACCGGGTAAGAAAAACATAGTTTCCCATTACATCCCATGAAAGGATTGGGAAGAGCTTCTCACAACCAGTGAGCTATGAACTTTCCAGTTTTATACTTACTAATTGGGACGTACGGTTCTACACCGGGTCATGGCTAAATACTCGATAGTGTCGCCGCCACTAAGCTAGGTGATCACCGTCGAAAGAAATCTAAGGTGGTGAGAGCAGGGATCGAACCCACCTTCTCATGTGCTAGGGCGGCTCACACTATCACTGCACCACCGACGGCTACAAGGTAGCCCTACTTCCTGGGCCTTACTTTTTTGAATTGAGGCAGGAAATGCAGTGACTGTGAATGAAACTCATTCCAAGAATATGATAGCGGCGTTCTTGTGGTACTTGTTGGACGGTATGGGTGTCGAAGACGCGTGACTTGCCACTTGCCACTTGCCATACCGCGCATTAAGCAATCGTTTAATTAGAGTAACGATTTCTAGATAGAATCATCTGCGAAATTTCGATGATAGCTGCCACAAAGGTCGTGCGATTTAATACTGTCCGATGTTGTGAAATCTCTAGTCTATACGAATAACTTACGTACTTAGGTGGCCCAAACATACTTGACGGGTCAAGGGCCTTGCAATGTGTGCATAACATGTTGCTCCAACCGGCGCGATCTGCAAATTTTCTCCTCCAGTTGGTAACACAAATCAATCGCAGCGATTCTTCCACCTGGTATTTCCAGCAAAGTCTTGTTCATCATTCGTTCTTCGATGTCCGTCAAGTACATCTTCGAACACCTTTCACACTGGTTCATTCTGATTTATTCTATTGACATGGCCTAGCTAAGCGAATAAACCGCAAACAATTCCTGATTGTAAGGGCGAGATCCAACAAGTCAGCGGTGAGATAGAGCCTTATCGGTGACCAAACGTTATCGAAAATTTGATGTAAATAGCAAGGACATGTATCAGCAGGCCTTTTAACGGATGTTTGTTTCATTCTTAAAAGGAACATGTTTTGTTTTTTAATGCAATTAAATTATCACCACTCATTCAAACGTGTTTGCATTGGATGTTTAAATTTAAAGGTGAACTTTGATTGGGGCACCTTTTATAATTTCAAAACAGAATTAAATTTTACGACTCTCAAACATCACAATACAAAGTGGGAGTTTTTTCTGAAAAGAAATTCAAGACGGAGTGATACATCAAATAGCTAGATAATAACGCGAAAATCGCTAGTGTTGGAAAATAATTGATAATCATACGCCACCGATTTAATTATACGTTCCCGTGTTATTAAATATTTAATATCAATCATACGCGATGTGGTATTTGGTGGTAAAGTTTGGTGTAATCTGAATCAAAACAAATTACACTCCCGCTGGTAGTCTATTGGCATTCGAAGCATGCCTATATATATTTCGTTATGTAGTAATACTACTATGCTACTCGCAAATTCCAAGTCCCACTTTACATGTTTCATCTCTTTACAATTGCATAGTTTTGCTTTTCATTCAATTACAAGTAAATGCCTGTAATTAATTATTAGAAACCAAATTAAAAACCGAGGTTTTTCTAGCGAAATATGATTATATTTGCTAATACACAAATTAATTTAATAAAATGTAAAGCATACTTTTGGGGTTTAGCCGTAATTGTTAGGCAAATGACCAGTATGTGTAAATATTTAGTGCAATTAGGAAATTTTGATTAGGCCGACACCGACGCATTGGCTTGGGAATCCAATGAATATTTCATTAGTAATGCACTTATGAAGTTGATTAAGCTACTGGTTAGAAATGTGTACAATTATGAACAAATAGTATATGTATTTTCAGATCCACTCAAACTCACTCTATCTCTCACACACAGCAAATATATAAACGCACACACACACGGGCATTCACATACACACGCATAAATACACATAGATGCACACCTATATAGCCGTGACCGGGGATATTTGTATATGTGTATTTAACTGCTATGAATTTGTAAAATTTTGAATATTATTATATTTTAATTCCATGAATTTTGAATTTTTTCCTATAGAGAAATCAAGAATTGATATTCGTTATAACTGGTACTTAAATTGTTTTAATTCATTTATTGTACATCAATTTATAATTTATTCATACATATGTGTTTAATATAAAAATATTTGACACAAAAACTGAGCGTCAGTGTTGTATTCATTTTGACAAATTCAATTAAATTGCGATTATCACATTTTATGCCTCATAATCCAGTACAAATTTCGGTAATATTTAGGCGTGGGATGATTGACTACGTCGGAGGAGTTTAGCCATCATATTGGACATAGGCCACCCTACTGTGATCGTCGGTGATGCAATTGTTAGTGTGTGCAGCTCCGGTACATGAGAACATGGGTTCGATCCCTGCTCTGAACCTTACATTTCGTTCGACAACGGTCACCTGGCTTAGTAACGGCGACACTATCGAGTATTTTCCTGGGCAAAAGGTTCTCAAAACACTGTTTGGAATCGGTATAAAACTATTGGTTCCTATTAGTGAATATAAAAATACAGAGCTCACGTCTCATTGATTGTGTATTTTTATTTACTCATACTTGTTTTATTTCACAAGCGTCCTATATTTACAACTAGGTCAAGGATCAATATATCAAAACTCACCTTAAACCCTTCAGTTCAGATAGAACCCAATTTTTGATTGGAAAGAAATTGAAAGAGAAATTATTGCAACATTTTATCATGATCATCTTCAAAAAGGGCACCAAATTCTTACGGTTAAAAATGTAGTCAAGGATCATAGTACAGAATCGAATATTCGCTATCTTAACGAATGTCCGTTCTTTTATACTTTTATAAAATTTGGCAGCTTAACACTTCAAATCTTAAGCAAAAGTTTATTGAATAAAATTACCGAAATACTGAAATCGAAAAAGGCTAGGGTTACCCTAATACTCAAATACATATTGATTGTAATTGTATTTGTTATTGTCGTGGCTGGAGCCTGTTATATTTGTGTGAGTAATGTCTAAAGAGAGGGAAACTCATTGAAACTTTTGACACTCCCATGGAGTTCATAAACCTTTTGTCTTATTTAATGAATTTATAAATAAATAATAGCAAATTATTACAGCAATTTGGGAATAGCAAAATCACCTGCGGTGTCAAATCTGTGACCAGCTTTTGCATTTAACTCGAAACACAGATATATTTAAATAATTGTGTTCACTGTTTTCAACTGTCAGTTACAGTTTAAAATTAACTTCAACACATAATTATTATCAGATTTTTCCCCATTGGGGGTTTTTGTTATGTGGAAAACAGAAATTAATAAGTTGGTTTATAATGAAAATCCTATTAAATATTTCTAATGTGAAAGTGAAATGTTTGAAAATGAGACAAACAAAAAAAAAACAATAATATATCAGTAATTATTCCAAACTAAAAAGTAGAATAAATACATAGTTAACTAGAAGCCTAAAAGTAGGTAATACTAAGTGATTTTTATGCCAAAATGCAGAATTATATTTAGATAAGGTATATAATGATAATTGCCACATATTGGTATATTTTAGTTTGGTTTATAATATTAGGGCTGGTCAGTGGATTCTTTCTCATCCCACGCATACCAATCAAACAGAGTGTCCTTAAGATAGGCACAAGTTTTCATACCTTGGGCCTAGATGACCCAGGAGATTTATATATCTTTTCAATAGTATTATATAAAAACTTTCACACACGATATTCTTACAAGTCGTTAAAGGTCTGGCAATAGGTTGACATTCCTGAGCAGCCTTCTCTAAGATTATCCATAGTCCTATCAACTTATCCGCACTGCAATGCCCAATGTCCACGAATATTCGTGTGTCGTACGACCCAGAAAATATCAGACTGCTGAGCTATCTTGTTACAGGTTCTGCGGCAGCCCTGGGCAGACGGTAAGTTTGGGAATTCTGATTCCAGGGACGTAATAGCTATCTGACTGTCGGATAAGACGTTACATCCCATCACTATTGAACTATTTTCCTTTACCAATTGGTCACTTCACTTAGTGCTGAAATATCTGCGTGATAATTGGTTTAATTTTTAGGTAAAAAGCGAGAAAGGGACAACCCTTTTCTCCCAGAAAGGACCCCTTATCGTAGCTATGCATTCTGTTTCAAACCATTCGTAAAGGAAAATACATATCTTTGTAAACTTTCAACTCCTTTGTTCCATATGGGATAATTTCGAAGGAATATTGATTTCAATTCAGCATAATCAATATATTCAGGAATATTTGAAACACCCACCAACACTTCGACTCCGGTCATATATCATTTTGGCAATCGTATTGGATTGATGGTAGATGAACAAGTAAACTGCTTACCATAATGTCCACTGACACAATCGTTGTACAATCTATATTTTAAGGACTGATATACGGCCCAAATGCATTAAAAATTTATTAAGAGTTCGACCTTCCATATACCAGAATTCCTATTTGTATAAAAATTATTTATTTCATTACAATTACTGTAATTCCTCTGTTTTATATTTAATTTTTAATGTCTACACCTCTTTAGAAAACTTAACTTATCTCCCTATGTATGCAATTTATAATGCTCTACAATCTGCAATTAATATTCTACAACCTAAAATTATGCAATGATTATTGAACTAATGAGCACTAGAACAGATGTTTTTAACTTGGTACTATTAAGCATCCTAAACTTATGCAATGATTTGTCAACTACTGACCTTTATTGGAGATATGCTTTACTTACGAATATAGAATACACTGTATGTTTGTGATTACAGTGCCTTTTCTCTCAAATTTTTCTTCGATTTTTACTGTAAATACCTAAATACTAATCTTGAATTAATAGTAACGAGAAAACAGAAATTGACAAGAGAAATCAATGAATTCACGAGTGAGTTCTGGAGGTTAAGGATTTAATTCGTGGTTTCAGGTTTCATGTTTCCATGTAATTGGCTGTATTATTATCATAGATATTGTTACTTTTTATGCAAACCATAAAATTATGCAATGTTTTGTATAATAGTGTTCATTATCCCATTCATTATCATTGAGATCTGAAAGTTAATTATTTAAATCTGGTTTTAGTGTTCGTATCTCCATGTAACTGGCTGTATTATTATAATAGATATTGTTACTCTTTATGTTAATCCTAAAATTATGCAATGATTTTGCAAAAACGTTCATTATCGCGGATATGCTTTACTTTTGTGGAAGTTCTTTGATGCAAAGCCATTGCAATGTCTGCAGATGCTAATGAGCCTATACAACCATCGATTTTTATAAAAATCTCAAGCAAAAATATTCAATAAATGTAAAAAACTAAAACGGGTAACAATAAAACTCAAAAATCTAACTTTTAAATGAGAAGAGAAAGTGAAACTTAAAAATGTTCAAAGAAATATACAAAACGGTGGGATGTTTGTGTTTATAAATTTGTGCCTCAGTACGTGCTTATATATTACATTTCATATTTCCTGGAAATTGTCATGCAACTCCAAAAATTATGCAATGATTTTAGTGCTTTGAGATATGCTATACCTTTGTGTGAGAGGATTTTAGCAGGGCGGCTCTTAAATGTTTCACGATGGTAATTAGCAGATGAAATCATAAATTCTCATTGCAAACTTAAACAAAGTTTTCAGCATAGTCGACAGGATTCCAAAGGACACAACAAAATCACAACGCAAAACTTATATTCATCAGGGAGGGAAGAACAAAACGAATAATTGTATAGTGAAGAAGTATATGAACAATTTTGCTAATTTTAGGTATGTTTTGGAATGAAGCGAACAAACCAAAATAATAAAATAATAGAAGAATAATACAATACCAGTTCAATACTTATATATTTTTATAGTTAGTTGGCGTATAGGCAAAATATAGCGGGGTTATAAATAGAAATTATACTAGGCTCCAAATGAATATTGTTTTATTAATTTTTATGCATGCAGCTTAGCACTTACTGACCCAAGATTTCGTTGGCGATGTGAGCATAACAAACGGTGAACTTTCGTCACTGTCGTCGTACATCTAGTTGGATGATTTGGAATTGGAGTTCCGCACACACGAGCGAAACAATGCACGCGACAACCGCGCGGCAAGACAATTTTTGTTAATATATTACAAGTTAGTGTTTTGGTATAAGTATTTAATGTTTAGTATAAAGATTATTTTCGCATAAATTTAATATATCATTCTCTCTTTGCTTATAATCTTATGATTTGAATTACTTTTCCTTGAATTGTTTACTTCCGAACAAATGACCTGGAAGTGAAATAATCAAAGGCACAAAGGACCGTAACGAAAAACTATCGAGTTGAATTTTTTCTACATCCTTTCGTGCTTTGTTATTTGCGTGAGAAAAACTTATGTTGTGACGATGGACTTTGACTTAGTGGCTCTATTTTCCCAGCACTTTTTGTTCTGTTTTTCCCCGGATGCGATTTCTTTAGTTATTTACTTGTGATGCTGGCACAGCTGCTAACGGATAATGGCATTATTGTGTTAAGAGAGTAGTTGGTTGATAAATGTTGAGCCAAGGACCACGTTCTCTCCATTACATTCAGTAGTTTTTTCTTTTCAAGCTTGACTGCAATAGTTTTATTTAACGTAAATATACAATTCTGTAGTTTACTTTATGTTCAAGCTAAAGTTGTTAAAATATGGTAGGTTGTACTTAAGCGACACTTTCATCGCGACTCTTAAGTAGGGAGGATTGACAAGGAGGAAAATTTTCGAACAGTGGTCTAAACCAATCACAGTTGTGATAGATTTTATAAAAAAATTTTATAAAAAAGTATAACAGCTAAACTTTAGCAATGGCATCATGTACTTTTTAATGTCACTATATTTTAAATAAATGTCAATTATACGCCCTAGGTAGCTAATAAATTTAAAGTAATTATACGTCAGGTTGCCCCAACGTCACTATAAACAGATGTACATTTTCATAGATTTTCTTCGAGTCTGTTATGGTTCTCGGATTAAGTAGGTTCAATAATTATTAATCATACGTCACAGAGAGAAACTGTATAAAGAAAAGTATACATCATTATAAACAGGTAAAGGTTCGTAGAAATAATCTTAGAGGCTGGAATATATGTGTTAAAGACAGGTATACGTCATTAAAATCAGATGAAGTTTTACAAAGATTTTCTTAGACAGTTTAGGTTCTCGAATTAAGACAATAGTTTCAATAAATATTAATCATACTTGACAGAGGTCAAGTGTATTAGGGAAAGTATACGTTTTTACATACAGGTGAAGGTTTGGAAAAATATTCTTAGAGACAGCTGAGGGTCGTTAGTGCAGATTCTGCCTTTATTTATCCCTTTTCAAAATTCGTTTTAAAGACATTATCCTAGTCGAGTTTTCGTAAATTGTATCAAAGTTGTTAGAGTAATTCTGTACAGGAAGCAACATATGAGAAAGCAGGTTTGCACTAATGTACTAAAATGTTCCAAGTCACACAATACGTTCGCAAAATCTTGTTCAGGTCAAGGGCTTAAGTGACTACATATTTTTTGCAGCCCCCAATAACGAGTCCACTCTTGATAAATGATATGTAAAGACACGCGAGAGTACGTATAATATAAGGCCGGTAATCTTCGTTCGACTGGTACTAAATTAATATTTATACTGGGGTAATAATAATGTAAATCTTTTGTTTGAAATATGATTCAACGATGGGGACAGAATATGACATCCTGTGGTTTCACAACGAATCTCATTTTCCAAAAAGTGCCAATAGCTACAACCATTTCTGATTAATCTAATCCAACCTTCGGGTGATCCAGTTATCGATTTGACGTATGATCAATATTTATTACGATCTATCTACATCTAGTTTGTGCATTGATGTGACGTATGATTAATTTTAATTTTCTGGTTGCTAGTAGTTTTACGTAGTAAACTTTATAAGTTCGGACTAACGTTAAATAATTCACTGACAATTTTCTTAAGTGTGAGTATTTTTATACTATTTACAATTATTTTTAGATGTGCAATTTATTTAATTTCCGACCACTGGTTTGAATTGTATCTAGAATAATTCTCATCGTAACCACTGTCATTCCACTTAACTTTAAATAAAACGACAAGGAGTTATAGTACAGTTTGCTTATGACGATGACGACGATGAGAAGGACTAGCTGGGAATAAATAAATGAATGGATGCAGTAATTGTGGTACACAACTAAACTACATTTAAGTACCATTTGGAATAGTAAAATTTATGGTGTGATTTCTTTTCGCTATTATGCATCACATTTTCGCTATCCCCCCATTTACATCAACATCCCCAGCTGCACCTGAACCTCAACATCAAGTTCTACTTTCGTTTCGTATTTCTACGGTCATACTGTTGTTATTGACTCTGCTATGCTCCACTGCCAAGTAAAAGGTTTTTTGAATCCTTTTACTGCACGTCCTTGTTTAGGGGTGTTATAGTTGTAGATGTTGTTGCTACTTGGCCGGTCGCATCGTTGGGTAATTGCTATTTTATGTGTAAATTACTGTAATTGACACTATTTAAATTTTTAATTACATTTAGACAAGGACACGCAGCGAAAGAAACAAATAAGGACCGCATTATAGAGGACAAGAACATTTCATTGAGTAAATTTAAAGTTCTTAGAGGAAAGATGGAGCAGATAGATGATGTGGGGTTATACAGTTAATTTAGTTTATCAAACTAAAATGTTTGGTATTTCGAAATATTTGGTTAGGTATTGTCCTTAAGTGCTGTATTTTTATGGGTACGAAAATTTAAATTGCGGTTACAAATTATAAATATAATGGTGAAATTCATTACAAGTTTGCTGGAAAATTTTGTGCGAGGAGACAAGTAATAAATCTAGGAAAAATGCTAATGAAGGTCCTTGATAGGAACTTTTTTCGGGTGGAGGTGTGATCCACTTTCTGACCTTTACAAAGAAAATATCATTGATACGGGGCTTAAAATATAAAAACTATAGTGGAGCTGATCTATTTATAAGAGTACATAACATTGAGACATTAAAACGTGGGCGTATACTCAATATTATTTATATGAGCTTCGTGTTTTAGTTCGGCTTATTATGTACCATTTGCAAATGCTCAACCGACTCTACTAGATGGTGAACGTATAATTAATATTATTTAGAATGCGGTCTACTAGGGTTACTCATACGCTACACAGGTTAGGTTAGGTAAGACTTGATATAACTATTGACACACTTAGTCCAGTGAAGACCCTTGTGATACCATGAGCCATCATATTCTGTTCCGATTGTTGAACGTGTAGATTGAGTTGCTATTCTTAAAAGGACCTCATGCTATCTGACACCTCATCCCGATATTCCAGGATGTGGCTTAGGAAAAGACGTACATTAGTCCCTGGCGAACCAATTGGTACTCTGTAGACTTGCCCTAAGATTATTTTGCTGGACTTTCTGAATGTCTGTTAGATCCAATATGAAGCACGGTCCTAGATATTGCCTTCAACGCATGAAATGAGAGTAGGTGATGATTCCGTTTTGTCCCAGTCAAATGGCAACTTTTCTGATTGCCATGACTTGTGCGTGAAATATACTACAATGGTTTGGTAGAATTTGTGCAAGGTCTAGACCAAGCTCTTTAGAATATGTTCC
Source organism: Phaonia tiefii (assembly GCA_963931995.1). Classification (NCBI taxonomy): domain Eukaryota; kingdom Metazoa; phylum Arthropoda; class Insecta; order Diptera; family Muscidae; genus Phaonia; species Phaonia tiefii. The sequence continues at coordinate 281,499,888 of OZ008369.1, forward strand.
AAATCCTACTTTGCCATCTAAATTGAAGCCATCAGAATTCCTTCTATAACCTGGTATGTCCCTTTCTGGTCCCGGTTGTCTAGGATATAAGTGGGTAGGTTTCTCTCGAAGGTTGAAGTGTGTGTCATGTAATGCACTTCAGTTGAGGTTTGCCAGATGGGTTAGTGAACCATCGCGAAATGTCTTAGGCGGTTTACCGACGTTGCAGTTAGTTGCCTTCCGAGAAAATCTAGTGGTAATAGGTGAAGTATAACCCCCAAATCCACGCTGAGGGTTATGCGGTGTGCACACGTGATACAGACCATTGCCATTCACTGGACGTTTGACAATAGACTTTGGTAACTGGATGTTTCCTACACCAACTACCAAGTGACAATGTGGTAAAGAAATATATTACCACAGTTGCTCTACTAGACCTAAACTGAGCTTTCTGTAGCGAATAACACCTTGCATTATCTTTTAGGTGACTTTCTCTACCACATAAATAAAACGGCTGAATATACAGAACCTTCTATTTCCTGGTCAAGAGTTCGAGCGCAGGGTTCTCTGGATTTACACCCAGCTTCTTTTCCTTTCCTGCATAGAGAGTCTTCTGATTAGGACCTGGAACATATATCTGCAAGTGGCAGAGCCCTGCATTTGCTAGGTTATCAGCATATGCTACGACTGAGCACCTTGATCCCTCCATCTCGAGAAAAACACTATCCAGTGTAAAATTCCGGTGAACTGGAGATAAGACTCCCCCTCCGTGAGGGGTTTGCCTATTCACATTTCAAGTTATAGTCGTCTGATGCTGGGCCGAGTGTATGCGCCATCGTGTAAGTAAGTTTTTACAGTCATTGATTGAAACCCACAGTTTTGTACTGGTGCCGAATGGTATCTGGAGAAGCTGTTTCATAGCGGAGGACTCGGTAGTAGCGGCGTCAGTAAGCGAGGTGACCGTCGTCAAAAGAAATGTAAGGTGGTCTGACCAGATATCGAACCCACGTTCATCTATGCAGGACCCGCGCACACTAACCACTACACCATCGACGGCTATTCCTTTGTATACCTTTATATAAATACGTTTGTCTATGGTGCTCACTAGAGGCTGTAGATTGGTTTCCGTAGATTTGCATTTTTGTAAACGTGCTGGCACGAGGACAACACAGAAGTACCTATGGTCGCTGAAAGATTTAACTCAAGAAGATTTGACTCAATCAAGATTTGACTCGAAGATTTGAGTCAATTCTTCAGAAGGAAAGATGAAAGACAGTTTGGTCTCAAGTGTGATGATTTTCCGGCTTTCATAAAGAATACCACTTTGGATTCTCTCCATTTAACGGGAATACAGGATGGCTAGATGTAGCTTATATAAAGTTTCAGAAGTAACTGGGACAAAATATGTAGTTCACTTTTGTAACTCCACTGGTGCTGCGCCATCAGGGCCGGGTGATTTGTAGGGCTCAAAACCTGCTATTGCTCTGTGAAGTGTTTCTTATGTAGCAATATATTCCGCAGCGTTTGAGATGACGCGGTTGTTCGGTTTGTCAGGATTTTATGTTTTCGAACCAGATTACTGGAAAGTTGGTGTTACATAGGGGGGATGAGCGCCCGGATTATTCTTTTCGATATCCCAGTGATGTGGGAGTCGCCAGGAAGGCTTATCGCAGTGTAGAGGCCTTATATAAATTTTCAATGTCGTTGCAGAATTCTTTCCTAGACCTCATCTTTGAAGATCTTAGGTCTTTATGACGATATTGCAAATACTGGCCTTTCAGAAATAATATTAAGTATTCGTCATGAATGTTACCTACTGGTTATGTAGAATGATAACTATAGAATTGAAAATATTCAAGTAATAACATTTTATTGACGAGGAGTATTCTTGATATCAACTCAATATATGTGTAATAATGACATGTTATCGACGAGGCGTATACATGATATCAACTCAATATAAGTATAATGATGTAATCGATTACCCACTCTTCAAAACAAATGCAAATTAGTTGCACTTGAACTCGTGGAAGTCAATAGCGCTGAGAATCATCAAAATACAGCGTATACTTAATATATTTTTGTAGAAATATTTGATTTGTTCTTTTAGCGTATAAGTGATATTAATTTATATAGATGTTATTTTTTAAATATTTATGCTACAAACATTATTCTTAATATATTATTCTAGAAATATTTGGATTGTAATTTTTGCGTATAAGTCGTATTAATTTGTAGAGATTTTATCGCGTAAAATGCTTAAGAATTCTTTAATACAGATCGGAAATGGGCGTAATCCTAGGAATGATTAACTTGATATAACGAATTAATCTTACGATAACTTGTGAACGCATTAATTCAAATTGATGATTATAAGAACATGTGTATTAACAAATAGGCAACTAGCAACGAGTAATCTTAGTATGGTTCTAACAAGATTCTAAACCACCAGTCTTACTCTATGTGCCAAATATTTTTGACTACACATGCTGATATTTCAATAATTGTAAATTAGGGTTCTCTGTGGCGTATGCTTATTATAGTTTTAATACTATATTTGTTTTTTAAATCTATTTTCATTAGACTGATTAAATTTCCGCGCTAGACATATACTATATTACTTTATGTTAACAAACAACTTAGATAATTCAACATCACCATCATCATTGATGACCTATTAACCTATATCCCTGATCCTAAGCCACCCGCTCTCCTCCCTAGGATGGCATATTTTTTAAATCACTCCCGTTTCCGGCCAGCGGCTAGTCACTCGGACACGTCTTAATATCCACGTGTCCAATGTTTCGTGTTTTAACAAAATTTTGCGAAAATCCCATTAATGTTCATTTACTTGTAATTATATGAACTATTTCGTGGACATTTATCATACTCTTAGATTTGGAAATCCAGGCTTGCGTGCACAGTTTTAATGGGATGTACACCATGAGTTGGCATTGCAATCGTGTGAAATATACGCAGTAGCATATTTAACTAATTTCCATTTTACAAATCATTATAGGTAAGTGTGAATAGGTCACGCAATCCTTTTATGACTGAGTGTATAAATTGATGCCAGACTTTATTTGTTTTAGTTCCCGTCAAAAAAAGAGTGAGTTTCTTTATTTGTTTGTGATAATGTTATTTTTTTCTAGGCCATTGTCGTGAAATAATTTTTTGGTGATATGTTAATTGTGCTACTCACAGGCCAATTGATCCAACTCCACAAAAGAAATTGTGGACATATAAAAGTAGTTCGAGACCCAAAAATGCTTTTTGACAGTTTGAAGATTATTGACAAGGGGTTGTAAACTCGACAATTAAAATGTTATAGTTTTAATCACATTGACATCCAAAAATGGTTAATATGTAGAGTATTAATATCTGAGTAGCTCAATTATAAGAAATTGAGATGATATTTTGGAAAAATCTGAGGACGTAAATTATATTCATACACCACTTTAAATAGGAAAGACCTGTCGTAATACTATCAGTGAACATATCGGTTTTGAAATAATATTAATTATACGCCATAGTGGTCAAACATAGTGTTCGAAATCATACGCTGTGGTAACCTCGCATGGTATTAAATAGATGATGCAGTAAATACCCTATTTATAGTGCAAATTAGATTATATACAGTTTTTGTGGAGAATTCTACATTAAAAGGGCAACAAAACTCGAACTAAACTAAAGGTTTTTTTTATGGAGAATTGTTCAATTTAAACAAGTTTTGTGGAACAAATTACAAAATACGGATTAGACCCTTTCCTTATATATTTTTCTTCCCTGATGAATAATCCTCCCTGGTGGATTTTCATTACATTTTTTTGAAATAGTTTCGATTTTCTATAATCTAATTATTTATATCGAGAAATCAATACTTATAGTTTAGATTTTCTATAATTTAATTATTTATACTGAGATTAATTATACGCAATAGTGGCCAACTATATCTTTAGTAATCATACGCTATGGTGGGTTGCTGCAAACAAACTTTGAAAAATTAAGAATTACAATACCTTTAATCTATTCATATACCGTTTCTCTACATAGTCAACAGTGTTGCAGTTATCAATAAATTTATGAAGAAAAAAATAATTTTGTAATTCTTAATTTTTCTAAGTTTGTTGCAGCAAAATCGGACTAGTCGTTCTCGAGTTATGTCAAACAAAAGAGCCCCAAACGTGACTGATCTACTAATTCACCACTGTATTGAGCTTCACAGTTTTATTATTATTATTAATCATACGTTCCCTATAATTAATTAGTGAATTTATAATAATCCAACAATTTCCACAGAACTATTTTCTTATCAATTAATATTAATAAAATGGTCCTGCAAATACTTAAATCACACTGCCAAGTAGGCTTGATGTGTGATTTACTGTATACAAATAAATAAAATAATATTCCTACAAAATGTTAGCTGTTCGTCTCTGTCAAAACTGTAATTGATATATCAATGAGTATTAAGTATACGCCTATGCATAAATAAATATTTGACATGTTGTTATAACTCTTACTAATGTGTTGTCGCAACATTAATACACCACTATGTTGAATTTTGTATTTGTTTAAACATTATTAATCATACGTGCCTAGCTGCATATACAGTATACGCTATGTTATGCTATATTTATCAACTAATATTAATTATACTATCCCGTATATCGCACAATTCATTTTAAATTCATTTAATTTTGATTTAATTGACAAGTGCTGCTGATAAAGATTTCAATTTGAAATTCACAAAGGCCAAGTTATTTTTCACATGATTTTTCATTGAAAAATGCACAAAGGGTAAAGTGCTTTTCACAAGCCTCAAGGAAAAGTAATCAAAACATTGATAGAATATTAACTTCGAACCGTAGTAACTACGCATTTCAAATTGCAGATAAACACAATTTCATTACGTGGAAATACTGCGATTTTCTTTTATAAAATTTTGATTCAATGAATAAAATAGGTGTTTAAAAAATTCACAGCACGTGCTGTGAAGCCTTCTCACTTTGTTTGCACTGTATACGTTTATCCGATATTGACTTAATTCCTTAAACGTTGTTGCTTGTTCTATATCGTATATATTATTTCTTGATGAGGTCGACCGTTTTTTTAAAATAAATTTTCACGTATCAACACAATGAAGGCTTTACTACGACTAAATTTTTAAGGTAGCACTACCCATAATATTTTCTTATTGTATATGCGTCTTAGGAACCGTACCGTGATATCAATTCAATTTCATTCAGGTTTTTTTTGTATGTGTGTGTGTGTTAGTAAAGCCAAGCAGAGTAGAAAAGCGCCGAGTCGAGTAGAGTTGGAAAGGCGAATTGTTTACATGTTATTGTTATGACTAAGAAGTTGACCGGGAGTTGTTGCTGTTTTTTTGCCAATATGCTTGCATGTTTGACCCAATCGCTAGCCGAAAAAGAGAAAATAAAACGAAACTAAAGCCACTCCAACTCCTTAAAACATTGGAAATACTCTCCAAATTGAAAGTGATACCCTTACTCCTTTGTTTGTTAAGTCCAAACGTCTTAAGGTGGTTGGTCATACTTGAGAATGGAAAGGCAAAAAAAAACTAGGCCCAGAAATGGAACAAATTACCAGCAAACATGTAACGTTTCAGGTGCTTATACCAACACACATATGGGACATCAGTAGTTATAACAAACAAGTCCTTTGCATGTATGTAGATATATATGTTTTAGTTGCACAGTAAAACTGTTTTTCCTTAATTTTTTCCTCTTATGTGATATATATGTGGTATTGGCTAGGCTCTTAAAGGGGCAGGGCAAGGACGTAGCATAACAATTTTCAATTTCTGTTTGTTTTTAATGTTTTTATTTTCTGCCCAACTCGTATATGTTTACTTTCACATTCATTCAACTATTCCTTTTTCACAGTTTACTTTTATACTATTTGTTACATTGGGTGTATGAGTGTATTTATCCTGTAAGCCTTTTTTCAAATTGAGGTTACCTACCATAGTTGTTTTCTTTCCATCCATTCATGCAACAAATATTTATGCTCCGCTTGGTTTTTCCCAATGGCTAAGGATTAGAGCATGCACAGCAGGGTGGCCAACACAAATGGAGCCAATAAACTTTATACACTTAAAGCCACATGGCTCAAGTGTTGAGCAGTTTGGTATAAGTTAAAGTTTTTCTTGTGTTTTTTTTGCAACATTTGGCCACAATATCCTTGCATATCTCGATATTCAGTCTAAAACTAACATATTTATGCTATGAAAGGAAAAGTTTATAAAAAAATACCTGCAGTTTCAAGCGATATTATGAGTTTAGGAAAATGTTTGCCCAAAGGTATGCAACATAAAGCAAAATGAAAGTAAGCTTGCAAGTAGGCAGCATGCTAAGAAGTAAGCCTAATAGTATGCTGGGGAAAGGTTTGTAAATATACAAGTTCTAAAGTTTTTTAAAATAAAATTTAAAAAATATTACAAAATTTTAAAATATTTTGAGATAACACAGTATTTTGCATGATCAAAAAATAATACAACGCGGTGTATGATTGTTATTAATTCTCCAATTGTTTCGAAGGATTTGCGGTCAAGGTGAAAGATGGGTTTCAAACCTTACACCTTGGTTACAATTCCATTTACCTAATTTGAGTTCATAAATAAAGCAGCATATAGAAAACTGGAATACAATTCTTGAAATATGCCACGAGAAGTACAGTTGCCAGTCAAAAACTGTATAACACCTTCATAGATTCTAGAAGATAGCATGACATGAGCATTCCAAGAGTATGGCCAAAGATATGCCTTATAAAGTAAGACATAATGAGGCTTAAGAGAAGGCAGCATAATGAAAACGTGAATGTTATCGTTGAAGTACGTAACAATAAGTAAAAATACAATTCTAAAACTTTATTATAACTCAATAAATGTTGGCAAAGGACTTAACATGAGCTGGCAAGGGGTATGCCTAAAGGTATGCAACAGAAATTAAGATAAAGTTAAGCATAAAAGAGGCAGCATAAATAGCACTTGAACGTTATCATTGTAGTAGACAACAGTATGGGATGTTACCACTCTAAAGCTTTTTTACAACAAAATAGATTTTGGTAAAAGACGTAACATGATACCGCCTAAAGGTATGCAGTAGAAAGTAAAATATAATTAAGCTTAAAAGAAGGCAGTTTAGAGACGACTTGAGTGAAATCCGTGAGGTATGTAACGAGCAAGAAAGTTGTCACTCTGAGACTTTTCTAAAACTTACTTGGATCGGTTTTTTACTAATATTGATTATACCACTCCATTGTTTTGTTAATACTTGTATGTAAAATGGAACATAACTTGGTTAAATGAAACCCAATTTCTCAGTGCTCATTGTTAATATATATGTATTTCGGATTAACTTTTAAGTGTAACATAGGTAAATATTTTGATGAAAGTCCTGGAAGTTCGAAGTAACATCAACATGTTCAACTAGAGATGAAAATTTTGAAGGCCTTTTTAATATGAATTTTCATATGGTTACTTCGTGTGGAGATCGGCAGTGCAATGATCGTATGCGCGGCTATTGCACATGAGGACGTGGGTCCGGTCCCTGATCTGACAACCTTACATTAGTAAGGCTGAAACTATTGAGTACTTATTCATAAAAATCCTTGTTAAATAGTGTAAGACTAGTGTTAAATAGTGTAAGACAGTGTAAGACTTGAGGTCCCAATCTGTGAGTGCAAAACTAGAAAGTGCACAGCTCACAGTTTGTGGGAAACTCTCCCCAATCCCTTCATGGGATGTAACGGGAGACCATAGTTTGTTTACTTCATGAACTCTATGAATCCATTTGCCTTCAGCGATAAAGTCTATTAGATTGCTGACAAAACGGCTGCTTCCAGTAAATGCCATGCATTTGTTGCCATGAATGTTTAATTGATGGTTTAAAATAACGGCTACGTCATTTAGAAACTACTCCTCCTCTTTATCTCAGACTTGTTAGTAAAAAAAAGTTTTTATTTTGGACAGTCATTTGAAGGTGTAGTATAATTTTGTTTAACAAGATTAACAATAAATTGAAGAGTTAGCTTCCTTTGTCCCACATTGGTTTCAGGTCAATTCTCATGGGTTTTAGGAAGCCGTCATTTGTGTATATAACTGAGTTTCGTATACGATTTTTCATATAATTTATGACACATATGAGTCCCATCAAACACTATAAAATTTCGTAGCTTTAACAAAACGGCCAACAGTCAAACGGAAATGACACACACTATTTTCATTGTTTTGGTTTATTTGCCAAGGACATTTTAATGGTTCATTTGATTGTCAAGGATCATTTCACTTCATGTGTTTATGTATCATTGTACAGGATATTACATTTTATGGCATTACTAAATGTTGGAATATATTAGTTGGTATGTTAAATGTAGGGGGTTTCGAATTACTATTATCATAGATCTCGTATTAGATAACATACAAGTTTTTAGAAAAAATTACTGGAGATTGTTTTCGTTTTCTGCAAAAACGCATTTTAATTTACACAGATTTAATAATTATGATTTATACGCTTCACTGCCTGCAGTTTTCATTAATTGATATTTGTCATACGCCTTCGTAGTCACAAATATTGTTGATGTTGGACATTACATAGTGTAAATCGTTGAGGTTGGTTGATAACCGAGTAATTGGAAGATATTTATGTTACAAAGAGGAACAAGAAAACAAAAAGGAACAAATTTTAAAAATAAAAAAAATTTAGTAGTTAAATAAGGAAATTTTTTATAGAAGTAAGTCAGCCTATATGTTTATGTTTGCTCTCGCTTTCAAAAATGGTTATCAGTTAATTTGTTTACGATTTTTCTACTTATATTTTAAATAGAACCAATATTATTATTGTTTATATAAATACATAATAATCATGTACAATTAATATTAATCATACGCTTCAACACAATTCACCTGGAAATTAATAAAATGCAAATTCCCTTTCAAACATGGAAAGGGATATGAACAATAACTCTGTTTTAGTTTTGTACTCTAAACATTCTTAAAATATGTTAATTTAAATTTCAATAAAATTATTTTCTTCAACAATTATTAGTCAAGCTTGACAATTATTAGACAATTGTTTGTAATGCCTGACATTATGCAACAGAAACTATAATAGTATTGACATAATTTACACAATTGTCTTTAATGTGTAGGGTACTTGAAATGAGACTTATACGAATATGCCATAAGTTTATTTTTCGTTCGTTAGTAGTTGTAGTTTTCTTTGAGTTGGTCATAGTTCGTAAGAGAACGAAAAACTTGTAACTGTTATAAAGACTACAAGTATTGCTTTCTGATTAGTTTTTTGAATGAGTTGTGGTTTGTTGAGTTTATTGTTCAGTCATTCCTCAAGAGCCATGAATGCTTATGTGCATAGACTTTTATCTATACAGTCGAAGAAAATTGAAAGAATATACGTGGCGAAAAATGTAGCAATAACAGCAGTAGATGTACAAATTTTATAGAAAGCGTCAAGTTTAGTTGACATTTTTTATGGTGTATTAATCGGTCGCCGTCGGTGGTGCAACGGTTAGTGTGCGAGGCTCTTGTGCGAAAGAATGTTGATTCCTGCTCTGTCCACCTTACACTTCTTTCGACGACTGCCACGTTGCTTAGTGACGGCGACTCTATCGGGTAATAAGCTATAAAATAACTTCTCAAAAACCGTTGAGAACCGGTATAAAACTGTAGGTCCCAATCAGTGAGTGAAAACTGGAAAGTGTACAGATCAGTGATTGTAAAAAGCTCTCGCCTGTTCCTTCATGGGATGCAAATATTTTTTTATTTAAAGAGTGGTCACCGTGTGTGCTTCTGGTAGCAGTCTCAGAGGCTACTGATGGTGACACTATTAAATTGAGAAATAATCTGTAACTTTTAAGTTCATCGCTGAGCTCGTGTTCTGCATATTTACGGCTTCGGTTACGGCGATATACGTTTTAAAAAATCATGTCACCATTTCTTGTTCGTTTGTAATCGATCCATGTATAAGTAACAGGTTCGCAGTCAGCACAGCTAAAAAAGTGCCTGTTCGAATACATACATAATGTATTAGATAACTGAAATCCTAAGCGTTCCCAAGTTCAACTATAAAACTGCTGGTGTTATCTTCACTATAAATTTCAGTAGAATTTCTCATTTTGCGTATGACACAAATCCTGTTAGTACTCATGTAGAATACTGACGATTTTTAGACTGAAACAACGAACAGTTGAACATCAACCTGTGGGATCATGACGTGAATAGAATTAGCGCATTTCTCAATCAAAACGAGCGACATTTTCAGGATACTAACAGTAAAACTGCATAATTTTTTTTTAAAACGCGAGGGTCGTTGCTGATTCGACAAAGAATGACCTTCCAGGATTAAAAATGTGTCAGTGGAACTTCAGTTTTGACTCAGATTTGTTGAAAAGCAAATGCGTATAATTAATATTTATTAATGACACGGTAGAGCACGTATGATTAACATTATTATTTTATGATGTATGTATATGAATTAAGTTGTGTCTGAACATAAATTATAGTGTAATTAATATACACTTAAAACATGCCACTATTGCGTATGATTAACAACATTGTTTTTAGTTAACCAACGCATAAACTAAGCAATAATGACTTGGATAGAGTCGAAAGTCGACTTCACCTTGCTGTTGCTAAATGTGGAACATTCGCCATATCGGTATTCTCATAGAATTTAACATTTTCAGTTATGTACCCCAATGAGTATGATTAATAATTTGTGTTAACAAGCCTGCTGTTATTTTAATGCTGCTTAAAAGCACGACTAAGAATTTGGTGTTAGACGCTCTCGGCTCAATGATCAATTTAAACACCTCTTTAAATGATTCTACAAATAATGACTTTCCAGGGTTAAAGAAATGTTGTGTGAACTTGATTTTAATACATCTAAATACGTATGAGTAATATTTATTAGTAACACGTTAAGGAACGTATGATTAACAAAAATTTGTATATGGGTTAAATTGTCTCTGAACAAGAATTATAATGTAACTAAGACACATTAGTAACTTGTCAATATAATTAACAATATAATTATAACATATTTAACAATATTGTATTAAGTTAAGAAAGACGCTCTGGCATTTATTAATAGAGTCGAATATTGCGTATGGAATTGAACACTTTCAGCCATGTGACCCAATGTGTATGATTAGTAGTTTGTATTAGAAATTTAAAATACACGGCTGTCTTAATTTTAATGTCGCCTAAAGCCACGAATAAAGCCATCACTGAATTCGTAACTGATTGTGGATGTTTTATTATTTCTGGCATAAACTTTAATATATGTAAATGCGTATGAGTAATATTTATTAATAATACTTTAGGGTACAATATTATTTTATGATAGGCTTCAAATGGGTTAGGTTGGCTCTTAATTAGTTCTAAGATCACATTTCTAACACTTACTGTAAGCTCTTTTGACCTGCGCCCTTAAATATATGCCCTGATAATTAAATCCCCCAGCTATATGACGAATCTTTCGATATATTCAAAGGAGTATGATTAATACTAAATAATGACAAGTACATGTTATGACAAATTTATAATAAATTGACTTAGTTTCATCTGAATATAAATACGGCTTTCATATAAAAGAGATATAAATGGGTTAACTTGCCCCTGGATACTTATGTAACTACATTTGTCATCCTTTTGTCTCTAAGTGTAGGGTATTTTACGCCGATTCTAACAGTGTTGTAACGTGAATTTAATTGTATAGGTCGTTGACTTTTGGTTTAATGAAAAGATTGTCTTCATTGCCCTTAACAGAAGCAGTTCGAGGATATGTGAATTTATACGCGTATGGTTCGAAAAATAATCATAAGGTATGCTACGGGGTCTACTCTACGGAACGATGGTTGTCCGATTCACATGGATTATCTGCTCATTGTAGCATGTATCATGCTGAAATTTTGGCTATTGTAGAAGTGACTGACTGGCTGTCAATAGTCAAACAGTCTTAGGCGTTATTGTCTTCCCTGACAATCAGGAGATCATCCAGACCCTGGAATCGGTATTACTGTATTCAACGTAGGCCCAGGACCTCTTTACGAGATCACCCAGCAGTACAAAGTTCACCTCATGTGAGTGGCAGGGCATAGGGATATTCCGTGGAACTGCACAACGAATGGACCTGGCCAGAGTTGCATCATCACCATCACAGGATGTTCCAGCGATGTGCTCCAGTTTGTAAATTTCTGCTCTGTCGCTTAGCCTTTGGCTGACAGCACATGCCACCTTCTTGCGCACACGTCCTTATAGCCGGAGAGACTTTGATTCCGTGATGCAACTCAAGCGACAGAGAAATACTTTACCAACTGGAGCACATCGCTGCGACATCCTGTGCACGTGATGATGCAACTCAAACCTGAAGCTGACTAGACAGGGGACTACCTTACAGGTTCCACATAAAGCTGAGCGTGTTGGCATGCCCCTAGCAACGTGTAAGCTTATCCTGTAAGAACGATCTTATATGATGATGCAGGAAACATAGATTAGGGCACACACTGTGTACATTGAAGACAAATCAGGCCCATTGTGTATAGCAATGCTTCTTTCAGTTTTGATGGGCTACAGTCAGATTAGTACACATACAGCGAGGCTAAAGGTCAAGGAAAATGATTTCAGTAGAAGCTGTTGTGGAAAAGGAACATGAATAATCCACTGAACATCTTTATTGCTCGTGTCCAGCACTAGTTGATAAAATGATATCAACTATGCGATCCGACTTATTTATGGACCTGAGTGGAGCTTACTAACTGGTTCTCCGGTGGGGCTGGCGCTTAATCTCTTTTGCCGGTGGTATCACAGTGGTATAATAAGTCTAAGTGTGTGATTCATCGACTGCCACTATCCTAACCTAATCTAGCACTTCTTCTCCATTGGCGATCGCATGGCTACATCTGAGTAATCAAAATCGGCCTTATCATGTCAGAGTAGAGCCAGTGTATCATCAGTAAGTCAAATCCGTCGTATATGTGAATCATTTACATATATTAATCATACGCCACAATGCATTATTGTAAAATGTATTGAAAAAAACAACGTCTATGTATTTAGAAGTGGTTTATATGATGCATTCGTCAAAGTCGGCCATATCATGCCATCAAATAAGTCCAATCTGTCGTTTATGTGAAACAGTTATAAATATTAATTATACGCCACATTGTTTGAAGGTGACATTGAGTGAAAGAACTTATACGCCTTTGTGTTTAGAATCATCGGTTGTATGAAAACTTTTATCAGACAAGTGAGAAATTTTTAGATGTTTTATTTATAACGAAGTTTATGACAATACACGTCAATACCCATAGTACTTTACACTTTGCCAGTTCAAAGAAAGGGGTTCTTTTGAATACGCATTTTGGATACAACACACGACAAATACACTTAGTACCTAAAATTTTTTAATTCAGAGATATGGGTTCTCTTGAATAAGAATTTTGAACGATTGATTTTTAACACGAATTAGTTCACATTGAAGGGTTATTAGATATACACTTTTACTTCTTTTGTGTGATTTCTGGTATACCCCGTGTATACACTTCAATAACACAAACGGTTTTTAAAATTTATATAAAATCTGTGCTCTCTTCCGCTATTTATTTACACCAAACTGTTCCTCGACACATACATTGTTTATCATAAACAAAAAAAAAATTCCCACAAATGCACGCATACACTCTTACATCTCTAACATCCCCACAACCTACGTCCATTCCTTTTAACTATATACTCGATTTTTTTTACAAAGTTTTTCATCTTATCCCTTTCTCTCTATACCCAGCGACCACTTATCGTATATGTGTCGAGAATGTTTGTGTAAATATGTGATAAGCGAATGTTGTATATGTGCAGTGAAGTGTGTGTTTGTGTACATTAAGTGGATTTTGATATATCTATGTGTGAGTGTGCAGACATTTGTTTATACGATTTCTTAGTTAGCTTATTGTTGTTAGTAAAGTGCTGCGAAGTGAAGTGGCTTATAAGAGTATTTGTTGTGAATCCTATGTGATGGATTCGAGTGTACGAGGGGTTAAGAAAAAAGTGTGGCTTTACGGGGTGTTTCTTATGCATACGTTCCATCTACCAAAGAATCAAATCAGTGCGTTCCAACACCATTGAAAATTCAGTAAATTCCATTTATTATATTCTATAAAAACTGTAAATCGCTTCGATCATGTTGGTCTGTCCGTTCTCTCGTTTATCCATCCATCTTCCTTTAAACTTATTTTTGTGCTCTCCGATCAATAACGCATTTTCATTGCAATCGATGATATTTACAGCCATATTCAGCTTCCCTACAATTCAAGGTCAAAAGTTGCTTACAAGTTGAACTTCTGTTATACTTTTCGCTGTTACTGCGTTCGTTTATCGCGCTTGCTATCGATTATATATCACATAAATCAAACCAAGTTAATAATTAATATTAATCATACGCAATAGGGCTCCGTAATTTAATCCAAATTAGTTACACTTAAAAATATTGGACATTTTGAAATAAATTAAGCTACCAAAACGAAATTAATTCAATTCCCATAAATAAGAATCATTTAATAAAATGTTCCCATAAAACTTCTGCAAAACCCCTCGTTTTTTGTTACCTTCCCCTCACAACGATTGGGTATCATATCGTTATCCTTTGGCCATTTCTCTTTAATAAAACAATAACGGCAAACAAATTATGTATATTTGCTATCTAGTGTGCTACTCTCCACTTACAAAGAGATAGTGAGGAAGGAATTGTTTTCCGATTCTCAACCCAAAAAGGGCAAAGGATATTATTTTTTAATCTTTTAGTATTTTTTTCCTCGGCTTTATTCACTTTTATTGCATAGTTTTGATGGTGTTTTTTTGCGCCAGCTGTATTTATTTGTTTATGAGAGATATGTATTTTGTTGTTGCCTATGTGCTGGCTGAGCCGAATTTTATTACAGAGGGTCATGACGGCTACTCTATTTCAATGGGGAAACTAAAAAGTCTATGGTTGTTCTTATTGCTATATATGTATAGTAATGTTAATATTGTTATAGTAAAAGAATTTGGATTTATTAAATTGTGACGTTGGCTGATTCTGCTGTAGTTTTTTGGGCTAAAAGGGAACGTACTTTTTTCCCAAACTAAACTATTTTCCCTTGGCTAAATTTTCATAGTATAACTAGGTTGATCAAACAATGGCATAAACGAGCAGGTTTTTGTGGTATTATAGTCCTTCGAATGAAAGGGGTGTAAAAGGACAGTGGTTTGAAAGAAAAGATTTGCCAAATAATGTGGTAATTTATTCATGAATCGTGCAAATAACGATTGTTTATCTCTATAACTATACCACTTTAAACTATTTGCCTTAATGAACGATATATCTGTGAGTTTCAAGGGGACAGCGTAACAGCTGACAGTTAAGCGTTATTGAAGACGGAAATCCAAACTTAAGTGCAACATTGTTGAAAAATATTTTAAAAATAACGAAGGGTTGTCGAACAAAATCGTCTTCAGCGATGAGCCTCATTTACATCTTGACCGTTTGGTTAATCTTCAAAATTATCACATTTTGGAGTCAACAAATACACCTTTGACTATTGAGAAACAAAGTCATCAACTAGATTCTGGGACGGAACCCACAGCGAAATATTTTCTTCGATTTTGCTTCTGGTCGGACAATAATAATTAATAGTTCTCTATCGTAATATAAAAGTCTAGTTTTGTTGTTTGTCCAGTGAATGATGTGGCTGTGGACGGAATATGGGTTCATCAAGGCGATACAGCATGCGAAACATCCTGAGGGACCATTCAATCTTGAGTGAAATTTTGGGGGGACTCATTACAACAACTTTGATTGGTTGTTGTTTCCATTGTTTCCTCATATCTGTGGAAAACTTCATGTTCCTCAATACTTGAATATTAATCATTGTGTCCTAGTTTTTAAGTATAATACCAATCAAGATGATTATTAATATTAATCATACGTACAGGTGATGTAAATTATGAAAACCAAGATTTTTATAAGATTGGGGTTTGACATTTCAATGTGAATAGTTGTAAACTAAAAAGAGTATTTGTTTCTATCTTCACCTCTAAAAATATACCTTTTAAGGAGTTCACCCAGGACAGACTATTATTCTATTTGTATCTATTCATTTATATTTGAATCATTGATGTAAAGTCTGTTCCTTGATGTTGGATTCGTTCCTGTTCTGCTAAAGAAAACTCGTTTGAATTTCAGTATCTTATGGTTTCCAATCTAAAGAAAATGATAAGTTTATTTAAAACCGTGTGTTAAAAACTAGACTGGGAAAAAGATTTCATCAGCAATCTAGTCGATCTTGTCACTTAGATAAACATAATTTCAGTCGAATTCGAGTGGCTGACTTTCGCGCCTTTATATTTCAATTGCGATTCTGGACTTGAACAGGACTTCCCCCTTATACGAGTAAATAAATAAATAAAAAAAATAAATAACCATCTTTCGTCTGTGTATATGATCATAGTTAATGTAAGTCGTACGCTGTAAAACACAATTGGTTGAGAACTTAAGTAAAATTTAAAAAAGCGTCAAATTGTCCCCAAAATATTTCAAACACAATCATTGTCTCTATCTCCAAACCGGTCGCTATAAGGATTCTTTCCCTACGATAAGACTATCTGTTCGGGACTGTGTAACAAACGATATTTTTTGTTTCCGAATGTGTTGAAAGAATCTCAGTCAAATTGACAATACACATTAATCACACGAAAATTTAATTTGAAAAACTTTAAATATTGGGGTAACATCTCCAAACCCATTGCTATACGAATTCTATCCCTACAAAACAAATTTTTCTGTGGGACCTTCTACGACAACTTGAGTTTTTTTGAGATTTAACATTTCTAAAAAATGCCAGTCAAATTGGTAATTAATATTAATTATACGTATGTGGGTCAAACTAAATTTGAATGATCTTACATATTCGGGTTATAGTTTCAAACCCCTCGCAAAAGAGTTCCTTCCCTACAAGAAGAATTTGTATCCGGGCCGTTCAAGAAAAGTTGTGTTTATGCTTCAGCTTCAATATTTCTGAAAAAATGTCAGCCAAATTGACAATAAATATTGATCATACGTTGGCTGCTTAAACTAAATTGGAACGACTAAAACGGTTCAAACTAAATTTAAGTGACCTTAAATATTCGGGTTATAGCTCCAAACCCATCGCTAAAGAATTCTTTTCCTACAAGAATAATTTGTGCAAAAGTTGTGTTTTTGCTTCAGCTTATAAATATCTAACAAAATCCCAGTCAAAGTAACAATTGGTTATAGTCATGTGTATGGTGTTAGAAGAGTTGTTTTATATCCAAAACCCGTTGCTCTTAAAATTATTTATCTATACGAATAATTTCTGGTCGGGTCCTTTTAATTCAGATTCAGATAACAAAATCCCAATCAAATTGACAAATTAATATTAATCACATGGTATTATGACTTTAAAACGTGGAAGTTCTCGAGTTCGACTGAAAGCTGTTTAACTACATTTGTTTCGTATTTAATTAAATATTCATAATAGTCATTCTTTCATTTGTTTCTATTTTTTAAATCATTCACAGAGTCGTAAAATTAGAGAACTCCTTCATTAATTTCTAGGCATCAATATTATCTTAAATCATACCAACCGATAACATTTTATTCTCAGTTAATGTGTTCCATACAACTGTGCCTACATTCCTTGCATTTTATGGCCATTATGTATATGTAATGTTAGCATGGCTAAGTGTTTTATTGTTAGCCCCTGGTGGTTCGTGGATGGCGTACATGCAGTTATTGTTTTTATGGATATTTGTTGCTATTGTTGCTGCTGCTAGCCATAACGTTCAACTTCCAACAACTAACAACTACCAACGAACCAACAACTGCCAGCAAATGCAAACAAAATGAAATATTTAAGATAGTTCCACATGACGTATGAGCATTTCCAATTATTTAAAAATTTTTGTTTTTGTGTTGTTGCTGCTCGCACTGTTAGGGGAGGAGAAGAATTTGGTCAAACCGATGGGGATTCAATTTTAATAAAAATTGGCTCGCATTCATAATGGGTTTTTTCGTTTTTCAAATAGTTGGGGTGTATTGTTATTGTTGTGCCAGAAATGTTGTTGTAAAGGGGAAATAATAGAAATTGGGTTAGTTGCCTACAAAAAAATAAAAGAAAACCTCAATAAACTTTTATGACATACAAGTGGTATTTGTTTAAGGGAAAATTGTTGTGCTAATATGGAACTTAAAGTCACTGTAATGATTGACATTTCATCATATTATCTTTGGATACGTATATTTATTGACTCCATGCCGCCTCCGTTCCAAACAATTGATTGGTCATAATCATTAATTACTTTTCTCTATTTGGTTCAGATTGTTGCCTCTGCGGCCTCAGAATTTACCCATCAATTACAACAGATAGTGTATATGACCCTAAGGTATCATTAAATTATTATATATAACACGATTTGGTAATCGTTTTCAGTTTTTGCCTAAACGGATATGCGAGTAGTATACGAATGAATTGTTTGTATTTGATAGTTAGGGATAAAGGACGTAGAAGGTGTGAGTCAGATGGAGTAACAAGGAAAAGGGAAATGCTTAAGCATTTCTACTTTTACAAATACTGTGTATATAAACTGACTATATACCAAGGTACACTAAAGAGTTTTGCATTAAATATTTTCGATTGTTTAAACCTATATAGCTTGTTTAACTATCGAACAACTTTTTACATTGTCAAGCTTCTTATATTGTACGCACTTGAAAGCTGTTATCGTCTGTAATATTACAATACAAATTTGATCTAAACTGTTATCATGAATTGTACCCAAGTGGTAAGATCGATTGTCGTTTGATTTCTGAATTAATGGTAATCATACGTAGTGGATTTCCCTTTATCACTTCTAAGAAAACCCACAACAGTTTAGGAATAGTTGAAGCGTGTTGTCCCCTGTAACGCGTAATATAAATTTAATATTAATTTTTAAAATAACAGTTGCAACAAGGATTCCCATTTGATTTCAGAATCAATAATAATCATACGCAGAGGATATCCCAGGCTAACATATAAGGAAAAACAAACCAGTTTAGAAAATATGAAGAGATTATGCCCAGGAATAGTCGAAACGTTTTGTTACATGCAACGTGTAATAGAAATAACATGAGAATAACATAGAATAACATAAGTAAACAACATAAGTTTATCTTGTGTTTCATAGAGATCACCAGATTTTACTACCTCCTTAAAGCAACGTCAAGTGTCGGAATTGCTTAAGATGTGTATGTGTATAATCTTAACATACTAAATTAATCTGACCTATTTATAGTGAATTGTTTCCAAGCTATAATAAAACAATTTATAAGATTTCAAAATTTAGATTAACCAAAGGTTGAGCTATAATTTGTGTGGTTGGATTCCCGCTCTGACCACTTTTTTTTTCTTCCCACGACGGTCACCTCGCAAAGAGATAGCGACACTATCGGGTAATTCGCATTGAAAAGGCTTCTGTAAAGGCCATTCGGAATCGGTGTCGAACTGTAGTTCCCAATCAGTGAGTGTGAAACTATAAACCACGTATCTGACTGATTGTTAGAAGGTCTCTCCTACCCCTTCATGGGTTGTCATGACAATTTAAACCAATCAATGAGGTTCTAAATATTACTCATACGTCTTGGTGAGGGCGCGGTTAAGGAACATAGGTGCTAGTAAATAATAAATTAATTGTTTCACACAAAGGTTATATTTCTGCGCTGGAATATGTCGTACCAATATTCTTCAAAAAGTATTTCTCCTTTTTTCGAAAGATTTTGCGAAAAATAATTTCATTCCAACAACTAGGCCCCTTTACTGATGAAAGATAATTGGCATATTAATGTTGTAGGCAATTTTCAGTATTATATTTATAAATGTGTGTATATGTATGCGTCTTTTCGATATTCTCTATGCAGACACTTAAATGTTTGTATATATATTTACGATTAACCGATTAATATCAATTATACGCCTCAGTGCATATCATGACAATTAGTTACGGCCATGCGATATTAGTGATGTGTGGGGTCGCTTATTTGCAGAACCGATTCTGTCGAGTCCGGTTCCGAGAAGAACCGGGTATTTGGAGCGGTTCCCGTTCTCCGCTAATTGTTGTCCCAAAGAGGCTTAAGTGTAATCTTTTATTATATGAATATAAAATACATTTGCATACCCTCAAAGGTTAACACTTTTGGTTCCTTTGAAAGCGAGTCCTATTGTTTTGAAACCGTTTGATGGTTGTTTTCAAACCGTTCTTCACTTATTTTACAATAAATATGTTTTTCAATCTTTTTAGAACTGTTTTCGGTTCTTTTTTAGATGGGTTTCGTTCCTTTAAGAACCGTTTTCGGTATTTTAAGAACCATTTTCGTTATTTGGACCCATCTTTCGGTTCATTTGTAACTGCTTTCGGTTCTTTGGGAACCGTTAATCCATTCTTGTTAGAACCGGTCCTATCGGTTCTTGTAAAGAACCGGTTCTTCAGAATCGGTTCCTCAATTCTGTAAATCACTCGACGATACTCAATTGAAATGTTAACTGAAGCTGAAGATTCTGTGAAATTTTTAAAGATAACATTATCGATAAATATTTAAAAGGTCATTAATTGTATCATAAGAATGAGAAAAAAGTAATTAATTTAATTAGACATTTAAAGGGTTTTCATTATGTTTGGAGATATGATGATTACGACAATATTAACTATTGTACATTATTATTAGGTTATAGGTAAATTCGGATTATGGTAAAAACTAAAGCAGAAGGACTTTATGCATTAGAGTCTGTATCTTTTGACAAGAAGTTATCTGTTTTTATTTTCGATATTGTTTTGGCATTCGTATTGCTATATATTCAAGATCGTGAATTAATAATCTTAATATCGCTCTTAATATTATGGAGGCGTCAGCATTACTGTAGCACAATCGCAGAAATTACGTCTGACGATATATATTGATATTGATACACAATTTAAAAAAAAATATTTTAAATTTAATTTTCAAAAATAATCCCTGTGAACAATTTTTGGGAAAGGAAGAAGATCTGTGAGGCGTTTTCCATTTATTTTTAAATATATTTTTTGGGCTTTGATTACTGCCTTTTTGCTTAGTATTCCCAGTTCCGTTTTCCGATTTATCGGGCTTAACATTTTACTTTAATTTGATAATCGTAATTACCTTGACCATTTATATTAATCATACATAGGGTTGTTCATAAATGAAATTTTAATTAATTGAAATAAAATTCTATTAAGACCTTGTTTTTAATATTGTACCCACATTTATTCTATAGAGTGTTCATGGACGCATGCCAAGATTCCAGTCCAGCAGGGCCAGGTGACACCGATATATGCTTGGGTACTTTGAAAAATTCACGATTTTGCATAAGTGCAAGAACTAGGCATTAGATAATTCTTTAATCCTTGCCGACTTCATTGAATCGTATAGTCCTAAAAGGAATTTCAAGAAATGGATTTCAAAGACTCAGAAAAGTAATCTAAGGGTATCATGGAGTACATGCTGGTCGAGATACTGTTAATCTAGGTGCCGTGTGAAGGCTGGGAACTTACGTTTAAATGCTCATGTGGATGTTTTTATATTAAGAAATCGGCGATCAAGTTCCTAGGGTACGCCAATATTAACACGGTGTAATATTTTATTTTAAATGTTTTCAGCTACGTAATTGCACTTTTTTGACTTTTGGTAGTATTAGTAGTAGTCAGTGAGTGAAAACTGCAAAACGCACAGCTCAGTGATTGTGAGAAGTTCTCCCCGGTCCCTTCACGGGATGTAATGGGAAACCATTTATTTATTTATTTAGTTAACCATAAAGAAAATTAAAAACTATTATAAAAATAATATCAATCATACGTCCTCAGTATTCATAGAGGTTTTATTTTAACAAGTTCTTTAAAAGTTAAGATTTATTTAGAAACATATTCAAAGTACCTATGATATGTTTGTTAGAGGAATTTGTATGGATATTCAACTATTCATGTGGTCATAAAATCATAAAATGATGTTATTACTGAAGTTTACCGTCATCAGAACTTTGTTATCGTTTTCTGAGATCTTTATTAACATTCGAGCGTTGTGATAATGTTATCAGGATCCTGTAATCAACATTTTCTTATGATCGTATTGGTTCTCATAATGATGCCTATGATTAACAAAACCAACAGTATACTCGTATCATTACAATATTTTTTTGTTATCAGAGCTTTATTGGCGTTCTTGAAATTCCTTGTTAAATAATAATTTTATTTATGTTATCCTTATTACAATTCAACAGACATCATCATTTGCTATTAGCTTATGGATGTCGTCATCATTAATATGTTAATCAATATAATCATCTACATTGTTGCAATAATCCACAAAGTCATATCATCATCATTCATCAAGGGAGTTAGTGTTATCATATGCTTAAAAAATAGATCGATTGATTGCCTGCCAGACTGACTGTTTTGAATAAGAGACTCTACCAAAAGTGTTGCTTGAGTCGCTGATAGAAATCCATTCATACATTTCCCGAAACTCGTTTCCCAAAAAAAAAAATCACAAACAATTCCCCTCCAATTCTTATTTTCAATATTCTGGTTTTCATTCCCCTAGCTGGAGTTTTCTATTAAAACGGTTATGGGAAATCTTTCTACTCCATCGCCAAAAATCACCAATACTACAATTCGAGAAGCTCCACAAGGGTTTCGCTTTTAAAAATGCTTCCTTGCCTTTTCTCTATCTGTGCTGAGGACATGGGTATGAATATAAATTTGTATGAGTTTTGAATACTGGCCGTAAGCTATTTTTTATTTAAGGGACCCCCATAGCAAATGGTTGCGAGTGTCTGCCGGCATCTGTATGCTCGAAAACGTAAATCTTTATATACAACTACATATGCGTACACGTATCCTTGCACACACAGAAACATGCTGGCATATCCCTTTGATGTATGTGCTTATTTTCCCATATTTGGAATTTTTTTTCAATCGAGTTCAATACTTTTGGGGTACCGGGTTTTTTGTATTTAATCTTTGGCTTCTCTTGATTTGAACCCTTAAGATTGAAAGAAAAACTGTGTTAAAGTCATAACTTTAAATACTAAATTTTAAGTGATTCCACCCACATAGTATGGCAGTTGCAGAGAATGTAGAGATTTAAATTAGTCATACGTGCTTAATATTCCCAGCGATTGCATTTTGAAGGAGCATTTATGCTGAATTACTACATGAATGTTATTGCTTTTAGGTGATAAAAATACATTAAAAATTATTATTGATGGGACATGGGCCTGACTGTGAAGGTAGTAATTTTCCGGAGTGACCAGAAATGAGTCCTTCTTAGGGCAATCCAAGCAGCTCACTACTTTCGGTCCCAGATTAAGTATGTAATGAAAATAAATATTAGTCATACGTATTGCTGCTCCATTTAGTATAGTTTTCAATTCAATATTTATTATTCGCAACCCTTTCAATACATTTAAGATATTTGAAATATTTGTTGAATTATTTTGGTTGGTTTTGGTAAATTGAAAATACCAGCGGCTTTGACTGGGTATTCAAGATTTGTTAAATATATTTAAAATATATTTAATATATTATATTATATTAATTAATATATATGTTTAAATATTTTATAAATCTTGAAAAACAGTCAAATCCATAGGAGTTTTAATATTTTTTATTACCTCGAGCCAAACTAATATTCATCAGTTCCAACCATTTTAATAAAGTTATGATATTTTAAACATGGTTACTTTAAAGCTAAATGTAATAAAATGTATATTTAGACATGCGGTAAACATTTTGAGAATTCGAAATAAATGAAGCCGCTTCCTAATTTGCGCTTTGGTACGATATAAAGGAAATAGATATTAATCATACGCATCTCGGTTATTTTTTGCATAGCTACCCATTCATTATTCATCATTCGCAACCGTCTTAATAAATGTAGAACACTTCACCCACAGGAGTCGATATAATTAAACTAAATGTTAATCATAAGTAATATTGTTCTTTTTTGTATAGGTTTCTATTCAATGTTGATCATTCGCAACCATCTCAATAACCAATCTCTTAATAAATGTATAATGTTTCGCCCAGAGGTTTCGAAATAATGAAGTAATATCAATCAAATGTTTTTATTTTTTATTATTTTTTAATAGTTTCGTATTTAATATTCATGATTCGTAACCTTATAATCTTTTAAAGATGCTTATTATAAACTTAAATGAAACAATATTAAAATGCCAACATGCATTGAACATTCAACGAATTGAAAGGGACAGCTACTTCTTAATTTGTCCTTAAATTCGATATAAAGAATACAATTGTTAATTATACCCCTTGCGGTTGCTCTGAGTATAGTTTCATATGTTATAATCATCATTCGCAACCATCTTAATAAATTTATAGTATTTTGTCCGTAGCTGCCGATATAATGTAGTACATATTAATCATACGCATTACTGCCCTATTTTGATTAGTTTCGTATTCAATATTCATCATTCGCAACCGTCTTCACAAATTTATAATGTGTTTTAAATATCAATAACACGCGGTATTGTACCTATTTGTATAGATTTCTATATAAAATTCATTATTCGCAACTACTTAAATAAATTTATAATAATTTAAAGATTCTTATTATAAACTTAAATTAACAAATATTTAAATATCAACATGCATTGACTAATATTTCGATGTAAAGACAATATATAGTAATCATACTCATTACGGGTTTGTGTATAGTTTCCTACGAAATGGACATAATTCGAATCCATTCTAATACATTTATAATATTTCGCCCACTGGTTTCGATATAATGCAAATAAATAGTAATCATACACATTAGGACTGCTTTTAGTATAGATTTCTATTTAATATTCGTTATTCGCAATAATTTTAAAAATGTTATGATATTTGAAATATGATTATTTTAAATTTAAATGTAACAGAAATTATATGCCGATTATAAACATTCTGAGAATTCGAAAGGAACGAAGCAGCTTCCTATTTTGCTCTTTAGTACGATATAAAAAAAGTAGATATTAGTCATACGTATTCTGGTTGCCTTTTGAATAGTTGCGTATTCACTTATCATCATTTGCAACCGTCTTAATAAATGTAAAATTTTACCCACAGGTGTCTATATAATGATAGTAAATATTATTCATGTGTAATATTGTTCCTATACAAGTTTTCTATTCAATATTCATCATTCGCAACCATCTCAATAAATTTATAATGTGTTCTAAATATCAATAACATGCAATATTATCTTTAATATTCATTAGTCGCTTATTATAAAATTGAATGAGATAATATTTTGATGTCGTCAGGCATTGAACATTCAAAGAATTGAAAATAAATAAATCCGCATCCCATTTGACACTTTAATTTGATATAAAGTAAATAGATGTTAATCATACGCATCCCACTTGGTTTTGGTATAGTTTCTTATTCAATACTCATCATTCGCAACCATGTCCAAAAATGTGCATTGATTTTGAAATAAAATGATCTCCCTTGTCAAATTGAGGCCATTAAGCAAATCATTGCCTTAAGTATTTAGTTGAAAATCAGAAAATTTTGCTTCATTTAAACCGCCTAATGAAAATGAAGAACCAATTCTGCGAAATTTAATTATACACCATAAAATTAAGACATAGACAGCCAGAATATAAAATCCGCAGGCAGACAAACGGAATATAAAATAGAAATCCCATCCTATCATTTCTGCTTTTCAGTAGCAATATAATTAATTTTATGACGAAGTTTTTTGACGTCATTACATTAAATATTCAAAATTTTGTTTTTGCCATCATTTGTTTTTGTTTTGTGATAATAAAAATTTATATCTAACAATTTTATTGAATTCCCTGCAGATAGAAGAACAAACAGAACAAAATGAAAAGCAAAAGCTAAAAGTTCAACCAACGAAAACCAAACACCGGCGGGGAAATACAAATGGAAACGTCAACATTTGGTTTCTAGATGAAGTGTATGTAGATAAGCGCCAGATTTGTGTGTATGGATGTAAGGACTTTCGTCGAGAGTATGTGTGTAGACAATTTGATTTGTAAAGGTGTTGGTACGTGAGAGAGAGCCTAAGTGCCTATGTGTCTGCGAGTCTGTCAGCCATTTCTAACCGCCCTCCTCTCTTTCTGTATATTGTGTACTTTCAATTGAAACAATAAATTATAATATCTTTCATTTGTTTTCTTTTGTTACAAATTGATTTGTATGCTAATGCCATTAGCATAATTTCAAAAAAACATGTTGCTTCTTCTGTTCTCGTGTCTTGGCTGGAAGGGAATTGAACGAAATGAAGCCATGGCAAAACGCGGATTTCTTGAGCACACCTTTGCAATGGAAAACAATTTATTTCATTCATTGTATGGTATTTTATCAGGAAAATGTGAAACAGGATAACGCACCAAAGTACGAGATTTTGTCAAGCCAAGACACATATGTGCCTGAAATATTTATGAAATTTGTGGAATTTTATTGTTTACCTAATCAGCGCATTCTGTGGGCGAAACAAAGTAGTATGAGAAGGAAACATATTTTTCAATTTTTTTTTTGATTGGACGTGCGTGGTATTTTTTGAAGTCCTTTGATTTTTGGTGGCGCCAGAGCCTATGTGAATTTATAAACAAACCTTCACATTCCATGCGCATAGACGTATAAATATTTTGGAACACAATAAACATATTCACACAATCGACATTTAATACAATAGGTGGGATAGATGTGCTACAGTAGGGTTCAAAAATCAGTCAGTGATGAAGATGTGAGCAATGAAACAACATTGAGATAACATTTTGCAAAAGTATTTGGACCGAGCATTTTTTGATATTGAAAGAGTAAGTCAGAACGCGTTTCCTTCAGCGGTTGACGTAAATAATTCCAACGATTCTAACTACATGCATTGAACATTCAATGAATTGATAGAGGAAAGCTACTGCGTGCATTGAACATTCAACGAATTGATAGAGGAAAGCTACTTCTTAGGTTACCCTTTAATTCGATATAAAAAAGAAAATTATTAATTATACGCCTTGCGGTTGCTTTAAGTATAGTGTCGTATGTTATAGTTATCATTTGCAACCATCTGAATAAATTTAAAATGATTCGTCCGCAGGTGCCGATATAATGAAACTAAATATTAATCATACGCAATATTGCACCTTTTTGATTTGTTTCGTATTCAATATTCATCATTCGCAACCGTCTTCATCAATTTATAATGTGTTTTAAATATTAATAACACGCGGTAAGAAAAATCTGTGGCCTCGTAGAAGAAGTTATCATAATTATTATTCTAACATTAGCCAATACTCAGGGTATTATAAATGCAATGCATTGTATCAGTCATTGTATTGCCGTTTGATTAATGCAGGAAATATACTAGCTGGAATCATATTCCACATACGATCTGTGTGGTCAAATGCAAAAAGAAAATGGTGCCCCATAAAATCCCATGAAGGGATTGGGGAGAGCTTCACACAATCAGTGAGATGTGCGCTTTCTAGTTTTACACTCACTGATTGCGATCTACAGTTTTTACACCGGTACAAATCCAATACTTTATATCCAAAACTATTCCATCTGGCGGCCGGCTAATATCAGGCGGTCAACCGGATGACATGAATAAATTCCGTAATCTCTGGCACAAAGTCATGTATCTTAAAAAGAAAACTTTCCATGGAAATGCCTATAGAAAAGCAGCTGAAATTCTGACTATTTACCAAGCAGATAATAGAGTTGGCTATGTTGATATCCCTTCATCAAGATCGTCGCAATCCTGTGATAAACTTATGGGCACAATCGAAAAATATAAGAGTTACACTCCACGTTTGTCCGCTCTTAAAGTTATGTATTTACTAAAACATTCCGATGAAATAAAGAGTCTCCTACATCGCTTCAATTGCCTGCATTTTCGTGTTCTCGTTTAAAGAAACTTCCTCATTTGTACAGCCCTTCACTAAGTGTAATACTAGACAGTCTTCAAAATGCTGATGGAAACATTGTTGCTTGTACGGATGACGTGGCAATATTAGAGTCAGTATCTCGGTACCCACAGTGATATAGTCCAGGGTAACCGATATACTTTTTGGACGTATAATTCTAAATCCGGCCAAGCACAATATGGACCTTTTCACTCGAAGGTTTTGAAAACGGAAGTCATCCCAATTATTTCAATCATACCTATATAGTTTTTGTAAAGCAATAAGAATAAATAAGACCGCCATCTGTTGGATTCACCGGCATCGACATTACAATGACGCCATCTTATGGACAATAGCAGCAACTCAAAATCAGCTGATATACAAAGCTACTATAATAGTGATTGTGAAGCGCTTCTCACCACCAGTGAGTTGTGCAATTTCTAGTTCTACACTCACTGATTTTGACCTACAGTTTTACACCCGTTGCGAACGGTGTTTCTAGAAGCCTTTTCCTGGCTAAGTACTCGACAGTGTCGCCGTCACTAAGCGCGATGACCGCCGTTGCAAGAAATGTAAGGTGGTCAGAGCACGGATCTCATGCACAAGATCCGCGCATATTACCATTGCACCACCGACGGCCACGAATAATAGCAGCTACCAACTGGGCACTCGGGACGATTCGGTTTCCAGCATAATGCAAGTAGGAAAGTAGACACCCTGTTTGGGAAATCTAATTCAAAACATAGATATCTTTGTATCCCGTAGATAGTTTGACTCTTAGAAGGGACGCATTCCAGACAATAGAATATGTTTATGTATCTACACTGATTTTACTAAGCTATATGGTAAAGTAGGTTTAGAACTTTAGAGCTGAATCTAAACCTTGCACGAAGGCTACCAGACCACTGTGGAGGGTTTAGGCTCAATTCATGGCAATTGAAGAACTAGTATCCTAGCGTAACGTCACCACCGCCATGGGCAGCAATGTCTACCATCATAGTCAGACTGCTTAAATCGCTGCAGTCTGTATTCATGACTGAAAATTGAGCGAATAACTGCCGCGAATCTGTAAATGAGACGTCCAAGTACTTTGACGTCGATAAGGTGGATAGTTAGCGGACACAGGAACATTTTCCTACCCACAGAAACACCAAACCACTCAGCTAAACAAATATCAAAAAACCGCTAATACTCTGCAATATTGTAACTGACTCCATATATATGCCACCATTCACTGTACAAGACGAACGGCAATGATTTCATTAAGATATAAAATAAAAAATGAGATACAGACTCCACCTGAAATAATAAATTCTCTTCTACGAACACGTTGAAAAAACGTTTAAACACCTATACACAGACAAATAGGTAATGCGAAGAAATATCCACAGGCATCGAACCGAAACGCGAAATCGAAAAGCATTTTCAATTGCCAACATGAATTGCCACCACTTTCTTGCGCGTTGGTTGATGTTACACTGACTTTATTATTACATATAAATTTACTTTAATTGCATAAATTCATTAAGTATATTTGAATTTACAGTACGCACTATCTAATATTATTTTTGGTCCTCGACTGTAGTCCTGCCGGTGACCTCCGACATCTAGTTTTCATAATTGAACTTGTGAGATTCTTGAGATGATCAAACTTCATACCTCAACTTCCTTCCAAAATTTTTCAGAATTGTTAAAATTGCCAACTTATCTCACCTACTGTAAACATGTTTTATTGTTACAACAAAAATCAAGGATTTTGATTTAAACATTCACGTATGTCTGAAGAGGCTCGTGTCGACAGTATTGTGTACGTGTTTGGTGAAGTATATAGGGGCAAACATACACACGCACACACATCCACACACACACACACACACACACACATATGTGCCTAGCTTAATCTGAAATATGTGTCTGTAAGCCAAAATACTTGTATGATTTGGTATGTGTTTGTGTTATAGGGTACCCAGATAGTAATGATGCTTTCTCCAATTGTTATAGTTCAGAAGCTGTTACAGTTATCGATACCAATCGGCTATTGGAATACTCAGTAATATTTGTCATTTTGTCATACATCTTTTTACGCCTGACGACGTTGTAGCCGTTGAATCCTCCTGGTGGAAGAAGGTGACTGAAGAAGAAACTGACTTTTCAAAAACAATATTTTCCTTCTTTCACATATCTGGATTATAAAAAATTAAAAAAAAATTTTAAATTTAATTTTAATAATTCAAATATCAGATGCTGACTTTTTTTTTATCTAAAACAAAATCAGATACCATGGAACCATTAAAAGAAGGAAAATATTGTTTTTGAAAGAAGTGAGTTAACACACTCTTTCACCAGGGACTTCAATTATTAAAAAATACTATCGACATTTTTGGCTTTGTAGTAAAGACGCAACGTGAACTTCGTCGTCAGACCGGTATTCGTCATGCCTTCAATGCGCAGACGATTCTTTACTCCGTGTACAACTTTGAGCATGAATACACTCTTTTGTACCTTGCTGGCTACCCGATAGAGATTGATTCGAAGTGAAAGAAACATATCTAAAAATAGGGGGTAGTTTCGAAAAGGACCCAGAAATGTTGATTCCGCGCCGATCACCTGAATGGGGCAACCGGCAAATTTTACAGTTGAATTTGAGCCTGTATTCTTATAACATTGTACTGGCGCAAGAATTGAAGCCGGGCGACTATAGATAATGCAGTGAATTTTCTAACTGGGGGCTGGAAATATTGGCCGGGATCCGAATTTTGACCAAAAACCATCTTCTAGGGTGAGGCCCATTTTTGGCCCAGCGGCTATGTCAATAGGCAAAATTTCCAGTATTAGAGCAAACAAAATCTACAAAGATTTGGCCAAGCATTACTCCATCCACAACGTATGACTGTTTGGTGCGTTTTATGGCATGACGGCATCATCAGAGCTTATTCATACATTTTTATATTATTATTCTTGGTCTTGTCTTGAGCATACTATATCTCTACAAATAGAGATACAGTTTTTTGAAAAAGAAGTTTTGCAAAATGCATCCTCATGATTCCTGGCAAACCACATAGTTATTTCAAATCTAGCCACAGATCTTCATCAGCGGTTGTTTGGAATGCTGATTTTTAAATTTCATCAAACTAAATGCAAACGAAAATTGACATCAATTGAGAATGCATCACTATGCAAGTGTTCGAAAAATATCACAATCAAAACACACACGAATACATTTGCAATAGACTTCTTTCCATCTCCAGAGAACCATCGGTCCCCATTAGAAATGACTTTTGTTGTTGCCAAAAACGCAACCCAATTTTTACGGGCAATAACAATTGCCTGCAGTTTCGTCAGGGATGATTTTGATTTATTCCGCATTTTTATTGGGAAGCTCAAGACCATTCTATATCTCTATAAATAGAGATATAGTTTTTTGGTAAAGAGGTTTCAGAAATCATTTCATTCAGAAATGAATGAAGATTTGATATACGGTTTCCCAGGAATCATAAGGATGCATTTGCAAAACTTATTTTTTTAAAAACTGGTCTTGAGCTTGAATAATAAAATAAAAAAGTACCAATAAAAAGGCAGAATAAATATAAATCATCCCTGGAAACCTTATTTCTTTTGAAATGACGAACGAAGTAGGCATCGTTACCGTCAACAGTTCGATATATCGGAACAGGCGACGCAACGCTCGACATTGTGAAGGAAAAGTTTGTCGACTGAGCCATGTCAGGGCAAATGTTCATCATTTGGGCGCCGCGATCATGCAACTTCATACTTCCATGGTTATCGATTTGCGATCATTTTCGCTGGGGCTACATCAAGTTCATGGTTTACTCTAACAAGTCAAAGACTTTGGACGAGCTTGATGCCAATATTCGAAAGGCTATTACAGGAAAAATGGTGGCCGTCGGTGGTGCAATGGTTAGTGTGCGCGGCTCTTGTACATGAGATCCTGGGTTCGAACCCTGCTCTGACCGCCTTCAAGTTTCTTTCGACGACGGTCACCTCGCATAGTGACGGCG
Source organism: Phaonia tiefii (assembly GCA_963931995.1). Lineage (NCBI taxonomy): Eukaryota > Metazoa > Arthropoda > Insecta > Diptera > Muscidae > Phaonia > Phaonia tiefii. The sequence continues at coordinate 281,531,909 of OZ008369.1, forward strand.
ACACTATCGAGTATCTAGCCATGAAAACGCTTCTCAAATTACCGTTCGGAATCGGTGTAAAACTGTAGGTCCCAAACGGTGAGTGAAAACTGAAAAGCGCACAGCTCAGTGATTGTGAGAAGTTCTCCCCAGTCCCTTCATGGGATGTAATGGGAAACCATTTATTTTATTTTTTTTATTACAGGAAAAATGCCGCATATATTGGACCGACCGCTTGAGGCACTGCCAACAAAGCCAAGGCAGCCATTTGAATGATGTGGTCATATATATACTGACACAAATGAAGCTTCAAAAGGAACCCAGAGTTACTTTGATATCTCACACCGTTGTTGCATTTGTTTCAATTTAGTTTCCTATCGTTCTAATCTGGCCACCCTTTATGCCATATTCCAACGAATAAAAGATAAATGTGTGAAATTTAATATGCCATATTTGTATTTTGGTTTGTTGTTTTTTGCTCTACTTTTTTTGCTGCTGTTATTGTTGGTGTTGTAATCTCTTATCTTATACATCGGCATTCATTTGTCTCCCAGGTTCGGGAGGGTTTTTTATGTGTGAGTGTGGGATATAACAATAATTTCCAAATACCTTCATATATACATGATATTATATTCTGTTTGGTATGTGAGGGAAAAGGAAATTGTGATTGTTACGAAAAGTGTAAAATTTCCCTCAAAATCAACTTCACATTAACTCCAGAGATTTCACATGCACATACGTGAAAGACTTATGAGGTTAGCTGAATATGTGAAAGCATTAGAGTGGCTCGATTGTCATTATAATGTTTGCGGGTCCTCACTTTCATTTTGTATTTTCTTTGCCAAAATTTATACTAAAAAATTTGTACCAAAAATCTGCAATATTCAGAGTCAATAAATTTAAAAAAATAATTAAAGTTACATCCCAGTTGGTAGTTTCCAATTGACATCATCAATTACAAAGAGTTACATGATGATATTCTATTTGTCGAAACCATTAATAGTGTCTTGTCCTCGTCTACTGCCAAACCCACTTTTGTTGATTGTTTATCAATTTTCGAATTTACTGCAGTAACTTCTCTCACAGATTTCGACCAATGATGTCTAAATTATCAGCGTACGCTAGCTACATGAGACTTTTCCTCCTCATAGTTTTATTCGTGTTGACTGCAGCTTTCCTCACGATGATCTTAATTAACGTGTTGAAGAGATAGCATGATTGGTTGTCGCCCTGCCTGAGGTCTCGCCACGTATTAAATGATTCGGTGAGATCTTTACCAATGTTTATTGAGGATTTCTCTACAAAGCCATGGCAGGTTAGCAGGAATACCAAGCTCCGACATACCTTGGTACAGTTTTTCCAATATTGGGCTATCGAAGGCAGCCTTATAATCTGCAAAGTGGCGGTAGGCGTCGATGTGCTTTTCGCCGGTTTTCTCTAGGATTTCTCTAGGTCGATAGTTGAGTTTCCAGGCCAAAAGCCACACTCATACGATCCTATCGGGTCTGCAATGAACGGCTTTAGTCTTTCGCAATTTACGCTCGAGACGATTTTGTATGCCAAGGATAAAAAGCTTATACCACGATAGTTTGTACATATTCTCTGGTCGGCTTTTTTGAAAACATCCCCCAGTGCGCTAAGACTCCAATCGTAGGTCATGAGTCTTTCGATTTCATAGCCGCCAGCCTTACACACTTCAGCCGGTAGTCTATCATCTGTGTTGTTCCCAAGCCGGTAAATTGCAGTTCAATCACTTTGGCTAGGAGGGGGAAATCGACTCCATCGACCTGTATGTGCTTGGTACCCTCATATATATATTGAAGTGTCCTGGGACTAGGACAGCAGAGAAGTGACTGCTCCATATTTCCAACATTCTCTGCACGTCTGTGAGCAGATTCCCATCTTTATCTCTACAAAAGGGGGGGGCTCTAATCCATTGCCATTGGTTTGGCTTTGTACCTTTTGGTAGGATTTACGGACCTCAATATTTCTCCTGTAAGATTAAATTTGTTGACTCTCACGCTTTCCCAAAATCCAGGTTTCACTCTTAAACAAACAGGTTTCATTTCTCCTCTTCTCCTTATACCGGCCCGGCGGAGCTCGTGTTGCATCTGACTGAAGCATTGCCATACGTGCAGCGTTCTTTTCATCAGTTTGCATGCGACACTCGTCATTGTACCATAACATAACATGGTGTCCCATAACATCCCATGAAGGGATTGGGGAGACATTCTCACAGCCAGTAGGATGTGCGCTTTCTAGTTTAAACTCACTGATTGGGACCTACAGTTTTACTCTGGGTCCGAACGATATTTTGAGAAGCTTTTCATGGCTAAGTACCCGATATTGTCGCCAACGCTAAGCGAGGTGACCGTCGTCGAAAGAAATGTAAGATGGCCTGAGCAGGGATCGAGCCCACGTTCTCATGTACAAGAGCCTCGCACACTAACCATTGCACCACCGACAGCCATTGTACCATGCTTTGTCTTTATTGAGGGTTATGTTGTTTATAATCAAGGATGGTCTCGGCAGCAGTTTTCATGGAGTGTGAAATGTACTTCTACTGCGCTTCAGGATAATGAGGCGAGAGTGCTTTCTACGTCAGTATCTCAGTGAGATTAGCTGCATAGGCCGTGACGATCTCTGGTTATTGCCGCTTTCCGATGTCAAGCTTTCTCTATGTCTAGTTTACGACGACTTTAGCTCTTCTTATCCTTGTGTGAACCTTTGCCTCAACCACGTATTGATTGGTACCGATGTTAGCTCCTCGAATCACACGTATGACCACGGCACTAATACAGTGCCGTCCATCAATAACCAAGTGATCAACCTGGATTTTTTAGCCTTGTGGGTCTCTTTACGTTGGAACAGTATCATTCTGTTAAACGAAGCGGTGGCGTAAAGACTGCATTTACCGATGGTTGTTTGAGAGACATTTTCCCTGCCGGCTTTAGCATTGAAATCATCTAGAACAATCTTATTGTCATGGCCAGGGCAGCGGTCCAATGTTTCTTCTAGGCACTCATAGATTATGTCCTGGCTGTCATCGTCTTTTGATTCTATTGGGGCATGCACACAAATTAGCAAGATATTAAAGTAAATCCCTTTTATGATGTCGGCCTTATAATTCTCGAAGGCTTCTGCAAATGGCAGTGGTACCGTATCTGTATAGTTTAATAATATTCCAAGTGCATGTCCATAAATCGTGGTCCTTATAACGGTTGCGGGGGTCAACAAATAGGAGGTGTAGGTTCTCATTTCATATTTTTATTGCCAATATATCGCTGGCGGAAGGCAAGCCCAGTCCACCGTGGTTTTGAATTTGACCTACTGCCAGGAGGATTATATTTCAGCCGTCCATTATGGATCAGACGCCGACCAGAATGCAATGTATCGAAATTGAATTTTTTGTTTCTTTACTCTTGATGCGCTATGTTTGTTCATCCACCTCCAAAGGTGTTATGTCCACTTGTTCGAAAGGCTTCAATGACAAGGGTCACTTATTTAACCTGAGACGTATCAGTGACCACCTTACATTTCTGGCTGGCTATCGAATATTTAGCCACGAAAAAGCGTCACAAAATACCGTTCCGAACCGGTGAAAAGCTATAGTTCCATATTAAAGAGTGAAAAATTAGAAAGCGCACATCTTACTGGTTGTGAGAATCACTCCGCAGTCCCTTCAAGGGATGTTATTGGAAAATATTTATTATTTTTTGTATCACTGATCACATAATCAATCAAGCTGCTCCTTCATTTCGCCTTCTCACTCTAGCTAGCTAAGGGATGGCTCCGATAAAGCCATTATTTCATAGTTGTAGATAGTAGTGCGCTACTTGGACTTCCCTATAAAGTAATTATTTCTGGCCACTCCAAAATTAATGGCTATCAGAAACTTTCCACCTCCACGGTCAGCCCCACGTCCCCTTACATTAAGGGAGGAAATTCGACAGAACTCGTACTGGCCGTGCTAGTGTGGTCCAAAGATAAGTCTATTTACCTAAAGGAATAGAATTATGTCGCATTTGTCGGTATAAAGGATGCTTTCAACAATTTCTGACCGGGGTCTATAAAAGCGGCTCTATCGGGACTTTATGTTGGACAGGGGATCATTAATTTGATCTATCATAGCCTCTTGTCTGGGTCACAGGACTTTAACTGGAAATGTGAATAGATGGACACTCCAAGGGCGAGTCTTATCACCACTTCTCTGGCATTTAGCACTGGATCATGTTTTGCTAGATCTAAAGGGACCAGGTTCCACCGTCGTAGCATATGCTAACGACCTGTTAAATTCAGTGTAGGAAAAATACCCTTCTACTTGCAGAGTTGTGTTTCAGGGCTTAATCAGCGGATTGTCTAAGTGGACTACGGACAAATGGACTGGTTGTAAGTCCACAGATGATGGAGAAATTTTTGTCAAGAATCATAGCTAGAAATTATATCTAGCTATGATTCTTGACAGAAACCATAGTTTCAAGTAAAACACTATGGACATGATCAGTACAGCTACAGTGGCCCTACATTGTTGTAGTTGTTGTACTAACTCATTCTCTATAGAACTTCCAAATCGAAGATATTTGTTTTTATGTGAAGTATCCTAATTGGGAGCGTCGAAACGTATAAGCAATTTTATTTTATAATGAATTCGGGCACCCTTACGTATAACAGTTATGTAATATATGAAACATATCCAACTAAAATAACATTCCAGTAAATCCCTGCGAGGGACTGGAGACAGCCTTTCACAATTAATGAGCTGACAGTCTTAAGGGTTTCTTCTCATACCAGGTTTTTAAATGATATCTGCATAAAATGGTAGTACAGTGGAATACGACCACCGAGAAATTAACAAAAACGAGCCTCACTAGAGCATCCTCGAACACAGTTGAGGAAACATAGTACACACATGCATCTATCATCGTGCGTGTATTTATCATTTTGATTTACTGCTTTTTTTGTATATGGAATAGGAGTTTTGGAACATCATTGGGAAAGAAAAATGGGGCTGTTTCTTATCGCTAATGATAAGAAGTGACAGTTTTGTGATTTAATACTTTTAACTTTTGACACTTTGTGCTGGGAAATCTTCATCAACTTTTTTTGATATATTTATGAAATTAATAATTTCTGTCATCTTTAGCGAACAAATGATTACATTTAAATTAGCATCAAATAAATGTTCCCTTACTTAACGTGATAGTGTTGTATTTTGAAACAAATGGTATTTTGTGAGGAGTTTGAATAATCGTAAATGGGTTTTAAATAAATAATGGAATGTTTTCAAATTCAATCTCCAAGTAGTTAATTAAATCTCCAGTAGTCCAAATAGAAGCAACTGGATCTATCCTATTTGTTTGGGTTTCTTTCATATAATTTCAGACTGGGTTTCTGTTTTGTTCAGTTTCCGATTTAGATTACGATTCAGATTTAGATTCAAACTCAGACTGAAATTCCATTGAGATTCAGATTCAGACTCAGATTCCGATACGGGATTCAGATTCAAATTCGGCCTCAGTTTCAGATTCTGATTCAGATTGAGATTCAGATTCGGATTCAGATTCAGACTCAGACTCAAATACAGATTCAGATTTAGATTCCGCTTCAGTTTCGAATTGAGATTCTGATTCAAGTTCAGATTCCGATTCGGATTTAGATTCACACTCAGATTCAAATTCAGACTCAGACTCTGATTCAGATTCGGATCCAGATACCGATTCAGACTCATGTTTAGATTTTGATTCCGAATCAAATTCACATTCAAATTCTGATTCAGATCCAGATTCGGATTCAGGTCCAGATTCCGATTCGGATTTAAATTCAGATTCAGATTCAAGTTCGGATTCCGATCCAGATACCGATTCAGATTCAGATTTAGATTTTGATTCCGAATCAAATTCACATTCAGATTCTGATTCAGATTCAGATTCGGATTCAAGTCCAGATTCCGATTCGGATTCAAATTCAGATTTCGATTCGGATTCGGATTCAGATTTAGATTCCGATTCCGATTTAGATTCAGATTTAGATTTTGATTCAGAATCAAATTCACATTCACATTCAGATTCTGATTCAGTTCAGGTTCCGATTCGTATTCAGATTAAGATTCAGATTCAGACTCAAACTCAGACTCAGATATTAATTCAGATTTAGATTCCCATTCCGATTCAGATCCAGATTCGGACTCAAGTTCAGGCTCCGATTCGGATTCAGATTCAAATTCAGACCCAGATTCAGACTTAGACTCAGACTCAGACTTAGATTCCGAATACGATTCAGATTCTGGTTCAGGTCCAGATTCCGATTAAAATTTTGATTCACACTCAGATTCTGATTTAGATCCAGATTCCGTTTCAGATCCAGACTCGGATTCAGATTCCGATTCCAATTCAAGTTCAGATTCCGATTCGGACACAGATTCAGACTCAGACTCAGATGACTCAGATTCAGATTAAGATACAGATTCAGATTCCAATTTAAATTCAGGTGTAGCGTCAGTTTGAACTTCAGCTTTAGTTTAAGTTTTAGATGTTGCTTCAGTCCTAGTCTCAGTTTCAGTATCAGGTTCTGTTTTAGTTTCTTTTTCTTTTTCACTTTCGCTTTCAGTTTCTTATTTCTTGTGGTTTCCTTCATATCATCAAAGCTTTAATACGTGATTCAGAGTCATATTCGGATTCAGAGTCATATTCAGATTCAGAACCCGATTCAAATTAATGTTCAGATTTAGGTGTATCTTCAACTTCAGCTTAATCTTAGGATTCTCTTTCATTTTCAGATCAAGTGGTTGCTTCAGCTTCAGTTTCTCTTCTTGTTTCAGTTTCAATTCCTGTTTCAGTTTCAGTTTTAGCTTCCTTTTCAGTTCCAATTTCTGTTTCAATTTCAGTTACAGTTACAGTTTCAGTTTCAGTTCCAGTTTCAGTTTCAGTTTCTGTTTCTGTTACTGTTTCAATTTAAATTTCAGTTTCCCATTCAATTTCTGTTTCTCTTCTTGTTTCAGTTTCAGTTCCAGTATCAATTTCGGTTTCAGTTAAATTTTCTATTTAAGTCTCAGTTTCCTTTTCAGTTCCAATTTCAGATTCAGTTTCTCTTTCAGTTTCAGTTTCAGTTCCAGTTTCAGTTTTAGTTCCAGTTTCAGTTTTATTTTCCTTTCAGTTTCAATTTCCCTTTCAGTTTCAATTTCGGTTTCAGTTTAAGTTTCAGTTTAGTTTTCAGTTCCAATTTCAGTTTCAGCTTCAGTATCAGTATCAGTATCGGTATCAGTTTCAGTTTCCCTTTCAGTTTCAGTTTCCCTTCAGTTTCAGTTTCCCTTTCAGTTTCAGTTTCAATTTCAGTTTCAGTTTTACTTTCACTTTCAATTTCAAATTCTAGTTCAATTTCAGTTTCAGTGTAAGTTTACCTTTCAGTTCATGTTTCGCTTTCAGTTTCAGTCGCAGTTGCAGGTTCAGTTTCAGTTTCAGTATTAATTTCAGTTTCAGTTGCAGGTTCTGGTACGGTTTCAGTTTCTGCATCAATTTCAATTTCAGTGTCAGTCTCCCTTTCAATTTCGCCTTCAGTTTCAAATTTAATTTCAATTTCGATTGCAGTTTATGTTTCAGTTTCAGATTCAGATTCAGATTCGCTTTCAGTTTCGGTGTCCCTTTCAGTTTCAGTTTCAATTACAGATTCAGTTTTACCTTCAATTACAATTTCAGTTTTTCTTTCAAATTCAAGTTCAAGTACAGATTCAGTTTCAGTGTAAGTTTCCTTTTCAGTAAAGTTTCCTCTTCAGTTTCAGTTTCAGCCACATTTGCATGTTCAGTTTCACTTTTACTTTCAGTTTTAGTTTCAGTTTCAGTTACAGTTACAGTGGCGGGATCAGGTACAGTTTTAGTTTCAGTTTCGTTTTCATTTTTATTTTAATTTTAATTTTTAGTTTCAGTTTCAATTTTAGTTTCTATCGCAGTGTCAATTTCAATTTCTGCTTCAGTTTCACTTTCAAATTTAATTTTAACTCAATTAAATAGCAATGCTTGACAATTGTTCACCATCCCTGCATATGAATACATTTTAGATCCTTTAAAAGTTCTAACACGTTCTGCTCTTGCAATTTCCCCCAGCCTGAATGCTGATTGATAAACCTCCTTATATTCTACACAAAATTCAACAAATTTCGTCTGCTTAAATTTACTTGGGTGGTTTCTATAATCGGATTAGTGTCTGTGTCCTTTGTCACCTTAATGTTCGAGGCAAAAAGGACTCACAAAATCGCATTAAAATTATGTTTATTTATTAATATTTCATAAATATTCATGGAAGCGTACACCGAAGCGTATGATTGATATTTATTCTAATATAATGGAACAATAGGATTAAGTCAGATTTAATTTGCTGGGGTTGCATGTGTGCGGTTGTGTGTGGGCAATGTTAATAGAATTTTTGATTAATACAATATTTACGTGTAGTTGATTTAACTCACAAAAGACATGAATATTAATTACACTTGACAAGTAGTGAACAGGAAATGGGTAAGCATCAAAGACACTGGGGTTCTAAGATATGGCGTACATAACACGAATGTCCTTACAGGTATAATTAAATTGTAGGCGGGGTATATTCGATACATCGGGTTGATGGGAATATTTATATGGAGGAGTGAATGTTAGGTTGTGTGAGTGGATACAGGCAAGAAGTCTGGATTCTCGTGAACGAAAAGCAAATATCAAATTCATTTGATTTGCATCAATCTGTTGAACTATTCTTTATTTTGTTTAGATTATGAAAGTGGTTATTTTGTTTAGAAAATGGTTCTTTGCTTTCAAGTTTTGTCACTATTAACGGTATTATTAATAAACGTATGTCCAAGATAACTGTTGTATTGTTTTGTTGCTTGTATAAAGGGGTTTTAAATTATATCAGTAATCTTAAATAATAACAAGCGTTTAGTCTACCCAATATGAATAATCGATTTGTTTTCTACAATATATTTCACCAAATGTATGGTGAAAAGAAAATACCATATGAGAATGTACTTTATGTTGTGTTCATTCTGTGTGTATTTACATCACTAGTATTGATTTATGTTTATGCCTATTTGGGGACATTGGAATGTATAATAAATTTTGATTTTATGCTGATACTGGGACACCGGTACGTATAAGCGATATTTATTACACATAAGGAAAATACAAGAATTTAGTTTTATTGAAATTTTTAAAGGAGACACGTTTTACTACACTGTTGATTTGAGTTGTTCTGGTTACATTTAAATCAAATTTATGTAGTACTAGTTGACCCGGTGCGCTTCGCTACCCCTGAATTGTAGTTTTAATGAAACCGGATTTATTTTATTTTTTTCATTTCATTCAAGCACTGTAATATATGCAATAGCTGACCCGGCAAACTTCGTCCTGCCTTCAAAGGTGGTAAATTAAAAATTTATAATTTTCAGGATAGATGGTTCTGTATTTAAATATTTAAATTGAGAAAATAATTGAGTTACAAAAGTTTGTTTATTTAAAAGAATGCTTTTAATATTAGTTTTGTTAAGTTTTTAATGATTATTTTAATTAAGTCAATTTAATTGAGATTTTAAATTACTGCAACGCTTTCAGATGTACAACGTTCTTTGTTTGTCTGTTGGGAGCGTAAACAAATAACGCCGATTTTGCCTACTCGAGAACATGCAACATAGAGCTGGCCATGAGAAAAGCATGGATACTCCAAATTGATGCCACACATTTTCAAAGACTGTCCCTGCGCCTTATTAATGGTCATTGCAAATGCAAGTCTAACTGGAAATTGAAGGCGTTTGAAATCGAATGGCAAATCATTCGGAATTATTGGTATTCGTGGGATCAGTACGTCTTCCCCCTTGTACTTTCCCTTCAGAATTGTTCCTTCAATGACGTTTGTCATAAGTTTTTTGACAATAAGTCTTGTGCCATTGCAAAGTCGAGGCTGATTGATATTACGCATCATTATAATTACGGCTCCAACCTTCAACTGTAGATCATGTAGCGGTAAACCTGACAACTCGATTGAATTTAAAAATTCTGTTGGATAATTTACAACATCCTCCTGATTCATTATAGTGTCAATTGATTTGTAAGACACTATTAGTCCTTCAATGGCCATTTGAATCGTTGCATTTATCTCATCGACGTCTTTGTTTTTAGCGGCTAATATTGCTCGTTCTCCGAGCCAATCATGATTCCTGTAATGCTGCGAAATGTTGGGAAACACACAACGAATTAGCTCTTCTTTTGATTCAGTGAAATGGCAGAAGTCATTAGGTAACTTTATTAAAGCAGTCGTAACGTCGATGGGAATTTTTCCATTTCCAATATCCAATAATTGCACCGAAAAAACATCTGCTGAGGGATCGTTTTGCAGTTGGATTCGAATATTTGTTGTGAGTTTCAGCGTTGTAACATGTCTCCACAAATTGGAAGATTTGAGACATGCATTAATTTGATCAGCTGCAGTTGACCGTGGAATTACCGGTAATGTTTGTCGAAAATCACCTGCCAACAGTATCAGGGCACCACCACAAAGATTTCGATTATCTCGCAGATCTTGTAGTGTTATTTCCAAAGCTTGCAATGATTTTTTGTGTGCCATTGTACACTCGTCCCACACAATCAGTTTGCATTGTTGCAAGACGTTTGCCATTCCGGAAGTCTTCGATATGTTTCATGTTGGTTGGTCGTTAATCTGCATGTTCAATGGCAGTTTAAGTGCCGAATCCGCAGTTCGACCGCCATCTAATACAGTTACAGCAATACCTGAGGATGCGAATGCAAGTGCAATGTGATTTTGCGATCTTATGGTTGCTAATAACAATGAAATCAAAAATGTTTTCCCTGTACCTCCAGGAGCATCCAAAAAAAATATTCCACCAGTTCCATCGTTGACGGCTTTCATTATTGTATCGTAGGTATATTTCTGTTGGGGATTAAGTTTCTCGATGTCCGATTGAACATTATCTGCCAATTCCTCGTGATTGTATTGATTCTCTCTCTGTAAATCTTGATGTAACACAGCGTGCATTGGACGATTTGGTGAAATCATACCTAATTAAATAACATCAATTTTTCAACAAACAATTCGTTATAATCAATGTTTGTTTAATTTTATCATAATGCGAGTTGATCAACAATATTTTTAGTGAGTTTCTCAGGAGTATAAATGAATAAAGTTTACGGTTTTCCAACGCGAGAACACGCCACATATAATTGGCCGTGTGAAAAGAGCCAATTTTTCTTGATCCAACCCACAAATCGACATTGTTTGACCTTGTGACTTATTAATAGTCATGGCAAACGCCAAGCGAATTGAAAATTGCAGACGTCTGAATGGAATGGGTGAGTCTAAAGGGATCATTGGGATTCGTGGCAGGAATTTACCTTCAAATTTGCCGTTCAAAATTGTAGCTTCAAGAACACTGCCCATAATTTTTTTATGACTAATCTTGTCCACCTAAAGACATGCACAAAATTTCATTAAAATCGGTGTTGCCGTTTAGGAGGAGTTCAGTGACATACGCACGTGCAGTAGAATTTTATATATAAAGAAGATTTGGAAATTAGGGAAATTTTTTTATTGAAATTATGGATTTTTTTGTTTACAAACCATTCGGAGTCAACAGTGAACAAAATTAAAAAAGAATCAGCCAAATCCGTCACTCCGTTCTTTAGTTATGCTAAGGCAAACACACGCCAACTCATTTTTATATATAAGACAAACATTATTGTACCAGATATTAGTTTTTCCACTAAATTAGTAACTAGAGAGTGACGTTTTTTCATTAGATCCGAAATATTTTGAATTTTTTATTTCTTCCTTCTACGGACACCAATGGGTATGAGATGCCCTAGTGGACACCGAAACAGCTATATTCCCAACCATCCACCGAAATAATCAAGTCGAGATTAGAACGGAAAAATCCCGGCTTGAGAATAATAAAGATGCTGGTGTAGATGGGCTACCCGCTGATAATTTTAAGGTAGGTGGCTACTTATATGTGGTATTTGGTTGGGGGAATCTATACCTGACGACTGCAGTCTCAGTGTATTATATCCTATATTCAAAAATGGTCAGTCCCAACTAGGGAGGTGTCACTCTTTTATCCATCGCATATAAGGTCTTGTCGAGCGTATTATGTCAAAGCCTACTGTTGAAAACCTGATTATACCTTATCAGTGTGGTTTTAGACCAGGAAAGTCCACGACTAACCAAATATTCACACTACGCCAAATCCTGGAAAAGACCTACGAAAAGCAAATCTATTTCTGTCTGCACTTAGGATTCCGGTAAAACTGAGCCGCCTCTGTAGAATGATGCTGACCTACACCAAATCAGCAGTGAAGGTGGGTAAAGACTACACCGCACCATTTTGTACCAAGTGACACTTTCGTGTAATCTTTTCAACATCTTAATGGAGATAATATTTAGAAAGGCTGCAGTAAATACGAACCAGACCATCAACACGAAAAACCATATATTGCTGGCATATGCTGACGACATAGATTTCATTGGGCGAAATTTGCAAGAGGTAACTGCAGTATTTTCATGAATCGAAAAAGATTTAGCGAAAGTGGTCTTGCTGTTAATGAGGGTAAGACAAAATTGATGGTGTCAACGACTAGACAAACCTCTTGACTTGGTCCGCACTTGAATGTCGACAAGCAATTTAATTTGGAAGTGTCAGATAAATTTGTCTACCTTAGATCCGCCGTGAACAAGGACAACAATGTCAGCCTGGAGATAAATAGGAGAATTGTGCTCGCAAGTAGATGCCATTTTGGGTTCAGCAAGCAGCGTAAAAAGAAAGCCCACTTTCGACAGACAAAAGTCCAGCTGTACCAGACTCTCCTTTTAGCTGTCCTGACATGTAGTTCCGAAACTTGGATCATACCCCAAGAGGATGAAAAACACCTGGTAGTATTCAAACTTCAACGTAGGAGTAATATTTATACAACTTATTTGTAAGAGAACTTCTCATGTTGATTTGTTTCACTGTGTCTTCCTACTATATGATGGCGTCACTATCGAGTACATTGCCCCGAAAAAGCTTCTCAAAACACTGTTCGGAACCGGTGTAAAACTATAGGTCCGTATTAGAGAGTGAAAAAGTAGAAAGCGCACAGCACAGAAGCTGTCCCCAATCCCTTCAATGGATGTAATGGAAAACAATTTTTTTGTGCAAATATTATTATAATATTTGTATAATAAATATATTCAATTACTCATACGCACTAGGGTCATACAAATCTATAACAGTCATACGTATTAGCGTGAGACGAATCTATAACAATCATACACTGAATTAGTATTTGATAGTTGTTGTTGTTATTTCTAAATAAACTGTTGGACTGTAGTCTTATTTGGAGTGCAAGTATAAGGTCAAAAGGGACTTGGCGGTATCTTAAATTATACTTGGAATTTAATTAAAATAAATCCTTTTACCCAAAGCAATTACTAACTGAAATAGGTTCTTCCTTTTGACAGATTACAAAACTGTAGCATTGGCTATAATGCCTACTTAAGTAATTTTAATCTTCTTATAATTATTGAACATTTTAAAGAGCTTAGATTTGAAAGCATTTAGATGCAGTTGAGAACATAATAATATTGTGGGTTTTAAAGGATAATAGGATTAACGGTTTCCGGCCGTGTAATTGCGTGTGGGTTTGACGTTTAATTATGTTCAAAGAAAAGCTTCTTAGTGTACATTTTAAAATATTTAATAAATGATACGATTACTAAACTGTGGTAACTGTTACGAACTTAATCAGTAGTATAACTTTGGATACACAGCATAAATAGATATTTCAGTCAACACCAGTAATTTGTAACAATATTGTTTAATACTGACATATTTTGAGGCGCAAAGCGTCAGGTATTATGGCTTGCATTTCAACTAGAGTGACTTTATATACATTGACCTCACGGCGCATGATTAATATTAATTAACAAATTTAGCAATTATTATTATAATTGATATAAAACCGATTGCCTATTTTAGTCTAGTTTTTAATGAAATAAAATAATATCTAAAGAATAGATAGGTTAGTTATACTAAACTAATTTTTAACACTATGGCGACCACTTGCCAGTCCGTTTGCCATAGGGTTGTTGGCCTTTTTTTTATAATTGTACAGATAGGAACTGGAACAAATATACGGGTGATGTATAGAAGATGGTAGGGGCAACAATAATGTGGTAGTAGTCAATTCTCTAACTGATCTAAGTTTACCCCATTGAGCCATTAATAATGGTCAGAAGTAGTCATACCCCAAAGGGATGCAACGGGTCGAAAAACCGGGCACAGGTGGCGGAGTCAATATCTGAACCATTTAAAAATTTAACTTCGAATTATTAGGAGCTTACATGGCCCGAACATCTATTTGGCAAATAAATGTGCCATTTAGCTAAAATGGATATAATGTAAAACAAATTTTGGACCCTTTTTTTTGCGTTGTGGCTATTATTGGGTCATAAATTACGAAAATAATCACAAAAATGTAGTTGATTCAGCCGAAAATGTGGTTAGAACCCTACTGGTGACTATGAGTAATTTAAATACAAAATTCAATACAATTTTGCAAATAATTTCTAAATAATCTTACTTGTCTTACTTCCTTCGACGACGGCCACCTCGCTTAGTGATGGCGACACTCTCTAATATTTAGCCAAGAAAAACCTTCTCAAAATACCGCTTGGAACTGTAGGTCCCAATCAGTGAGTGAAAAATTAGAAAACGCACAACTCACTGATTGTGGGAAGCTCTCCCCAAATCCCTTAAATGGATGTAATGGGAAATGGTACCACCCCCCTTTATTATTAGAACAAGATGTAATAATATAACTTATAAAGCATTAGATGAGATACATGGAATAACCTTTTCAACCACTAATGGTGAGTATAAGTAATCTAAATTAAAAATTTATGGAAAGTGTTGCATACCCTGAGGCTCTTTCTTTTTGGTAGCAATAAACACTTTGAATCAAGCACAACGATGTTGAATACAAATTGTTATGGAAAACATCAGAACAAAATTATGTTTCCTTTTCTTAATGGCGAAAACGTTCTAAAACCTTTATGTGCTATCCAGAAAAAGGAAATGGAACAAAACGCCATTATCAACACCTTATTAAGTTATTTACTTGAGGCTAAAACTGGAAAACATCTTAACCGTTTCAATTTGTGTGGAAAATGAAGATATTTCAAAAGCAAAAGCAAAAAACACAATTGAAGCCATCATTGCCCTCATTCTTTGGCTAAGTTCCCGCAAATTTTCTGGAATTTTCCAGGTTATTTTTTTTCAGGCATAAAACACATCTATTCGATATTTTATGGTTTATGCTGTTTTTCGGTATAAATATTTAAATAAAATAAAATATTTAAAGAATCATCTTTTGCCTTGCGGAAGTTTTAGTATTCGGTCTATTTTTTTTGCAGGAATTTTAAGGATTCCTTAAAAAAGGAAAACAAAAGAATAGTAGGCCAAGGAATAAACAAAATAATAAAATATTTAATATGTGTTTGTAAAGAAAAAGCAAAAAGCAACACAAGGAAATAAATAAAAAACCCACAATCAAATGTGAATAAAAAATACATGAACCTTTCAGCGACAACATCACCATCAACATCGGTTACACTAACGCCATCGTAACAGTCATCAGCTTGACCACCAGCAACATGCCAAATAGTCCTAGATATTGCATAACAAAAAGGTATAAGCAACAGAATCCCTGTATGTGTGTGTGTTTGTATTTCACTTATGGATCAGCAGCAACATGCTGTATCATATTGTTGTCCTTGCTGCCTCCCAATATCCTTCTCAAATGTTGCTTCGTTAATGCTGAGGACAATATACAATGTACGAATGTGATGTTGGTTGTGAATTTGTGGTTCCTTTTTATGTCGTTGTTTCTTTGTATCCGATTTTGACCAAGGGCCAGAAAAACCTCCTTTCACATACAGATAAACAATGAAGTTGAAGCCCCTAAGCTATGCCCCCGAAAAATATTAATAAAAGTCATAAAATGCCAGCAATTTCCTTTTCTCCGTTGGCAGTTGTTGTATTTTTGTTGTTTAACCATTTTCTTATTCATAATGTATATGAATTTTTTCTCCGTATTTGCTTATTCTCTTATGTCGAAAACAAGCTGGGAGGACTTATTTTTATTTTATAAAAACAGGACAACGGTACGTGCAAGAAAATTGCAAACAGTCGAGTACAAAAAATTGCTTAGTGTTTAATATTTCAACAGACGTGTGAACTGGAAACCGAAAGCTGTCATTTGATACGGTATCGTATGGTAGGATCCAGAGTGTATCCCTGACCCTACTTGGGATTATATAATGCGGTAAGTTTCTGACTACTTTGTCCTTAGACTAAAGTGTCGGTCAGTGCATTTCTGTAAATATGAATAAACTTGGTAGTTATGCCGCCATAGTCGCTCCTCTTTATTGTTTGGATAACGAATAAAATCTTCTGGAACTAGTCAGGTTTTATTTTTGTAATATCAATATCTGTCTAACATCGCTCGTCCTTTGGGTTAGGTGACAGTTTAGTTAGAAACTGGGAATATTATGTATCAAGTTTAATTGAAACAGTTTTTTCGAATGCACTGTTCAACAACAATGTCTCATATATAGACCAACTTTAGGAGTCAACAAATCATTACTATCCACTAAGCTGGTGGTTAGGGAAAACACTAAATTGCTTGGCTGTCGACCGTTTATGTCCATTCTTATGGATAGGCAGTCTTCATTTAGGTGGAGAATTTAGTATGCTACTTAGTGACGGTGCTTTGATATAGGCGGGCAATATCAAAGGAAACTACAAAATGTATCTGCATCATCTAACTGATTTATTTATTCCAAAATTTGTCTCCATACTGTCTTTAACCACACTAGTTCCGTCCAGTAGTTTAAGGAATACTGCGGACAAGTTATTCGTGAAAACCACAATTGACGGTGTAGCATATAAAAAAGGATTGAATTCTATCTCAGCGTATGATTGATAAAGATTCGTTGGGTGCTAGAGCGTATGATTATTATGTAATTGTACAAGTTCTGCGTATGATTAATATAGATTTGTGTGACCATAGTGAGACCATAAAATCGAATATAGAAATGCCATTTACAAATCTAGCATTCCATTCAGAGACTGTGATGGCATTCCATTCGCTGTTAAAGCGTTTCTGTTAAATAAGAATGGTTTCCCATTACATCATATGAAGGGCGTATGATTGATATAGATTTGTGTACTTTAAGGTTAGTTATAAAAGCGTACAGCAATTCTTATAGAGAGCGAAAATTTCTCTCATCTGACGTTTCATTTCACACTCTTCGTAGCGAGGTCGGTTTTATAGTGAGATGCTCGACTTAGACCATGTGGAGTTACAAGAACTGTATACTTAAATTGTTCTTGTCGTTTGGGTGGAGAACTTTGCAAATATTTTCCATTTTTTTCTTACGTTTTGTGTTGTATTTAAGACAACTATTTTAATACACAAACACAAAACGGTATTGTTGTTTTTTTGTTCGATGATTTGTTGTGAAGCTCCATATGTTATTATTAAAGCAATACTTTTCAACATCCAACGTCCATATCACCCCAAGGCTAATTCCATGAATATGCTGAGAGAGATGTTTACTCTAGGCATAAAATTACTCTATGACAAAAAGCAATATTAGTGTATTGTGTTTTGTTGGAACCTGGTAAAACAAATGTTCTCTACAAAACTCTAGCTACTTAACAGAAAAAAGATTTTCAACCACTGTATGATTTGGAAGCCTTCGTCACCACATATGTACGAGTATATTCATTGTCGTCACTCCTAGGTGTTGCCTACCGCATCATCATGACCAATACGAATAAACACATATTGATATTACGTGTATTGAATATTATGCCTTAGCACTTGACGTAATGTGCGGCTGATGTTATATACATATTTGACATATCGCCCAAAAAGAAAAACAAAATAAACAATCAGCAACAAAATGAAACGGAGAAACAACCGGAAACGGAAATTATATTTCAGAATTTTGTGGGAATAAGGCACGATAGGTAAATAAAAACATCTACATAATACAATTGAAATGGTTTAGTAAATATGCAAAAAAAATATACATAATGTACCTGTATGAATTTAACACCCCGAGAGTACACAGCGACCAAAAAAATACAAATACACACACACCAAGTGGCAGTCTATGAATCTTAGAAAAAATTTACATACATATATAAATTTGTTACACTTTTATGATTGTAATAAATAATATTTTGGTCGAGGTTACTGGTAATTTAATTACTTTTGTACATGAAACCCTTGTGAGATTTGTGCTCTCACAAAAACAAAAAAAAAAAAAAATGTGGAACTAAATTTCAAATGTGTGTACACTTGCATCACTCATACCTCACCACAATGAAATAAAGAAAAATTATGACCGATTCGACCCAAAAAGTTGAGAGTTTTTAGATGTATGTGGTTGAAAGTTAGGTGTAAGAAAGAATGTTGAACCATCTTAAGAACAAATAATTTATATTTTAAATAAAACAAGAAATGTTGTTCCAATTGGGTAACAACAATATGAAAACAGATTTATGGTGATGTATTAAACTGATATCTCAATATCAACACAGATTTATGATGATGTATTAATCTGTTGTCACAAAGGGATCCACGAGTGCGTATAATTATTTATAATTAGTGATTCCCAATAGAATATAATCAATAATAATGTCAATAGTGTTGTATATTTTTAGGCGGAAGTATTTAAAACAGCAGACTCAAACTTTTGCTAATTAATTGGAAGATATCTATGCGATATTATCCCTCTCTAAGTTGCAAATGCCTTAGAGAAATATTACGCTGACATAACCTCCATCTATGAGTGGTCATGTGTGTGTCATTTTACAAATAATAATTAATATAATTTTTCGAAATTTAACAGATCGCTCCAGACATTCGAGGACAGAAACCATCGTTTTATTAAGTCTACAGCAAACAATTCGCAGGCCCTGTTATCGATCTACTGGGTCATGTGGCAATATCTGTTGTCACAAAGGGATCCACGAGTGCGTATAATTATTTATAATTAGTGATTCCCAATAGAATATAATCAATAATAATGTCAATAGTGTTGTATATTTTTAGGCGGAAGTATTTAAAACAGCAGACTCAAACTTTTGCTAATTAATTGGAAGATATCTATGCGATATTATCCCTCTCTAAGTTGCAAATGCCTTAGAGAAATATTACGCTGACATAACCTCCATCTATGAGTGGTCATGTGTGTGTCATTTTACAAATAATAATTAATATAATTTTTCGAAATTTAACAGATCGCTCCAGACATTCGAGGACAGAAACCATCGTTTTATTAAGTCTACAGCAAACAATTCGCAGGCCCTGTTATCGATCTACTGGGTCATGTGGCAATGTTTTACTGAACATTAGGGTGTAGTAAAAACCGGGATTATTGGAATTTCTGTGGTGGCGGTCACAAAAGATGCATATTGAAGTCCCCTACCAGCCGTTTGAGTTTCAATACCAAGAGTATTTGTTTCGAATAGCTTGATTGGAAGGAAATAGCAATGAACGAGGGTTTATGATTAACACTGCTTTAACAATGAACGCCAATAAATTGTACCAATGAATGCAAGCATATGATTAATATCAATTATAATTGAACTGAGTCATACGATACATTAAGAACGACAATATTAATAAACTCATACGTATGATTTACACATTTTAACAATATTCTGCTATAAATAATAATGTAACTTGAATGCATGGCAAACATAATATAGACCTGTTGCGTATAATTAATATAAATTAGAAATTAGCATTAGCGTATGAGTAATATAAATTATTGTTGAACTGATTCGTATGAATCACAGAAGTATAAATTAGAAATTAGCATTAGCGTATGAATAGCTTGACCATGTATTGCTTATATGGAGAGAGATTTGCTGAATCGTCTCTTGAGGATTGTGGCTGCTGTGGACTGTAATTAGCTGTTTGTATGTTAAGAATTCCTAGTGAGAGTGATAGAGTGATGGAGTATGAATAATTCGTATGAATCACACGAGGTAGGACAAAACTGGTGCTTATGATCAGTTGATATTAGCACTGAGCGATTTTTAGGGGTGTAGAGTTTCCTCAAATATGGAGAACTAAGTCTATAACTCAACAGTTTTAAAATGTTGCACTCCACTTTAACATGACAAATACATGAAACATTGTTACGTTTTCAGTAACTAAACTATTAGACGTTCGAATTTCTACTTATTTGAGGGTTAAATTATTATTTACTTATTTAAATTTTTCTTCCCAAAGGAGGCGCAATGGACATGGTTAGAGATTGACCTAAGGGTTGGCCATGTAGAGTTGGAAATTTAATTTCGCTTAAAAACATACTAATGTAAATTTTTTCAAAATTATGATTATATTCGATAGGCCCATCATTGACAATTATGAATGAAAAACAACATCGTTCAATTGCCTCATTCCATCTACTCAAATTTTCTGCATATTTTCGACTGTCTGGGTATCTATCTTGTGAACTACAGTGTCGATTTCATATTTTAAGACCTCAATTGACTCAGGATTGTTTGCGTACCACTTGTGTTTCAGAGCGCTTCAGAGATAATAGTCGAACGGGATCAAATCGCAGCTGCGAGGCGGCCGAGTTGCGACTTTTTTGAGCGGTTTTCGAACACAGTGCGCCATAGATCGATTGCAAAGTTGACTGTGTGGCATATAGCTCCATCCTCTTGAATCAATACGTCGCCCATGTCATCCTTTTCAACTTTTGGGAACAAAAGATCACTGATCATGACACGATAACGCTCGCTTGAATTGACAGCGGTGTCTGCTTGCTCATTTTCAAAGAAAAATGGGCCTGTGATGCTGCCATGTTAAAAATCTCATCAAACAGTCACTCGTTGTGGATGCATCGGCTTCCCTTTCATAACGTGTAGATTTTAGAAGCCCCAAATGCGACAATTTTGTTTGTTAACGCAGTCCCCTAGGTGGAAATGAGTTTCATACAGAAATATGATTTTTCGGTAACAATGCTTATCTTCAGCCAAACTGGGAGATTTTTCATCGATACAAATTCGAATACATACGATTGAATAACTTACCAATGATGTCAATTGATGATGTTGTCACGAAGTTCAAATCCACTTATTCCGGTTAATATTCTTTACTGAATTATATATCATTCCAACGAAAACCAACCATATTCACTTAGAAGAATACACCAGACCTTGAAAGCTTGTATTAGATATTTAAACAAATATTATTGGCTGGAGTCGGGCGTTGCACAGTTGCAAATATCTATGACGTTGATGGCACTAATATTGACAGTTTTAGAAATTTTATTAATACAGAATTGGGCTGAAGAAATCGGCTAGAATTCCTGCTCCGACTTCAGATAAACTTCCAGATCTCCAGCCCCTAAACTTTAACACCGACCCACATCCTTGGCTCGAACGTATGATTAATAAAAATTCTAAATCTGCTAGTGCGCATAAGTAACATGATTTAGGGGATATTCGTGGCGTATGATTAACGTAAATTTGAAAGGCTGGGGCGAATGATTAGCTTAAATTTGAAATGCTAGCTTTACATCTTTAGTCTAAAATTAAGCACTCTAACGCATGACTTTATTCCAAGTATGATCCTTACCGCCACCCTTATTCTTTTAGTCATGGTTTCTACTCTCACTTTTAGCCATATTAAGAAATAGAGGCCAAATACTCTTTCCCTAACCCAGTACTAATATAGTAGAGGAAATATATGTGTTAACCATATATCACAGTTACCTGTGAATGAAGTTGACATTATATGTGTAAATAGGTTCACATCTACATATGAGAGTAAATAAGTGTATTTATATGTAAATACCAAATTGTGTTAGCTATGTAGTCATAAACATAGGAAAGTGTGAATGTAAGTGTATGTGCATTAGTGTGCGATTACATATACATATACGACAAAGTCCTTATGATATATATGATTTCAGTTTCATAACATACTACCATTTCTCTAAAAACATGAGGTATTTTAAAAGCAAATTCCTACAGTTTCTGTGACATTTTATCATAAATCTTTAGCTTGTTTTGTTATTTGGCTGTATATTTATTTTTCTATTTCATGTTCCTAATATTTTGGCTTTGTCATAAGTTTTTGCGACTTTTGTGCACAATAGATTAAATGCTGAAATGTGAAAAGTTAAGAGATTTTTAGAAATGCCTGAAAACAATTTGGATGTGGTTTTTTCGTTTCATATTTTAGATAAAGGACATGTATTTGGATAACATACAATATGTAAGATATTTTTAAAGTTCACGAAAGACACAAAAAGGACCTCAAGCCAAAATTGATATATATCTGTCTAGACGTATATTGTTAAACAAACAGGAGACATTACTATGGATGATTGAATTCAAATGTAAAACTGTTTTTATACCCTTGAACTATGAATAGTTTGCTGAACGTGTTTCTTTTTATAGACTGTGTGTGGTTCATGTTTGAACATATTGCCTGATTTATGATTTCACTGTCATGTGAACCCTCGTTACTATTTTTTTTATCAAATCAAATATGTTAGACAAATATTTTTTTTATTCAAAAACAAAATAGCAAAAAATCACCCACTATTTATCATTGTGTGTTGTGTTTAAATATTTTTGAAAATAATATCGAATGGTTGAGGTCAGCGATTATTTAGTACGGTTGGAAAGAAGTCCTTGTTCTATATTTAAAAAATAAATTCGGTGTGTTTAAATATAAATTTGCATTAGCGTATGAGTAATATAAATTATTGTGGAACTGATTCGTATGAATCGCAGAGGTTGGAAAAAACTGGGGCCTATGATCACTAGATATTAGCAATGAGCGCCAAACCGGGCTGAAGAGATATAGCAAAATTATCGAACTTGGGGCCACAAAATCCTCCTGCAATCCATTTGAAACAAATGCATCCACAACGAGCAACTGTCTGGTTCGGATTTTGGTCCGGCGGTGTGACTGGGTCTTAAGATGAGACCGAAATTGCAGTGATTGTGAACGATATTCGTTACAGGAACATGATAACGGGGTTTCTGTGACCTCAACTGGACGGCATGGATCTGGATGATATGTGGTTTCAGCAAGACGGCGCCACCTGATACACCGAGCATTAAACAATCGATTTATTGCAGCAACGGTTACCAGAACATACTATGTCAAGGAATTCTTATGTCAACTGGCTTGATTGAGCGCCGTGCAATTTCTTTGTTTAGGATTTTGTGAAATCTCGGGTTTATGCGAAGAAATCAGAAACAATTCCTTAGCTCTAATCCGAGATCCAACGACCATGACGGCCATCAGAGCCATGCCGCCATTTGACGGGTAAATTTATATGTCTTCTTTACAATCCAATAAAAATCACAACTATCTCAAAAAATACATGTTTTATTTTAAAATGAAAATGTGCATTGTTACTGAGACAACCTTTATAATACGCTCGCTTCAAAATGGTCTGCATCCATTGGAACAACGGTCACCTGACGGCTTTCTGGATATTATATATTATTATATTAACAAACGTTGCACGAATTCCCCTGCGCTTGGGGTATTGCTAATACTGGTAGTTCTCTGGTATTGATACGTATGAGGAATATTTATTGGAATTAATTTAGGATTCTACTGTTGCGTATGATGAACAAGAATTTGTGGTAAAGTGGTAAATAGACCTATTATGGGCATTTAAAATATAAAACTGGATTTTATATTAAGGTTTAAATAAACGGAAAAATATATTCATATTAATAATATGATCGTATTTATTTCAAAGAATCTTCCACGATTTTTTTTATAGATTTCCCATGTTCAATGATAGTTATAAAATTTATCATTTATCCATAAAATTGATCCGTATCATTTGGAAAATGGACATCTTGTAGTGAATGCTGAGTTTGATTTGTATAAGATTTCTATAAAGTGTCTTCGTACATACCTGGTTATTAAAAATCCATTGTGGTGGTTCATGAAACAAAGGGATAAATATATTAGTAAATAAAAGTACTAAAATTTAATGGTAGAACGTTCCAGTTTATCACAATAAACTTTGGAGAATGTTATAGGATTATTTTATGGTTGAAATTTATGCAATATATTTGGTTTATTTATTCGATCGCATTTAAAGAGCAATATCCTTGGCTTAAATGTACCATATTAACTGTTTTTAAAGGAATTGTTCACATATATCATTTCAAAAAAGACTGCATTTTTCAAACCCATCGATATTGGTGAGTTTGATTGATTGATATTAGCAATGAGGATGAGCGAATGATTAATATTGATTTTAGATAAATTGGAGCATATGATTAATATAAATAGAACCTAGAGTTCTACATGAGTATTTTCTGGTTGTAAGTGTGGGCTGAGATTGTGTTACATGTGGTGTTTTATGCATCAATAATCGTGATATCATTATAGGAAATATACTAGCATATCATTAGCATAATCAGCATGTCATTATAGGAGATATGGCGAATTCACTTGGTGAAGATATATGTAACGATTTTCTCCTGAGGCTTATATTTGGTAATACAGGGTGTACCAAAAACAAGTATCTTTATAAAAATTAAAAAAATAAATAAATAAGCTTAGGTTCTTTCGGAATATTAGGGCTTTGTTTTTGGCGCCATTCATTTTGGTGCCGCGGCTGGCTTTGCAGTAACTCATCCTGTCAGTCCAAGTTTCCAAGACTTGGTTGACCATTCTATCGGAAGAATGGCTCTGACGATATTAGCCTTAAGGGTGGGGATCATTTCTGGATTATTCGCATAGCATCAGCCATTAACGGCACCCCACAATAAAAAGTCTAAAGGGGTCAAATCGCAGCTCCCCGGCGGCCAATTGATATCGCGACATTTGATATCGCCAATTAATATCGACGGCTAATAACACAATTACCAACCTTAGTGCGCAAAAGATTAATTAGTTGATGGGCTGTGATACTCAAGATTATCCAAGTTCATATCGCCCACTGCAGCCCATAAAATCATGGCTCTATAGCGTTCGCATTGTCTAAAAACATGGGTTTTATCTGTGGGTGCATTGGTATCTCAGCAATGACATTCGGGTTTTTCGAACCCCAGATGGGGAAATTTTGATTGTTGACAAAGCCGCCGAGATAAAATTGCGCCTAGTCAGAGAAGATGATTTTTCGGTCCAATCCGATGTAGGATTAGAGTGTAAAACGACTCATGTTGGTCAGCGTGTTGTTACTATTTCCACCAGAAAAAATCTGCCAGTGTCGGCATAATGTACGATTTAATAAGATACCTGTCTTTGGATCACCCAATATACATTTATTGCCATTGTATTTTTGTACCTTTTATGTACTTTTTGGTACATTTCATTACACACAGACTGTTTGAACACAAGTTGCGCAATTTTCTTACACGTACATATATATATTTATTTGTGAGTATGAATGCTTTCCTAGAGTTATCTGTGTATGCGTGTGCTTACCACGGTGTCGAGTTGATGTTCGTAAGTAAAACATTTCATAAAGAAAACATTGTAATCCTTGTTAAGGGTTGCAAAAGTTGTCGAAAATTAAAATTCCTTAAATAATCTCTTACAAGTGTGGTGAGTCCTGTCATAACTTTTGGTTTAATATTTCCAAGTGTATGGGTGTGAACTTATATGTCTGGAAAGGATTATGGCTGAATTCAGCGAAGGGATTAATTGAAAATCGATTGAAATGGAAACCATGACTTCTTCTTTTTTTACTAAACGAATTTTTAAGAATTTAAAATGTAAGGACTCGGGGACTGTTAAGTAAGTAAGGTGGTTAGTTTGCGCGGCGTTTATACATCAGATACTTGGTTCGATCTCTGTCTTGACCACCTTCTTTATATGTACTTTAGCTTTATGACCGAAATGTCGTACAAAGTTTAAATTTACGGTTCACGAAGAATATGGGGCATCGACGAATACTCTTAAAGCGTTTCAGTTGCTTCTAATGAATCGAGAACTCTTAAGATCAGTAAGGTGATGAAGTGATTAGCTTGAGCGACGATTATGCATGAGATCGTGGGTTCGATCCCTGCCTTGATAACCTTAAATTTCGTTGTATGTAGTCTAGTTTTATGAACGAAATATCTTACAATACAAAGTTTAAATAAACGGATCACGAAGAACGTAGCGTGTTAACGAATACTCTTCAACGATTTCAGCAGACTCTGGCATGTGATTTAATTTGGTTCCATGATTGTCGAGTTTGCTTCTATTCCTTTCCCAGGCACCACTTCCCGTATTCAGAGGCCTTCGATACACTTTTCTGGTCTCCGAAGGCTCTAGCAAGATCTGATGTCGGCTGCCTAAGATTATAAGATCGGCCCATATTTTTCTACACATATTCAGTTCAATAGGAATGTTACCTATACGTTGCCAAAGTAATTCATTAGACATTTTCTTGGGCCAGTAGATGCGGAATAGTTGTCTCAACGATTGATAAATATTAGCATTTTCTCCATTTTCATCCCCTCAAGCTCCAAGTAGTACAAACTTTCAACTCTCCTAACCCCACACTCCACTCCAATTGAATGTTGTGTGGTGCAGGGATTATAGCTACGATAGACCACGAGACCATCATATGCATCGTTCTTTCGCCGATCGGGCTCTAGTTGGAAACTGACCCGATGTTGTATCGCAAAATTGTATTCCGCGATGAGGCCCACGTCGAAAACGTGCTTATGGCTCAAGATTATATGATGGTCTCATGGGTATAATTCCTGTACCACCTAGATCTTTAATGGTAACATTGACATCAAATATTATGATACTAGGATTATTCATTCTTTTAAGATCGGTATTACTCTGAATTAGTGCCACCTGGCGGGTGGAAGGCACCAATTCGAAATTTTAAACGTTCTCTCTACGCTGATGTATACTCTATTAGGAGAGCAAACCTCCATCTCCACCCCAAATTTTGCCGTTTGATTGGGGCGCTGATTGATACAATTTCCTGCCCTCCTCCCGGATTCTAAGCTTCTATTTGAAATTCGGAAAAATCCCTAAATTAGTATCTTTTTAACTCTTTCGAGGACCTGATTGTATTGTGATGCGGTTGGTCAATTCTAGTGGCCCTAAATTGCATTCCAAAAAATTATGAATTTATTTTTTGTTTTTTCAGAGGAACATTCATTACCAAATTTTAAGATTCTAGGAAGAAAGAGCCGGAATTTATTGTTATCCATTCTTTAAGAGCAACATCCACACAATATGTGATAACTTAAGGATAACGCCTCACAGTGCGTCGTTCCATAGACAAAAATCGAAATAAATTGCTTGTCTTTAATATTGCTAAAATATATATTTTTTGAAATATTATAATCCAACTAATATTAATATGAAATTTTTTTTCTGGTTTGACTCTTTTTAACCCCACCAGAGGGCGCTAAATTCAGAGAATTTTAAGCGAAATAGGCTTAACAAAAAATCCGTTTAATGTTGTTTCACGAAAAAAAATACTAAAAATTCATACTTTTTTGAATTGGCTTGAATTTTTTTTTGTAGTCTTCTTATACATAAGGTATAGATTAAAAATTATATTTTCGAAGAAAGGTAGTTAATATTATAGTTTTTTGAGGCGTTGAAAAGTACAAATTTTTTCTTTGAAAAGCAAAAATTACAAAAGTTTCATGATATAAAAAAAAAAAAAAAACAAAAGTTGGTTATTTTTTATTTTTGTTTTTTACAGCTTATACATCTGTATATCAGGGAAAGATCAGAACAGGCCCCTATGGAACCATTAAATATCGAAAAAAATTGTTTATTGAGAAGTCTTTTTCCAGATTGAGCAAAATCTTGTTTCAAGTAGTTTAACAAAAAAATTCAAAAAATTCACTTTTATCTCAATTGACTTAATTTTTCTTGTTTTCATTTGTTTATTACATACTTAATAAATAAAAAATATTTTTTTAAACAAAGATATTTAAAATCATACTGTTGTGCGGCTTAAAAAATCATGAATTTTTTTTTTCATACTCAAAAATTACAAAAGTTTCATGAAATGTAAAAAAAAAAAAAAAAAGTTGGTTATTTTTTATTTTTGTTTTTTATAGTTTATACATCTGTGTACCAGGGAAAAATTAGAACAGGTTCCTATCGAACCATTAAATAACAAAAAAAAATGTTTTTTAAAAATGTATTTTTCCACGATTTTTACTAATGCCGGCCATACACTACACAAATTAATTGTGCAATTCTGGCACCACAGACTTGAGCAAATATCTAAATCATTTTGATTTTTGCTCAATTAATTGTACAAATTGTACAATTAATTGCACAATTAATTTGTGTAGTGTATGCCCGGCATTACACTAAAAACCTAACAGACATTAACAGAGAGAGAGGTGTGAAGAAGGAACGGGGGAAAATATAGCAAGTGTTTCTCCTTTATTCTCATTCGAAATGAAGTAGGCTACCGATTAATTTGACGTTTTTCTTATGTTCTTTTTTTGATTGTTCGTTGATAGTTAATGAATTTTATTGACAACACGTGGTAATTTCTAGTGATGGCTTCAATTTTAAAAAATTCAGATTTAATTGATTGCTGGATTGCAGCACCTTCAAATAACAAAATATCAGTGATATATAAGTTTATACAACTCAAGATTGGTGATTCATACTTTGATGAGAATAATTTAATGAAAAGTTTAAAAGTTTTTAATTCTTATATGAAGAAATATTGGAAAGAAAGCTACTATTGTAGAAGTGTGTTGGAAAATAAATATTCAAAATGGTTAAGTTGGACTGTTTTCGACCTCGATAATGTAAGTTTTACAATTGTTTATTTTTAATAATAAATTTAATCAATATGGTAATTAGCAACCTAGCACAAGTAAAAATTGTTTTAAACAAGTGGATGGCAGGGAACCAACCACAGGTGACAGGAACGAGAATACTCCCAGTAACAACATCAGCCACAATAAATGAACAAAGAGCACCAGAAGTAGCAACAATAGGCAGAGAATCACCAAGAGCAATTCAAACAGAAACAAAAAGAAAACGCGGCAGACCCAAAAAAAAATTTTGTATGTCTTCATCCAAATCTAAAAATCGAAAAGTCAGTAAGCTTATTGAAGCCAATTCGCTTGAGGAAATAGAATATGCTGCCAATAAATTGAAACGAAGATCAAACTCTTATTCCGAAAGCCAACATAATCTAAAATGTTTACCAATTTCAAAAGCTTTGGCCCTCTATATGGATTTAGATTTATCAGAGAGAAAATACGTCGCTTTACGGCAAACAATTAGTGAAATACATCCAAATTGTTTACCATCTTTGTATGCGTTACGAAGAGAAAAACATAAATTTGTACCACCCATAACAGCAACTGAAGTTTCAGCAGAAGTTGATTTAAAAACTGTTATGCGTAGAACTGCAGAACGTGTAGTTGAGCTTTGTGACGCACAAGGTGAAAAAAGTAAATTATCATTGGAATGTAAGTGGGGCATGGATGGTAGCTCTGGTCATAGCCGCTACAAGCAAAAATTTGAGAGTGACAATCATACTGATGAATTCATGTTTTTCATAGCTTTTGTGCCACTTAGGTAAGTAAATGGCGAATCATTTTTTTCGATCATAATTTTTAATATTGACTTAAATTTTAAAGGATGTTGAACTTGACTACAAACAAAGTTATATGGATAAATAAAACACCATCATCTCCGAAGTTTTGCAGACCAATTAAATTTGTACTAGAAAAGGAAAATCCAAATTTAGTTCGGGAAGTCTTCCATGAATTTGATGATAAAATAAAAAATCTTGAGTGCGATGTCATTGAAATTAACGGTACAATTGTTGAAGTTTCATACGATATGCATTGTACAATGATTGATGGTGCAGTTGCAAATGTTTTGAGCGGTACAAATTCGGCAAGTAGGTGTTTTATTTGCAAAGCTTCTCCAACAGAAATGAACAACATCAGCTTTTCAAGAACCTCAATTGTTGACAACTATAAATATGGACTTTCAACACTTCATTGCTGGATCAAGTTTTTTGAATGCTTGCTACATATTGCTTACCGCCTTCCTTTTAAAGTTTGGCGGGTTAGTAAAGACAATAAACAGTTCTTAGAAAATAAAGCAAGGATACAAAATGAATTCAGAAAGAGAACAGGACTAATAATTGATCAAGTTAAGCCTGGATCCGGCAATACCAATGACGGTAATACAGCTCGCCGATTTTTTAACGACAGTGACATAGCGGCCGAAATTACTGGAATTGATAAATGTCTTATTGGAAATTTTGCAACAATATTAAGGGTGTTATCTTGTGGAATGCCAATTGACGTAAAAACCTTTCAGGACCTACTAACAACAACAAGGAATATGTATTTAAAACATTACGGGTGGTATTACATGCCTAGTACCGTGCATAAAATTTTGATATTTGGATGTGACGTTATTCAATTTTTCAATTTGCCAATAGGTAGTATTTATGCAATACGTGTATATTTTTTTTAACAAAAAATGTTAAATTTCTTATAAAAGCTATTACAATATGCTTCATATTTTTCATTTCAGGATGTCTATCGGAAGAAGCATTGGAAGCCACCCATAAATATGTGAGAAATGTGAGATTGTCTCATACGAGGAAAATATCAAGAACAAAAACAAATAGTGATTTGATGACTTATTTATTGTTGTCTTCAGATCCTGTGTTATCATCACAAAGGAGTCTTTACCAAATGAAAAACACGGCAGTACTTGGAGAAATTGAAAAATATTTATTAAAGGAAAATGTATATGTTGATATAGATGATAATATTGATTGTTCTTTGAGCGAAGACGATTATTATTAAATATTCGATAGATGATTATTATTAAAGAGTTTACATGTTTAATGTTATTTGATTGTAATTAATGTTTTCAATATATTTGAAATGCTATTTTTTGACAAGGTCGCACATAAATATGCTCTTCAAGCATTTTTCATGAAATTTGACGCAATAGTTAAATTTTTACAGCCAAAAATAATTTCGGTTTGTATGGGCGGTGGGCGATGGGCGTGGTCAATGTTGATGAAATGATTTTTTTTTAAAAGGTGTTGCATAAATATGCTCTTCAAACGATTTTCATGAAATTTGTGGCAATAGTTAAATTTTTACAGCCAAAAATAGTTTCGGTTTGTATGGGCGGTGGGCGATGGGCGTGGCCAATTTTGTCGATACTTTGAAATTTTCTTAATTCTATTATATTAGGGACTTGTGCAAAATTTTATTACCCTAGGACGACTCCTTCTATTTTTGTCCCATCGATGTACTGGGACAACGCACTGTGCGCCTTCGGCTATAACACTAGTTTCTCTAGTATATTGTCACGCCCTTTGCTATCGCCCCCAAATTAAATTTCGTTTCAATACTTTTATCTTCTAAGCGGGACATCAGCACCAAATTTCATGATTTTAAGAAGATGCGTTTGGTCAAAACTACAATTTCTCTGATTTGTTGCCACGACAATTCTACCGGTGTCAATGGAATTTCGAAAAATTCTGAATTTTCTAATTTTTACAGCGGCAGCAAATTTCACAATTCTATAAAAAAGCGTTTGGTCAAGACTGCAATTTCTTCTTAGCTTATGTCTACTCCATAAGAGAAATATCTACCACAAATTTCATTATCATATCATGAGCCATTTAGCCAGACTTGTGATAAATCACCCAGCCAGTCAGTGAGTCACCAAGCATTTTTATATAGGGTGTCTCAGTACTTTTTTTATTTTAAAATAAAAACACGTAGTTTTTAATATAGTAGTAATTTTTTAATGGATTGTAAAGAAGACATCTTCCGATTAAGTATGGAATAAAACATCCTTCGAGTAACGCCCACGGCTCCGATGACTGGCCATTACTCTTTTCGTGAAATTTTCCATGACTTTTTCACAGAGATGTGGCTGTATCTCTCTATAGAGATTTCACAAAACCCTACCAAATGATGTCGCACGGCTTTAAATCGCATTATCTTTGTGGCCAGTTGATATCAGAATTTCCTGAGATGATTTATTCTGGAAATCATTGCTGCAAGAATTCCAGTGTTTCATTATCACAAAATACTGTCTAAAAGTTAGAAATTATCATAAATCATAAATTAAATATTATAATAAATTAAATATTAGCATAAATCATAAATAACTCAAAATAAAAATAAAAAAAAAATATTATAATTTCATAGCCTAAAGGTGTTTTAAAAACAATAAATATTTAAAACATTAATTAGACGACAAATAGTTGAATTAGGATCTGTGGAAAAACATCGAATATTTCTTTGTTTGCTTTGACTGTGTATGTATTAACATAAGTAAATAGTAATTTATTAATAAATGATTAAACAAATACGGTTAGAAGCAATTATACGAACAAATATAAACAGTGCACACATTTATAGAGGTCAACTAAATAATATTTACACATACACAACGTCACGCACACACATAAAGCAAATCTAAATCAGCAGGTGTTCAGATAAAAACAAAACCAAAAATGAAAAAGAGGTAAAAAGAGAGAAAAGGAAGATCTCTCATTGTTTGCATTGGTGTGCGTTATGTTTGTCGATATTTTTTTTTATGTTGATATTAAATACACTGTGATAGTTTTGGGGAAAAATTTTCGTAGACAAGACCAGATAGGACAGTTTTAGAGTAATTCGGGTAAGAAGACAGAAAGGATGTAGAAGTAGAGAAGAAAAAACCGGCGCAATTTGGCAACCCCCGTAGAAGAGAACAAAAAAATGAGTGAAGCTCCTCGTTTCTCAGCTCTCTCTCTCTTACTCTCTTAATTGAATATTTCAATACACGAGCAGTTTTCTGATGATGCTACAATATCTGACTGTAGAAATTACATCCATGTTTAATTAAATTTACATAAATTATGTAAAAAGTATGAAATAATCAAGTTATGATGCGAGGGAGAAATACGTTTGAGTGAATCGCGTCGACTTTTTTGTCCCCTTCTACGAGGGTTGCCAAATGGCGACGGTTGTTTCTCCTCTACTTGAACATCCGCTTTGACGAGAAATTGAACAGCGTCATTAGTTTTTTCCTTACTTTTTGACTTAGTGCCGCACCCATTTGTTCCCAAACCCAAATGAAATTTAAAAAAATTTAAAGTTCACAATTTTTTATTGTCTAAGACGAAAATTCTCTACAAATTCCATGGTTCCAAGAGGGCGGGTTTGGCCAAAGTGGTAATTTCTCTAATGTATTGCCACGCCTATTTCTACCTCTTATAAGTGGAATTTCAAAAAACTTTAATCTGCAATTTATTATTTTCTAAAAGGAGTTTCCACATCAAATTTCATGTTTCTTGGAAGACACGTTTGTTGAAAATCGCAATTTATCTGATTTAGTGCCTTAACCATTTCTACTGCAACCAATAAGAATTTCCAAAAATACGTTCTTAGCTGACGTCTACCCAATAAGGAGAACAAACACCCCAAATTTAATCATCCTATCTACAGCCGCTTGGTCAGGGCGTTGCTGAATCACCTAGTCAGTCAGACATCACCTTTTCTCCTTTTAGCTCGATGCACTTTCTCCAGCGATATCCAATAGCTTCGATACCCGATGAATTCGATAAAATAGCCATCAGTCACAAGACTCCCTCTCTTCATTGTTGGCAAATCTTTTACCACCGATACATTTTTTCAAGTTTTGAAATAGCAAATGGTCGAAGGAGCTAAATCTGGCGAATATGGTGCTTGTTGAAGCAATTCGAAATTTAATTCATTAATTTTGGTGATCGCAATTGTGTATGTGTGAACTGCAGCATTGGCTTGGTGAAACAATACTTTTTCTTAATATTCGCCGATGATGTTTTTTCCTTTCTGAAGATAATCAATAAGAATTATCCCATGCACTTCCCAAAAAACCAGACTCCATAACCTTGCCTGCCCATGGAACCGTCTTCGCTTTCATTGGATACGATTCCAACATTCCAGTGCACTGCTATGACTATTCCTTTGTCTAAGGTGTGAAGTGGTGGACTCATATCTCATACATGGTTATAAATCGACGTAAAAAGTCAGCCTTATTGCGGGGAAACATTGCTAAACCCTCCACTGAACTGAAACATCTACGCGACGCCGATTTTGTTCTATTGAAAGCAAATGCGGCACCCATCTTGCACACAGCTTTCTCATCTCAAATCTTCAGTCAAACATATTCATGACTCTGTTTTTGCTCTATTGAAGGCAGACGCGGCACCTATCTTGCTCACGGCTTTCTCATCTTCAAATATTCGCTCAATATGCGATGTAGAGCACTTTTTGAAATGCCAATGCCATTTCAGCTAGCTAACGCACCTTCAGCCGACTATCATCCAATATCATTTTATGGATTTTCTTAATCGTGTCTAATTGGCCGGTCACTACTGTGTTCGACTTGTCAGCTTTTTCGGCTTCGTTAAAGCTCTGCTACGCAATATTTACAGTGGTAAACGCAGGAGCAGACTCCCCAGAGTAGAATCTAGCTCTGGTTTAATATTGCTTGGACTGATACCTTTCGAATGGAAAGACCAATGTTTTCCATGTTTACAAATTCACTGGGATTCTTTACTTTTGATGGCTTAAATAAAAATACTAAACAACATGGCGCCCTGAAACTTAAATCATATGTTTTATAAGGTTGCCACTTTTCAAAAAAATATTTTTTTCAAACTACTGGGATCATCTT
This sequence comes from Phaonia tiefii, assembly GCA_963931995.1. Classification (NCBI taxonomy): domain Eukaryota; kingdom Metazoa; phylum Arthropoda; class Insecta; order Diptera; family Muscidae; genus Phaonia; species Phaonia tiefii. The sequence continues at coordinate 281,566,633 of OZ008369.1, forward strand.
TATGACAGGACGGCTAGTTTTGGGGCCGTCCTTGTAGATAAATGGACTGTCATGTTTCACGGGTACATACATTTTTCTGTGTGTGAAAAATTTTGATCTGGAAAAAAAATTTAGAATTGGAAAAGGTCATCTGAAAATGTTTTGCTTTAATATCTCTCAGACCGTTAAATGTACGCTTTTAAAAAAAATATATTGGAGGACATTCAAACCTTTAATATATATTTTTTGAAAATAATACCTTGATAATAATTAAGGATATTAAAGGATACATTTTGTTTAAGACAATTTATAAATTTATTTTCTTCGGATAAACAAATTGTTAACTGTTTCAAAATTTGCAGGTTCTACTCTTTCAGTTGATAACCATATAGATATTATAAAACGAGTCTAAACATTTTTAAAAATTTTTGGAAAAACAAAACTAAAATTAAATAAAAAACCTAGTACACAATTATACTTCATATATTTGCTGTTTTACGGGCCTATATTCGGTTCTGTATGTGAACATTTCTTTTTGAGTTTTGTCACGCGGTGTAATAGGTATGTTGTATTTGTTTTTAATGTTTACAAAAAGTCTACATGTATTTAAATGTAATTAGTATAATTTTTTGTAATGTTTTGTTGTAGATTTAGAAGGTATTGTGGTTGCTATTGTCCCTGTTATGATGGTGTTGTTATTAATGTTTTAAATAAATAACAAATTGTACATGTTAACACGCAAACAATATCAGCAAATACTAAAACATACATTTGCAAGTGCGTAGGAAGGACTCTTAAAAATTAAAAAAAAAACGAATAATATATGTAAGAATGTGGGTATGGAAAACGTCATGAACAAAATAGGATGTCCCGTGGAACAAAAAAACTAAGTAATAGCACGTAAATGAAGCTGATCTACGGGTTGAAGGAAAAATAACAAAAGTAAAACCTTTGAAACGAGGGTGGCCTCAGTGTATTTTTGTGTCTTTAATATGGGTTTCCGGATTTGTTTAATAAAATGCTTGTTACTGGATTTATTTAAACAAATCCCGAAGAATAATTTTAGTCCACCTCATTCCTTTGACAAAGTCCTATATGGAATATAGTTTTTACTTTTTTTCAAGGCTCAATTTGTAAGCAACAAGTTATTATAACAAGGAACCTAACGGGTGGTTCAAACACAAGTAGCTTTTTAAATCATATATTATTTTGACACTGATGTGTGTTTTTTATTCGAAATATTGACTAGACTGTGGAAAACGAAAAACGAGACAAAGCGAAAGAGGACGGTTTTGCCCCAATTCAAGTATGAGGAATCTAACTGCATCAGTAGATTTTTGAGGGGCTCCTTTATATTTTGTACACAAATTCTTTTGTCCAATAAGGACCCGGATTGATGGACTCGCTTCACAAATTAATCCACAAATCTATCTATTTCTATCGAATTTATTTCGCAGATTGCTTATAGTTTGAGATGAAGGCTCAGAACTTTGGAAGAATTTATTTAATAACTCCCAATTTTCTTGAAGCATAAAGTGACCCATTTCGTAAATTCCTACTCCTTAACTAATAACACTGTGACACAAAATTAGATTTTTTTCAAAATGATGGGGTTCGGTCATCGGCTTCTGGTAGAAAGGTCTAAAAAAAATATACGTGTATCGGGGTTTTGGCAGATCTGATCAGAATGTTTTTTAGGGCGAGTCAAAGTTTCCGCCCCACGGAACTTTCCTGCAACATATCGGCGTGCAAAATTGTGTGTTCCTTACTTCTGAGGTAGAAAATGTGTTCAGAAGTTTTATAGAAAAGATTCAGATAAACATTTTTGTGGAACAAATTAACCCTCAAACTGTCACGTATAACCATAATTTTTATTTTTTTTTTGGAAACTCGCAAAAAACTGCTCCAAAATGACGGGCGGCGTGGTCAAATTGTTCAACAAAAACACTCCGAACACTCCAAAACACAAATCTTAGACCACGTGCTAGATAGAAGATGAAATTTGACAAAATGCATAGTATAATGTGGACTATTTTTAATGGAAACAGAAAAATGACAAAATCCATTATTAACCCTTAGAAGGCAGTGAGTTTTGGCTTATTATCTAGCACTTGGGCTAAGATTTGTGTTTTGGAGTGTTCGGACACGTATAGTGAAATTTTATGTGTTCGGACACGTATAGTGAAAAAGTAAAAATTATGGTTATACGTCACAGTTAGAGGGTTAATTTGTTCCACAAAAATGGTTATCTGAATCTTGTCTATAAAACTTCTGAACTTAGTTTGTACCTCAGAAGTAAGGAACACATAATTTTGTATGCCGATATGTTGCAGAAAGGTTCCGAGAGCCGGAAACTTTGACCAGCCCTGAAAAAAAAATTCTGATCAGATCTGGCAAAACGCCGATACACGTATATATTTTTTTAGACCTTTCTACCAGAATCCGTTGACAAAACCCCATCATTTTGAAAAAATCTAATTTTGTCTCACAGTGTAATCGGTCACTTCATAAATGTCAAATTGGCAATTTTATTCGAAATAATGGGGGTTCGAATTCCATATTTGTCTTGGCCCACCCTTTAGGAGACTATTCTAACTATATCAATTTCTTTCGCTGAAACCTCTACACTTACAATAATATATAACATGCCGGACTTTATCAACGATTTCATGGCGAGATGGTGGGTCAAAGTCGAGGAAAAGCGGCAAGAGGGCATAATTTGGTTGCTAGATGATTAATAAATTAAAATATGAGTGAGGTACGAAGCTCTTGTACTTCAACCGGTTCAACCAAATTGGATTTGACGAGTAGATACAATAACCTGATTCAAGACTCGAGGTTAAACCCGGTTGAGATACTCGGTAGAAGGACACGAGTGAGAAACCCGATTGAGAGACCCGGTTTGGAAAGCCCCGTTTCAAAACCCAGGTTGCAAAGACCAGGTTTTCAAGGGAAAATAGCAATATATTTCAAGAACACTTGATTCTCAAAGATTGCTAGTGTAACTGACAGCCTGCTACATCGTCCTTGTGTTGATATAGTAACTCCCATCCAAATGTATCTACCAGGAATGGAGTTACTAATATTACTTTGAATTGGATTTAATTTCTGTAATATTTTAAATTGAATCCTTGACAAATATTTAATAGAAACTTATACGAAAAAATTTCAGAATATGTTTGTTTTGTCACAAAAATTCTCAATTAACAATCAGGATAATATATTTCGAATCCCACGGGACTTTAAGTGGCGTTCCCATTTTCATTATAATTACATCTTCGTACTGCCAGGATGAATTTGATATTGTAGATGGATGCCGCCGTGTATCACATGTGGACTTGAGGATACATGTATGTACTGACTTCACAGAAAAGGCATTTCAAAATCCTGAACAAAACTATACATATGCGCAAGGGTGAAATATTTAGAATGAAATTCGAGCATTCAATGCCTACCAATTGGGACCGACTCAAGAAGAAGAGATGGACCTGTTCAGTGAAATATTTTGATATTCTGTGAAGCAGTTTTGAAAATTTCGAATATTATATAATGACATTCAAGAATTGGTATGGAACCTTTGAAAAAAAATTTTTTTTTATGACCTTCTTCCAAAAGGCCTTTCAAATTTGCTCGCTGCGTCCTACAGGATTAAGCACATGTAATAACAACATGTCAGTATATCTGAAAAAGCATTGAACGCAGTGTGTTTATGTTGATACCACAAAAGTGCAAACTGTTGTCGTTTATTTTTTGTTTTGCTACATATATTTTTTTGCCCAAAATCCTTGTAATTTGTTAACAAATCTCTATGACAAATTGTACATAATCAACAACAATTGCTCTATAGTTTAACACAGCAACGCTTAAACTACAATTAGCTTTAAACGAAGCAGCAACAAAAAACAAAAAAACCCTCAAAAGCATTAATAACTTTAACATCATAATAAACAACTCTTTTAACACACACTCCATTTCACGAAAAAGGATAATGATGAAGGGAGAATTTTCTAAAACATGGGAAATGATAAATGATGAAATATTTGAATGGGTTTCTTGTGTAAACCAGAGAAAAGGAAGGGGCGTGGCTTAATGGTAGATTGATGACATTGTTAAAATAAATGTGATTAGGATATTTCATTCATGTTGGGAATATGAAATGAGCTGTGTGATTTATGGAGTGCGTTGAAGTAAAGGTGTATTTAGAAGGATGTTTGTTTTGTGATTTTGAATACAACATGTCAATCTTACATGTGGGAACTTTGATATGAAAACATACAATTATTTTATGTTTGCTGGTGACGTGTAAATTTACATTAGAAATTTTGTTAAAACTGGTAGAATGAAAAAAGAAAACGATGAAAAGCAATGTTTCATTTGATCGGCAATATAATTCAGAGAGTCTGCTTTGAATATTTTATAAATCTGGGATATTTAGACGCCCAGTTGGTGAATAGTAATCTCAGTATAACAACGATTATTATGAGAAATCTTTGGAGATGTTTTTTGACAATGATTCTAAGAGTTTCTCTATCGAGGCTTCCTTTTCTACCTTCATGAAACGTCGATCAAATGGTTGTCCCACAGTGAACAGACTCCGTACTTTGGTACTCACTGTTGTAAATTGTCAAAATTCATAAAATATTAATACAATATTATCGAATTTTGAAATTCTGTAATTTTTTTTACGGTGAAATTCATAAAATTTCAATACAAAACTTTCTAACTTTCCAATTTTTATCGTTAAAAGAGTACAGAATTCCGGTGCTGCATTTTTAAGAGGTGTTCATCCCATGTTATTTCTCATCACCTCGCTTAGTGACGGCGACTCTATCGAGTAATTAGCGGTTAAAATGCTTCTCAAAATATCGTCCGGAACCGCGGTAAAACTCTAGGTCCCTATCAGTGAGTATTAAACTACAAAGCACACAGCTCACTGGTTGTGAGAAGCTCTTCCTAATCCCTTCATGGGATGAAACGAAAAACCATTGTTCTTAAATCAGGATTTTTTTAAAATTGTCTCGAGGTGATTTTTAATATTTGCCCTAAAGTCAGCTCCTCAAGTTGTAAGGAATTAATTCCACACATGTTCGAGAACAATTTTGATAATCTTTGGATGCGCACCGTATTTATTGTACCTTGTGTCGAATAAGTAATAAATATTTGTTGAGTATAGGAACGTATGAGTAATATTTAAGTAAAGTATAATGTAAATTATACGCCCTCAAATTTGTTGTATATTTTATCGTATTCCGTAGGGGATATTGGTGGGCATGTAACGTTTAGAAAGATAGCGTTTAATCATTTATGTTCTTTCATACTTTCTTACAAACAAGTGGAAATTAAAATTTTCAAAAACAAAAAACTGAGCTTGTAGTATGAATTTCTCATACATTAACTAAAAAGCCAATCTCTTAGTTCATGCACTTGTTTATATTTCATTTTCTTTCACTGCCCTTACTGAAAAAATATTGTCCTTCTCTGCCTGTTTAATATTTACATGCCACTCGCTACATTCCAAATTGACATATTAAAATATTGTACATGCCAAATACCAAATTAGTAGTTCATTTCCCCCTGTTTCTATTTCGCACTCTCTCCTTTAATTTCTCTTTTCATATTGTCACAAGGTTTTGTTGAACCAATTTCATGTTTTATTGTTGTGTATATCATTTCTTGCATACAACAATTAAATATTCTGTTAAGGGGAGAGTAACAAATTTGCATAAAACAAAACCAAGAAAATGTTTTTTGACACTTTTACTTATTACCTTAAAACGTGTCATAACTTTTACACAGGACAATGAAAGACAGATGACGACAGCACTAAAGGTAGAAAATAAAAAAAGGCAAATGGGATGTATTTAAACGTTTTTATAACCATAATAATATCCTTGTGAGAAACACACACACACACAAAAACACAGGTTTATCACACATACAACGGAATACTTTTACCTAACAAAATCGCATATAATTTGCCAAGGATTTGCATACATTGTTGACTTGGCTTTACAGATGTTGTTGGCTGGCCCTTTGCCTCTTTTACCTTGTCTTTAACGTTGGGAAAACCCGAAAACAGTTGACTTAATACGACTAGTGTCGAGCTGAGTTGCAAGCAGGTGAAAGTCTTCCTTATTGCAATTGTGTTATTGCCATACCTGATGTCCTGTCTGTATCCTTTCAATGTCGCTGTGGTGTAGTACATGTGTGTTTATAACTTTATATCATTTTGCGTATATTGACCCTAATGACACTGTGGTGTCTGTACAATTGAAATGAAAATTTCTTTATATCCTTTACGTATTCCTTTCAGTTTTGGCATGGTAATACCAGGTATCCTTCTTGAAGCCCTCACACAAATATGGGTGAGTGTTTGTGTATGCATGGGAATTAGTGTCTTTATGTTGTTGAGTGTGTTGATATTTATTACTATATGTGTGTAAGCGTGTGTTAACGGTTGAAGAAATTCTCGTATGACAAGATTTATAGCTTTCGTGAGTCAGATTTCAAAAATGTAATTTGTAATGTTGGCCATATCTGTATGGCTGGTTTTGGTATTGTATGTGTATGATTAGTACAATCTTGGTACGAGGGTCGTTATACAGTAATAATGTTTTTTCGTAGTACTTTAAAGTTTCTTAAAGTTGCATGGAGAAGCTGTTATTTTAATATTTGTGGGACATATATTTAAATTGGCGCTAACCGCAGTTAACGCCGCATGAGGACAAATTATAGCAGGAGCTATACTATTAACGGAGTTATAAGTCATTGCTGCTGCAAAGATTTAATCGATCATATTCCAATCATTGTGGCAGTACATTAAATTTCGTGATATGTTAAATTTTTTAGGCGATATCAGAATAGAATTTTGCTGAATGACTCAAAAATTTCAATCATAGCAGGAGCTTTGTAGGCAATCTTAATGGTGCTATACTATTAAAGGAGTTATAAGTCATCGCTGCTGCAAAGATTTAATCGATCATACTTCAATCATTGTGGCAGTATATTAAATTTCGTAATATCAGAATAGTATTTTAATGAAGAGGTTATATCTATAAAAAAATATTACTCATACGGCAGAGGGTATACAACTATATTAATCATACGCCAATCAATTTATTTTGCACACTTGAAAACAGTTTACGGTACCACTTAAAAAGAACGGAATACACAATTTCATGAAAAATAAATGAGAAACCAATTTGTTATTGTTATCGCTATCCCGAATTTTGGCCATCGGTGGTGTACTTTTTAGTGTGCACGGTTCTTGTCCATGAGCACATGGGTTCTATCTCTGCTCCGACAACTTTCCATTTCTTTTGACGACGGTCACCTCGTTTAGTAACGGCGGCACTACCGAGTACATAGCCATGAAAAAACATTTCAAAAAGCCATTAGGAATCGGTGTAAAGTTGTAGGTCCCAAACGATGAGTGTAAAACTAGAAAGCGCGCAGATCTCTGATTATGAGTCTCCCCAGTCTCTCCCCAGTCTCTTCATGTGATGTAATGGGAAACTAATTATTTTATTTATATTTCATCCCGAAATTCTATCAAAACCAAAATAAAATTTTTACGCAATAAAATAGCACAAAAGATATATTAGAGGTTTTGAAATGATTACACTTTTTAATTTTGTTTTACCATATTTGTATTGTTTAAATTATTCTTTTTGTGTGCTCTCTTTATTTTACTCTGGTTACATTCTATCATAGTTACAGTTTTCGAAATTTGAGTCAATACTATTTCGGTAGCTCTTATGTTAATACACGCAAACAAAACCTGTCGTGAATGGTTTCAAGCTCTCCGATCTTTCATTTCATTTCATTTCATTTTATTTATTTAATACTATGGAATTATATCCATAGATTGCGTCTAAGCTGTCAAATAAGCCAGAGAGAGTGGGGTTTAACTCCCATCATCTGAGGGGTTTATCTCCCATTGTCTGCATAATCAGTTTAATTATAAGTACAAGAAAATAAAAGCTTTCACAGTCTGAGTAGAACGTAAAAGTTCTATATGATTTAAAAATTGCTCATACGCTAGTAGATATAGATAAATTTAATATTAATCATACGGCATTTAATTTGTTATGATAATGTCTTGTTTTAAGAAGTTTAGACCATGGGATAGTATATAGATGGCACTCGGAACGCTTAGGTATAAAATACATAACTGAATCGATACATTTCCCTAGTTCCGTTAGTCCCACATAATCCTATATAGCTCAAGTACTAATGTCCGATGAATCTTTTTCTGAACCCCCTAAGTATTTGACTTAGTTTTGAAAGTAAATAAGGAAAAAAGGTTTGGGTTACCATTAGGGATTCCCTTATTTGCCACAAATACTGCATTCCAAAATGAAAAACTGTCTCCAATACTGACTGACTCTGTTAACAACATATTCGGATTGAAAAGCAATTGTCTTCATTATTTGTTGTCTATTCATGCCCTTCAAATGACATCTCATAACGCTGATACACCACATTTCAACACTTCCACTTAAAGATCGTCAGGCGCAGAGAATTTATAATCCTTCTTATTACCCAGTGCCGCCTCGGGATCTGCTTACGACGGGGGTTCCCTTGAAATACCCCTTCTCTTTTGCGTTGTGAATATGCTACTGAAGAAAAACAAAGATCTTCATCATCCGGAAGTTTAGATAATGTCGTAAAGGATTCACACCATCGCTCCACTTGCTGATCCGGTGATGATATCTCCGTACCATCATTAGCTTTCAAAGACCCTGTACTACTGATGTTGTGGTCGCTCAGCTATTTTATTGAAGAGTCCACAATGCGGAGGATACCTGTGTTTACAGATTTGAAATTCATTCTACGTGCTGATTTGCGATGGACTGATTTTAACTATCTCTTCAACGTTGGTGTCTTGGAATGCATACACATACTGGTCAAGCGTTCACGATTTCGAATTAGGGTACAGGCTGCTGCACTAATCCAAAGTTTATTCACACAACTATCCCACCAAGGACCTACATGGTAGTTTCCTTCAGCGTTCGAATAATGCCTAACCAAGTATTTTGCCTACCCTGTGCCAAATGAGAGCGTAGAATTTGATCGTAAATCGTTGCTATTAAAGGGTCCTGAAGACTGCCTGCATTGTATTTTACGATTTGGCTTCTAATACCGGTGACAGAAAGTGCCAACTAAGAGGTGGTGGTAGCTATTAATATCACTACCACGTCTAGTTTTGACGTCCTGCAGGGAACCCATAAACATCATGCTGATAAGTGTATGGTCAATTCGATTAAAGGCTCGACCACCAGGCGAGAATAAGATAATAAGACACCCAGAGGAAATATAACTTTCCTTGTGATCCTCGTTCAATTTGTCTTGAATACTAGGTTGTGTTTAGTTGAGGACATTTACTCTATTGTATTTTGCCTTTGTTAGCATATGTCATACTTGTTAGAATATAATACCACTCATACTTTTATGTTCGTTCCACAAGCACTCACTACGAACATACAGCAAACATTTGAATGTACATACATACATATGAACATTTGTATGTCAACTGTGTTATATCATTTTTCCGACAAACACTCATACAAGCCAGGCAATATACGAGTAATTCTTTTTAGTCATCATCATCATCATCATACATACTACATGTCAACATTTGTTACCAACAAATGTAAAAATTATCCATATTCACATTTCACGTTGACTCCATGACTTGTGTCTCCATGTTGGCTAAATGGACAAGGACCTCACAGATATACACATCTACTGCATCCAAACACTTATACACATATGCTTATGCAGAGAGATGGACATGCCAACAACCACCCACTGCCGTTAGTCCGTCACAAAGCTCACCACATTTCCAGGATATTCTTAGGAGTTAGGATATATTATGCACAACAAACATAGCTGGAAAACACATGTTTCTGTGTGGATTCTTTACACACATATATGTGAATAGAATAATAGTATACGAATACGAAATGGAGGTTATAAAGTTTACTGCGAAAGTTTTTGAATTTAATTGAATCGTAAAAATGGAGTAATGAATTGAACGTATGATTAATAATGATTTTGTTTGTTACCACAAAGTATGATTAATATTTATGTTACTTGTATATAACTTATCCGCCATACAAATCCTAGCTCCTTTTTTTTCCCGATCATCAAATATTTTACAGGACAACGAAAATTTCAGCTGAAGATCAGCACCGAAATTTTTAAATTTTGCATTGATAAAAATTACCAAAATCAAAAAACTATCAAACACAAAATTTTCGAATTTTATCAATTTATGTACCAATTTTTATCGTTCAAAGGTTACAGAATTCCGGTGCTGATCTTCAACCGAAGTTTTCGATGGCCTGTAAAAAGAATTGGATGATCAGGAACAGAATCGAGCTAGGTTTTGTGGTATCACGTCAATGATCTTTCATAATTGTTTTATTTGGTTGAGTCCCTAATCAAAGACCTTCCATTTGTCGAACCGTTAGCAGTGATAGCAGACGCTCTTCACACTTATGTTTCGGTCGATCTCATTTCTGATGAAATATCGTCAAATTTGTTGATCACGAACAGAATATGAGCTGGGTTTTTTGGTACCTCGTCCACGTCTATTTTTGATTTTACTTCCAATAATTCTAAGCCGATAGAAATTTTGCATTGTATCGTGGCACTTTCATTCACTAGCGAACAGTGTAATTGAAGCTCGTGATCTCGGTGACATTTAAGATAGCGATAAAACATATTCCAACATAAAGACAGATTCCAACATAAATACATCCATAAGGCTGCTTGGATTTCACCTGATCAACAGACAGACGAGGAATTCAAATTGACCACCTGGTAACTGATGGAGGTCACTCTACTGCTGTAATGGATTCGAGGAGCTAATATCGCTTCGGATCACTACTTGGTTGCAGCAAAGGTTCGCACAAGGACAAACAGATGGAAAGTCGTACGAATCCAGGCATATAGAAGTTGGACATCGGAAAACTGAAATAAGCAGAGATAGCCAAGGCCTATGCAGAGATGCTCACTCAAATACTGGCGCAGTATGCACTCCCGCCTCATGATCCTGGAGCGCAGTGGAAATACATTTCCCACTGTATAAGTACTGCTGCAGACGCCGTACTTGGTTATGAAAAACCGTTTAAAGGCAAACCATGGTACGATGAAGAGTGTAGCATGGCCTGTGATGAAAAGAACGCGAGGCGTGATAGAGAGGCATAAGAAAGAGGAGAGAGGAAACCCGTTTGTTAAGGAAGAAAAAACGCTTGTTAAGAAAGTGCGAGGTGCAAAGTGAATAGTGATGAGCGTAAATTCTACCGAAAACTACATAGTCAAACCAACGAAAACGGATCAGGGTCCTCTGTTTCTAGAAATATGGACGGGACTCTTGTAACAGGGCTGCAGAGTATATTGGGAATATGGATAGATCACTCCTCGAGTGTGCTTGTCCCAGTAGACTTCAATATAGATGAAGGTGTGGGTCACATACAGGACGATGACGTCGACTGTCGGCTGATCTGTTTAAGGCTGACGGCTATGTGTTGGAAAGGTGCATGGATCAGCTCATATGCAAAATCTGACTAGACGAAAAAGGCGAAAAATTTTCGAACTATCGTGGAGTAATCGTCGAAACGATTTATTTTTTCGATCATCTTCGCGATCTCTGACTTATTACTAGCTACTTCGCAAAAAATGGTACCAACATTTTTTTCCATTTTGGCTACAAGGCACACATGTTTGCCAAACATACGCGCGGTCAAGGTAAGCACATAGAAGTTGGACCTTACATCGTTAACTGCTAAGGTATGGACTCAAAACGTTTGTGGCGTTTTCCTCTTTTTTCGACCCGTTTACTTCTTTTGTATTATATCCATTTTTTTGACTCCCTATGATGGGCCATAGGGGTAAAATCTGATCAGCTAGATAGTTGACGCCTTTTATACTATTATTGCCCCTACTGTCTTCTATATATCACCCAGGAATACATTTGCTGTATGTCCCATCTATTGATCTATAGGTGCCAAAAATCCTAGGGCAAACATACTTGCCTGTGGTCGTCAAAGAAAGAAGTAAAGAATCTTGTGTAAAATTTCCTTATTATTACTAATACGTTTATATTGCGTTTCAGATGGGTAAAGATATCATTTCGCTGAAAGTTGACGAATACGATAAACTATAATTTAGTATGTATTACTCATACGCTCTATAGCTCTGCAATATATTAATCATACGACATGGTTAAAATCTAACGTACTCAGAGAACTGTAACGTAACCACCTTTGATCCACTAGGTAGCTCTACACAATTCGAAGGGGTTTTATGAATTCATATATACCTATTTGGAAATAAATTAAATATAACTCATTCGCCATAGGATAAATATTTTTTAATTTTTATGTAAATAAATAGGCTACGATTTCTAAGGTCATAACGACAACTTTTTTGTCATTCGACATCGGCTACCTTTTGTATAAGTATAATTGAAATCACAATTGGATCCTATAGTCTTAAAAAATCGTATCGTAATTATTGAAGTCCCTTTTTGATATTCCTAAATTCTTGCAAGATTTTCTTGAAAACTATAACAGCACTCCCTCGCTCTCTAAGCACTAGTGCATTCATTTGCATCAACATCATTGCAAATTTTGCTATTCGTATTCAAAACGTTACGTCTGAATGGTCATTAGTTCTCTGTACGTTGGACACTCCACAACCAACGCCATCTAACGATATCAACTATAATTTTTTTATACCCAGGTCTCATGTAAATTTTTTTTATATTTTCCATTCCAGGATAGTTTAGTGTAACGTGCTATTATTACATATATCCTTAGCCACTGTCACTAACTGCTCTACAAATGCAAAGAGGTTATGCATACAAATGCAGGTAATTTTGAATTTACAGGACGAGGAAAAATGAGAGATATAAAAGAAAGGAAGGATTCTACTTATACTATATATTTTTACTGATAGAGTGAATATGTAATTGTAATTGGCATAGAGTGAAAATATGGCAAATGTCATCAGTATGGAAAGCAATTGAATCCCCATCGTGTTCATAGTTCAGCAGTTTGTCATGGACTGTTGACTTTTCTTTAATTTCATATCAAATTTCCACAAAAACCAACTAGATTTCTATATGCTATATATGAACGAGTTAGTAAGTATATATTCGTGTTATGACTATCTATGTGTGCATAAGCATTTGAATGTTTGTGTGTGACTGTGATTCTGTATCTGTTTGTTTGTGGCTATCTGTGTTTGTGTTTGTGTTTGTGTCTGTCTCTGTTGCTAGTTATAACTTTTCTTTTGAACTTTATGAAATATGATGACCGTAATGCCAAGTTTTGAAATAAACTAATTAAAAATTCTTTTCTGTAGATTCTAATGCACATTGCAATTATATAATGATACATTTATCATGATGAATTTTTTAAAATATTTATCGTTTTGAAAGGTTGTCAGAAATATTTATGATAATTTACATGGGGTAGATGTGACACAACCAAATTCATATGCATTCATATATATGAAAAGCAAAATATTTATATGGGTTGCTTTAGGTGCTGTTTGTTATGTTTGGAGTTTTGCAGAATCGAAATTTACGAAAATGCTATTCGTCGTATATTAAAAATTTTTTGAATTCAAACATAACTGCTAGGATTTGCGTCATCTCCGGATTTTATCATATAATCATAGGTATTTCATGCTAAATTATATCACTTATACGCCAACGTATTACATTGCTACAAAGTACCATTAATAATATTACTCATACGCTATCAGGATAACATCGATAAAATTTTAATACTGACTTATTTAGAAGGACATCTATCTTTAGAAGCGGCAGCTCTAGAAAGAAAATGATATTCTGTAGACCTACAAGTTTTGTAGACCTCAGGTCAACTCTAGGGCTGAATTTCTGTACTGGTTGGCACACGGTTGAATTTGAAAGGAAACTTTTTTCAAGTGACTGATATCTGTGGGATTTATAGGGAACTATAGCCCAAACGACAACATTACACATGATATCGGCATTTTAAAATGCATTTAATTATATAAAAATATGGGTTTCCATTACATCCCATGGAGAGATTGAGGAGAGCTTCTCACAATCAGTGAGCTGTTCACGTTCAAGTTTTACACTCACTGATTGAAATCTACAAATTCACACTGGTTCCGAATGGTGTTGCGAGAGAGATTCTTCATGACTATATACTCGATAGTGTCGCCGTCACGTAGCGAGGTGGCCGCCGTCGAAAGAAATGTAGTGCCGGCTGAGCAGGGATCGAACCGATGTACTCAAGCACAAGAGCCGCGCACACTATGTTCACATTTACTAATATATATTGGAATTTTATTAAATTATCATATTTACATTACACCTCATGAAGGGATTAGGGAGAGAGTTTCTCACAACTAGTGAGTCGAAAGCTATGTTAGGTGGTCTGAGTAGAGATCGAAACGACGTACTTAAGTACAAGAGCCGTGCACACCACTTTTGCACATTTACTATTATGTATAATGGAATTTTATTAAATTATTCTATTTATGGAGTGGCATTTAATTTAAATCATTTATACGCCACCACACTGCCAAAGAGTATTAATAATAACACTCATAAAATTAGCCACTGCATTCTAGTCAGCGTCTAATCCATTATCCCTGAACCCTGCCCTGACCAGGACATTACGATTAATCTAGACGGTTTTAATGCCAAATTGGGAAAGGAAATTGTTTTTCGACCAACCATCGATTATCACAGTCTTATTCCATTATCGTGGTACCACTACGCTGCAGCAAAGAACATGGTAGTTGGTAGTACACGATTCAAATTTACGGACATGATTGAAATGTAAGGACTTGGTTATCTCCTGATCCAAGAATGAAGAACTAGACTGATCACTTGGTAATAGATGGCAGACACTCTTCTAGTGTAATGGATGTACGTGTGATTCGAGGTGCCAATATCGACTCCGATCATTATCTGGTGGCTTCGAAAGTTCGCAGATGACAGAACAGGGCGAAAAACGTACGAAGCCGAACAAGGGAAAGGCTAAGTATAGGCAGTATTCAGATACCGGTGATATCAAAGTCCTATCAAGAAAAGCTCACTCTTCTGCTAAAGTGGAATTCTTTCCCTCCCGAAGACCCAAAAGCGCAGTGGAAGCACATCTCCCATTCTTTGGAAACCGCTGCTAGGACTAAACTTGGCTTACAAAGACCACAGAAGAATAAGCCATGGTACCACGAAGAATGTCGCCTTGTAACTGACGAAAAATAAGCTGCACGTATGGCAACGAAATAGTCAGTTACAACGCGTGATGCGAATGAGCGGTGGAAGAGGCCGAGAAATTAGGAAACCCAACTATTTAGGTGGAAAAAATGTCAGTGTGAGGAGAGGGAGAGTGAAAAGACAGAAATGTGTAGGGTGAATAATGAATCCCGAAAATTTTTCCAGAGGGTAAGAAGATCGAATAACAGGTCGAATAATGGGATGCCTTCCTGCTAGGACGATAATGGGAATCTGGTGACAGATTATCAGTGTGTATTTAAAATGTGGAGAGACCACTTTCAACACTCCTCTACTCAGATTCTTCCACTGAAGATCAGGAGGTAAAGATTGTAGAAGGAAGTGTAGATTGTACTACCCCGCCAAGGCGAAATTAGAACGGCAATCTCCCGGCTTATGAATAGTAAAGCCACTGCTGTGGATGGCCTGGCCGCTGAGATTTTTAATGCCGTTGGCGAAGGACTGCTAGCACACATGCATTAATTTATATGTGGTATATGGTTGGGGCAATCTATGCCTGAATCTATGCGGAATATTTTGACAGATAAGATAAAATGTGGAGAGACCACTAATCAGCACTAATCCAATCAGATTTTTCCACTGAAGATCAGGAGGTAATAACTGTGGAAGACGGTGCAGATTGTACTCCCCTCCACCATTGCATCGCATGTAATGATTGAGAAAACCTTTTCACAGTCAGTGTCTCACTGATTGGGAGCTGTACCTATCGGGACCGATTCAGAAGGTCCTTGATTTTAAAGGATTTTTTGCTAAGAAGAAAGTGGTACTAACAATTATGGGTTTCACAATAGGAGAAACCGTTAATTTGCAACAGAGCTTTGGATGTTTGGCGGCATAATTATTGATCACTACGCGTTTGATCCAATATATCAAGGACAATGGAAAATTAGTATCTGATAAGTTATATAGTTGTACTAGTCACATTGGGAATACGCAATACTCATACGCCTAGGTAGAATATATTTTGTATGACAAATACACATTTAGTAACAATTACGTTATGAAGAAATTATAATAATTTTAGTTAATTATGCAGGTGTTGGACCATCTTTGTCTTTTTAAAATCATAATAGATTGACCGAGTTTCGTTTTAAATTCTATGATTATGCAACTGTAGCGAAAACTGATTAGAAGTTCCATTGTGAACAGGGTGGGAATTTCTTCACAAAAAAAAAAAACATAAACCACAACATCTGAATGGAAAACCTACTAACAGCGCGTCGTTACAACTTTTAAACCTAAATAGTCATGGGAAAAATTTAACCCTTTGAAAATGTATTTCCTTATATAATTTATAACTTAGATTGTTCATTATCCTGATTACAATGTTGTATTGTTCAAAGGATATTAGTTAGTTATAGATTTAGTTGTTGTCATTATCAAATAATTTCTATATAAATCATGCTAGGACCTTTGTATGCCGCTAAGCACCACTTGGCATAGTTATAATAACAAAGCACTACTAAAACTTTGCACATCGAGTCGGTACATGAATGCGACTGACAAAAGGCAATTTCTACTGAATGAAGTGTCCTTTGCACTAGAAAGAATAACAATGAGTGGCAAATCATTATCAGTCCATTAGTAAATTAACGCTTATTGTGGTAGATCAATAAGAGCTATTGAAATCCAATATTTACGATAATTAATGGAGAACAATCATATTAGCGGATATATTTCTACTATGTATATCCTTTGATTAGGGAATGGGAATCAAATGGAATTTTTTGTATGAATTATATATTTAAAATAACAAAATGATATGAAAAGCTACCATTCAAGTGCCTTCCGATTTCACATTTTAACTGCAAATATTGATTTTCTAATAAATCGAATTATTAATATATAATTTTTCGGCTTATGTGTGGCGTATAAGTGATATTAATGCAACTTGGAAGTTAAATAATGGACACGTTTCTAAGACTAAGAAAACATAAAAATATTTAACGTTATCGGGTAATTTTGACTGTCATACGAAAGAACCATAGTGTTGGCTAAATACAAAATATCCATTCCTTACACTGATTGATTCAAGATCATATCAGTCAAATATTGATCGCACCTGCGTTTAATATAATCCATTCTGAGGATCCACTCTATACGGCGTATACTTCATATTAATTGTTATTGCTTTGGTGGAGATTTGAGTTATTAAATTTAATGTTATTTAACTCTTCGATTTGACGGTAACTAAGAGTATCGTATTGAATACGTAACAATGTGTCGATTCATTCTTGAGATATAAAAACCTGTGTGTCTATCAATTGGAGCGTATGAGTAATAAAAATTGTGTATCAATGTTATGTTATTTAACTCTTCGATTTGACGGTAACTAAGAGTATCGTATTGAATACGTAACAATGTGTCGATTCATTCTTGAGATATAAAAACCTGTGTGTCTATCAATTGGAGCGTATGAGTAATAAAAATTGTGTATCAACGATAAACCGTATGACTAACATACCATTCTAGGATACAATTAATTTAACGAATTATTATTAGAGGAGTTACAGACGATATTATAATGCATTTAGTTTGTCCGAAATTATGCGTCAAAAGATTCCCTGAAACTCGAACCAGCTTACGCGATTACTAAATGCATTCATTCATTTTACTAAATGAAACGTATACGTGATTTTAATTAACGTCAAACAGAGAGATTGAAATAGAACTGACTCTTAAAATTATAACGATTTTAACGGGAAGAAACTGCTGCTTTCTTGGGAATTAACTAATTGTATTTTATTGAAAATCTTAAGTATTTAATGGATTAATTCGTTCATTTGTTTGTAACTCTGTATATTTACATTTGTTTGTAGAAATGCATTTATAGCCGCTTCCTTTGCCCAGAAATCCCGAAAAGTTGGGTGGTGCGATGGCACCTGCCTTTCGTCCATACTATATTCCATGTTGATTAATGACTACAGCACAAACGCGTTTGCAATATCAATTTCAAATCACTATTTTTTTATGTCTTCAAAAGCGAAATTTGTAACGTTAGTTCCTTTTTTGTCACGAATTATTTACTTTCACTTCATAAAATCAAAATTGCGAAAAGGGACACAAACGTCTAATATAAGTAACACTACTGTTTGTTATCAATTCGTATTCGCTATTTGCTTTACTTTACTGTTGACGTTTTAAGGTAAAACTGTTGCAATGCAGCCTAAAGGTATTCAACAAAAGTCTTTAGAAATCAGCGCGCCATAACATATGCAATAGGTTTTGCGACAATGTCTTTCTGTGTGTGTGTGTGTATGTACAAAGTAAGGTTGTTTTTAGCATATTGAGTGTGTTGTATGGTAGATACGTGCGAGTATGTGTGAGAATGCCTTTGGTTGTCAGTGAAAAGGATATTAATATGTTCGACGAGTTTCTCTGTTGTTGTTTTGCTGCGACGAGTTCAATTCCTTTGGTCGATTGCAAAGAACAACAACAACAAAAAAGGCCAACAAATAATGCATAAAGATGGCTGACAATATGGCGGAAATGGTAAACGATACCAGCAAAGCATAACCAAATGTCAGTCTATGCAATACGTAAAGACCACTAGAGGCTACAATAGTAGCAACAACAACCATAGCGCCATCGACGACAACAACAGCTCGAGAATGTTCATTTCTGGGTTTAGAGTATGAAATGCAGATTGAATGAATGTGTCATTGACGTTAGTCGTTGTCGATTGTCGTTTTCATCGTACCCATATTTGCTATAACAGTACGTCTGTCCACCCATCCTTTATATCCTTCGCATTGGTTGTTGTTGGTATTGTTTTATAACTGCTTTAGTATGGTATTTGTTGTAGAAGCGAAGTGGAAACAAAAATGTCGCCAGAAAGCGCTTCATACATCTAAGCAAATAGTAGGTTATGATAGGAAAAAGTCCTTTAGTTTCATAGAAAGAAATCACTAGCTTTATAGCACACGAACACTAATACACATATATCCAATCTCTGACACAGGCATTTTCTCACATAGTTACATATGTCTGTTCACACATATACTTGTGCACTATCAAGCAGAACCACTCACATGTGTAGGTAGTACAATGAGACACATGTCCTTAGACAATCCTCGTAATCACATTTGCTGGGCGCAGTCACTCATTCCGTCCTTGGTGGCCTATCAGGGGATACGAATAGGTAATACAATTCCACTCATTCACGGTGCAAAAAGAAGCAGTGGAATTTTGTTTCCTTTTCAGATCTATAGATATGTTTTTGGGTGGTCAGGCCGAAGGAATAGCAGGGGTCAATTCAATTCTAAAAGGCCTTAGCAAGGCCTTGTTGGTGTTATATGTGTTGACAAATTATAGACTTTAGTCCAAAATGCGTTATTTGGCCAACATATGAAACAGAAATCTATTCTTTACCTGATTAGGCAATACCCTTATATGATGATCCTTAATACCTGGCAAGGATGATCCTTAATATCTGGCAAGAAATTTTCCAACATGAATTTGTAGCATACACCATAACATTCCGAAACGACGTTACAATTTGCCAGACAACGTCTAGTTCGGTTGTGACAACATCTAGTTCGGCTGTAACAACCTCTAATTCTGTTGTGACAACTTCTATTTCAGCTGTGCCAGCCTCTAATTCGATTGTGACATCCTGCAGTTCGGCTACGACAACCGCTTATTTGTGAGACAATCTCTGATGCTCCTGTGATATCCTTTAGTATGGTTGTGGGACCTCTAAATGCGGTTACGTCTAATTCGGCTGACTCAATCAAATAATTCTGTGAGTCAATAAGGTGGATAGGAAAGTGCTTAATCATCTCCTTGAAAAGAATAGTTTTCAAGTAAGGGATACAGCCAAAGTTGTTATTACCCTGAAAACAAAAACTTGGCAGATAACAAATAATCTAAAAAGCAGCAGTTCTGCAATTCATGGAATCAATGCCTGCAAACATGTACATGGTTCCTGCAATATGTTGCTGAGACCATTGTTTTTCAGCGTGCAGTTCCCATAACAGGTGTATATGAAACTGCTTTGGCATCTCAGTTAGAGATACACGACAGCCGTCGGTAGCTCTTGATGTCAGAAATACAGATTGCAGAGATTTTGTGGTAGAATAGATGTTGATATTCCAGGATGTGATGGTATACACTGAAAGACACAATACATTGGGATGGTAATCTTTGCGCAGAATTATCGTTAGAATAAACTCCAAACCCCTTACTTTGCGATCTAGTTTGGATTCATGAGCGTAGAAGCCTGAATATCTTCTATAACCTGGAATACGTTCCTTCCAATCCTGCCTGTCCGGGGATAAGTGAAAAGGTTTATCTCAAAGTTAGACACGGATGTGTTGTAATCCACTCTAATGTGTATTGCTACATATCATATAAAACGTCCCATAACCGTTTGGGAGGGTGGTCCATATATTACAGCATAAACTACGACTCTACTACTAGTTTCCTCTAGCAAAGTAGAAAGCTGTCCACTGATAAATTTTAAGACAGTTTGTGACAGGACTCCGTCCTGATGTTTACCCCAGAGATGAGATTATGTGTCGTTGACAACAGATTACCCCATCATTTAGCAGCTGTAGGGCAAGCAATCAAGTCCTTTGACAGTTGAGCCTCATAAATTATATTGACGAATTAAACGAGACACATTTTGAACCAGAATGTTGTGAACAATAGGCACTTATATATTACTTGAACGCCCTTAAATAAAGTCCCCTTAATACGCACCTGACTATTACATAGATTGCCATCAAATACACCACATACTACAAGCCCTCATTGAAACCGCCACTCGAGCATATGTCTAAACCGTGTAAAACTACTTTTTGAGCAACGATAACAAGAATTGGATTTGCTTACTTTCCACATCGATCCTGAATACCCACTAGCACCCCCACTTACTCAGGTTTTGTTTGGTTTAACTGAAAAGGACTTGGTTGCATGAAACTTAAAGTAAAAGCCAATAGCGTCCATGTGTGTGTTAAAGGAGATACGTCAGCAACGTGAATTCTATTCAATTGCATTTCCGGTTGTTCCATATTCATAGACAACGTATATGACATATACATGGATTACCTACACATACGTACTGCATGTCCTTAAGCGTACAATCACTCGCACAGACGAGCACACATACATACAAATAGGCGCTTATAAAAAAATGAATGAAAGAAAAAGTTTTCTATGTTTTTCGATTTCAAGTAGAAGTCGTTATATTCTCATTACTCTTTCTAACACACACATGGACATGTGAACACATAAACACTTGTAAACACACACAGACGCACAAAATATACTCATACTAACATATAAAAAAACACAAATAAACATAACATTTTATTGTTTAATAGTATTAAGTGAAAGTTCTTCTTTGCCTATTCCTTCCATATTATGTAGGATATAGGTTCTACTTTAAATGCCCTACAGTATGAATGTTATGTTCATGGTATAACCCAAGATATTGTTTTATACCGATCGACTCGGTTTCTCTGTTTTGTATAAGAAGTCTTCTTCTGTCCTTCAAGATTTGCTTTATTTTTGGGAAACCATTGGAAATGTAAAAAGCCCACAATATTCTGAAATATAAACTTGAAAACATTACCTAAATTTTGGGACTGTTAGCCTGAAAGCGATCTCTAAGCGAACCGTTTCTGTTTATCATTCTTCATTGGTCACTACCTAATATCTAATTAGAATCTAATTCAATCTAATTCGATTCATCTAATTAACATGTAATTCAATTCCATAATTAACATCTTCTTCGATACACAGAAAACAGAGAGCATCCAAGGAAGTGGAAGAAGCAATACAATATTTCCAGAAGGTTGGGTGAGGTTAGGTGTAAGTGACAGTCGACGAAGAACCATTTAGTTTATTTCAAGAAGCTCAAAATCGTGTCTACGTCTACCTAAGATAATTTTACCAGTTCTCTAAATAGGCAGGATCCCATAGCAGACATCATAGTAAACAAGATTTTCAGTGGATTCTTTCTCTTCCTCATCGCTACAGCGTCCACATATCCACCAGTTAGACAGTGTCCCGTCAAAACTGAGATAAGCATTGATATCTTGGGCAAAGATCTCCTGCTATTCACTGTCAGCCATATTTTTCTTGAGCGTACACAGTCTACAGCTGTCGTTCAACTCTATTTATTGACTTATTTACTTAGGTGGCCTTAATCACCCCAAATGGGTTAAGGACTTTCCGCAATGAAGATACCGTGTTTCCCCAACCGTCTCGATCTTCAATTTCTTCTCCAGTTGACAACACCAAGCTCTCGCAGGCAACACTCCACCTGGTCTTTCCAGCGAAGTTTTGGTCGTCCTATTTTTCGATGTCCTTCCAGTACCTCTTCGAATACCATTCCCACTGATGCATTCTGATCTATTCTGCTGCCATAGCCTAGCCAGCGTAAACGATCTATGTTGATACGCACAACTGCATTTATGTCGGGACACAGATTATACAGCTCGTGGTACATCCGTCGTCGATACTCGCCGTTTTCTATTATGGGACCATATATTTTCCGGCGACGCATGAACCATGACCTGTATGAGCTATATCTTGACATTGACGTGGTTATGCGAATCAATATGACGCGATTGCGCTGGCTAGGCCATGTCAGTAGAATAGATGAAGACGAACTAGCTCGAAGGGGTTTCGAAACCAAACTTGAAGGAAGACGAAAACTAACAAGACCAAGACTCCGCTAGCCGGAACTAGTTGACGAATCCCTGCGTACACTTCGTACTACCAACTGGAGAGATAAAGCAAAAGATCGAACTGGTTGGCGAAATTTGTTAACTTGGTTTTGTAAAGGCCTTGACTCCCGGGGGTTGTTCGAGACCGCATAAGTAAGTAAGTATATTTTTCGGAACATTTTTCTCTCGAAGACTTGCAGTGACGTTTTATCAGCATGCGATATGACCCAGGATTCTGCGCCAAATAACACCTGCTTCTAGGCTGGCGTTATTGCTTCTGTTCACGCCAGAGCCGAGGTAAATACATTGATCCACTACCTCGATATTATACTTGTTATCAACTTTCACCCTTTTCTCTAATCGGGTGGATGTTCTGCTTGTAGAAATCATGAATTTAGCTGATGTCTTCTCAGTGCTCGAAAATACTGCAGTAACATCTTGCAGATTTCGACGAATGATGTCTAAAACATCAGCGTACCCTAGAAGCAAATGCATTTGTCTGATGATAATTTTATTCGTATTGATTGTAGCCTTTCTCAAGATGATCACAATTAATATGTTGAAGAGATCGAGTTATAGGGTGTCGCCAATCTAAGGCCTCGCCTCATATTAAATAGTTCGGTGAGATCGCTACCAAGTTTTACTGAAGATTTCATGTCGGTCAGTGTCATTCTACAATAGCGTGTCAGCCTAGCAGGAATGCCAAGCTCCGACAAGGTTTGGTACAGTTGGTTACGGGTTAACGAAGGCAGATTTATAATCTACAAAGTGGTGGTAGGTGTCGATTTGTTTTCGTGGGGTTTCTCCAGGATTCGACGTAATGCAATTATCTAGTTGATAATTGATTTGTCAGGCCTAAAGACACACATGTAAAGTCTGATCAGGTCTGCAACAAAAGGCTTTAGCTTTTCGCATATTACGCTCGATAGGACCTTGTATGCAATGGATGAAAGGCGTAGTACTCAACGGGGCTTTGCGACCAAAATAACACCCATTTATTTAGCAAAGCCTGCAAGCTTAATATCACACCCATTCAATGTGATGGGTTAACTCGGTCATGGCGTGGCTTGCTTCTAGTATATTTTCACCCAAAACCTGTTCCTTTTGCCATGATATTTCCGCAACGTGCGAGATGACTTGGTTGGTCGGAGTGACCGACCATATAGCTTTGAACCAGTTTCCTGGAAATTGTGTGTACCTGGAAAATATCCACCATAGTATTAAGATTATATACGTAGTCCAATGATGACCACTGTGCTAACACGGAATGCAAAATTCCGTCTCCATCTTGCGACCTGTAAAATGACAATATATGGTTACAGTACTTTCAAGCCATATTACACCTCATCCCGACTTTCGAGGATGTGGCTGAAAAAGAGTCGTACATTAGCGCCTGTCAACCCAATTAGTACTCTACAGAAAGGTCCTAATATCAAACAGCTTAACTTCGTGAATGTGTGTTAGATTCCATATCAACTAAGATCCGAGATATTGTCCCCTAACCAATCCATACGTTGTACTGTAGCATATGAGATGTTCGACGCTCACGTCCAACTCTACATTCCCATTGATTCTGTAGTTATCATGAATTGAGATTTCAAGTCTAGACGTATGTCTGCAGACTGTCCAGTGATCACAGCTACTAGTATAGAAATATCTTGTCTAGGTAGTGAAATAGCAGTCGGTGGTACAATGGTAGTGTGCGCGGCTCTTGTGCATGTGAACGTGGCGACACTATCGAGTATTTAGCCACGAAAAAAGCTTCTCAAAAAAATACCGTTCGGAACCGGTGTAAAGCTGCAGGTATCATCAGTGGGTGTAAAACTAGAACGTTCGCAGCTCACTGGTAGTGACAAACTTTCCCAAATCCCTTCAAGGGATGTAGCGGGAAACATTTTTATTTGTTTTTGGTACGGAAATAAAATTTAGCGTAGGAAACAGGTCATAGCTTTGGCATGTTTGCCTGGGGATTCTGAACATTTTGGCCCCGGACAATCTATTATTCATATGTCTGAGAGCTTCGGTTTCGGATCCAGAAACGAGAGTGCTAACCTGCTCCATATCCAGTGGAAGCGATGAGGTAGTCCCCAATCTCTATGGTTTCCTGGAATGCTTCTGTGGTCCGGCGCCCATATAAAGTTAACTCATATTTAATTGGCCGTCTCAGTAGGAGATGCGTTGTAGTTATGGCCTGGTTTTGAAATCAGGAATACAGATTGTTGGGATTTTATAGCAGTCTGGCTGTCCTAGCACACGGTACAACCTTGGCCTTTTTTTGATGCAAATATAACGTGTTTGTTGCATGTCGCGAAAATAATACACTTGAGTCCAAACAAATTGTGTTTGCTATTCAATATAACATGTTTGGGACATAATGATGAATACGTTAGAAAATATGTATTTGTGACCCAAATGCGGTTTTATTTGTTGAAAACTACTGAAAACAAAAACGTGACAGACAATAAAGAAACAAAGAGCAGTGGATCATCAATTCTCGAGAAAAATGCTTGCAAACATGCACATGGTTCCTGCAATATGTTGCTGAGGCCGATATTTTTCCCCGTGTAATAACGTTTCGTCCTAGCCAAAGGAAAGCTTCTGCGATTGCCACGACTTCAGCCTGAAAGACACTAGAATGATCTGGTGACCTTAGTGCATTTTCTACACCCAGCTCTTTAAACTCTAAACTTGATAAAGAGAGGAAATATTTGCTCTATCTGTATATGTATATTAAAATAAATGTTTGTCTGTATGTCCTTTATACAATCGTAAACTATGGATTTGATCATGTTATGATCTTTAGCAAAGTTGTTTTGCATGAGCCCACGAAGGTTTCTGAACTGGTGCGACCAATTTTCGACATGTGGCATCACTGTCATTCACAAAACAACATTTGCCGGGTCAGCTAGTATTTTAGTAAAACACACAGAAAATACACGCTGAAAAAAACGGCCCCTGTAAAATTATGCGGGAACAATGTATATGTTTGGAACATCCATATACATACGAGCAAACATTGGTTTCATGAATTGAAAATCTGCTACGTTTCTGTTCCTTTAGATTCTACCATGTCTTTGTTTCCAGCCTTTTTCAACAAACAAAGCCTTATTTAAAGTTGTAATTTCCTTTAAGGCTATAAGATATCATGTTTTCTCCGGTTAGTGAAAAAAATGTAAATGCCGGTGGTGGGATTCGAACTCACACTCGCTGGACGATCGTTTCGATGTTTGTGAAACATCATCGTCGGCAACGTCTAGAAATATATATCAGAACATATTAATCATTGTGTCTCCAATTTTTAATATGAAATATTTAACACAATGTGTTTGGACACAAGCATACTCTATTTGTGGCAAGCTAAAAACACACGTTGCGAATCCATAAATACAGATTTTTCAACGTGTATACACAGCATTAATAGCATTTTCATTTGTAAACCTAAATTCGAATTATCATTCTACCGCCTCTTGCCTCGATTGTATCACATATAGATACAGGATCTGTTGTCGGTTGTTTTGGCCCAAAAAAATTGTGTCTCTTGTCTTTTCACGTACGACTGTATCTAAGGGGTTTCTGTATTGGCGTTTTTTGCAGTCGATACAGTTTTTCCGTTTGTGAATCAAATGCAGCCCGTATATATGTTTGTATAAAAACAATCGCAAGGATCTCGGCTCATATATATGTATGTGTGGTGAGTTTGTGTAGCACTTGGCGTATTGTATTATTTGTGTTTGTTAGTTTTAAAAATTATTGCTAACAGGCGTTTGTTGTAACAAGAGTGTCAACAGCTTTTTGCTGATTGTCTGAACGTTCGTCCGTCTGTTGGCGTTGTTGCGCTCCGTTGAATATTGTCGGTAGAATGTTCAAAGTTGGCTGGTTTTTGTTGGACTGTCCCTGTGTTTCCTCCCTGAATGAATATCCTTGTTGTGTAGAATTTCCTTGTTAGTTTGTCTGGTTGTTGCTATTGTTCGGCATGTCCTTATTGTTGTCGTTTTGTCATTTAAAACTTTTCAAAAGTATTTTGGTTTTCGAGTAGTTCTTGTGCTTGGTATTAAATAAACTTTATTAGGTCGCTTTATGGTCACAATATTTTTCTTTCATTTTCCTCCTGTAGTTGGCAATTCCGGCCAAGTTAGTGTCGTTGTCGGTTGTAGGGGGGGGGGGGGGGGGGATTTCAAATACGACATTCAGTATCTAATATTTATTTATCAAATTGCACAAAAGGCAAAGAGTTTTGAAGTTATAGTATGTTGTAACTCGTTGTGCAGAATACAAAGGGTTCATTGTTTTGCCACATTGTTTCGCTTTTTGGGCCTTGTCTTGTCTTTTGGTTTTATGGTTGAATTAAAGTTGGCCACAGAAACTTTTTCGTTAACCAACCAAGAATCACACAAAAAAAAAAAAACAAACAAGTGCTAAAAGGGGGGTGGTGTCAGGGTACATTTTCAATTTGCAAGTACTTTATAATGCATAAATTCTGAAATTTTATGAATTTTTTTGTTTGTTTTCCTTCAACGAATTCACTCAACCCTACTCAGTGATAAGAACAAACAAACACTAAAGTTAAAAAGTTTTGATACGTTTCTATGGTATTTGGGAGGGAGACAAACATAATGGCTACAAATATAATAAAATATAAAAGAAATAAAAAGAAAATATTTAATTAAAACTTTCCTATTATCGGATAATTTGTGGTCTTTGTGTTTCAATTGACTTTACAAAGAGACAAAAAAGTAATAAAACTTTACCTTAGGGTAGTTTAACCAATGGACACTATCATGCCCGAGTGCTGTGTTTAAGTGGCATTTAGTATCGCATATCAGGAAATGCAGTTGAAGAATAGGAAACAATTTTAAAAATTTGGCAGCTCTCCTACTTCGTACACAAAAGAAATGCAGCGGATGTTTCCTTCATCCAGGAACCCTGAATAAATGAAGTCAGCATTTGTGAAATATGGATCCCTGATTACGAGCTTCTCGTTTCCAAAGCCATAAAGCCATGGGAACTACGAGAACCTGCATATTAGCCATAGGATGGTGAACGTCAGCCTAAAAGCCGTATGAACATTGTGGGCCCCGGTCATAACTTCTGCTGAGGAAGCTAATTGATGACGCCGAGAAATATGTAGTGGGTCTTGTTTTTTAACAAGTACGCCTTCATTTATCTTTCGCACTGGTTCTTCTGATCCAGCGTAAAGGCGATATTTTGATATGCATAACTACGTCGACGTCGGATACAGATTATACAGCTCGTGCGTCACCCGACGCTGATACTCACCACAGTGGCATATACAGGGTGGGCCAACCTCGACTGACTGAATGGAAATGCCTATAACTTTTATATTTTTACAGTTTTTTATTTAATTTTTTAGGTAATAAACAATTTAATAAAATTTTCTAATGTCATCATACTAAATGCAAGAACATGTAAAAATTTTTCAATATTATTATTTTATTATTTTTTGAACAACCTCATCATGAACGATGAAGCACACTCTCATGTAAATGGATATGTTAATAAAGAGAGCTGCCGAATTAGGGGTACCGAAAATCCTAGGCAGAGCATCAGCGACAATTATACCCTCTCAGATGCACAAAATTATGGCTGATAGGATTATCGGCCCATATATTTCCGAAAACGAAGCTGGGGAACCAGAAACCGTCTCCGGGTCGGTATGTCGAACCATGTTGGAAATTTGATTACGTACGGTAATTCTCAATAATCATAGCAAATGGTTCCAGCAAGATGGAGGTACAGCTAATATGTTATAAGCATTTCAAATCAGTCAGTCGAAGTTGGCCCACCCTGTATTTTACTGAGCATTTTTGTCTCGAAGGCTCCCAGTGATGTTTCATCAGTATGCGATACGACGCAGGATTCTGTGCTCTGAACTAAGACATGTTGTATGAGAGTCTGCTATAGTAGGATCTTCACTTCTCGAGAAAGGGTCATATCTCTGAAATGCATGAATAACCCGAAATAGCACCTGTATGCAGCCACAATTCTACGTTTGGTTTCTAGGCTGATGTTATTGCACCTGTTTACAGCAGATTCGAGGTAAATGAATTCGTGCACTACCTCGAAGTTATAATAATTAAGTACCTTTTACTGCAATAGAGTGGACTTTGTGCTGGTCGAAATATATTGTCTTGTTCTTGATTACTGCCACAACCACTTTAGCTGATACCTTCTCAATTCTTGAAAATACTGCAGTAACTTTTTGCAAATTTCGACTAATGTCGTCTAAATCATCCGCGCGAACCTTATGCGACTTTTGGTCCTAAAACTTTTATTCGAGTTGACTGAGACCGCATGATAGGGTGCCGCCCCGCCCGAGGCCTCGCCGCATCACAAATTGGCCCACAGTTCATTGAAAATTAAGCTGGTCAAGCAGTGACTTGGATTGTTTCCTGATATCGCTACATGATAACCCAGTTTTTCTGCCTAAATGGAATGACAGAACATGTTGTTTCAACAAGACAAGATCGCATGATAGGGTGTCGCCCCGCTTGAGGCCTCGCCTCGTACTAAATTGGCCCATAGTTCATTGAAAATTAATTTAGTCCAGCACTAACTTTCACTGATTCCTGATATCGCTATATGATATCCCAGTTTTTCTGCCTAAATGGAACGATATTCCTGTGCAGAACTTGTGGTTTCAACAGAAGAAGATCGCATGATAGGGTGTCGGCCCGCCTGAGGTCTCGTCTCGTGGTAAATTGACCATTGACCAGGTCATTGAAGTTTAACCTGGTCAAGCCGTGACTTGTACGGATTCCTGACATCACTATATGGTCCCAGTTTTCCTGCGTAAATGGGATGATATTCCTGTGCAGAATATGTGGTTTCTAGCAGACAAGATCGCATGATAGGGTGTCGCCCCACTTGACGCCTTGTCTCGTACTAAATGGGCCCGTAGTTCTTAGAAAATTAACCTGGTCAGGCTGTGACTTGTACGGATTCCTGACATCGCTATATGATAACCCAGTTTTTCTGCCTAAATGGAATGATGTTCATGTGCAGTATATGTGGTTTCAACAGGGCAAGATCGCACGAGGGCTGAGGGCTCGTCTCGTATTAAATTGTCCCATAGTTCATTGAAAAGTGAGCTGGGCAAGCAGTGACTTGTACTGATGCCTTATATCGCTTTATGATTACCCAGTGTTTCTGCCTAAATGGAATGATATTCCAGTGCAAAACAAGTGGTTTCAACAAGACGGTGCGACATTCTCTACAGCTCTTGAAACAATTCTGTTACTACTTCAGATATTTCCTGGTCGTGTTCTCTGCAATTTCAGTGATCAGTTCTAGCCCCCTAGATCATATGGTTTAACCCTATGGGATTTCTTTCTACAATGTTATTTGAGGGCAAAGGTCTGTCTGAACATGCTCACATTCAGCCGTGTGTCCAGGGGGAAAATTCAACGCTTTATTGCCGAAATTCCGCCCACATTTATGGGAAAAGGTCATGTAACCTGACGAAAGAGGAGTGTGTATGTATCATGAAAGTCAGGGAGGTAATTTGCCCGATATGCAATTTCATAGATAACCTTATTCTATGTTTCCATGTGTTTATGTATGAATAAAAAAAATACACCTGCAAAAAAAAACTACGTCCATTCAATTGTGACCGTCGGCGGTGCAATGGTAGTGTGTGCGGCTCTTGTGCGTGAGAATTAGTTGGTTGTTGGGTCCCATGTGCTCGATCCCTGCCCTGACCACCGTAAATTTCTTTCGACGGCGGACACCTCGCTTAGTGACGGCATCACTATCGAGTATTTAGTCATGAAAAAAAGCTTCTCAAAAATACCCTTCGGAACCGGTGTAAAACTGTAGGTCGCAATCAGCGAGTATAAAAACTAGAAAGCGCACAGCTCACTGGTGTATGAGAAGCTCTCCGTAATTCCTTCATGGAATGTAACGGGAAACCATCCATTCAATTCAAATTTTGCGAAAAAGTTGGGAACACCCATTAGTTCAAGGGTAGTCAGAAACATCTAACTATGTCGAGTTATGATTTTTTTATACTTCAATTTCGCTATTTGACCTATATCGATATGATATCTAAAGCTAATATTCTAATGGTGTCACAAGAGTAGGTCAGAAGCTTAAGGGAATCAAAATTGATTTTTACTGCTCCGATAATTTATAATTTTTGACCTATGACATTAGACATACAAAATACAAACAAATCTTACAAAAAAAGTCTATAGATAAAAAAGTTTCATTAAGATTTATATGGTTTTGATTTATATATCGTCGAAAATAGTCATTACCTTATAATTACCATAATGTATGTGCATTTTCATTTCATTAAATGTCATTGTATTGCACAGTATTTTCCCTCACATATGAACAAAAGTAAGACCGGAAGTGCTGCGTAATATAAAGCGGAAGTTGAATGATACACATTTTCGTGCAACAATTGACCCCCCGACCAACACATGTGAGTGACAAATTATAAAATCAATTTCACTGCAATCAACACAGGCCAACAAAAAACTGCCGCAAACAGCTTAAATATTATGATGAAAAGCCAATAAATCTGATGGCAATTGAAGGGCCAAAACCTCAACAAAACAAATCCACTTTCCCAAACAGTCAAGCAACCAAACCTAGCCACCCATCAACAAAATTGCCCACAGCTTGCACATCAAAAAATTACCATCATACAAAGGGGACAAAGACGCAATTGAATGGACAGAGTTTCACAATGGAAAGCAATTACTTAAGCTAATATGCAAATTAAGGTTAACACAATTGCATTTTTAAGCGGGAGCAAGATTTGAAAAAAAAAATGCACAATATGTTGCGGCAGAGATGCCACCTTTGTATGCCCCACCTTAATGTTTGAAACACCCAAAATCCCATGTTTGCTCGCACATAAAGTAGGCCATTGTCATTAAGCTGAAATTGTAACAAAAGTGAAAATGTTGTAATCGTGATTGTTAAGGGGGATGGGGCGCGTCATCTCGTCGTCCATCACCCCCCATAACAACAGCAATTTTTTTCTCTCTATAATCATGTGATTGATTCTTTTCACAACCCAGAGACACGCGAATGTCGAATTTAACATGAAACTCATCAAAATCACTGCGAAATTACAGAGCGACGCGTTGCACGCACAGCAGAAGAGAAGAAGGAGAAGAAGAAAAATTACAGCCATTATGGTGAAACATCCAATGCATTTCGTATGACTAATGGGGCAATAACTATGACGCGGATGATGGCAATGGTGAGGGTGACAGCAGGACTCATTCATTTTCTTGTTTTCTTTGCCATTTTATTGTTGAAAATTTGAATCGTTAAGTGGTAATGGTTATGGCTGCAGTGTTGGTGGGCGCTGATGTTGGGTCAGTCACTAGTTATCATGGCTGCACGGTCATTTGCCTCTTTTGCATATAATTGTTTTCATCAAATGAGTAATTTTTTTTCTTGCGTCTAGTGAACGAGGTAAGTAAAGCAAGTGAGGAAAATTCATAATAAAATGTGATTTTTTTGTTTGGGTTGCATATGATGTGTTATGCAATTTTTGACAAGGTACTTTCACTATATTTGTATAACAGCGAAACGCGTCCATCGATTTTTATGCTCCATGCCTTATTTTGTTCCCAGGTCATGTGACTTTAGGATAAACTAACCAAATTTTTCACTTTTTACCGTTTCTTATGTTTCTTGTTTTTTTCCTTGGTAATAATAGATTTGTATTTTTTAAGCAAAAAATATTTTTTCCACCATTCTTTTTTACAACTGTGAAATTGTTAATTACATTGAGAAATAGTTTAAGGGTTGATTAAGGATATTATAATTCTAAATTTTTCTAAATATACCTGGAAAAAATCGGACACGTCTTCCTCTAGTAATGATGACAAGTACATACAAATGATAATAATTTAGGGTGACGCATTCCGATTGTATTAATATGATCCCAAAAGTGGCTACACTTTTGCCACATATTGAGAGTGAAAAATTTTAAATCCCTTGAAGTTATGCTGATAAAAGTGAAAAAATCTTCTTTTTTTCAATAAAGGCAAGAGAATTTGAGAATTGGTAAAAAACGATTTTGTAAAAAACTGGACGTTCTAAAGATATTTCATGGGTACCGATCAACTCACTACCCTTGCTTCTAAGCAATACAATTTACTAGAATGTTGATAAAGGTTTCCACTACAACAGTGTAATGTTTGCTGGAGGATGAGGATCACGTCAACTGCCACCCTCCTAGCCAGAGCGTAGATACAACTGCAATTTCCCGGCTTAGGAACAGCAAAGCCACTGGCACTGCCGGCTGGGCTATTTAAGACTGGTGGCTATGAGTTGGAATGGTTCATGAATCAGCTCATTTGCCAAATATGGCTAGACCAATGAATGCCCGACGATTGGAGTCTTAAAATAACAGAAAAGCGTTTCCCATTACATCCCCTGAGAACTTCTCACAACCAGCAATGATTGCGCTTTCTAGTTTTTCAATTACTGATTGGGACCTACAGTTTTACACCGGTTTCGAACGGTATTTTGTGAATCTTTTTCATGGCTAATTACTCGATAGTGTCGCCATCACCATGCGAGGTGGCACTCGAAAGGAAGGAAATTTAAGGTGGTCAGAGCAGGGATCGAACCCACGTTCTCATGCACAAGAGCTGCGCACACTAGCTATTGCACGACCGACGGCCACTGTTGGAGTCTTAGCATACTGTGTTTTGTTTTTTAAAAAGGCGGCCCGGGTATATGGGTGAACTGTCGTGGAATAAGCCTCCTATCCATCGCATACAATATCCTATCGATCGTAATGTGCGAAAGACTAATTCCATTTTTTGCAGACCTAATTGCACCTTATCCATGTGAATTTATGCCTAGAAAGTCAACAATCAACCAGATATTCTTATTACGACAAATCCCAGTTAAAATGCACGAAAGACAAATCGACACCTGCCACCTCTTTTTAGCTGCTTACGATAGCTCGATACGGGGAAAGTTGTAGCAACCTGTGTCAAAGCTTTGTGTTCCTGCTAAGCTGACACACTTTTGAAGAATGGCCAGTGAATTGGTAAAGATCTCATCGAACCATTTAGTACGAGGCGAGGCCACAGCCAGGGCGACACTCAAGCATGCGATCTCTTCAACAAATTAATTGAAAAAAAAATTAAATGGTTTCCCATTACATCCCATGAAGGCACAGGGGAGAGCTTCTCACAATCACTGAGCTGTGCGCTTTCCACATTTCACTCACTGATTGGGATCTACAGTTTTACACCGATTTCGAACGGTATTTTGAGAAGCTTGTTCATGGCTAAATACTCGATATTGTCGCCGTCACTATGCGAGGTGACAGCCACTGAAAGAAATTTAAAGGTGGTCTGAGCAGGGATCGAACCGAAGATCTCATGTACAAGAGGCGCGCACACTACCATTGCACCACCGACGTTAACATTGGTATACGCTATAATTTCGAGGTAGTGGACGAATTCATTTCCGTCGAATTTGCCGTAAACAGAAGCAATAACTTCAGCCTAGAAATCAAACGGAGACTCGTGCTTGCAAACAGGTGTTTTTTCGGGCTAAGCAAGCACTTCAGGGTTAACACCGTCTCTCGAGCAATGAAGATCCAACTATATCAGACTCTCATACAACCCGTCTTGCTTTTTGGCCCAGAATCCTGGGATATATCGTGTGCTGATGAAGCATCACTTGGAGTCTTCGAGAGTAAAATGGTCCGAAAAATATATGGTTCTGTAATAATACGGCCAGGAGCGGCGACGGATGAAGGACGAGCTGTATAATCTGTATACTGTATAATATGTATAGTCTGTATCTGTAATCTGTATAGGATAGTAGAATATGTCCATTACTTCGAAGACCTTCAGTGACAGGGTCACCTAATAACCCTGAGACGTATCAGTGATCGCATAAAAGGATAGAGGAGAGTTTCTCTTTGTCTTAAATTTTACCACAATTTTTGCTTCAACCACCGCATTGAACGAGCCCCATATTGGCATGGCATGTTGGAAACAACCCTTGCATACTAACTATTACAAACCACGTGCCACTTAACGAGAGCACGTAAAAAGCATCATCATCAGAGTTATTATACGAAGCGAAAAACGTTTCTGACACAACCCCAAAAGCGTGACATAAAGTCACTTATATCCTTGTCTCACTATTCGTACCATTCAAACCATTTAACTTAATGCATTTCCACCTGCAATCATAATTTCCACATTTAATCTTGCCCAGGACAAAGGGCCCTCTCAGAAATGCATTTAAAAAGAAACGCAAAATGAAAAGGATATATTGAATATAAAGCGTAAATAAATATTTGCTGCACCTTTTGTGGCAAGAACCCTACCCATTTCCATCAAATGGCAATCAAGTATAGCAAGTCAATTTACCGTCATTATTAGAAAATCTTTGAATATTTACTTGACCATGGCGTGACGTCGATGGCGGCTGTTTTAGCAGTAGCAGCAGCAAGTAACTAACCGTATAATACCCCCGTGTGTTTATATTGATTATGTCCTTGTAATGGTTATTTAGTTAGAACTACATGGACACTCATAACTATGCAGTCTGTATTTTCTCTCTTTCTAACTTTCTTTTTAGCTCAGTCTCTTTCAAACTCATGCACATACACAGGATAAAGGACCTTTTTGTGAACTATATTATTAGTAAAAGTGAGATTATTGTAATTGAGGTTATGGATGTGTTGTGCATGTAATTGACCTTTATTCATAATGGATTTCTTGTTAGTTTTCAATACTTTATACTTTAGCCTTTGTTACTCTGCATTTTCTTTTTGCTAATGCAACGCAAGGGTAAGGCAGGATAATTGGATAAATGTTGTAAAAAGTGATGGCATGAAGGACAAAAAGCCGGCATGGTTTTGATAAATTCGAATTTTCAATTAAATTAGAAATAACTTTTTTATTTATTTTCTTTATTTCATTATAATTGACAGAACTTGAACTGCACCTAGGCTATTCAGTATTCATTAACAGAACAATTTAAATGAAATTCAAAGTTACCAATTTAACATAAAAACAATTCCAATAAAAATAAGATGTTTTTGGTAATTTTGACACAATTCCAAATGGAACTTCTTCCCAAGTCATTTTGGAAAAATTGTAATTCACCCGAAATCGATATAGTTAATTTTCAAGTGAAGTTCTTTGATACAAAATTAGAATATCAGTTTGAAATTGAAAAAAATAAAAGTGAGCATTGCGATTTAGATTTGGTAAAATTCCTAACAAAATTGGGGTTTCCACTTTAAGAGCTACTGGTTAGAGCTAACTAGCTGGTTAGGACTAACACTGGTTAGAGTTTACTAACAGTTATAGTTTTTAAATTCCAGCCAATCTGACAGATACAACTCTTAGTTACCCTTAACTGTCAGATAAATTGAACTGAGGATAGTGGGAGTAAATGAAGAAAATTTTGGCCTATATTAATATCTGCTATGAATTTATAAAAAACTTCCTCCTCCCACTGATATTGAAATATTTATATATAAATTTTCATTAATAATTGGCAAAATACTAAATATATTTTAAAATTTACTCAATCAAATATTAAAGGCTTTTAAGAATGTTCAACCCAATTTGGAATTGAATTTACCAAATTTTAATATTTTTATTTTAAATTTTGGTATTTTGATTTTCAATATGAACTGCAACTGAAATTAGACAAGAAATAATGACAATTCAATTTAAATTGAGAGAATTCCAACTAATTTGTGAATTTGGGAAAACTTTGAAGCGAATTCATATATTTTTAGAATTTTGAATTTTTATGACTGATTTTGTTAGTTTTTCGTTAATGTATAAAAAGTTCATACTACTAGCATACATGGTAAGGAACATCTTTCTAGTTAAAAAATGACTGGGTTTTTTTTGAAATAACATAGAATTCAGACCAGCACACTCATTGGGTTGACTGGTTTCGAACTCAGCGACTAGTTCATCATCAGATGGCTAACTATTGTGCCTGAATTGATACCATCGGAAGATCATCAATCAATCAATTAATACATTTAACTGATACAGGTTCCGAACGGAATTTTGAAAAGCTTTTTCCGGTGGCCGTCATCGAAGGAAAAGGTAAGGTGACCAGAGCAGGGCCACGTTCTCATGCACAAGAGCCCCGCACCACTGACCGACCAACTATATATAAGTACCAAAAATTGTTCTTTTGGAATATGTAAATACATAAATGGACCGAATTTTTAAGGTTTGGTACAAAAATGCACTCTTTGGTATTTTGTGTATACTAGTTGGTACCAAGAAGTACATCTTTTGGTAAATTTTTTTGTACAAAAAGTACACAGTGTACCAAAAACCTATATAAACAGTAGAAAAATGTACCCGGTAAAAATGTAATTACTCGGTGGCGCAGTGGTGAGTGCTCGCCATATTATTACACTGGTTTTATACCTATTGCTAAAGGTATTTTAAAGAGCATAGAGTACCAAAAACCGTCGGTGGTGCAATGGGTAGTGTGCGCGCCTCTTGTACAGGAGATCCTGGGTTCGATCCCTGCTCCAACTACCTTAAAATCTCTTTCGACGACGGTCACCTCGCTTAGTGACGGCGACACTATCGAGTATATATCCATGAAAAAGCTTCTCAAAATACCGTTCGGAATCGGTGTAAAACTGTAGGTCCCAATCAGTGAGTGAAAACCGGAAAGGGCACAGCTCAGTGATTGTGAGAAGTTCTCCCCGGTCCCTTCATGGGATGTAATGGGAAACCATTTATTTTTTTTATTTTTAGAGTACCAAAAAGGTACACAAAGTACCAAAATATGTACTTTTTGGTACCACGTAGTATTTACAAAGTACCGAACAAGGACAATTTAGTACCAGCAACTACATATAAGTAACAAAAATTTTACCTTTGGCATATGCGCATACATAATAGAATCCCGTTGATTACTTTTTCCAACAAAAATGCACTATTTGATACTTTTATGTACTATTTGGTACCAAAAAGTACATATACCTTTGTATACCTTTTATATTTTCTTTAAAATACCTTTTGCTGCCAGTGTAAAAGTAGTTTAAAAATTTGGCGCGCATACTACCATCGAGCCACCGACGGCCACCAAATCGAAAGTTTAATAATTTCAAATAAGATTGTGTTGAAATTTGAATTTTAAACATTTATTTCAAATAGGAAATATTGTACATGCTGTAGATGATTATTTCATTTCCAACTGTAGAAATTCAAAACGATAATTTAAGCTTTAAGTTTAAATTGTATGATTTCAAATAATGCTCATATTTACCGCTTTAAATCCAATATTCAATGGCAAACACAATGTGATTGGATACAAGTATACTATATTTGCGAAAAGCTACCAAATTGCTATATTTGCATCAACACAAAAAAAAGCGTCTATTTATATTAATTTGAACGTGTGGGAATTTTCGTAATAATTTTACGGATTTGAAATTAAATTGAGATTTTGAATATGAATATGAAAATATGACAACGAAAAAATTACAATTGGAGATTTTCAAGGAATTTTGTTCAAACCGAGAAAAATTGCAATAATATTTTCATAGTTTACATTTGAAGCTAATAAAACACAAGATTTGAATTTAAAGAATTTTACATCATATTGTGGCTAATTATTCAAAACTTGGAATATTCAATTCATATTTTCCATTTGAAATTAAGAACAGTTGAAAATAAATTTTTTAATATTCCTTATCAAAATATGAATATTTTAAATTCAATTCAGAATTTTCATTTCAAATTGAGAAAATAGTAAGCGAAACTAAAATTAAAGAAATTTGATAACTGTCTTCAAAATAAAATTAACAATTAAAATATTTTTTTTTGAATTTCCCAACTTAAAAATCTAATTTGATTGAAATTGATTTGAAAATTCCCCAATATCAATAGAAATTCTTGGTTGCCTATTATTTTTCCCCAATTCGAAATATAGAATCTACTTTTTATGCGGGATTTCTTTAATTTGTTACAGAAAAGCTACATTTTATTTGGAATTTGCACAATTTTAATTACAAATTCTCAACTTTGATTTGTATTTGGGCAATTTTAGATTCAAATTTTATATTTTTTTAAAATGATTCCAAATTTAACCCCAATTTTAACTCCAATTTAACTACTATATTTTTGACTCAATTGTTATCTTAAATGGTAATTTTTTACCAACTTCTGAGGCAACATATTACCTTAGCAGAAAATCAAAAACTTTTGATCCTAACTAATTTATAATCCTGATAAAATATATAAACATTCATTTATATTGGAACCCAAAGGCATAAAAAGTGGAAATAGTTTATTACGTCTTTATAAAAGGATTTTTTAAGGAACCGGATGGAATAAAAAAAAATCATTTCCTTTCTCTACAGATCCCTTTAAGTTGCTCTTTTTGTGTTCAGTCATTTACAGTTTTGCCACAAAAGCATCTTGGGGAATGTAAATAAATATCTGTATATATTTTTGCACACAATACTTTAGTTAGAGACATTTTTATTAAATTGAACGGAAATTGGATTTGTACATATATATTTTCTTATACAAAATATCGCAAGGATAAATGGCACAATTATGCGTGGGGTTCAAAGAAAGATTTGATGCCCCACATAATAGTTGATAAGTGAGCTGGTGAATGCTCTTCACGACAAGTCAACCAACAGGGTGCATACCAGTGCGATCGACCTGTTTGTAAAATTATAAATAATTGCATGTAAGAACGTATCTTAAAAGTAATAATTCAAAATCAATAGAACTTTAGTTTAGGTACCTACTTTAAATACAAATCTTTCTACAAAATTTTGACATCATAATTTTTTAGTACATTTTACAACTCCAATTACTTTTGTTATTATTACAATTAATCTCAATGTTCTTTCTTCTAGTTATTTACATATAAAATTTACTATAAATGGTATAGCATACTATTAGTCTTTTAATATTTACAAATTGTGTTGCATACTTTCCGGATGCAAACATTATACATATTCTAATAATCTATTTGTCTGTACACAAATTGTGCTGCAAGAGACGAAAAAATCTGTAAGGTTATACAAAAAACGTAATTCTTTATTTAGTTATAAAATCTCTTCCATACAATATGATACCATCTTCCTAGAAATTTCTTTGCAAAATTAGTTTAGAAATTTATCTTGTATTTCCAATTTTCGTAGAGAAATTTTTAACAAATATTTTCCAATTACAACATGAATATCTAACGATTTTGATTGTCTGCTCTTTTTACGATGTTTATCCTTTTTAACAAATAATATTAGCTTTCCTTTCTCAGGATGAAAGCTGATGCTATTTTTTCTATTATTACCAGGATGAATAACACGATGACTTGGAGAAAGAAATCGAACAGCAGTATATGCAATCAGACTGAAAAAAAAACTGAACTGAATTGAACTTAAGGGCATTCATGCTACATATGTACAGCATTTTCTTTAGACTGCATAAATGTATACACATAAACGACTATGTCCTGTTTGTGTCAGACAGCATACAAGGATACTGCCCATGTATGCACAAAAGTATGCAATATTAATGTTGCACAAAAGTGAGTACTTTTCTGTATGGTCTGATAGCTGGATTATCCAATTCACTGATTGCTACAACAACTCAGGTTAGGTATGTTAGTATATATACGTATATGTGTTTGTGGAAATGTGCTTGTACTGCTCATTCTCCTTGTAGTGTGAAACAGAATGGTAAAAAAACTAATTTTGTTCCTTAGACAAATATTCCATACCAAAGGAAATGTTGTGCAATTTTGCATAGAATATACAAATTTTTGTTAAATCTCCGTGAGAATATGTAAGGTAAGGACGAATTTAGTGTACACTTTTCCAATACACGAACGCGGTAAGAGGAGTAGTGAACATACATATATCGATCATTTGGGATAGGACCGTAATGACACACAAATCATAGGTTTGAGGAAAACGATTTAGAAAGCTGGCATTGTATTCAAAAATGTAATTTCAAAAAATTACACACGCCCATTATCAGCCGCCCATCCACCCAGAATCCGTAAGCTGCCTTGAAGAATGTCCCTTAGGGAACTGGTATACTTATTTAATTATCGGTCGGGCAGACCTTATACATACAAAGACTGAAATAAGGTAAGTATTTAGAAGAGCACACATGCGCACAACATTTATTGACGTTTTGATCAACTGACCCACTGATGAATAGTGATTCAAGGACGTCTTCTGTACATTTCATATTGTGATCACAACTATTGACAAACTCCGGAAGATTCCTGCTGACGTGTTACTAAATGTAGGAAAATCTCAGGAGGTGTCATAAAGTTTTTTGCATAGGACTGGATCGACAAGTCAGCAGGGACTATGACTGAGACCTCCTAGTCACTGATGATGTCTTTAGGGAATTTCCAACTGGTATATAAGAAGTTCATAATATAAGCATACAGGTCAGAACAATTTTTCAATTTTTTTTTTGTTGGAATAGCAGATACTTCATGAAACGACGCTCCCTAGCATGACTACTTATACTTTTGAACACCGCGACAAGTTCATCATCAGATGACTAAGTACTGTGCCCGAATTGATGCCACCGGTAGATCATCAACCGTATATATATAAACTCTAATATGCAATTGACACATGCGAATTTTTATCGATCGAAGGTCCTTGCGTAACATCACACACTCAAATGTCAATAATTCCAACACAAGAACAGAAAGTTTTATACTGTACGATTGCATTTTCGCATCGTTGTAGTGCTTTGAGGTTAAGATTATTCTACAACACGCAGTGTTGCGTTTTGGAATTACATTTGTCATTCAATTAACTGCTCCCAAGTATTTGCTTAATTCAGCATCGTTTTTTTCGTTTTTGGGAAATTGTTGGCATTTTAAGATACCGAAAATTGTTCTCCCACAATAAAGCGCTTCCGTTTTTTATTACAAACTGAACGTTTAAACAAACTACATCTTTCGACCAGTGTAGCAATTAACTACGATACAAATGAGTTGGATCAAATGTAAAATGGGCATGCATTTCTCCATTACGATATAATGGAATAGCTGATAAGCACAATCCTCTCTGGTACTCCCACCAATGAAATGATTGTACAATGAAATACAATTGCAACTCTTGCAGATGAGACCAATTTTGAAAACGACATAAACTCAAGTGTAGTACAAAGAAAAGTTACAGTTTTTTTTTCAAAAATATTCCATAGATTTTGACAATTTAATTTAATTTATTTTTGTGGTTATGCCATTGTCAAAAAATAGAAATAATTTATTTCGACAGAACAATTGTGGTCACTGAAACTGACATTTACACAGAAATGGGTAAAACTGAAATAATAAAAATTATATCAAAAAAATTCAATTCGACCACAAACCCGCCAACAAATTAGAAGCACCCAAATTGCTAAAGGTCTCTTTTACAGATAATGATGGGGTTTTCAAAGACGCATAATTTTTAAAATGCTATGACGTAGGGCATAAAATTAGCAATGAACTTCGATGATGCAATGCTTCCATTACGTTAAAAATGCAACATACGTTGCTACCCAGCAAAAAATACTGCCCACTCAGAAAAAGGTTTGTAAGGGACATTCGCATATCGATCTCCTGAAATGAGGTACAATTTTTGTATGGAGTGCCCCACTCCCACTTGGCAGCACCAGCTTTAAATGGAACGACGAAAGTTTTTATAAAAAAAAAAACAAAAAAAATATTGCAAAAAACACCGTGCAAAATCGAAGATGACTGCAACAAGTTTATCAATGTCAGTTGTTTTCGATACAGCCCATTCACAACCAGTCCATTCTCGGTGGCTGACTGAAAGAGTCTCCTGATTAGTGTCTCCTATCCTGCGGCACATCTTTGCCTGTGGAGGGGTATTTTCCGTGAACTGCAATTGCCAAATGGGCGGCTTAGGCTACGACTGTGCAGCGTAATTCTAATCTAGCAAACATTGTTCAGTGCTCAATTTCAGGGACGTGGAGATATGACTCCCCTCAGGTTGTAGTTGAGGTCGTGTGCCCTAGGGACGAGGTTATGCGCCTTCAAGTAAACAGTTCATAGATCAAATTTATCGATCCTGGTTAGACGTTATTAAACGCACCCTTTATATCGCCAAATTCGACAAGAATATATTTCTGGATATATATATTTAACTATGTAGGTCACTGGAGCGGGCAGAGCGTTTGCCGTTGTTTTGTTGTAAATATGCTGGCTTGAAGACATGTAAGAAATACCCACGGTCGTTGGCAGATATAAGTCAATCAACTTCTCCAATGCTTTTAGAAGGAAGGAGTTTAAAGCACTTTAGAATGGTCTAAAGCCCTTTAAACTAATATGCAATGATTTCACCGCCTTCGGAATGAATACCATCTTAAATTCTCTCCATTTGAGAGTAGTAAACGACATCTTTATGTAGGTCATATAAAGTGTCAGGAGCTAAAAATCTTAGTCCACTTTGTAAATTCACTGATGATAGCAGTAAGGGTCAATGGCACTACTGAAAGTATGGTAATTTTATCAATAGTTATAGAATTTTGGTGACCTTCTTTGAAAATCCTCCACTTTCAATAGGCGACATTAACTACTATGATTAATAAATGTCGTTATATATACAAAGGACTTCGTTATACACTCCAAGAAATGTCTTATGTTATCACAAAAATTGTCATTGCAATAGTAAAGATTTTTGTCTACTATTTGAATGTTCCGCCGATTTTTTAGAGTTTTTATCAGTGCAGTATTCTAATTCAAATAGTGAATATTAAAGAATAAAGG
Source organism: Phaonia tiefii (assembly GCA_963931995.1). Taxonomy (NCBI): domain Eukaryota; kingdom Metazoa; phylum Arthropoda; class Insecta; order Diptera; family Muscidae; genus Phaonia; species Phaonia tiefii. The sequence continues at coordinate 281,610,379 of OZ008369.1, forward strand.
CTAAAGAATACCAACGTTCGTATTCAACAAATTCCAGTTTTGGCGAGATTGTTATATTTAAGTAGAAGTTTGTAGAATTTAATTCGCTTTAATAATTACTAAAGAATGACTAAGAAAATATGTCATGAATTTTATAAAATTCATTATCTGTACATAAATTCAATTATATCATTCCATTCCATTATATCTATATGAAACTCAGGTGTCCATTTGCTTTAAAATCAACACAATCCTCTATATCTACCATTTCGTCGTGTTTAAATCACATTAATCTTTTTCAGTTTTTCTCCCAATGAATTTAATATGAATAATGGGAGATTAAATAATTCTTTAATAATCCATTGATGATGATGCATCATCGTTACTGCAGAAAAGATTTCCACTTCACTGAAGTTGTCATCGTGCTGCACGTGATAATGCTGACGATGATGATGATGATGAGTGTGAAAAATGTTAAATGTTTAATCGTCATAAATATAAAGTTGTTAATAATAAATTATACAATATTGTAAAATAAAAATGTTTTATGATATAAATACTACAAGTTCATGGAAGATTACAACAAAATATAAGCCATAAATATGTACTTCCATGGAGGAAACATCAACGTCTCTATTGTGGTTGTGACATCCTCTAATGCGGTTGTGTCTACCTCTAATACGGTTGTGTCTACCTCTAATACAGTCGTGACAGCGTCTAAGGCAGTCGTTACAACCGCTAATGCGGTTGTGACGACCACTAATTCGATTATTTTAGCCATTAATGCAGTTGGAAAAAGCTCGGATGAGGTCGACAACCTCTAATGCGGTTGGGAGAACCTCTAATGCGGTTGTGACAACCACTAATACGGTTTTGACAAACCCTAATACGGTTGTGACAACTACTAATGCAGTTGTGACAAGCTCTTATTCGGATGTGATGACAACTAAGTTATGGATAATTCGCTTATTTTTTCTGTTACAGTAGTATGAGTAAAATTTATGAACGCTTGAAAACATGTAGGGAAGATTTAGTTGAAAAGTTATATATATATCCTGAAAAAAATATATTTTAAAAATATTATGGTTTCTTATTAAGGATCAAAATTTAAAAATATCACAAATACAGGAATATTTAATATTTAAACTTAAAAATTTTATATATTTTATTTGATTATGTAAAATGAAAATCCTTTCCCAGTCCAATAAACTGTTTCACTTTCAGCAAAAGTCTTAATAGAAGTACCTCACTCGAAAAGTGATAGCGGCTAAGCATTGGAATTTAAAAAAAATTCACCTCTTTTATCAGGCTCACTACCATCCATTTTGTGTCACTCCCTGCCCCTTAAAAAATACCTCAACATCATGTGTACGCCATAACCAACTGATATACATCAACGTTAAAGTGGCAACTTTATGTTAACTTTTCAATATTGCAGCCACACAAGGGTCAGAGAAGTGGGTGTAGATTTTGAAATGATTCTGGCTATTTGACCCATGAAAGGGAAATCCAAATAGCCGTTGTCCGTCATTCGTCTATGCCAACAAGTAAACACAAACAACAACCTACCATGCCGGCTAATGGGGGTTAAATGTAGAGGTTAAGTGAGGTAGGATATTGCGTGTGTTATCCCACTCCTGTCATACAATCAAAATGCTTCTGTTTGTGCAGCACAAAGCTGCAAAAACCCTGTGTGTTAAGCCCTTAGGGGATTTTTACATTATAATTTATAGAAATCAGCTAAGAAGTTCTTGGTGTTTCTCAGGTCAGAAAAATGAGTTTTCGCTCTCAAAATAATTAAACTCCTGCAAAAATGGAGCGAACTAGAAGTGCTAAGTATTAAATTGTAAAAAACTAAAATATTCCTAGGAAAACAACAACTCATGAATCCGCTCTGTTGAAGTTTCTCAGCATTATGGGGGAAGGGGTGTTTGTTATTCGTATGCCAGCTCTTAGAAAATATTCCGGCTTTTGACGTTGCATGTTCACATGTTTACCTCTTCCTCCTATATTCTGTGCAAGTTTACTCGTGTAGAAAAATTGAAAATGAGTATTTAATATTATAACTTCTTTGCTCAAAAGTTGTTCTTTAAGTTTTATTTAATTTCTCTATTTCTTTCTCTCTCTATTTTACGTAGTTTGACTTTGAAACAATATTTTGTTTTATATTTTGAAAGTCTTTGTTTTGCATTCTAAGAGTATTTGGGTTTACCATATGACCGTCTGCACAGAAGTTTTAGTTTTTTGCAAGAAAATCTGCTTATGATAGAACTTTGTTAAATATGGTTGATGGTTGATTTCTAGCACCAACAGAAGTTATCGATAAGTTTAGAAATTTTGCATGAGATGATGAAATATGTTGGTTAAAGTTAACAAACAAGTTGTAGTGTTCACTTACAACATTTAGAGAAATTTAATTTTTGAATATTTTTCATCCATCATAAACAATCGTTTGTTTTACGCTTGAACAATGTTGGGAAATATTTCAAAATTATTTTCAAAATGAGCTTAGTGTTGTCCAAATTGTGTGTTTGTTGTAAGAAAGTTTTGATCCAAATACAGCACCCATCGCACGATCTATGCGCAAGATTGCGCAACAAGTTCATGGGACAAGCTTGTTACTGGGCAACACTCACTCCAGTGGCCGCAAGTGTGCGAAACAATCGTGGACAATTCCACTTCAAGTTCAAGAGCCGTGATTTCCTCTAATTTTATGGACTGAAAATGCAAGACGAAGGAAATCCTACATACAGAAAGCTGGCCATCGGAAATTTGCAATTATCAGCTTCGGCATTTTTATTGGTACTTTTTGATGTGTTAACATCTATAGGCACGGATAGGGCAATCTATCAAAGTGAATACATGAAGACAACACACAGCGTTAGCAACACATACGTGGTGGCTGTACAACAATAGTCTCTGCCTGAAAGTAAGTATGATGGTACTGATGTAGCGGCAGCAGGTCGTCGTCGCCAAGGAGTATTGAATTGTATAGAGAACTCATGGAACAAATTGTATGACTCAAAAGCACTGGCGTCATCTGGTGAATGATTCAAAACGTATTACTTTTTTTTGTCATAACTTGGTCCATTCATAATTTTGATGTGAAACATTGATGCCTTTTGAAACACTTATGTTTTTGTATTGTTTTATGTAATAACATTGTCGAAATGGTGCATTTATATTGAAATATTCTATAAAGAGAATAAGACTCGTTTATGCTCTTTTACTCAGACTCTCTACATGGGAGCGGAAAAAGAGTGCAATAAGTTCTCTATACTATTCAATATTTATGACAAAACAAAAACAATTATTTCAGTGAGCTAAATAATGTTTTATTTATTTTAACAATAGTACATCTAATGTTAAAGCAGATGTAAGAAAAAAGAAAGTACAATAGCAAAAGAGACTTCAGCACAAAAACTATTCTTTTTTTTATTTTCCAATGTAACATTTACTAATGTGTTCATAGAAATCGAGTAGGTACCGTGTAACAAAATGGTGTTAACACATCGCCCGCGAGTTTGAACACTCATTGATTTTTTAGAAACTTTCTGATATTCATCAGTGGTTGTTTGGAATGCTTCGTTTGGAAAATTCATCAAACTAAATGCAAACGAAAACTCGTGTGAATTGCGAATTTTCCACTATGCAAGTGTTCGAAAAATATCGCAAGCAAAACACGCAAGAAAATACTAGCAAAAAACTTCTTTCCATCTCCTGAGAACCATTCGTCCGCATTAGAAATGATTTTTGTTGTTGCCTAAAAGACAACACAATGTTTACAAGCAATAGCAATTACCTGCAGTTTCATCGTGCTCTACGTTCATGAGGGATGATTTTTATGATTCGGCCCTTTTAGTGGTATTTTTTTTAATTTAAAGACAAAACAACTGATGTGGAGAAAGCGCACGAGTGAGTACATTTAAATTTAAACAAGGGCAAATGAGGCGAGGATTTTCTACCGAAAAGTATACAGCCTGACCAACGGTAACGGATCAAGACTCCCTTTTGTAGGGATAAGGACGAGAATCTTGTCGCAAATGTAACAAATGTCCAGATATACCAGGCTCTCATACAACCGGTCTTGCTTTGTGGCGCAGAATCCTGGGTCTTTTGGCAAGCAGACGAAATATCTGTAGGAGTTTTCGCGAGAAAAATACTCGGAAAAATGTATGGCCCTATAGTCAACAACGTCGAGTGTCGGCGATGCATGAACCATGAGCTAAATGATTTATATCCTGACATTGACATAGTTAAGCGGATCATAATATCACGATTGCGCTGGCTAGGCCATGTCAGTATAATGGATGAAGACGAACCAGCACGAAGGGTTTTCGAACTCGAAGGAAGACCAAAACTAGGAAGACCAAGACTCCGCTGGAGGGATTAGTTTGACGAGTACCAGCGTACACTTGATATTGCCAACTGGAAAAATAATGTAGAAGATCGAACTGGCTGGCGAAATATGTTGTCTTCGTTTTGTAGGGTTCCTGATTCTCCGGGGTTGTTCGAGTCCTGATAAGTAAGTAAATTATGAACAATTTGAAATTCTTTTTCTTATACTTCGTGTATTTTTGCTACCCCTTTTTGCATACTTTATGTACTTTTTGGTACACAAAATGAATGAAGAGGTTTTAGTGAAATCTAGGGAGATTTTTTTTTTACCGGAAGTGAGAATTTTTCAGTCAATCTATGAAAAATTTTTTATATTGCTTTTTTTGTAAACGCTTAGTAGCGTGGTTTTGAAATATTTTCATATTATTAGTGAGGAATTCTGAATGACTTTTTCTAAATTTGACTGAATTTTTATAATTTTTGTTTTCAAAACCTATTGAAAAAAGATTCTCTCTAGCTGACTGTGAAAAGTGCAAATTAATCCAATCAAGGTATTACTAGCAAATATATAGTCCTTACACATTTAAATTGAATGTATTTAAAAAATTATTATTCTTAATGTCTAATTAAATAATTTATCGATTGTATCTCTCCAACAGTTATCGTTAAAATTAATTCTCTAATTTCTAACTTTCAATTGATACCTTTGCACCAATTCTACTAAGGGTTGTATTTAACATATTACCTTTGTATTGGTACGGTTGTTTACTCCTTGCAGCACCAACACATAAACAATACATATTTCAAAATATATTGTGTAATTAGATTTTGCGTGCTAACTAAAACTATAGTAGTTTGTTTTTTTATTACAAGTTTCACTCTCAGTAAGAAAAAAAATCTCAAAAAATTTCACTTTCATTCAAAAGAAAATGAAATCGCAAAGAAAATGAAAGTAAAGCAGAATAAGCGAATACGCTCGCAAATAAACAATAATACAAGCAACAACAGCAACATCATTGTTTGCGCAACAACGCATTTTTAGCATGCAAAGTTACCACAACTATTTCGAAGGGAACAGTGGGACGAAAGATTAATTTCATACACAAAAATTTTTTATGGAGTTTTAAAAAATTTAATTAACAAAATTTTTACTGAATCAAGAAGAGCGTAGTATTTTATATGCTTACAAATTAACTAGTCGATTTGTAAAACTATACAAGATACACGTAAAATATACAAGATGTTTTGGTTAAGGATTATCTTCGAAATTGTAGTTTTTTTGTCTCACAGCTGTTCTTTATATTTTAGACATAAATACATATTTATTTAAAATTTTTAAATTTGCATTAAAATGATTCAGATAGTATCCATTAATGTTTTAAAGTTAGGCACTCTCCATGTAGCAGGCTGAAAACTCTGTGTTTTTGTTGTTGTTTGGATGAAAATGTAACGTGCTTGTACGTTGTAGCAAATACTGTATGTTTGTGTCTAAACACATTGTTTTTGCTACTTAATATTACACGAAAAGCCATATGGTGCTGTCGTATGCTGACGACATTGAGATTATTGGGCGAAATTTACGAGAGGTTACTGCAGCGTTTACAAGAATCGAAATGAATCAGCGAAGGTGGGTCTTGCTGTTAATGATGGCAAAACAAAATTGATGGTGTGAATGACTAACAAACATCTCGACTTGGTCCCCACTTGAACGTCGACACCCGATTTAATTTTGAAGTGGTTCAAGAATTTGTCTACCATTGATCTGCCGTGAACAAGGCCTACAACGTCAGGCTGGAGTTCAATAAGAATAAAGCCCTCCTCGACAGCCAAAAGTCCAGCTGTACAAGACTCCCATTTAACCTGTGCCAGGTCACAAGAACATTCCGGGGAAATGCAGAGCGGATGAGATGGCGCCACAAAGGACTACCTTACGTGATCCGCAGGAATTGGAACGTATTGGCATGACCCTAGCGATATGTAAGCATATTCTGCTAGAGCGGTCCTGTATGATGATACAGAAGAGATGCACGAGGGGTACAGGGGTGAGGGATGAAGCTCCTGTCTTTAGCCAGGCCTATGGTATAAATGTCAGTTTCAGTTTTAGCGAGGCATTGTCTGAATGGTAGGCATGTGTCGAGATGACTAAGGGTCAGCGCAAATGACTTCTGCAGAAACTGCATCGACGAGGGTGAGGATGAATCCACTGGACATGTTCTTTGCACGTGCGCAGAACTAGCCGGAAGGACTGTGTCTACTATAGGATCCTACGAATTTGGGACATAACAGCCAAACTAAAATAGGGAAATGATTGGTAGTTTTTAAATTTGTTTGACCGGCCAATTGTACTAGAGTTTAAGGTCTTAACTAAATTTTTGGAGGTTTCAAATTTGAGCTAGATTGTATTTTTAACCATTCGAGCAAATGCTGTTATAGTGAGATTAATTACCATTGCTGTTTGAACATATCAGTGTGGCTTTAGGCCTGGGAAATCGACAATTGACTAGATTTTCACTCAACGCCAAATCCTAGAGAAGCCTTACGAAAAACAAATCGCCACCTACGATCTCTTTGTGGATTATAAGGCTATCTTCGAATGCCAGATGCGGAGAAAATTGTACCAAGCTATTTCGGAGCTTGATATTCCTGCACCAGAGTACTAATTGATTGAAAGAGGTTGTAGCAACCGTAAACTAGACTGTTGCCACCGAATTTCGGTTGCCACAACCGAATTGAGGTTATCACGACCGAGTTTATACGACACAACTGAAATTCGATTGAAGCAACCTGGTCTCATAATTGATTCGGTTGCGGCAACTGAGTCTTGAATTGTATTAGATTTGTCAAACAAATTTTCTAACACTTCGGTTGGAATAACCGAATTTGGAATCAATTCGGATGCACCAACCGAAAATTGTACCAAATTTAGTTGGAGTAACTGAATTTGGCATCAGTTACGAGGTTCCAGTCCACCTCTTAGGAGGTTGTGTCAACCTCTAAAGACAACCTCTAATGAGGTTGTGACAACCTCTAAATTCGGTTACTGCTAATTCGGCTGTCTCAAGTGTGCTTAGCTGACACGCCTTTGTAGAATGTCACTGACCGACACGAAATCTTCAGTAAAGATTAGTAAAGATCTGACCAAACCATAAAGTGCGAGGAGAGGCCTCGGGCAGGGGACACCCTATCATGCGATCTATTCAACATAATAATTGAGATAATCGTGAGATAACCCGCTCGATCTTCAGATTTTCTCCTCCAGTTGGTAACACTTAGCTCACGCAGGTAATATTCCACCTGGTCTTTCCAGACCTGTATGGATGCCGATGTTTTGCATAAGAGACCCCCAATAAACTGGTTCTAGAGGTGAGATTTGTTCCCAAAGGTTAAAGCCCAAAACGTTTGGAACAACTTTGTTAAATAAAGTTTACCTGTTTCATTAACCAAATATAAGTTAGTGGCTGTCAAAGTGAGACAAAATCGAAAAACAAAAAATTAAAAAAAAACCACTCTACGAGTATTAAAAAAATAAACAGAAAAAATTAGTATGAAACCGTAATTGTAACTTAAAAAACTAATGGCGCAGTTCGAGTCCTCGTACTCGAATTAAGGTAAACCATCCCGTCCGGCATTGTCTGGAAAAATTTGTGCAAAAACTATCACAGTGTTATCAGGCCAAGCAAATACCGCTAAGGGAATATCAATTGTCACTGCGTTGAAATAAAATCTTTACATCAAATCGATGACAAACGTTCATCAATTGCTATTCATAGAATTGATGCCAAATTTCATCAATGCAATGAAAAAGTAATTCAATTTGAAGATTGTGCGTTTCTTCGACTTTTTCAGCGCCAGTGAATTGATGATCTTTTTTACATCAATCTTCGTCATTGGAATTTGGAAATAATTAGTGGGATCGATTCAAAATATGAACGCAGTATTGCAAAAATGAAGGGAAAGAGAAAAAGAAAGAAAATTGAAAATAAATACATACTAGAAAATAGTGCAATGGACGGAAAACATTATACAAGCTCTCTGATCACTCTTTATGAGGTCTTGTTCCCTGTTATTGTGGAGTTTTTAGGATGAGAAATAGTCAAAAGAGCTTGGCTATTTATTAACAAAAAAAAAAATGATGACCAATTTACACCAAATTGATTATAAACTTACATCAAATTGATGACAACCTTAACTTTTTGATGAAAATATAATTGACGAAGAAGGTACAGGAAATTGGTGAAAAATTCACATCAAAATGGTGAAAAATTTACTTCAACTTGATGACAAACTTACATCAAACTGATGAAAAATTTACATCAACTTGAAAATGATGAAGAATTTACATCAACTGTATGTATGCATCAATGTAGCAATTTTGTTGAATCAAAGTAAACTATAGATGAAAGATTGTTGATATATTCTTCATCAATTCAATGAAATGTTTCGTAGGTTGGAAAATGAGGAATTGTTTCATCAAATTGAGGAAGGAATTCATAGATTTCATGAAGCCGTTTCTTTCAGTGTGCCATTTGATTAGAGAATTTAAATTCGAATCCAAATTATAATAGTCATTAAAATAATTGCCCCCCACGTACGTTTTGTTTTCTAGTTTCCGAACAGAAAATACAACTCTGATGAAAATATAGCACAACACAATATTTAAAGAGTTTTTGTTTAAAGACTTTCTACAAATTTAACAGGACTTTTACATATTATTATTATTTATGTTCTCTTTCAAATAAAATATGAAACGTTTTCCATTCCACTGTGAGTTGTAAACTAGTTTTCTCTTTTATGTTTGTTATGTAGTAAAGTCAAGTGGTCAAAACCGCTAAACGCTAACAACAACCCCAACAATACCAAGGACCTGCCTTATACTCTCGCGCACACACACACACACCCATACACACACATTTGTTTACGTTTGCAAATACCCCAACTCCTGTTTAGTAAACCTCAATATTCGGTGAGATTTGTTTGATTGTTGTTGTTTACCGCCACCATTGTTGTTGCGGCTGTTGGTTGGTGGTGTTAAATTTGACCAAAATAAAAACCTTAATTTCGGTTTCACTTTTTCTCTGCCCCCTTTTTAGTTTATTTGGGTCAAAAATATTCAAATTTTTATTGATTTCGCATGAAAAGGGTCTATAAAAATACAACGCAAACACACACAAACATCGAGAAAACCTTCAGTTTGTTACGTTTCTGCTCCACCATTTACGTGTTTGCGAGGATTTAGCGTTGAAATTTTATACAAAATGATTTGGAATTTTTAATGAAAATGGATATAAAAATTCAAGATGTTGAATTGGTTTAGCAATTAATGTGACATGTGAAACAGAAACACGCGTACTTTGGAGTCAGAAACACGCTTCCTTTACCTACCAACTCTTTCCATACAGATTTGTTACAACACGCTCATACATAACTATGCTGACTCGGTAAGAGTTTTATGATTTGAATTTCAATTGTATAGCACTTACCTTGAAAGCCTTGAAGGATGACACCACATACGAAGCTCCATCCTCCAACTCATCCAGATGATATTTACGATCACCATCCATGGAGAAAACATATCTGGCACCGCGTGGCAGATCCATTTTCGGCGAAATTTTGTCGAGCAACACATCCAGTGATGTTATGTCACGTCCTGGACGAAAGCGCAACTCAACGCCCGGAAAGAAAGGATCCCCATTGCGATAGAAAACCACACGGCGTGCCTTCCAATACGAGAGATTCGAATAACGACTGGCCGCACTCATAACACTATTCAGATGGGCATTGGAGGATAATTCCGGTCGGGATTTGGAGCGCACTAGAGGCTGGACCGGTGGTTGTTCAGAATTCTCACTCATATTGTCTTGGTAGGGATGGGTGGGCGTTATATTGCCGCCGCCTGCTGCTGCAGCTGCACCACCAGCGCCACTGCCGCCACCGGCACCGGCTCTGCTCTGGCGTCCGGAGGGGTTTTGACTAAGACCACCGTTGCGTTGGGACCAATAATCATTTACCGGCGCCGCTCCCCCTGCAGCATAATCCTCATCATTATCGGAGTTATATTGATAATTCGAATTTCGGTGATCCCCGAGCGTTTTGATGGGACTGGAACGTTGACTGCCGTTTAGGTTATTATTTAGCTTGTGGTGTTGTGCACTTTGATCATCATACGTTTGCGTTGGCGACGGATTTGGCGAAACGTCTTGGTCGAGTTGTAAGCCAGTACTAAGTTGTGGCGTTATTCTGCCGCCATCCATAAGTGATGAGGGCTCGTTAGTTATGGCCATGCTATTACCATTTGCCGTTGACGCCTCTGCAACTTCGTTCTCTTCTTGATTGGACATTTTGCCACCTCTTATCCTTAAGTTTTACACGTTGGCCGTGTTCAACACACTTCAGCGCGATGCCTTTACTTCTTTGCCTTCTTCCTTTAAACCCGCTTCCCTCTTAGCTTTGCTGGTAGATGACGTAGTGATTGAAAGTTGTGTGGTTTAGCTGTGATTTGCCTTCCTTTCGTTTTCTTTTAATTCTCTTTGGCTATTTTCTTATTGTTTGTGCAGACTTTGTCTGTAGATTGTAAAATTTCTGCAGAGTGGAGTACAATGAAAGTGTAAGAAAAAAAAGAACAGAGAAAGTCATTACTTTATTATCCTTTGGTAATTATATTTGTGTTAGTTGCTAAAAGGCTTTCACTTCATACGAGTATAATTACAGGTCGAGATACTGCGCTTGGTTTCATCTGGCTTTATTTGGTGCGACAATATGATAATCACTTTAAGGTGTTAAAGGGGAAAATGCAGTAGCTCTTAATAATGAATTAGGAATTTATTAGGAAATAATGAAGTATATCGTTGCATGGTAAAATGTCTTGAAATCAAAACATATACTGCATCTATCAAAAAGATGCACTGTGCGTATACCCCTGCATTTAGCCAACCCAATATTTAGAAACTTTCTAGGTCCTTAACTAGAGTGTTCAAATGCAGTTTCGCAAAAATGTTAAAAACTCCAACTCCAAACCCACAATTATGAAATTAATGGTACCAATTGTAAAGAAGCACGTAGCGATGGATATAAATATTCGATCTTATAAATTAATGTGGCCGTCGGTGGTGCAAGCAATAGTTAGTACGCGCGACTCTTGTATATGACAATATGGGTTCGATCCCTGCTCTGACTAGTTTACATTTCCTTCGACGACAGCCACCTCGCTTAGTGATAGCGCCACTATCGAGTACTTAGCCATGAAAAAGCTTCTCAAAATACCGTTCGGAACCGGTGTAAAACTGTAAGACCCAATTAGTGAGTGAAAACTTAGAAAGCACACAGTTCACTGGTTGTGAGAAGCTCTCCCCAATCCCGTCATGGGATGTAATGGGAAATGGAATTTTTTTCTTATAAATTAATAAATAATTTTTTAAAATTCAGAGCTTTAATATTCTTCTAAGGAATATTAAATGAAAGCGGCTAATTTTTCCCAAAATAACAGTCACTGTCAAAATGGGCGTAAATTACACTGTTTCCGTCTATTCTGATTTTTAAAGTGCAAACATCACACGCAGTGTTAACTGAACGCAGTACCGAAGTGTTTCAAATTTCAGTGAACTGAACTAAAGTGGAAGTGTTTGATTACAGTTTTGTGGAATTTTTGGTTTACTTACAAGTAGCAGCTCTGGGATATGACAGCTGTCATCTTAACAGCCTTAAACAGCTCCGTCGGTAATCCATCGGCTCCTGCGGCTTTGTTGTTCTTAAGCCGGGCAATGCTGTTCTGACCTCGTTTTGGTTAGGAGAGGGGCAATCGACGTCCTCGTCGATATTAGGCCCTCGAATCACACGTACGCCCATTACACTATTAGAGTGCCTCATCAATTACCAGGTGTGTTACCAAACGTGTTAATTTATAAAAACAAATAAACTTACGCCGTCATTTCGCTTCCAAAAAAAAAAAAAAAATTTAGCATTTCAGTCAAATAGTCATAACTTTGGAATGGTAAGACCTCTGGGCTTCGTCCAGATGCTACTTGGGTATCCCCTGATCCAAGAACGAAGAACCATCTTGATCACGTGGTAATTGATGGAAGGCACTCATCGAATGCAATGGACGTACGAGTGATCAGAGGAGCTAACATCGATTCTGATATCTACCTGGTAGCAGCAAAAGTTCGCTCAAGATTAAGTAGAGCGAAAATCGTACGAAACAAGAGGCAGAGGAGGCTGGACATCGGAAAGCTGCAATTACCAGAGGCACACACAGCCTACTCAAGGAAGCTCTCGCAATTTTTGTGTACAGAACCCACCCCCTCCCGATGACGATCCTGATGCGCAGTGGAAACCAATTTCCGACTCTCTAAAAACTGCAGCAACAACCGTACTTGGTTTCGAAAAACTGCTTCGCAATAAACCATGGTACGATGAAGAGTGTCGCATTGCAAATGATGAAAAGAACGCTGCACGAATGGTAATGCTTTAGTCAATAGCAACGCGAGCTACGACTGAGAGGTATAGGGTAAAAAGAAAGGAGGTAAACCGTATCTTTTGGCGCAAGAATCGGCATTAGAGAAAGTGCGAGAGTGAGGCAATTGAGACATACAGAAGGAAGGAAGAAAGAAGAACGAAGCCCGAAGACCGAAAATTCTAGAAGAGGGAGTCAAAGACAGAACTAATGGACATGGTTCAGGGTCCCCATTCTGTAAAGACAAGGACGGAAATCTCATCGCAGATGTGCAGAGCATATTGGGAATATGGAGAGACCTTTTTTCCGCGCTACTGGTACCTGAGATATCCAATGACGATGGAACAATATGGACGACGACGTCGATTGCCCCCTCCTAACCAAGACGAGGTCAGAACATCTATTTCCTGGCTTAAGAACAACAACGCCGCAGGAGCTGATGGTTTACCGGCGGAACTACTTTGGCTGTCGGCGATGAGCTGATAAGCTGCATGTATCAGCAAAGTTTTATTTAGATGAATACGTGCCCGGCTATTAGAGCCTCAGTGTACTACTATGCCCCATATTTAAAAAAGGTGACCCCAGTCTCTATGCCAACTACCGTGGAAAAAGCGTTTTACCCATAGTACATAAGGTTCTATAAAATATAATGTGCGAAAGACTAAAACCAATTATCGCTGGCCTGGTTTGAACATACCAATGTGAGTTTATGCCTGGAAAATCGGCAAGCTACCAGATTTTCACCCTACGTCAAATCCTAGGGAAGACCACGGAAAAACAAATCGATACCTATCATCTATGTGTCGAGTATAAGGCGGCCTTCGATAGTCCGATACGGAAGAAACTCAACGAAGCAATGTCTAAGCTGGGTATTGCTGCAACACCCATACCCTTGACGAGCAGCAAATCCGCAATGAAAGTTGGTAAGGATCTTACCGAACCTTTGGAAGTAAGCGAGGCCTCAGGCAAAGCGACACCCTTCCAGCGATCTCTTTAATATCATAGTCGAGATCATTATGAGAAAAGCTGCTGTCAACGTGTATAAAACCATCAGCAGTAAAAGTCACATGCTGCTCGCGTATGCTGATGATGTAGATATCATTGGGCGCACAATGAGAGAATTTGCTGCTGTGTTTTCGAGAACTAAGAAGGAGTCAGCAGAAGTGGGTCTGACAGTAACTGAGGACATGACAAAAGTAATGGTTTAAACGAGCAGGGCATACATGCGATTAGACCAAAGCGTGAACGTTGATAACCGTTATAATTTCGAGGTGGTATATACCTCGGATCTGCCGTAAACAAAAACAACAACGTCAGCCTTGAGATCAAGCGGAGAATTGTGCTTGCGAATGGATGTTATTTTGGGTTAATCAAGCGCTTTAGAGATAAAGCCCTCTGTCGAGTAACGAAAGCCTAGTTATACCAGACTATCATACAACCTGTCTTGCTTTATGGCGCACAATCTTGGGTCTTCTTCCAAGCAGACGAAACATCTCAACGAATCTTCGAGACAAAAATGCTCCGAAAAACTTATGGACTATAATGTACAACGGCGAGTACATATATCCCGACACTGACATAGTTAAATGGATCAAATAACCGTTTTCGAAACCGAAGTCTTAGGAAGTCGAAATGCTGGGGGATCAGGTTGACAGTTACTGGAGTGATAAGGCAAAAGATCGAACTGGTTGGCGAAATATATTATCTACATTCTGTGTGTTCCCTGATCCCCGGGGTTGTTCGAGACCGGATAAGAAAGTAATTTCATCATTTGAGAAATGTATATATATAAAAATGAATATTTGTCTTTATGTCCTTTATAGAATCGTAAACTATGCATTGGATCATGTGATGATCTTTAGTAAAGTTGTTGGCATGAGCCCACGAAGGTTTATGAGTTGGTATGACTAATTTTCGACAGATGGCGCCACTGTCATTCCAAAATAAAATTTGAAGGCGAAACAATGTTTGCCGGGTCAGGTAGTTTTAATATAATTTTGTTACAATTTCAAAATTGTTATGACGGGAATGGATTAATGGAATGGATGAATTGTATGCAATTGTATGGATGAATTGTATGAAGTGTGCAAAAACTGTGGTTTAAATTTTGAAGTAGAAATTTTACTTTTTGCTGTTTTTCTCTGTAAAACTTCAGGCATACAATTGAGAGTATTGAAAATAAATGGGTTTTATAGAAGAGGAGATTGCCGGTATAGCGCATCAAAAATACCCTGAAAAAATTGTTCAGGGTATCTGCTTTCGGGACTGCAACTCAACATTGTCAACTTTTCGGCATGAAAAGAAATCAAATGTATTTTTTGTTGCTAATCGTTGATATTGTTGCTGGTTACTTATAGAAGGCCCGGATTGAAGTTCCACACGAAGGTGTATCGAAATCAAAACGGTATGAGATTCTTTTTGATTTTCTGTACACCTTAATGCGAAATTTTAATATTTAGGCCAATGGGGTTCTATTAATTACAAATAAGAAGATTTCATATTCCTTGCACTTCATTGCAGACCTACTACAGAAATCCTGTGATACATTTTGAGATAATTCGTAATACTCTATATTTAGGGCAATTGGCAATTACCTCCACTCTAGAATCCATTTGTGCTAAGTGGTCAGAAATGTGCAGCTTTCAGATTTAAAGTGCAAACACAGAAACAACTACGTTTCCTACTTTGAAATTTAAAGAAAACTGCCTTTATTGCATACTTCAAAGGGTTTTCTAAGAATCTTTTTTTTGCACATTCATGTATACCTGTCATATGCTAAAATTCGCAGTCCTTAAAATTTTTAAAATGTTATCAAATTATATTACAATTTTCCAAAATTCTTCAAGTGCATTGCGGGATGTTAAGGGGTTAATTGTCTTTTCTGTGTGTATTCTACTTGATCCAAGAAACGATGTTTTTGCTAACCAACTCCTGAAGCTTCAACTTTTTATTGGGCCTTAATATATCATCGCCTGAACCTTGATATATCGTATACGCCGTATTGACGTTTTTGAGTCAGAAACGGATTTGGAGCTAGAAACACTAAAATTTTACGGCACGTTGATCCTCATTGTTCTATCTTCATTGTTTTCAAAGGTATAGATTATTGTTTTTGGCGTATAACTCGTATAAACTTTGAAGTCATTTTTCTCAAAACGGCAATTTGTCCTAAAGGCAAATCAAGATTCAGGCGACGAATCGAATCGGAGGGTTTTCAAAAGATGCGTATGGCTGTCAAAGTTTCGATTTTTATAGTGATTTAGTTTCTAAAATATAACGTTGCCCTTGTACGAGTATGAGGCGACATTTAAAAAATGTCTTAAAAAAATGTCTTGTTCAAAGTTGTGCCTTTTTGGAGCTGAGATAGCAACGTGGAAATGTTGCATTTTCTCACAACTGTATTCGTCCGTTTGCTTTATTACCATGTTTTATTTACATCACTTATCAAAATTTCCGTCCAGTATTTGTGGTAATTTAAGCTATATTAAGCCATTTGAAGCTTATCTTCATACTAACTGGTCGGCAATGTACCTACATCGGGCCAAAGATGGAATATAACTCGCGTATATGGGCAGGTGCTCCTAGGACATCTTTGGAGCTCCTCAACCGTGTCCAAAGGAGAACGATGGTGTTGATAGGGGACAATAGGGTATCCAACTCTATTGTCTCCATTGAGCATCGTCGAAATGTGGGTTGCGTGCCGCTGTTCTATCGATATTTCCACGGTATGTGTTCCTCCGATATCCGTCAACTTATGCTAGACGTGAGGATATTTAGCCGGAGTACGCGGCTTTCCAGGAACTCTCATCCATTTGTTATCGAGTGGCCGGTTGACCGCGCTACACAATATAGAGACAATTCGTTCTTCAGCCATACAGTCCGTGTGTGGAATAAACTTCCGGCTAGTGTATTTCCCACCAATTGCGACATACAAATATTCAAAGCAAATGTCAACAGACACTACTCCCTCTTTCCACCCTCCACTACCTCAAGTTTCCTTCGCCAACACAATGCACTGCATTTATAGGGGGCATTTCCCAAGTGTTGGTTTGATAAAAAAAGAATAAAAATATAATTGGTAGATTTTGTTATTTACGCTAAACAAAAAAGTCGACCATTTTGTTTGAGAAGCTAAGAGAATTAAACGGAAGCCGCTTAACTTATCTTAGCACCGCGCCCAAAAGGTAAAAAAATTAGCTTAGCAAGGACAAAGGACACATACAAAAATTCAGAATGCCAGCCATTTTATCGGGCAACGTTCTTCCACTTGACACGCTGAGAGTTCAGATAATGTAACATTTTCGCACTGGTTGAGGGCGACATTCTCGGAAACGAACACAAAACCTAGGTTTCGTTATACCTTTTTCAGAAACGACCACAAAAAGCTACTTTTAGGGCAAAGGACAGAAAAAATGTTGAATTTTCTCATAATCTAAAACGCCATTAGTGTCTTATGGGTAAAGAAAAAATTATTGTTTTGATCAATATGGGCTCGCACGAAGTGTCATGATGAGCATAAACAGATAAATTTTGATAGGGTATGTTTTTTTCACTGCAGCCTTTTGAAGTCTTGATCAAGCATATATTATTCCAATTTTTCGCGTATTTCTCCTTGTAGTTCGCGAATTTGTTTTTGTTTTTGTATATAAGGGAGTCTCAGTAAGTATTCACTTTTCCATTGGAAAATAAAAACACGTATTTTTTAAGATAGTTGTAATTTTTTTTATTGAATTGTAAAGCAGACATGTTCCGATTAAAAATGTAGTAACACATCCGTCAAATGGCCCCCACAGCCCTGATGACAGGCCATTACTCTTTTCATGGAAATTTCCATGACTTCCATGACATGTGGCTGTATCGCTCCGGTGACGCGTTGGATCTCGGATTTGAGCTCAGGAATTTTTTGTGGTTTATTCGCAGAAACCCGAGATTCCACAAAAAAAAACCTCTTGGTGACCAGTCGACATCAGAATTTCTTGAGATAATTTGTTCTGGAAATCGTTGCAGCAATAAATCAATTGATTCATGCGCGCTATGGCAGGTGACAACGTCTTGCTGAAACCACATGTAGTCCAGATCCATGGCGTCCGGTTGAGGCCGCAAGTTCTCCATTATCATGTCCTTGTAACGAATACCGTTTACTGCCAGTGCCATTTCGGCCTCATCTTCAAAAAAGTAAGGCCCAATCACGCCGCCGGACCAAAATCCGCACCAGGATTTTGCTCGTTGTGGGTGCATTGGTTTCTCATGGATTGCATGAGGATTTTCTGAGACCCATATTCGACAATTTTGTGTATTCACGAAGCCATTCGGAAATGCGCGTCATCGGTGAAGATGAATCTTTATTGGAAAATTGGTCCTGACTTCACTTTGCTCTATTACTCATGGAATAAATTACCGGCGTTTTCATGTTCTGCTGGTTTGAGTTCTGTCCGCCAAGTGGACCCCACGGCGATGGTGATAGGCCATTACGGTTTTCATGACATTCTCTGTGACTTTTTCATAGAGATGTGGGTGTTTCCCACCGATGGCGCGTTTGAGCTCAGGAATTGTTTTTGGTTTATTCGCATAAACCCTAGGGTGCATTTTTTTCTCCTGAAAAATTGGCATTGACTTCACTTTGCTCCCTTACCCATTGAACGAATTGTCGTCCCTTTTCATGGTCTGTGCTTCGTGAAATTTGAAGTTTTTGAGTACGAAGACGAATCAATATTTTCGGGTTTTCGGCGAAACTGTCGTCTACAGCAGCAGTGTTTTAAAGACACTGAACGGTACGTTGACGCACAGGAGTCTTACTGTCCAAAACCGACCAAGTTTTTTTTAAATTTTTTGACTACTGGTTGACACATTAGGTGCACTTTGTTGTCTGAAAGTTCTTCGAAGTTAGCGAGCAGTCTCAGCATAACTTCCCAAATGTTTGTAATAAGGATTCACAATTATAACGCGTTGTCCTTTCGTAAAGCGCTCCAATTTTAATAATCGGAATAAACATATGTAAAAGCTGCCAAAATTTCAGAGTTGCCACATGCACAAAAAACGAACACAAAAACAAAAAAAAAATAAAAAATGTATAAATACCTGACAATACCTGACGCCTGACCTAAAGTCCGAGTTTTTCAGAACTCAAAAAGCTACTGTGCGTCTCCTCAAGGATTGAAAGGCGAATTCAGAGCGAAGTTTGAACTAACGGTCTTATGGAAAAAAGTTTCACAAATTTTGGATGAAAATGTTCATTGCTGTGACAAAATCTTGAAGCCAGTGGGCAATATTGAAAGCTAAACGAAACAGACTTTAGCAAAGACAATTTCATCAAAAGTGGGCTGTGGTAGAAAATTCATTGATATAACCATTGTGAATATTATAAATTCATTCCCGCAATGTAAATATGTATTATACCAATGTCAAAATCATCGACTGTTCGAAACGTTTTCTTGATTCAATGAATATTTACGTTGTGGGGATTAATTGAGACTTAGTTTTGGAAAAAATTTTATTGCAGTGCAGTATTTATGTTGTATTTTTATAAAATTACACAAGTTAGTTCTTTGAGCTCAATTCTCTATGGAGATGCAGATTGACTGACAGTTTTTTTTCGATCAATCCAGCGACTTGCTGTTAAGCAGTCAGTTAAATAAGTCAACGGCTAATTATTTTTCTAGGTTGATGAACTACTCGTTTTTTCTTCTATTATCGTTGATTACATTCGGGATATTTCCCTTATACTAAATTACGATTAAATATATCGCTGACACCATATCACAACTCTGTCTATGGGAGCAGAATTTCACAACTTTAAACCTTTAAATCATTGTCAGTCATATCCTTCCTTTATTATATCATTTGCACAGGATCATTTTTGTTTGCCAAAAATCAGACTCACCTTTAAAATGTTTGCATTAGATAACAATTCCTCCTCAATAAGCACAATTCTTAACAGAGACAATGATTTATAGAGCAGGCAATACAGGAACTTTAATATCCTGCAAACGTTTTGGTATTTAAAAACCGCGAAGGCATTCCTTTTAGAATTGATGTCCTTTTACTAGTTGTATCATGTTTTGAAATAGTAGCACGTGTGAATTTCTTTCTTCTTGGCTTTAAACTTTAAAATTAATGTTTACAAATAAAGTTATTTTTTGTTTTCAGCTAAAACTTGTATGTTTGTATTGTAACCAACTAACTTTCCGAGAAAGGATTTAGCTGGGAAGGATTTCTGCAATGCGTGCCTTTAATTTTTAATTAATAAAGAAAGAGCGTAAATAGAAAGATTTCTTTTCAGGTTTCCTTTACCTGCAGCTATTGTTTTCTTTAGATCCTTCACTGAAACATTTAATTTAAGGATTTTTTTCTTTTTCCTTTTATTGTGGAATTTATTTGAGATACCAATACCATCAATGCACACACGCACTGGGTGGTCGTTCGTTCACTTAACTTAGAGAGCTCACGTTCTTTGTCGTTTGTTTTTGTTGCGTTGTTAGCAACAACTACAACATTATGAAAGGAAAGGTTATTGACACCAACGTGGTGTTTAAAAGACACAACAAAGAATACAGCACAAACACTCACGTGAAAGATAACGAAAGAGATACGCGCACTCACACAGGCATATCGATACACAACCTTCGCAATGTTATTAAATTATGGCATACTTTGAGGCGAGCGATTAAAGTTTCCTTTTGAATAGTAAAATGTTGGTTGGAGATTGTTAAACTTTTTTCTTTTAATAAAAAAAACTGTAAACTGTTAAAGGATATTCCCAAGACTCGTTTAGTTTTGAAACTTTAAGGTTTCTTTGCTGAATTATGCTGTATTTTATCTCATTTTCTTTCGCGTTTTTTTTTTCTCTTTTATTATTTCGTTTGTTTGATTTTTATACTTCTTTTAAATCAAAATGAAAATAAAACAATATTAACTTGGTCTGCAGCAGCGGTCTTTTGCGTTTGCCGGCTGAAATCTTTGTGATTTCATTATTGTACCTTCAGGTACTCCTTTGTCCGGCCATTGAGGTCTACAAAATACAGAAGAAACAAAAGAAAAAAAAAATACAACACAAGAGCTGCAACCAAAAACTAAAAGAAAATTCGAAACAAGCAACTTAATGTTTGCCTCATGTTGCTGTTTCACTTTCCGAACAAGTACACACACACAAACTTAGCATAGGTGTACTTGTTACATAGCTACTTGCTACATATTGCGGCATATTGTTTACTTAGAATGTTGTTATAAAGTGCCTATGACTCCTTCGGAAAATGGTCTCGGTTTTGTGTGGTTTTATTTTGCTTTGTATGTGTGTGTGACCTATAATTGTTGCTAAAACGAAACGTCTGTAGAGTTAACGGTAATGCTAAATAATGTTGCATGGTTCACAGTGGGAGGAATTGGTGAGCGCAGAATATCCACCCGAGATTCGCGTTTCAAATACAATAAATAAATGGCTTCCCGTTACATCCCATGAAGGAATTGGGGAGAGCTTCTCACTTTGTACTCACTGATTGGGACCAACAATTTTACACCGATTCTGAACGGTACTTTGAGAAGCTTTTTCGTGGCTAGATACTCGATAGAGTCGCCGTCACTATGCGAGGAGACCGCTGCTGAAAGAAGTTTAGGGTGGTCAGAGCAAGGATCGAACCTAGGATCTGATGTACAAGAGGCGCGCACACTAACCATTGCGCCACCAAGTTTCGCAGCTTGGCCAACGGAATTAGGCAACTAAGTTGTGTATAACACGAGATTTTTTGTGGACTTAGGTTAGGTTAGATAGAAGTGGCTGTCGCTATCTTAGTCCAATTAGGACCTTTGTGACAAACCGGAAAGTCATATGCCGTCCCCATTGTTGAACTTGAACATTTTTAACGATAAAAATCGGTAGTTAAATTTCAAAATTCATAGGATTTTAATACAAAATTGGAGAATTTTGTTTATTTAACTTCCGATATTTATCGTTAAAAAGTTACAGAATTCCGGTACTGTTATGGTCATGGGTCGTTCAAGCCATGATTTAGGATGTGGCTGAACTAGAGAAGTACGTTAGTCCTTGGCGAACCAATTGGTACGCTGCAGAAAGGTCACAAGATCACACAGCTTAACTTCTTGAATCTTTAAGACATGAATTAAGGTCCTACAAACATTCTGTTACCCCTACAAAAGGCCTGGTAGTGGCACAATAATTGTTCGACATTATCGTTCTCCTCTTCAATCCTATAACTGAAAGTCCTGAATGTCTGTTAGATCCCAGATGAAGGAAGATCCTGCAAACATTCTGTTAATCCTACAAAAGGTCTGGCATAAAAGATATTCGACACTATCGTTCTCCTCATTATCTGAGTTTCTGACTGTCTATTAAATCCAACATGAAGGAAGATCCTGCAAACATTCTGTTACTCCTACAAAAGGCCTGGTAGTGGCAAAAAAGTTATTCGACACTCTCCTTATTCTCTTCATTTCCAGAGCTTCTGCAGTAATCATGAAGATGTCCAGTGATCTCAGCTAGCGTGGAGATGTATTTTCAAGAGATGAATGTAAAGTTTTGCACACGATTCAAGTCATGACTTTACCCTACTCGCATGGTGATCCTGCATTTCATTCTACCAGACCATCTATCATTTGCATGTCTGAGAGCTTCAGTTTTAAGCTTGAACGTGCATTTATAATCAGTATCAGGCTCCGTATCCATTGGAACCGATAGTTTGTCATTTTGCCAGCTTATATGCTCGATAATTCAATGGAATGTAGCTGTACCTCGGCACCCGTATGAAATAAATAGATGGGTCATCTCATTCAGAGATGCGTGGCACTTGTGGATTAGTTCTTGAAGTCAAGAATATAGATTGCATAGACTTTGTAGCAGCCAGACTGCCACAGTAGATGTTAAAACCCAAGGCGGTGATATCGCGTCGTCCCTGCCAAAGCACAAATTTTCCGATTGGCATGACTCCTGGGTGAAAAACACTACAACGGTCTGGTAGCCTTTGTCCAAAGTGTAGCCGCAAATCCTTTGGAATGGACTACTTTGCTTCAAACTCTCCGTGACTAGGTCATCATCATCTGCTATCCCTGAATGGATACTACATCAAATCAAATGTAACGGGTATCTTTTTAAGTCATATGTTATTTTGACACTGATACATTTTTTCTGTTCGAAATATTTGCCATCAGTCAGTGTCATTCTTTTGCGGACCAAACTGAGTCGCTTTACGCTTCAACAACGTTGGGAAATATGGGCCTTACAGAAGCTTTAATCTAACATCTGCCTTGGCCAAAAAATCAGTATCAGATTTTCATCACATTGGCGGATATCAACAAACAAAATTTCCACTTCTGGGGAACGGAAATCCCAGACGTCATTGTGGCGCAGTCAGCGCATCCAGAGAGAGTGGCATATTATTGTGGATTTTGGATTAGAATCTGATCTGATCATCAGAATTTCCTGAGATAATTTGTGCTGGCAATCGCTGCTGCAATAAATCGAATGTTTCATGTGCGGTGTGGCAGATGTCGCTGTCTTGTTGAAACCACATGGCGTCCAGATCCCTGTGGTCTAGTTGAAGCCACAAGAACTCCGTTATTATGTTCCTGTAACAAATGCGGTCCACAGCCACTGCAATTTCGGGCCCATCTTCAATAAAATTAGGCCCAATCACCCCGGCTGACCAAAATTGGGTTCAATCTTGATATAGAATCGATGTTTTATTGTACCCAAATATACGAGCAACCGAAGCTTCAACGGCCAGTAAGGAACTACATATAAGTACCCGCGTATAGAAAAGGCTTGACACACCAGTAATCAGCTATTCAATATGCAGTGATTGACAGCCCCTCGAATGAAATTTAAAAGAACCCGGCTTTCAGTACAGACTAATCTACAACATCATTGGAAGAAGGTCGGCGGAATTTTAATATATCATACGACTACTTAATCAGATGTTAAAAAATTTTGTAACTGTTAGATAATCCAATTGATAAATAACAATTCAAAATGCAAAACTTTCCCCCCACTGTGCCTTGTCACTCACCATATTCACACATCCTGTTCCAGCCCTCGAATACACATCGTATACTTCTGACCCAGTAACTCAATATGCACCCTCTAACTCTGACCACTGCAATTTTGTGCCGCACAGAACAACGTGCTGTTACTTCTTCTTAGAGTTTCATTTGAAAACTCTCTAGAGTGAGTTTTGTCGTTTTCAGTGGTTTCTATTCCAGGTTTTTTCTTCTCTTCGAACGGAAATCACAATTTTTTTCCTTGAAAATTTGTTGGGTGTCGTGTGTTGGTATTCGTGTTTAACGCTTCTGCTGCTGTTGCTTTTGTGGGCCTCTTGGATGAGGTGGTGGTAGTAGTGGTCGGCGGCTTTAGTGTGACGTTGGAAATTGCCGTTTGGTTTGTTGCTTCTTGACGTGTGATACCAAAACTCGCAAAGTTTCTTACAGCGGGAGTTGTGGAAAGCGCAGCCAGGAAAGGTCTTGTATGTAACCTCTTATACGTGTGAAGGTGTAGCTAACTTGTGGTACGAAATTCAGAGTCACCCTAGAAATTTTGGGAACCTTGGACAGTTTATACCCAAACCAAAAAAGTTGGCAGGTAGGGTGAAGGGGTCGATGCAAATTGACTCTGAATCACTGTGCGCCGCCGATAGAAATCGAAACGTTGACAATGATAAGTGTGAAATATTTTCGAAACCAACTGTTATCTAAATCGGAAAGACTATTCCCGCTTGAAGCCAGTGATGTCAAGGTCAAGGTATGTTAATCCCATCTAGGATGGTATATGACATATGAACTGTCACCCATCATCATTACCTCCTGATCTTCAATGGAAGAATCTGAGAGATGTAGTTTTGAAAAGTGGTCCTCACCACACTGATTATCTGTCACCAGCTTCCCATTCTCCCCGACCTGCAGACTATTTGCACTATTCTAATCAACCTAGCCTAGGAAGGGGTCATGGTTGACCACTTCTGCATATGCTCACCTTTGGTCCTTCTCATGTTTCAGCCTCTTTGTTGTGGATATGACGTTGGTCTCATCAGGAGTCTGGTAGCGTTACGATAAAGCTGTCCTTCTTAGCCGCCTTGACATTCTCCATGCTAATTCTTGTAGCTAGGTGCTCCTCGTAAACCTCCACTACTCTCTTACATTCCAGCTCATATTTATCAATCTTTTACAGAATATCGGCTCTTCATTTGCTTCCACGTGGGCTCCTTCTCCAAATTTTTGATGGTTTTTGATGGCCTCCCAGCTGGAAGCCAAGAGACGTGCCTCGCCTCCTTGGATACATACTTCGTCTGCATGGTCTTATATTGTTATTATGCTTGTTTTAAATTGCCTATATATTTCTTACGACTTCGTGTCCGCCGGAGTGGATTAGAAGTTCACGGATATATAGGGGCTCAACAGTGTCGACAAAGTTCATAAAGTCATAGGCAGGACCACAGTTACCCGGTATCGTAGAGGTTCACTTTAAAAGGTAGCCGGTATTTCTCCTTTGCATCCATTCATCCAATAGGTACGGGTCGCATAACACCCTGGATTGGGGGGTATTTTATCGACATGTCTTGTGTAGATCTATAGTGTTCAGTAAATATCAGGAGCTCCTCGGGCAGGAAGTAGATCTTCACCACGCACTACGGTCTTGGCGCAGGAACTAAGTTCGCCCAGTCCTTGGCTAGGACACACTTACTCTCCGAGGCGGCCCGGTATCAGAGAGGCTCGCGTTAAAAAATAGCCGGTATTTCCCCCTTCCTGTCTACCATCCAATAGCTACGGGTCGAATAACACCCTGGATTGGGGGGTATTTTATCAACAGAACTTGTCTAGATTTTAGTAAATAGCAGGGTCACCTCGGGCAGGATGTGGCTCTTCACCACGAACTACAGTCATGGCGCAGGAATTATGTGGCAGAGCAATTGCTATTTGGACCATTCGGATGAACGGTGACTTATGCCAAACATAAATCAATTGATAGGCCTATCAAGTAAAGCAAACACATTTTTCATTGCTCACATGCAACTTCTGTTCTTAAATTTTAACATCTACCCGTGCCTTTTGGAAAATCCTTTATTTGTGTCTTATTAGACTGGAATAACCTTCACTAAGTACAAGTTTACTTTCAGATGCTTCGCCCATATGTGGGAAAGGACGAGGATCAAGAACTGTGTCAATTGTCAGGTCAAAGAAGAACGTTGAAGCCATATCCATATGCTTCTTTATTGCCCAGCTCGGCGGCTTAGAAGAAAATGCAAACTTCGCCTTGAAAAATCTGTCTATTTTTGTTGTTTTTGTGCAACTATAAAGTGTTTGTAGCTTGCCGCAAAATATAGTATACTTGTGTCCAAACATATAGTGTTTGCTATTCAATGTTTAATGTTGGAGACCACAATATTTAATATGTTATAATATATATTTTTGTGACTTTACTATGGCGTTGTTTGTTGGAAACTAAAATAAAAAAATAAATGGTTTCCCATTAAATTCCATGAAGGGACCGGGGAGAACTTCTCACAAGAACTGAGCTGTGCGCATTCCAGTTTTCCAGTTTTCACTGACTGATTGGGACCTACAGTTTTACACCGATTCCGAGCGGTATTTTGAGAAGCTTTTTCATGGCTATATACTCGATAGTGGTCGTCGTCACTATGCGAGGTGACCGCCGCCGAAAGAAATTTTTTTTAAAGGTGGTCAGAGCAGGGTTCGAACCCAGGATCTCATGTACAAGAGCCGCGCACACTAACCATTGCACCACCGACGGCCACGTTTGTTGGAAACTGCTGCAAACAAAAAAGTGACAAACAACTTAGAAACAAAAAGGCACCAGATCTTGAATACATGCAGACAATGCTTGCACTTAAGTATGTGAATGTTCCAAACAAATACATGGTTTCTACCTTATTTTACAGGGGCCGCTTTTTCAGAGAGTTGGGGATTGATTGCGTCGATTTGAATTGTGTCGATATGAATATTGGACGTTGTGTATGCTCCTTTATAGCTGCGTGTGCCGTACGTACTTTCTGGCAGGGAAGTAATTTGCTGTGTCCGAGTTTCCAACAATTCCTTGACCTCTCTTCTACACGCTAAAAAAACGCCCCAGCTGCATATTGCAGGAACCAGCTATACGTTTGCATGCGTTGATTTCATGCATAGAAGATCTGCTGCTTTTTCCATATGTTGTCCCAATATGTTGGTTTCCCATTACATCACATGAAGAAATTGGGGAGATCTTCTCACATCCAGTGAGCTGTGCGCTTTCTAGTTCTAGTGATTTGCATCCAAAAAACAAAAAAGTCCGATTTTTCGCGTGTAAATAAAAAAAAAATTCTGGTGTTCTCAGAATTAGAAGTCTTTAAATGCATTTATCAATATTAAAATAATATTCAGACAAAGGTCATGATGATAATTGCAAACTCTTGTGTTTTGTTTCAAGATGTTTTCGTATAATGTTTTCGGACTCTAAGTGATCACAGGATTGTGTAGTAATGACGATTTGTGGAACCTTCATACTCTTAGCTCATTTAGAAACCACTTCCGATATTTAAAAATTCGTGCCGTTCGTATGACAATTCTGAAGATTTTCCTTCATTGCCCCTTACTACTGCAACAAACCAGTCTTGTGGTTTAGGTTTAAGGTTTATGTGTCACGCTGTTTTTGCTACAATTTCTTACTGTGCTTTCCTTTCCCCATGCTTTCCTTACATTTCCTACCTCCTTACCTAACTGATTCCTTACCGTCGCAGTGTCATTTCCCTTTCCTTTCATCAGCACCAACATTTCGTGCAATTGTAAGTTCGTGTGGGACAATTGGGACAAATAATTTTGTTGGTGGCGTGTGTACTTAGATTTTATTGTTATTCTATAGACCTGAAGGAAACATCCAGGGAATAATGGAGGAAGGGAGCTAGGAGTGGGCGCGATAGAAATATACAGCAAAGTACAGAGGTATACAGCGAAGTCTGGGGTCACATTACTTGCAACGTCTGCCACCTCTTAAATATAAATTGTCATAAAATTTGAAATGATGATGATGCAGCAGCTGCTGCCGGTGCTGATGTTATTATGGGACCTAACCTAGGAAAAGTGCATTCAAAGCATCGTCTTGCATTAAAGCAAATGCTAAATGTTGCGGAAACTATAAAATTATGGTGAATCCTTGTGTTGCTCTCAACACAATACCAATTGTTGTGCTGATTTAAGTGCTGATTTTTCTTATTCCATGAATTGTCCTCATCCTTCATCTTAGTTCACCAAAGGGACCACCAGCAATGTCACTGTTGATAAAATGTAAAATTGTGTTAAAGAACAATTTATCTCAGTAGAGTTTTGTGTGGCTGAAAAAATGATAAGGAACTGTTATTAATATAAAGTAAATATTTTTCTTTAAAATTGGAAAAATTTCACCCAAAATAGATTTTGTCCCTAAGTTTTATGACAAACAGGATATGATAAACAATTTCCCAAAGTGGAATTTCTATAGTTTTAATAACATTTTGGGAACTTTGGCTTAAGTGAAGGAACAACAATTTTTTTGCTCAGTTAACCGAATGTACTAAAATCCAAACACACCGAATGTAATAACTTGTGCAGGAGATTCTTGACGAATTTGTGAAGCGAAATCCTGAAAAGTCGCCAGGGATAACTTTGGTAAAAGGAAATCTTAGAATAAAGTAAATATTTAACTTTGAAATTTTAACTTCCATAGCACTTAAGGTAAACAGATGTTAAGTGTCTTTCCGGAGGAATAAGAAATTGAAATTTAGAATATTTATTTGAAAAATCGAAACTATCAATTGATATTCTGAAAAAATCAATTGAAGTCAAAGATACTCAAGTTGAAATTCAGAAAATATTAATTGAAAATCAGATACAAATTATTCGAAAGTCGGAAAATTTCAACTGAAACTCAAAAAAAATTCAATTGATATTCAGAATACTTCATTTGATATTCAGATAATATAAATTTTATATTCAGAAAAATTTCAACTGAAGTTTCGTATCCCTATATACATTGTGGCCGTCGGTGGTGCAATTGTAGTGTGAGCGGCTATTGTGCATGAGAACGTGGGTATGATCCCTGCTCTGACCACCTTAAATTTTTTTCGACGCCGGTCATTTCGCTTAATTACGGCGACACTATCGAGTATTTAGCCATGCAACAGGTTCTCAAAATACCGTTGGGAACCGGTGTAAAACTGTAGGCCCCAATTAGTGAGTGTAGAAGTATAACACGCACATTTCACAGACTGTGAGAAGCAATCCCTATTCCTTTCATGGGATGTAAGAGGAAACTATTCTGTTTGATGCGTTAACATCTATAGGAACGGGTAGGGCAATTTATCAAAGTGAACACATGCCAACAACACACAGCGTTAGCATCACATACGTGGTTGTTGTATAACAATAGTCTCTGCCTGAAAATAGGTATGATGGTATTGATGTAGTGGCACGAACAAACAAGCAGGTAGTGATCGCCAAAGCGTATTGAATAGTACGAATTGGATCGAATTTTATGACTCAAAAGCACTGGCGACATCTGGCGACTGACTCAAAAGGTATTACTCTCTTTTTGTCATAACTTGGTCCATTCATAATTTTGATGTGAATCATTGATGCCTTTTGAAACATTTATGCTTTTTGTATTGTTTTTTTTTGTAATATTCTATAAAGAGAATTAGACTCGTTCAAGCTCTTTTACTCAGACTCTCTACATGAGAGCGAAAAAAGAATGCAATAAGTTATCTATACTATTCAATACTTTTTGTCGTCGCTCTGTTTATGTCAAAACAAAAACAATTATTTCAGAGAGCTAAATATCGCTTTGTTTATGTTAACAATATTACATCTAATGTAAAAGCAGATGTAAGAAAATATAAAGTGCAATAGCAAAAGAGCCTTCATTCAACACAATAACTATTTTTATTTATTTTCCAATGTAACATTTACTAATGTGTTCATAGAAATCGAACAGGTATGGTGTAGTAAAATGGTGTTAAAACATCGCACGTAAGTTCGAACACTGATTGATTGTTTTGTGTACATTTGTTTGAATTTCAGTTGAGATTTTCTGAATATAATTTGATGTATTCCAAATTTCAGTTTATATTTTCTGAATTTTAATTGATGTTTGCGGAATTTAGATACCAAATTTCAGAATTTAATTTGATGTTTTATGAACTAAATTTCGTATTTTCTGAACTGCATTTAATGTTTTCTGAATTTCATTATTTTGAGATTTCAACTGATTTTTATTGATTTTCAAGTGGAAATTCCAAATTTCATTTGGGGTTCTCTGAATTTCAATTAGAAATTCTGAATTTTATTTGAACGTTGCTTAATTACATTGATATTTTCTGAATTTGTATTAGAAATTCTTAATTCAAATTAATCTTTTCTTAAATTCATTTGATATTTTCTGAATTACCATTGGGAAAGGTGTAGTAAAGGGTGGGCCAACCAAATCGCGCGATGTTAATTGTAAATTAAACGAAAAGTTGTCAGAGAATTATCTTAATATTTTAACAATCAACGACAATTATGTGTGAAACAAAATAGCGCCCAAGTGCTCGCCCCGGCTTCGGTAGCATACCTCTATGCGACAGTCCATATTTTCAATGACTCTGAGACATAGTTGAAGTACAATGTCGTTAATTTGCTGAATTATCTCATCGTTTAGCTCTAAAGGTATTCTTGGCTTACAGGATGTGTAATTTTTTAAGTCTTGTAAATATATCCATATACGAACACCACTTCGTGATAAAAGACAAAAAATAAAAAGACCCGTGTCTTCCAGATTTGCCAAAAGTCATGCACTTTTTTTATGGGCCCCCAAAGATTTGGGGCCTCGGTGTCATTTTTGCCAAAAAGAGAGCATTTTGTCAGGCTCATATCTTGCAATTCGTTCGGAATTTTGATTTACTCTCTGAGGGAAAGTTGTAGCTCTTGTCATAAAAGACAAAAATTGTAAACATATAAAATCCAAAAAACTTGATTTTCAAGGTAAAAATTGTAAAAAACTTAAAAAAATCTATTTTTTACCTTTTTTCCCCTGTTCACGTCCATAGGTAGCAAACCGTTGTAAATTCAAGGAAAAAACCAAATACAAAAATTTACCTAAGATCTCAATAAACAACTTTCTAGAACATGTGAATGTCCTAGGAATGATTGTTATATTGTGTGCAGCGTCCCTTGTTGCGTGTGCTGAGCTTAATGCTTTGCCTGTTCTGCTGCGGTCGGTGAGATAGCATAGTATCTCAATGTTGAAGTAAACGGTGTTAAGAATCATTTAATATGTTCCAGAAAGTTGTTTATTGAGATCTTAGGTAAATTTTTGTAGTTGATTGTTTGCTTGAATTTTGAACGGTTTGCTACCTATGGACCTGAACAGGGGAGAAAAGAGAAAAGAATCGATTTCTTTGCAAGAATGATGATCACTTTTTTGCAAAAATGGTACCGAGGCCCCAAAACTCAGAGACACGGCTTTTTTTTTTGGTCTTTTATGATGTAGTGGTGTCCGTATATGGTTATATTTTTTCGTGTTGCACTGTGTTTTTGACCTACACCTTTTCGTTTAAATATCCCTAAAGAAAGAAGTCAAACGATGTCAAATCACATGATCGTGGCGGAGAGTTAGCATTGCCTTGACGTGAGATAACAAAACAATTGAATTTCTCGCGCAAAAGAGGTATTGTTTAGTTGGTTGTGTGGCAAGTGGCACCATCCTGTTGGAACCACATATCGTCCAGGTTCATATCCTCAATTTCAGGCCATAAGAAGTCCGTTATCATGCTGACCAAAAAAATGACGAAGTGCACGAAATTAATTTTGATTTGAACGCCCATTTTCGCAAAAGGCTTCAACAATCTTAACGCGCTGCTCAATTGTGTACCTCTCCATGGTTGAATTTATCAAACATTGAAACAAAGAAATGTCAAAAAACTTGACATTAAAATGTGACTCACAATTAACATGGTGCATTATGGTTGGACCACCCTTTATTTTGTTGACTTTGAGAGTTACAGTTTACAGTTTTCAGAATATCAAATTTAATATTAAGAAATCTTCTCAAAGTTTTCCAAATCTAGGCCTTGAGCTTGATTAAAACGGAGGCCGAAAAAGAAAATATATCAACACAAAATATTAAGAAACAAAAATAAAATTGATAATTTATATTTCATCATGAAGAATATTTTTATAATAATTTAAATTGAAATATCATTTATTTTTTGTGATTTTATATCTGTTATAGATAGATGACAGAGTTGATTTTATATTTCTTGTTGAGAGATGAGAAATTGAAACTGAGCATTTCCATTACAAATTAAGGAAAAATAAATCACTGTGGAGATTTTTATTTGATATTGAGCTGCCTTTCAAATTGAGGAAATTTTAGTTTAAATTAGCAGTTTATTTCATATTGGGGTTACGATGATTGAATTTCTGAAAATATATTCAGAATAGCAGTTTTGAAGCTAATAGTCAAATTTACCTTTTGTATTTAATATTAAGGAAATATCTATTTAAATATTTGGGCAGAGTAAAGTGTTTTTGTTTGAGTTTGTTGGAAATATCTGAGTTCCAAATGGAAGTTGCGTTGTCAGCATTAAGGTTGTTTAAATTCGTTAATCTTATGAATTCTTATGTTAATCCTTGTCGTGAAGGGAAATCTCAATACTCCGACTTTACTCAACTATTTCCTATAATTGCGGGAAATTTTAAATTATCCTGGGATGAAATGCACTCCTGCACTACCCAAAATATCCGTTTTTATATCTCAACACTTCTGTGTACCCCTTATATTCTACTTCATAAAATAATCTGATAATAACATCAACACCAGCACATTTTAATGGCAAAACCCATAAACACCACGACTAAATTATACTTGCAGCAACACATGGCAGACCGCGTATTATTGGTCAAAAATGTTACTACAAACTCCGACAACCAACATCAAGCACAATCAACCATAGAGCCAACAGACTGTAGGTAATATTTTGGAGTTTTTATCGTGCATAGCTCTTATAAGGCGAAACGAGAACTCACCGAAAAGAATAGAGACAAAATGAAACTAACAATGAAAAATCTAAAGCACAAGTGTGACCACCATAAAGAGAGTTAACACAAAGGAGACGAGAAAGACCAACAATGTGAAATTTAACAAACGCCATATATGACTTCAAAAGGACTTGATTGCCAAATGTACGAACCAAAAGTCCTCACCTATACATACTCTAAAATATTGTGCCTTAAACAAAGATCCTTACTAGAGTTCTCTCCAACTCCGTTATTTTTTGTGTATTTTCCTTGTCCATAGTAACCGAGTAACACCAATACTAAAATTTATTATGGTGGAAAATATGAAAAGTATCAAAGGAAAACATTTCTTTCATGCTTTGCGAACACTCTCTCAGTCACACTAACAAGGTGTATACTACTTTATCGTCCTACATCCTTGTAAACGCATACACACACACACAAATATTCGTAGCTGTTAAGTGACTTCTAATTTACACATACACACAAAGGAAACTACTTTACTTACCTTTATGCGATACCTTTGCCTTTGCCTTTTCGTGCAATGTTCGCGAGTTTGTGGGAATATGATGGAGAACAAATATTAATGAAGCTGGACGACGAATACTTATAACCCTACTTTTAAAGAAACCCTTGAAGACTGAAGCATATTCCGTAATGTTTTTACATTGCTGTTGTCAAAATTTTCCATTCCTCCGACGAGTTAATAGTTACTGTATTGAAAAATTTCACAACCGATTTTTTTACAAATCAAATTAATCAATTATAAATAAACGGTTTCCCATTACATCCCATGAAGGAATTAGGGAGAGCTTTTCACAACCGGTTCCGAATGGTATTTTGGGAAGCATTTTTCATTGCTAAGTACTCGATAGTGTCACCGTCACTGAGCAAGGTGACCGTCGTCGAAAGATGTGTGAGGTGGTCTGAGCAGGGATCGAACCCATGTTCTCATGAACAAGAGCGCGCACACTAACCATTGCACCACTGACGGCCACAACCCTTTATATTGCAGCCAATAAAAATAAATAAAGTTTTTCTGGAAATTTCCATTGATTTTACGTTTGAATTTTCTAGAGCAATTTTTTATTATAACAGTTGTGCTGAAGGAAATAGAACAGGATATGTTTTCGCATTAATTTGAGGTAAAGTCTGCCTACACAATGTCGTAATTCTTTTGTCGAAAAAGTATAAAAAACACCTTCTTCAACGTATGTTATAAAAACGTTTTACTGTAGGGTGATCTCTACAGCAGAAAATTTTCACAATAAAACCTCCTTTCCTGTATGCTCAGTGTTCATGCAACTACCATACCAGATCAAAGCAACCAGGTCTCTAAAGGGAATGTTCCTTTGGAACAATACCACTGTGTATGAGTGAGCGTGTGAAAATGCCTTAATATGTGTAGGGGTAAGTGTGGTGTTAATTTTCGCAAGCTATAATAGTTAGCTTGTTGCATTACAGAGTAACAGCAAGAAAAAAAATCACCACCCATACACCCACAAAGAAAATAACTTGTACAACAGCTATAACACTAGCAAAGGGACCGCCAACTGCTACCATTTCCAGCAGAGTTCAAGTTTCCATCAAAGGGTGGCAAACCGCCAAAGTTGTTGTTGAAAGGTGTTATTGTAGTTTAGTGTGAACATGGCGCTACCTCTCTAAGTTTTCCACTTTTCACTCCCACCTTTCGACCCCTCAAAAAGCTACCAGAGCTGTCAGTCCAAACTCTTACACAAACCCATGCACCCACCTATGTATATCCCTGGGGCTCCTTTTGAGTATGTATAAGTAAACTTGTGAAAGTATGAGACTTCAATTAATTTTTTGCCTTCAGTTAACACAGTGTGGTAAATTTATCCTTCTTCAGTTTGAAATTTTTTTTGGATAAATGATCAATATTCTTCGAGCTTGAGGTCAGATTTGCTGTTCTTTTTTTTATTATCCTCGATATTTCGCTACTCCATTGTGTAGCATCATCAGGAGATATAAACAAAAATATATAATTCTGAATATTTCAAAATGGGTGGCTGATCCAGGGATCATGTTATCGCACCCTAACTACTTGTAGGGGAGTAAATGCTGTAACTTATATTTTGGGCTATAAAACAAAAACTAATTAACGTTTTTGAACTAAATTTTTTTTATATATTTACTGATACGTATTGTCTACAAGAAGCTAAGTTTTATTCCAAATGTCAGCCCTTGGCCTTCACGCACACATTAAGTCGCATTGGCCAATTATTAATAGCTGCACGCACCTCATCCTTTGGAAAATTGGCTACAGCACGAACCAGAGATGACTTAAGAGAATCAATGTTGATTTGTAATCCAGAGGGTTCAGATCAGGGCTGCCAGAGGGCCATTCTTCAGAGCATATAAAATCTGGCAAATTGTTTCGAAGCTGGGTTTGTGTCCTTTTAGCCTTATGAGCTGGTGCTGAATCTTGCTGGTTTTAGAACAGGAAATTGTTAAGCGGCTTCACAACTGCTCCCAAAATGGTTTCTTCGTGAACTTTGGCCGACGATTTCGGAAAATTAAGCAGAGACTCGCAAATTTCGTAGAATTTTCAGTCTAGAAAGTGCACCTAGTATGTCAACCATTCGAAAAGTGGTCAACAAATTTTAAGGAACTGGGACGGTTATGAACACTAAGACTCCTGTCCGTCAACTTACCCGTCAGTCTCTTGAAAACGTTCCTGCTGTAATCGAGAGTGTCGCCGAAAACCCGAAAACATCAATTCGACATCGTTCTTAACATCTTAAAATTTCACAAAGCTCAAACCGGCAGACCATGTAAATCGCCGGCAATGGAGCAAAGTTAAGTCAGTGCCAATTTTTCAAAAAACTTGTTATATTTTCCGATAAAGTGCATTTCCATCTGAATGGCTTCGAATCTGAAATGGATGTGAAAAGTAAGGGCACCCATAACGAGCAACTGTTTGGTGCGGATTTTAGTTAGGCGGCGTGATTGGAGCTTACTTTTTTGAAGATGAGGCGAAAATTGCAGTGACTGTGAACCGCATTCGTTACAAGGCCATGATACCGGAGTTCTTGTGGCCTCAACCGGACGCCATGGATCTGAACTATATGTGGTTTCAGCAAGACGTCGCCACCTGCCACACCGCGCAGGAAATAATCGCTTTATTGCAGCAATGATTTCCAGAACAAATTATCTCAATCAAAGTCTTATGTCAACTGAACGCCAAGATTATGCGATTTAACGACGTGCTCTTTCTTTCATAGGGGTTTTGTCAAATCTCGGGTTTATTGGATTACCGAGAAACAATTCCTGAGCTCAAATCCGAAAACCAACGCTATACACATACACGTGGGGTAGCGAAAATCCACATGTCATTCAAGAAAAAGACCATTCACCCAGAACGAGTCACTGTTTGGTGTGGATTTTGGGTTGGTAAAGTCATCGGACCGCACTTCTTCAAAAATGTAGCAGAACGTTATCGTGACGTGATAACAAGCTATGGACTGAATAGGATGACATGGACTTGGACAATATGCGGTTTCAACAGGACAGTGCCACTTGTCACATACGGCATGAAACAATGTCCCTATTGCGAACGAAGTTCCCAGGGCATGATATCTTGTAAAAGGTTGAGGACAAATCGCTGCCGAGATCTTGCGTTTTGATACCATTTGAATTCTTTCTCTTGGTCTATTCACGTTAAAAGTAGAGTCAATGCTAGGTTAGGTTTAGTTTAGGACACGTGACATTTTGAGACAGTTTACAACTGCCATATCGTTACCACACTCGGAGGTCGGTCGGCCCATTGTTATTGCCCATATAAATGAGAAGAAAATGGAGAAGGGAGGGAAGAGAAAGTGGCTAATGGTGGAAAATGTTAATAGATAGATATACATACGTAGGACAAACAGAAGATCCACTCACTTTTGTTCCTAGTAAATATATAAATATATCCCCTGATAAGCCCTCGACAATACATACAATTAAAGTCTACGACTCCAGATTACCAGTGGGGTAGAAACAACCAATGGACAAAACATCAAATGATGGTACCGCCTGCCCGGATCCATGGCAGACTCCGCGATAATTCCATCAAAACCTCATTAGCCACATCGCGCAAAGAGTCCAGGCCCTCTGCTTGAAAACAACCAAAGCAACGGCAATAATTTTCCAGTCGATGAACGACTTAATCCTTCCAGAGCCCACTGCCGGCCATATGCCCCTTGAAATCCTGCAGTCGGCCGATACGTTTCCAGAACTGATGAACGAAATCTGTCTGAACTATGCCAAAAAGTCATGGACAATCTTTTCCCGTGTTTCCAGAAGAGCCATGGTGGGCATTTAACGGATATTGTGTTTCATACATGAATGCCACAGAGTAAAAAAAACATCTTGAATTAAAAAATGAGTCTTTTCTGCAAATTCTGAAGTGTTTAATTTATAAGAGGAAATCAGCGGTCTCATTGACTCACTCGTCGTGCATATGTATTTTACGAGTTATTGCTTAAAATAAATGATGCCAACTCGAATGTGGTATTTTCCAGATCTTATTACCTCATGACCCTGGCGCATTTTCATATCCAATAACATAAAAATTGCCCCCACTGTGCTCCCCATTTATTCTAAAGTTTACTTACACATCGAAATATTGCTGCTCACTCACGCATACACTTTCAAAGTTAGGCCCCAAGCACTTGTAGTTTGAAATAAAGACTTTAAGTTTCGCAGTTTCATTCCACTCTGGCTCCGTCAGTGTTGAGTTCGAGTTTTCCACGGAAATTTTATAGTAAAGTTAACAGTGTAGGTATGTGTTAATGAAAATTGTAATGGTATATGTGTGCGATAAGGATCTTTTGTATTTGTGTATAACTAAGTAATAGAGTGTTAGTGTGTGCCTGTGTCGGCTTGCATGTGTTTCCGCTTTTTTGAGTTTGTACCTTTTGGCTGTTGTTGTCGTCGTATTTTACTGGCCGGTTTTTGTTTTCTCTGCCTTAGAGTTTTAGAGTTTTTTTTTGGTTTTTCTTTTTGGTCATTCACTGCTTCGCTTTAATGAAATCACAAAATATATGACCATTTGTAAACGATATGGCGAAAATGGTATAGAAGCCTAATTTTCAAGTCGTAAACTAAATGGGGGAAAATTTGTAGCGCAGCATGTATGCTGATTACTAGAAAATGGGGCGAACCATAAAGTTAGTATTAAAGTTTCACGTTAAATAGGCCTCAAATGGTTTGGATGAATAATTATAATTACATTCAAGTTCAAAATGCCGAGTTTTAGAAGTTTGCTCGCAGGCACAATTATAGAAGTCAGGTGACCAAACCTTTAGTCACACCACATGTCTACCAATTAGGCAAAACTAAAAAAAGAATTGATAGTTTGGTCCTGCCTAGATACAAAATGGTTCATGAATCTCCTGCTATCCACTAGATTTGTCTGGTGCCTACACAATCTGTCCTCCTCTTCTGCATCATCATATATGAGCGAAATTGCGGGCTATTCTTAAAAGTCGCTTACAGTCGCTAAAGTTCATGTTCTCGTACAACCTGTAAGGCAGACCCAAGGTTGGCTTAGGTGTTAGTGATACACGATGGCCCCGTGGTCCCCGTGAAATTATTTTTTTAGTAGGTGATTTTTTGAAATTAGTGCTATATTTCAACATCAATAGCCAGCTTGTGTCCCTCGAAATAAAAGCCTGCGTACGGTACTGGACTTGTCCATTGTGATACCACGGAATATCGAGATTAAGCGTTAGCCCCACTGGACAACCATTTAGTTTGCTCCAAGAAGCTCAAAAGCTTGTTTACGTCTATATGAGGTAATTCTTCGATTCCCCTAAATAGCCAGAATTCCATAGTA
Source organism: Phaonia tiefii (assembly GCA_963931995.1). Taxonomy (NCBI): domain Eukaryota; kingdom Metazoa; phylum Arthropoda; class Insecta; order Diptera; family Muscidae; genus Phaonia; species Phaonia tiefii. The sequence continues at coordinate 281,649,012 of OZ008369.1, forward strand.
TACATCCTGCTGCCGCCTTGTGCTGGATACGTGCAAAAAAATATGTATAGTAGATTCTTCCTCTTTCCCATCGTTACAGCTTCTATAGAAGGCATTTGCCCTGATCTTTAGTCTCGTCCAATGTCTGCCCATGGGACAGATTCCCGCCAAATCTGAAACAAGCACTGATTTCTTGCGCCTAGCTAAAGACAGAAGCTTCATGGATCTCCTTATATCTACTAAGGAACCGATTTGTTTTGAGCTTACACAATCTTTGGCCCTCGTTCAACTCTCCTGCATCATCATGTAGGAGCGTTCTTGCAGAATATGCTTACATGTTGCTAGAGGATTGCCAACATGCTTTAATTCCTTTGGAATCTGTAATGTAGTCCCTTTGGTTTCTGTACCCTGGCACCCATATGAGGTGAATATCGTACTGCTGGGCCTTATTATTAAGAGCTCTGCTGCAGTTCTTGGCAGATATTGCAGTTCAGAGAAGACGTTAATATTTCCGTCTTTTTAATAGTCCAATAATTGCTAAACTATTGTTCCTCAGCTAGCCGTGCACGTCCGTAGTAGGCAGACGTTGATTTAAAGAATACTGATCAAAGTGACTTGATTGCCATCTGACTGTCATAGAAGACATTGATCCCAATGACTGATGGACTATTATCTTGCAGCCAAGTGGGCTCTTCCCTGGTAGCCAAAATTTCCGCTTGAAATTTCCGGTAGTCTTCGTTAAAGAGACAACCTTAGTTCCATAGATTAGACCCCATACAATACTCGATTATTAATACAGAAACGAAAAGGAAAACATGAACAATTTTCGACCCATTCCAATAAAAATTCGCATACCCCTCTGTACCAGGACCTGCATTTCTCCAGGAGTCTCTTTCGGGAATAACATTGTGATACTGTTTTGTGGCCGTCGGTGGTGCAATGGCTAGAGTGCGCGGCTCTTGTGCATAAGAACATGAGTTTGCTTCCTGCTCTGACCACCTTACATTTCCTTCGACGACAACCACCTGGCATAGTGATGGCGACAGCATCGAGTTCTTAGCTATGGAAAAGCTTCTCAAAATATCGTTCGGAACCGGTCTAAAGCTGTTGGTTGCAGTCAGTGATTGACAACAAGAAAGCGCACAGCTCACTGCTCTCCCAATCTGTTCATGGGATATAATCCCCAATCCGTTCATGGGATGTAATACCCAATCCCTTCATGGGATGTAATGGGAAACTGCTATTTTTATTTTCGATCAAATAGAGGCTCCTTTTTCAAGTAGTTGACAAATGCAGGAATATAAGGATCTTCTTCTAAGACTTTCCAAGACCGACTTCGACCATGCGCAATTCTGATAGTTGCTAAACCTGATCGCAGACGTGGAATCAATCTGTCCAGTTATAATGTCCACGGGCAAGATACATAATATTATATTCAGCGCATCAGTGAGAGTCGTGCGCAGGTCGCACATGATGCACATGGTCGCCATTCTCTGAACTCTACACGTTGGAAAAAACGGCCCCTGTTACATTATGCAGGAACCATGTATATGTTTGGCACATCCATTTATTTACGTGCAAGCACTGTTCTCATGAATTGAAGATCTGTTTCTTTTTTTCTTTGCTCTGTGTCACGTTATTGTTTTCAGCAGTTTTCAGCAAACACAACCTTCTTTGGGTCACAAAAACATGTACTATAATATATTAGTCTAGTGTCTCCAACATGCATTATTGAGTAGCAAACACAATGCGTTTGGACACAAGTATACTATGTTTGCGATAAGCTACAAACACGTTACATTTGCACCCACACAACAAAAGTCGCGAGATTTTTCAGCATGCAGGCATTAGTGCACAATATGTGGATTTCTCAAACACCTGCCATCACACGATAACCTAGTAGATCATTATTGGTCTCAGTACCGCTGTATAAGTCCAGTGAACAATTCTCTGAGAAAGTCCTCATTTACTACCTTCAGCTGTCTAGAAGCTGTAAATGTCTAATAACACCTTTATCGCCCATTCCAATATGTTGGGTCCGAAGCTAAACTTTCTGTCCAAAATATTTCCCACATATTTGGGAAAATCTGCAGGCTTTATAGCAGAACCATCTAATGTGATAGATTCCACGGTATGTATTTTATTCCTTCGGGTACGCAGGACCAGCTGAGACTTGGCAGCTCATCTAGTTTTACTCGAATTCCGTCCATTGATCCTAAAAATGTTCTGGAAATTGTGGCTTAGGGTACTTGCACCTTATAGCCATTGCTACGTTATCCACTTAAGCAAAAATTTTTCGACACATATTTTCGAGACTGCCCGGTATTCCGTTACCTGCAACGGATGATAAGACACCTTCTTCAGTTGTGCCTTTGTTAGCATATGTGGTAGTGGTCGAGGTATCGTGTCACGTCTCCTGATGAGCATTTCATAAACAAGCCCCATAAGATACACGTTCACTTTAAGAGTCGATAGCGTCAATTGTATCATACTAGGAGTGCTATTATTGAACGCATCCTGTATGATAAGAAATTCTACCTTCTTTCACATTAAGGTTCAACTAACCGTACAAGGATATATTAGTATACAAATTCATTACGAGAGAAATATTTCCTTATAAATACAATTAATTGTCAGTTTTATATCCACGAGTGATTGTTTGGTGGATCTATCTATCTAAACCTTTGCTGGTTCACTATTAAATCCCACAAAAAAATCATCGTGCTGTGTGAACTTGTTAAACGTTTAGATTGAGCTACACTTTCGCCAATTTGGACAACATTCCCTTGCGACTTCTTTTTATTTGCAGCTTTTGTTTCCGTTTTGCGTCAAAAGTCCTGTAACCAAATATACAATTTAATTCTCAATTAAGCAAAGGGTAAACTGTTATGAAAGTTTAAGTTTGAAACATTTCGAAATGTCTACTATAGTCAACACTAGTATAAAAGAGTTCATATTGATAGCACTTTCAGATTTCAATTGCGGATTATGAAGTTGAGTTTAACTGCATTTAAAAAGTTGGGAATAACTTCGTTACCCTCTATTGAAACATGCAGCGATATGGAAACAAACTTGGGAACAAACACAAACTAATAGAAAATGGACAAATATTTGAATAAATGTTAGGGTGCTTCGTTTTTTTAAATATGAAACATGCACCGATATGTAAAGGAACTTTGGAACAATCACAAACTAATAGAAAATGGACAAATATTTGTACGGTTTTAGATTTTGAAGCCTATCAAGTGTATACAATTGAGCGTGAAAAATCAACACCCAATAAAATAGAATTGAAAACTATATTGTTGGCATAAACACAGCTTGCATGACTCCCAAACATTCACGGACCTATGGACATTTCTGCAATAGGTCCTTCATACCACTGCAAGATAAAATAAATGGTTTCCCATTACATCCCATGAAGGGACAGGGGAGAACTTCTCACAATCACTGAGCTGTGCGCTTTCCAGTTTTTACTCACTGATTGGGACTTACAGTTTTAGACCGATTCCGAACGGTATTTCGAGAAGCTTTTTCATGCCTAAATACTCGATAGTGTCGCCGTCACTATACGAGGTGACCGCCGCCGAAAGAAATTTTAAGGTTGTCAGTGCAGTGTTCGAACCCAGAATCTCATGTACAAGAGCCGCGCACACTAACCATTGCACCAGCGACGGCTGCAAGATGGACCACTGCAAGATGGCCGTCGGGAAATTGTCTTGGGGTGAACCCAACCAACACGAAACAGGTTCTTTTCAGCTGAAGCTGTAAGGTACCAACTGTTGTATCTGTCTTTTTACGAGGTATTGTAGTTCCCTTATCTGAAAACGCAAAGTACTTGGGAATTTAATTCTTCAGGAAGTTAAACTTCAAACACAACATTATGAGAAAAGCCAAAAAGGCTGCGATAGCGCTATAAACCTGTATAAGGGCAAGAGGAAAACGCAGGGGTCTGAACCCGCGTATAGTTGGTTGGATAGGCAGTAGTTTGACCGATAATGTTGTATGGCATTATAGTCTGGAAAACCATCGACTACGCGACACCGGATAAAGTTTAGCGAATGACTGGTATGTGTGTCATTGGTGCGTTGAGAATGACACCGACACCGACACCGACAGATGTCATGCTACAGTCAATACCACTAGTAATTGTAGATAGAATTCCCGGCTACATGACTATTGTTGGCCAAACCCTCTCCAATAAATAAAATTTAGGTACTAACAACCCTTGAGGAAATACGCTTTCCCTTGATCGTCCAAGGGTTAAGCAAGAGAAGTTACAATGTATTCTCAATCAATTTTAAATCCATAAAATAGCAGACACCCTACACTACAGTACTTATGTATGTACATAAAACATAGCAACCAGTAAATATTTGCATGCATGTGTGTTTTAACTTTTAATGTGATTGCAATAGCGAAATTAAAGTTGACGCCAAATCTATTCAAACGCCATATATACAAAACTTTGGTTTCTTTTTGGGGTTATTGTTTTTCCTGTTAAACTGTCATATATACTCGTACTGGTTTGTAGCAACTACACACACATTGACTCCAGCTCAGGTCCTTTTTAACACACACATTAACCTAAACCCATGGTGTAATGCTCCACGTTTTTGTATAATCCATGGAATACCAATGAAAACTATAAACTGGCCAACGGCAACCACCACTGCTGCAACTAACTGGACGTGGTTGAAGGTAATAGAAACTTTGTTGTTTCAGGGTGCAAAATGAACAAAGAGGTGGAGGGTCGGAAAAAGTTACGGGAATCGGGGCAAAAACCTCATTCAGGGCGTTTGGCAAATCTACACGTATTTTTCGATAGTTATTTCCGGAACTGTGGATTCAAACGAAACTTTTGTGCCTGAAATGTTGAAAAAGGGGAAATTTGGGAAATTCTTTATGAAACAACTTCAAACTAGAACACATTTAGAAGGGCATTTATTCTAGGCCGACGAAACCAGACAGGCGTCTGTAACTGACAAAACTAATTTTTCTAGTTTACTCGAGTTGCAAGGAAATCTTCGAGTTTACATTTTATAACAGGAAGATAGGCGTTTTAAGTCCTTAAACTACATTTACACCGATCAAGATTAGCGTATATCGAAGGCTAACTCTGTTACCCCTAGTTACCCCTGTAGATTAGTCATACAATTTTAATCGTGTTAAAACTGAAGTTTAATTTTTAACATAATTTTAAACTGGTGTAAAATTTGATGCAACACTGCTAAGTACCAAAAAAAATGCAACCATGTTAAAACATACATAAAGCAACTATGGCATATGGAAAAAAATTTACTCATGGAGTGGCATGATAACAAAGAAAACGAGTGAAGCCCGTCGTTTCTCTGCTCTCTCTCTCTCTTACTCTCTTCGCTGAATATTTCAATACGAGTAGTTTTCTGATGATATTATTGTATCCAACTATAAAAAATTCCAACCATATTTAAATAAAATTACATAAAGTATGTAAAAACTATGAAATAATCAAGTTATGACGCGAGATAGAAATGCGTTTGAGTGAATCGCGTCGACTTTTTTGGTTCTCTTCTACGAGGGTTGTCAAATTGCGCCGGTTTTTCCTTCTCTACTTGTACATCCATTTTGTCTAAACCACTTCAATATACGGCATTGTTTCATTGAAACAAATTAGAGGAATTTTTTGCCATCTTTTACCGTTTTCAACCCTTTTTCATATTTTTCAATAAAATCACTTATCGCTAAATAACCGTTTTCGTTACAACGTAGCAAGCGATAATCGCTAGCTTGTAACCAAAACACAACTAATGTGAGTTATTAGTTCAATGCACACAAATTAACCTGGCTCGAAAATCATTTAAATATTGGAAATTTTTTTACTTATTCCTGTTCAAATTAAAGTTAAGAGAACATTTTTTTTCCTGATTTACTCTTTTTTTATTATTTATCAAATGCAACTGGTCCCAATTTGTTAATAAAAAATTCCAAAACTCCCTGTAATATGACTTATTACTTGTCCAGAGAAATATCGCTTTTAAATAACGGCCTTACCAATAAAATCATAATTTAGAATAAAAGTCGGTTAGTATTTTTTTTTAAACGAAATTAAATTCTAATTTTTACATGGCCCACCCTTTATATTTATTAACTTCTGAACTTTACCACACTTCAATAGAAAATATATGTACATATAATGTGTATTACAAGAAGATCAACATCTTCACCACAGCAATTCACCATCTCTTTTTTAAGCCACCTCTGATCATGGTGAACAATCACTCAGTGCGTGGTTTTAATTGGTACGTGTAGCAAGTGTCCGGGTTCTTCGTATCTTTAATTCGCAAAAATATCGGTTGTTAGTGGCCGAAATGATTTAAACGCGTTAGTAAAGTAAAGTCTAAAGTGTGATCTTTGTATTTATGCAATTATTTAAAAGAAAATCCATAAATTATTGAGTAGAATGACCTTTTATTTGCATAAATCTAATTTTTCATAGTAACTTGTTGTGCCATTTAATGTTTTTTATTTCACAATTTTTCGTGAGTGCAGCTTTTACTCTCTATCTCTCCCACATTCTCTTTGTTGTAACGGTGCGCACAGGAGTTAATGTAATGTGATTAAAAAACAAAAAAATTGCTTAAAATAATAAAAAGTGAATAAAGAGTGAACGCGAATGAAATAATTGCGGGAAATAGAAAGATAAATGTGGTGAAAGACGAGAAGCTAATTGGAGGAAATGTGTGAAGTCCTTTATTAATATTGGGTGAAAGCCATTACGATGATAATAAAATGGGAACTCCAAAGGAAAGGTAAGGTACGTATTTCGCATGTCATTGAAAAGCTATGTATATAACTGCCAGAACTAAAAGATATTAACAAAAACTTTTATGTTTTTGATTTATGCTGACTTAGTGATTATTAGCAATTTTTGAAATAAGGTTACACAGTGTACCTATGGATTTTACATAGAAGTTTTACAGCAACTATAATAGTCTGCTGGTGAAATTGACTCTAATTGAGAGAAACAATCAGATCCAAGCGAGTTACCAGCAATAATTCCATTAGGATCAAATAAAAATATCAGTTGGTGTGTTTGGATTGACTTTCGGACTGACTAATTTAGATACCGATTTCTTATAGAATATCGTTTTTTGGTAAAATGTTATTATCTACCTACATTCTGTTATAATTTGTTGTAATTTATTTTTTATCAAAATAATACTATTTTCTATTCGATGTTGCTTTAAAGAATTAGGGTCGTAATTATTGCGTATATGACATATACATATATATTTTTTTGTCATCTTTTACCGTTTTCAACCCTTTTTCATATTTTTCAATAAAATCACTTATCGCTAAATAACCGTTTTCGTTACAACGTAGCAAGCGATAATCGCTAGCTTGTAACCAAAACACAACTAATGTGAGTTATTAGTTCAATGCACACGAATTAACCTGACTCGAAAATCATTTAAATATTGTAAATTTTTCCACTTATTCCTGTTCAAATTAAAGTTAATAGAACATTTTTTTTCCTCATTTACTCTTTTTTTATTATTTATCAAATGCAACTGGTCCCAATTTGTTAATAAAAAATTCCAAAACTCCCTGTAATATGACTTATTACTTGTCCAGAGAAATATCGCTTTTAAATAACGGCCTTACCAATAAAATCATAATTTGGAATAAAAGTCGGTTAGTTTTTTTTTTAAATTAAATTAAATTCTAATTTTTACATGGCCCACCCTTTATATTTATTAACTTTTGAACTTTACCGCACTTCAATAGAAAATATATGTACATATAATGTGTATTACAAGAAGATCAACATCTTCACCACAGCAATTCACCATCTCTTTTTTAAGCCACCTCTGATCATGGTGAACAATCAGTCAGTGCGTGGTTTCAATTGGTACGTGTAGCACGTGTCGGGGTTCTTCGTATCTTTAATTCGCAAAAATATCGGTTGTTAGTGGCCGAAATGATTTAAACGCGTTAGTAAAGTAAAGTCTAAAGTGTGATCTTTGTATTTATGCAATTATTTAAAAGAAAATCCATAAATTATTGAGTAGAATGACCTTTTATTTGCATAAATCTAATTTTTCATAGTAACTTGTTGTTGTGCCATTTAATGGTTTTTATTTCGCAATTTTTCGTGAGTGCAGCTTTTACTCTCTATCTCTCCCACATTCTCTTTGTTGTAACGGTGCGCACAAGATTTAATGTAATGTGAACAAAAAACAAAAACAAAAACATTGCCGAAAATAAAAAAAGTGAATAAAGAGTGAATGCAAATGAAATAATTGCGGGAAATAGAAAGATAAATGTGGTGAAAGATGAGAAGCTAATTGGAGGAAATATATGAAGGTCTTTATTAATATTGGGCGAAAGCCATTACGATGATAATAAAATGGGAACTCCAAAGGAAAGGTAAGGTACGTATTTCGCATGTCATTAAAGAGCTATGTATATAACTGCCAGAACTAAAAGATATCAACAAAAACTTTTATGTTTTTGATTTATGCTGACTTAGTGATTATTAGCAATTTTTGAAATAAGGTTACACGGTGTACCTGTGGAATTTACATAGAAGTTTTACAGCAACTATAATAGTCTACTGGTGAAATTGACACTAATTGAGAGAAACAATCAGATCCAAGCGAGTTACCAGCAATAATTAAAGTAGGATCAAATAAAATTATCAGTTGGTGTGTTTGGATTGACTTTCGGACTGACTAATTTAGATCTTATAGAATATCGGTTTTTGGTAAAATGTTGTTATCTACCTACATTCTGTTATAATTTGTTGTAATTTATTTTTTATCAAAATAATACTATTTTCTATTCGATGTTGCTTTAAAGAATTAGTGTCGTAATTATTGCGTATATGACATATACATATATGTATATTTTTTGCCATCTTTTACCGTTTTCAACCCTTTTTCATATTTTTCAATAAAATCACTTATCGCTAAATAACCGTTTTCGTTACAACGTAGCAAGCGATAATCGCTAGCTTGTAACCAAAACACAACTAATGTGAGTTATTAGTTCAATGCACACGAATTAACCTGACTCGAAAATCATTTAAATATTGGAAATTTTTCCACTTATTCCTGTTCAAATTAAAGTTAATAGAACATTTTTTTTCCTCATTTACTCTTTTTTTATTATTTATCAAATGCAACTGGTCCCAATTTGTTAATAAAAAATTCCAAAACTCCCTGTAATATGACTTATTACTTGTCCAGAGAAATATCGCTTTTAAGTAACGGCCTTACCAATAAAATCATAATTTGGAATAAAAGTCGGTTAGTTTTTTTTTTTTAAATTAAATTAAATTCTAATTTTTACATGGCCCACCCTTTATATTTATTAACTTTTGAACTTTACCGCACTTCAATAGAAAATATATGTACATATAATGTGTATTACAAGAAGATCAACATCTTCACCACAGCAATTCACCATCTCTTTTTTAAGCCACCTCTGATCATGGTGAACAATCAGTCAGTGCGTGGTTTCAATTGGTACGTGTAGCACGTGTCGGGGTTCTTCGTATCTTTAATTCGCAAAAATATCGGTTGTTAGTGGCCGAAATGATTTAAACGCGTTAGTAAAGTAAAGTCTAAAGTGTGATCTTTGTATTTATGCAATTATTTAAAAGAAAATCCATAAATTATTGAGTAGAATGACCTTTTATTTGCATAAATCTAATTTTTCATAGTAACTTGTTGTTGTGCCATTTAATGGTTTTTATTTCGCAATTTTTCGTGAGTGCAGCTTTTACTCTCTATCTCTCCCACATTCTCTTTGTTGTAACGGTGCGCACAAGATTTAATGTAATGTGAACAAAAAACAAAAACAAAAACATTGCCGAAAATAAAAAAAGTGAATAAAGAGTGAATGCAAATGAAATAATTGCGGGAAATAGAAAGATAAATGTGGTGAAAGATGAGAAGCTAATTGGAGGAAATATATGAAGGTCTTTATTAATATTGGGCGAAAGCCATTACGATGATAATAAAATGGGAACTCCAAAGGAAAGGTAAGGTACGTATTTCGCATGTCATTAAAGAGCTATGTATATAACTGCCAGAACTAAAAGATATCAACAAAAACTTTTATGTTTTTGATTTATGCTGACTTAGTGATTATTAGCAATTTTTGAAATAAGGTTACACGGTGTACCTGTGGAATTTACATAGAAGTTTTACAGCAACTATAATATGACTTATTACTTGTCCAGAGAAATATCGCTTTTAAATAACGGCCTTACCAATAAAATCATAATTTAGAATAAAAGTCGGTTAGTATTTTTTTTTAAACGAAATTAAATTCTAATTTTTACATGGCCCACCCTTTATATTTATTAACTTCTGAACTTTACCGCACTTCAATAGAAAATATATGTACATATAATGTGTATTACAAGAAGATCAATATCTTCACCACAGCAATTCACCATCTCTTTTTTAAGCCACCTCTGATCATGGTGAACAATCACTCAGTGCGTGGTTTCAATTGGTACGTGTAGCAAGTGTCCGGGTTCTACGTATCTTTAATTCGCAAAAATATCGGTTGTTAATTTAGAATAAAAGTCGGTTAGTATTTTTTTTAAACGAAATTAAATTCTAATTTTTTCATGGCCCACCCTTTATATTTATTAACTTCTGAACTTTACCGCACTTCAATAGAAAATATATGTACATATAATGTGTATTACAAGAAGATCAATATCTTCACCACAGCAATTCACCATCTCTTTTTTAAGCCACCTCTGATCATGGTGAACAATCACTCAGTGCGTGGTTTCAATTGGTACGTGTAGCAAGTGTCCGGGTTCTTCGTATCTTTAATTCGCAAAAATATCGGTTGTTAGTGGCCAAAATGGTTTAAACGCGTTAGTAAAGTAAAGTCTAAAGTGTGATCTTTGTATTTATTCAATTATTTAAAAGAAAATCCATAAATTATTGAGTAGAATGACCTTTTATTTGCATAAATCTAATTTTTCATAGTAACTTGTTGTTGTGCCATTTAATGGTTTTTATTTCACAATTTTTCATGAGTGCAGCTTTTACTCTCTATCTCTCCCACATTCTCTTTGTTGTAACGGTGCGCACAAGAGTTAATGTAATGTGATCAAAAAACAAAAAAATTGCTTAAAATAAAAAAAAGTGAATAAAGAGTGAATGCAAATGAAATAATTGCGGGAAATAGAAAGATAAATGTGGTGAAAGACGAGAAGCTAATTGGAGGAAATGTGTGAAGTCCTTTATTAATATTGGGTGAAAGCCATTACGATGATAATAAAATGGGAACTCCAAAGGAAAGGTAAGGTACGTATTTCGCATGTCATTGAAAAGCTATGTATATAACTGCCAGAACTAGAAGATATTAACAAAAACTTTTATGTTTTTGATTTATGCTGACTTAGTGATTATTAGCAATTTTTGAAATAAGGTTACACAGTGTACCTATGGATTTTACATAGAAGTTTTACAGCAACTATAATAGCTGTGGCCATCGGTGGTGCAATGGTTAGTGTGCGCGGCTCTTGTACATGAGATCCTGGGTTCGAACCCGGCTCTGACCACCTTAAAATGTCTTTCGGCGGCGGTCACCTCGCATAGTGACGGCGACACTATCGAGTATCTAGTCATGGAAAAGCTTCTCAAATTACCGTTCGGAATCGGTGTAAAACTGTAGGTCCCAATCAGTGAGTGAAAACTGGAAAGCGCACAGCTCAGTGATTGTGAGAAGTTCTCCCCGGTCCCTTCATGGGATGTAATGGGAAACCATTTATTTTTTATTTTTTATAATAGTCTGCTGGTGAAATTGACTCTAATTGAGAGAAACAGTCAGATCCAAGCGAGTTACCAGCAATAATTCCAGTAGGATCAAATAAAATTATCAGTTGCTGTGTTTGGATTGACTTTCGAAAAGTTTTCATGTACTCTACGGTAATTTAGATACCGATTTCTTATAGAATATCGGTTTTTGGTAAAATGTTGTTATCTACCTACATTCTGTTATAATTTGTTGTAATTTATTTTTTTATCAAAATAATATTATTTTGTATTCGATATTGCTTTAAAGAATTAGGGTCATAATTATTGCGTATATGACATAAACATATATGACACAACAAAAGAAAGCTGCAGATTAATATCTATAAATAAAAAAATTATATGAGGTGCTAGGTGACACCCGGTTGGAACGAATTTCCTTTCGCTATATATTATGTACTCGTTAGTTCCAACACGCCTAAGTCGCCCGTTGAAAAATACGATAATTTAAATGGATCTTTAAGAAAAGATACTTTTTGTAAACTGATAAACTTTTTTTAAGAAAAATGTTTTTTTTTATAGAAAGTATTTTTTTTAAGTATATTTTTAGGTCCTGTATGTAACGATTATATTTATTATATTTTCCCAAAAAGGTACTTTTTTAAAGAGAGGTACTTATTTTATTAAAAGCTTATGTTTATTTAAGAAAAAGTCCTTTTTGTAAGAAAAAACCATGAGTATGAATTTTTTATAAGAGAATGTACTTTTATTTTTTAAGAAATGAGAATTTTTTTACAATTGGTCCTTTTTTATAGAATAGGTAAATTTTTAAGGGCAGATACTTATCTCAAGAAAAAATATTTTGTTCCACAAAATAAGTACTCTTTAGCGAAAAGGTAGTTTTATAAGAAAAGGCACTTTGTTTTAAAAAAATTTACTTTTTTAAGAAAAGGTACTTACTTTTAAAAAATACTTTTTTTTTAAGAAAACGTACTTTTTGTAGGAAAATTTACTTTTTTAAGCAAAGTTACTTCTTTAAGATATGTTACTTTGTATTTTTATTATTTATTTATAAAAATGTTCTTTTTTTAAACTTCTTTCACTTTGGCTTTTCTAAATTTACTTTTTATTGGGTTCAAAACTACAATATATATAATAAATTAGATGGACCCGGCAAACTTCGTTTTGCCTTCAAAGTTTTTGTAATGCCAAAGTGTGAACAAGAATACAATGGACAAATAAACCTGCAGTTTTCTGGACTATTATGAAGAAGAATGTAAAATAACTGTTTGTTCGAAGAATTTGATTAGATTTCGATCGTGTGCTGATTTGTCTAAAAAGCTTCTCATTACACTATAATAGGCGTTCCCGTTATTTGCACAATTTTGTTTTTTCTATTTATTCAAGTGCTCTAGGATATACAATATTTCTAGTTTTGTCATCTGGTGCAAATATATATATGTAAGTCTGAAGGGTTACCCACACGTGAACATGCAACATATATTGTCCGTGGGAAAACACGGATTTGTCAAATTTAAGCAACAGACTTGAAGCGACTGCCCTTCCGCTTTATTAATGGTCAACGCAAATGCAATCTTGTGAAATCGATGGGGATGTCTGTAGGTATCATGGGAATGCATGGAATCAGGGCATCGGTTCCATTATAATTTCCAGTGATTCCAGTAGCCTCTATAAAATTATTCAGCATTTTTTTAAAAAAGTATTATTGGGATAAATATATTTATGATGCTCTCGAAACCGACCTCAATGATATTCATATATATTCGTACCTGTGGTCACTTTTTTAGCTTCATAGTCTGACCTTTTTAATAGCCGTATTTTCATTGGTTTTCCCCAAATAGTAATTTGTATAATATCAGTGGTATATGTACCGAACCTCACATTCCTACACTGTATCAAACAAATGTCCGTACACCAGCCAGTTGTGAACATATTTTAATGTATCTCTAAAGATACATGGGCGATTTAATTCAAATATTTTTTTTATTTTATTAAATTAGAAATTTTTATTTTACAGTCCTATCTTTTCAACTCACTGTGCAACCTTCTTCCTACATATGTGTGTGTGCTAGTTTCGTAAACTCACACTCATACATATTCTCAGCAAGTTGATGAATGTACAGCTGAGTTTTTTTTGCGCAAATTTGTGAGCCTGAGGTTTTTGCGGTTCCAGGGAAGAAGAAGAAGAATAAAAACTAAACTTCGTTTGAAATTTTAGTTTCAGTTTGTGTTCGTTGGTCCGGCAGCAGGGGTTTTTAATTTGTTTGGTCTGTCTTTGGTACAATGAATAATAGAAGCGGAAAGTCAGGACCAAAAGGCCACAAGCAAAAAACGATTTTGGCTAAATTTTTCAATTGCTCCTTTTTGTTACTACAATTTTCATTTAACTTGTGTAACATTTTAGGGATTTTTTGTGGTTTGCTTGCATGGACAAGGAATTTTTCTTTTTACCTGTTAGACGAAGTCTTTAGCTAAAGTTAATTAATATCTACATTAAGAGGGTGGAGTTTAAAACAAATATTGGAGTTAAAAATGGAAGATGAAAGGGCCACATATCCGCTATGTCACATATCCGCTACGATTAAATAATATCTGTGCACAACCAAGTCTTTTTTAATTATTAGGGTATTTGAAGCTGGGTATATGCAAATCAGTGAGTATAAAACTAGAAAGCGCACAGTTCACTGGTTGTGAGAAGCTCTACCCAATTCCTTCATGGGATGTAATGGGAAATCATTTATTTTTTTATATACGTTTAAACTTCTTTACAAACCATGATGGAGGTCCTTTAGGGCATTTCGTTAATTATTTAATCTAACAAACCGGGTCTGACTGATTTTCACTACTTTCGAAGGATTATGTTTTGAAATCTTTACCTACAGTACCTATGTCACAAAGCCAGATGCACGGTCCCCATTAAATTAAGAAATTCAACGTGAGAGCGGAACTCTATATCTCATGTGCAATATTCACATGCTAACCACGTTTATCCATCCTGGTGTACTTAGATGTTATAGACACTGAATGGTATATTAGTCATTCTTAAGCCATCAGTATTTGTTAGATGCAAGAAGGAATAGGATCCAACATCTGTCCTTCTATACATTCATTAGAGTTGAGGGGAACATATGTGTTACACAAATCTCTCGTCCAGTCACGTACTCAGAAATGTTTTTCTTTAGTGGCAATTTTTGAATGTAGTACTTTTTTCAACCTACATTTTTTGGTGAGACTCCCGAAATAAAATCCTGCGTATGTGCCTGCTGTCGTCCTTTTCGTTAGCCCCACAGTAATCAAAATATATAACATGAAACTAGTCTTTCTAGGAGTTAATTTGAATTATTTTGAACAATTCATTGTCTCGCCAGCTGATTTGCGCTGTTGTGCCTTGGAAAAGTCTATTGTCCAGAATCCATATTTTGTGTATAAAAACTTCTTGCCCATCTTGTCAGTGGAATAAATAAATTTCATCCGAAATTTTGCCAGTTCATTCGCTCATAAAATATCTTGTCCATCTCTGTTCAGGTAATCTATTCATATCCCAGGCGTTGATAGCGCTTCTTCCACAGAGCGCAGCTTCTGAAAAAACCACGACTATCGCTTAGTGTTGGCGACACTATTGAGTCCTTCGCTATGAAAAACCTTCTCAAAAATACCATCACCGTCCAGACCCATTGTAAATCTGTAGGTCCCCATCATTGTATGTTAAAACTAGAAAGCGTACATCCCAGAGGTTGTGAGAAGCTCTCCGGAATACCTTAAAGGGATGTAATGGGAAATCGTTTTTTTTTGTATAGCATAAAAAACAGCACACTGATCTGGTAGCCTTTGTGCTTGGTCTCTCCAGGAAGGACTCCAAAACCTGCTTTACAATGTTGTTTGAAGCCGTCAGATTAGAAGTGGAAACAAGTAGCACAACCTAGTTAGCATTTCCTCCAGTCCAGCATATCTCAGATATGAATAGAAACGTTTTTGTCTCATACTTGATGTCATTCCACTCTCAACATGGATGCCACATTTCCCATTTCTAAGGAGGATTCTGGAATATGATAACGGAGTTCTTTTGGCCTCAATTGGACCGCATGGATCTGGACGAAACGTGATTGCATCAAGAAGGCGCCACCTGCCACACCGCGCATAAAACTATCGATTTATTGCAGCAACGATTTTCCAGACAAAATATCTCAAGAAATTGGCCGCCAAGATCATGCGATTTAACGCCGTGCGAAATCACATCAAGAAATTCTGATGGTACCTGGCCGCCAAGATCATGCGATTTAACGCCGTGCGATTTCTTTCTTTGGGGTTTATGCGAATTAACCAGAAACAAGTCCTGAGCTCAAATCCGAGATTCAACGCGTCATCGGTGAGATACAGCCACATCTCTGTGAAAAAGTCATAAACAATATCATGAAAAGTGGAATGGTCTGTCACCAGAGCCGTGGGGGCGATTTCTTTCTTTGGGGTTTTGTGAAATATCGGGTTTATGCGAATAAACTAGAAACAATTCCTGAGGTAATGTCCAAGATCCAACGTGTCATCGGTGAGATACAGCCCCATCTCTGTGAAGAAGTCAGTCATGGAAAATTTCATTAAAAGAGCCTTGGGGGCCATATGATGGGTATTTTATGTCACACTAAATCGGAACATGTCTTGTTTACAATCCAGTAAAAAAAATCATATCTGTTACAAAAAATACGTGTTTTTATTTTAAAATTAAAAAGTGCATTCTTATTGAGACACCCCTTATATCAAGCCAGAATATTCAATTGTTCATTGTAAAAAATATAATAAAAATTGGTAATACGATAATTTATCTAATTTAATAACCTCTTCAAGATTGATAACTATTTGCCGTGACCAAGATTTAAATACTATAGTTAAGGGCTACTGAAAGTATATCAGTCTGAGATAGAACACCCTTTCCATAAATAATTTCTTTCTTTGGGGTTTATTCGAATTAGCTTAAAAATAATAGTTCTTAAAAAATATCTAATACCCACACTTCCATTCCACACCTTGTATTTCCCCTTCTTCCAGCGTGATCATCAGCAGTTATTGACAATCTTTGAAGAAGAAACACCCAAATCTGAGTTTACAATACCCAAATTTAAGCCGCAGCTTTCAAACTTCTTTGACACTTGACATTCAAGGTTGTGCCAATAAGAGTTTTACAATTATTAAGACACCGCCCTCGTAGTTATACGTTACGTTTGTTTTTTCAAACTTATGTTCGTTTAAAACAAATGACTTTCCTTTAGCACAACGTCAATCATTATTCATATACATACGTACAAAATTTCCAAAACAAAAAGTGCTGCGAAGAAGAATTCCAAAGTTAGTCATGCATGGATTTTATGGATTTTTCCAAATCCTAATATGGTCATGCACATTTCCTTCTAGTACCAGTACAAGTAAAAACTGTAAGCCATGTAATTTTTATTTTGATTCGAAAAAATTTTCCACGAATTATTTATTCCATTGGTTGCGGTTTCGACCCAAAGTCTATAGAATTAATTATACATATGGCAGGCTGGATGGTAGAACATCGTAGCGCTTTTAATTGCCATGAATTCCAAAATACCAAATGGACTTAACATATTCCGCTGTGGTTCCGTTTGGTCCTGGGAATTGCACATATACATATATACAAATGTGAAGGTATTTGTGGAACCGCATTAAACCAGTGCTCCTTCACATACCAGTGCATGTGTGTAGGTATTCATATGACCATATTAGAATTCATAATAGTTTTGGCATGTGTATGCTTTGGTATTGGTTGCTCTACCTGGAAGTACATTCACATTTTAGAGAATATGAAACACATGGAGCTGAAATGTTAGAGTCATTCATATATAGAGGTTTTGTAGTTAATTAATTAAATGCGAGTACTAATGGAATTCCGACAGGTGAGTGTTGAAGGGGTGTATTTTACTGGTGACAGGTCAATGCCCAGTTTTTTGCTGGACTTTGTTCGAGGTTACAATTTGGCGGTATGTAAGAAAACATTAATATATTTTAATATGGAATTGCAATGACAAAAATGTGCTAAATAATAAAAAGGGGCTACAAATGTTTTGTGACAAAGCATTTTATATTTTACTTCAGAATGCTTCATTACTGAAGTAGTTTAAAAGCTGCACACTCGTATAATCGAACAAGGATTATTCTGTTTCCTATTAAATTCCATGAACGGAGATGATTCTAGTGTTACACTCACTGATTGGGATCTTCAGTTTCACAACGATTGTCATTAGTTGATTGAGAAGGGTTTTCATGGCTTACGACACGATAGCGACACCGTCACTAAACTATCTGTGGAAGAGGACCAAACCGTAGCCTCTATGTACGATATAATCAGTAAGCCGATACCAGTGTGTAAGAACTGTCGGCCCAAACCTTTGTGTACAACTGTAAGCCGAATACTCTATACATGACCAGTAAGTCGAAACCTCTGTGTACCAGCAGTAATTCGAAGCCGCTGAGTAAGAACAATGAGCCGATGCCGCTTTGTGTGAATAGTCGGCCAAAGCCGCCGTGTAAGAACAGTAAATTGAATCCTCTGTTTAAGGATAGCCGGTCGAAGCATCTTGTGGAATAACAGTAGGCCGGAGCCTCTGAGTAAGAACGGTAAGCCGAAGTCGATGTATAAAAACAATTAGTCGAGGCCTTTGTAGTACAGTAAGCTAAAGTCTCTGCGTAAGAACAACAAGCCGAAGCCTCTGTTTAAGAACAGTCAGCCAAAGCCGCTGCGTAAGTACAGTCAGCCGAAGGAGCTTTGAAAGAACATCTAGCGGAGGCCTCCAGTGGAAGAACAGTAAGTCGGAGCCTCTGTGTAAAAACAGTCAGCCAAAGGAGCTTTGGAAGGACAATCAGCGGATGCCTTCGGTGAAAAACCAGTCAGCGGATGGCGCTGTGTTAGAACACTCAGTCGAATTCTTCATGGAAAAACAGTCAGCCGAAGTCACTTTGAAGTCACAGTCAGTCGATGCCTCTGTTTACGAAGAGTCAGTCAACGATGTTGTGTACGATCAGTCAACCGCTGGCGCTTTGTAAGAACAGTAAGCTGAAGTCGCTCTGTAAGTATAGTCAGTCGAGGCCTTTGTGTAAGGGCAGTCAGCTGAATACTCTGTGTAAGAACAGTCAGTGGAAGCCTCCTGTGGAAGAAGAGTTAGCGGGAACGTCTGCGTAAGAACAGTAAGCTGAAGTTGCTCTGTATGGACACTCATCCGAAGATGCTTTGAAACAACAGTCAGTCTAAGGCTATGTATTAGAACTGTCAGCCGTAGACGCTGTAAGAATTGTCAAACGAAGCCTCCTGTGGAAGAACAGTAAGCCAGAGCCTCAATTTAGGGGAAAAAACCGTCAGCCGAAGAAGCATTGTAAGAACAATCAGCGGAAGTCTACTGTGGAAAACAACCGAATACTCTGTGTAAGAACAGTCAGCGGAAGCCTCCTGTGGAAGAAGAGTTAGCGGGAACGTCTGCGTAAGAACAGTAAGCTGAAGTTGCTCTGTATGGACACTCATCCGAAGATGCTTTGAAACAACAGTCAGTCTAAGGCTATGTATTAGAACTGTCAGCCGTAGACGCTGTAAGAATTGTCAACCGAAGCCTCCTATGGAGGAGCTTTGTAAGAACAATCAGCGGAAGTCTCCTGTAGAAAACAGTAAGCCGAAAAGTCTTGTGTATCACGATTAAGACGAAGGGGTTGTGAACGAACAGTATGCCAAAGCCGGTGTGTAAAATCAGTCAGCCGATGCATCCGTTTAAGAACAGTCAGTCAAAGCCGCTGTGTGAGAACACTCAGCCGAACCCTGACTACATTGATGTGAATGAGAATTATAGGGAAGCACTCCATTGTGTTGTCGTTGAAAAACATGTTGTCGCTGCTAGATGTGTGTATAAACAACATTGACAGAGTGTCATTCCAGTGAGTGTAATTTTTTGGAATTGGTTGAAATGTATGATGTGGGTGATGGACGTCGTGTAAACTTAGCTGACGTACGGACCACTTTAGTGTAGGGATGTGTTTGATTGGGAGTTCGTGCATCCACAATATAATGTTTTCTTGCGGGAGATCGTGTACTTGCTTGGATTATGGAGAGTTTTAAATGATTGCAAATGCGTTAAAAATAATATGTTTGGGTATAAAGGAATACAAATTAAAAAACATTTGGAACTTCAAAATGAGAGAAATGTATTTTGTAACGGTTGGGAATGTGGTAAAAAGGAATAAGCTTGGGAATGTGGGTAACAGGAATAATCGAGTTAAAGTTTGATAAATCTATTTTTAACAATTCTCTAACCATTCTAAACTATATTTCCCGAATTTTGAAGTTTTATATTTTTAAACTATTTTTACCCCTGTTCCATTCGTTTTTACCCTACTGCAGTTATAAATCATCTATCTTTTTTTTAAATTTTCCTATTGGCATTATTATAGTTTTGATAAAATCTTGTCCAATTTATTTCAACACAAAGTAATTTAAATATGTTTTTTTTTATATTTGCATTTAATTAAAAGGCCTTGTTGAAATATTATTACATATATAAGTATTTTTTTCCAAACTCGTATTAATTTTCTTGTTTCCTTTCGAAACGTCTAGCTCATATTTTAAACAAAGTTTCCAAATATGTAGAGTTCAAGGTACATAGTTGAAAACTACATTCAGTTCTAGTACATAGTTTAGTTCACATCCGAACATACAAATAGTGTAGCGAAAGGTAGGTGTTTTCAATTTGCACTGACTCCGGTTTTGGCCTTTTATGAATTTCCATTGCAAAAGAATATTAATGGGAATTTAATACGGAGGTAAAGCAATTTGCATATTAAATGAATTTACCTTAGTTTTTATGTAGGACTTGGATTCTGTAGGGGTATGTGTGTCTATATGTATATATGGACATCTATCGTATAATGACCAAATGTGAAAGTTTGTGCGAAAACCACGAGAAGGGAGTAGAAAAGTATAAATTGTGTAAAGATGAAACAAAGTTAGTTTTATATAGTTAAGCACACAGGCGAGAGGAAAAGTTTTACAATTTTGAGCAGAGTTTTCATTTGACTCCTAAAAGTAGGCAATCAAAACTTAGTTTAGTTTAGCCACACTATAGGCAATGGTCGAAAGTAAATGGGAATTATAAATGTTGGCGAAAGTTTGCTTTAAACTGACGCCAAGGCATTTTGATTTCAAAGTAATTGAAGAACTTAATCCTTAACCAATACCACAAAACAAAGGGTTTCAAATGTGGATCTTTGCGGGGAATGTTATTGTAGATGCTTGTGAGGTAATATTATATTTCAAAAGCAATCGATAAATTCAATTTTTATTAAATATTTTAATAGATAAATTGAAAGTTTAAGTGGTTAGATTAGACAGAAATGAAGTAAAGTCCAACTAAACATTTAACCACAAATTGGAAAAGTTTGTGTTAGAAAAATAATAATTTATGGAACCACATTGTTGGATTTAATAATTTAACTTCAGTCGCGTATTATGCAATACAAGTGAATAATGGGTTATCCCCCAAAAATATGCTATAGAAGTAATGAAACGTAAAATTTGTTAAAGCATTTATATGTAAGAATCATTTAAGTTATATTAAGTTTTATTTACCCGACAAGTTAATGATTTAAGGAAACTCTAATGATTCTAAGAAAATCTTCAAAAACATTCAACATATCATGTAATGGAAAATCTGGGCATTTTTTTGTACGGACATCGAATCCGGAAAGGCTAATTGTCGTGCATAAAATAATGCCTAAAGTTTCGTTCTTAAGTTCTCAAATTTCTAAATGTATAAAATATTAATATTTTAACTTGTTAGATTTTTAAATATTAATTTCATGCGTTTTTAAATATTCGGGTTATTTTTGTAGTATTTCCTTAGGTCTTAAACTCTTGCTTTCCTAACTTTATTACATGTTGTGTCATGGTTTCCTTTATATGCCAAAATTCTCTTAACCCACAAAAATATTTATTTGTCTGTCAAAAGCTTAATATGTTGGTTAATTTCAAACAGAGTTGTGCTGTTTTGTGTGACAAAGACAGGTTGTCATATGGGTTTGTTATAAACCATTTTATATCAAATTTATGTGTCTTTATATTTGTGAATACATATATTAAACGTAAAGATACTAATACTTATGTATGTATTCGAGTATGTTTATTGCACATATATTTATACATAAACTAATACAAAAACAGAACCACTCACATATACAAAACACTTTCTAAATCAACAGTCATAAAACTTATGCTCTATCTTTTCCGAATGCCTTTTGCACAACAAAAAAAGTATTGCATATTTTTTGGGGTGGGAAGGAAAGCATGGAATGATATTTATTCTATGTGTGTGTGTGAGATTTTTGTCTGAGACTAATAGTGACGGGTTTAAATAAGCGTACGAGTTTACTCTTATAATGAAATTCAACACATTTGCTACAGTTTTGTGAACTTTTGCACATAATTTTGCATTAAACAGGTTGTGTCCTTTCAGTATTGTGAAGGAAGATGAGAGAACAACTTAAACAGAAAGGAAAAGGATAAGCATACTGTTTATGTTGCAACTTGAACCTGACACTGACATTTGGCTTCAACTACTTAAAAATATTAGTTGCCCATAGAGCACAAAGATCCTTGAGAGCGCTTACGATATTAGATTTCACATTAAAATAGACATAAGGGTAAAATTCGCAATAGGCTAGATTAGGTAGAAGTAGTGACTGTCACAATTGAGACACTTAGTCCAATGAGAATATTTGTGACACCACGGAAAGTCATATTCCGTCCCCATCGTTGAACTTGTAACTCATCCCAATATTCCAGAATGTGGCTGAAGAAAAGACATATATTGATCCCTGGTGAACCACGTAATGTTTCGCCGAAATGATCGGAGATCATTCAGCTTAACTTCCTGAATGTCCTTTTGATCCAACATGAAGTAAAATCCTAGATAATTTTGTCTACTCTACTCGGGCTCTAGCATGTGAAATGTTCGACACTCTCTTCCTTTTCTTCATCCCACTGCTTCGGTAGTAATCCTTAGCCGAGATTCCAAGTCTGGACGCGTGTCTGCCTGTTAAACCGTGTCCAGTCCTCACAGATACTAGCATGGAGGTATCTTGTCTAGAAATGTATATCAGATTTAGCGTCGGAATTAGGCCATCACTTGGTCATACTTACCTGGTGAACCTGCAATTTATGCCATGAGAATATCTGAATGTCTGAGAGCTTCGGTTTTAAGCATATGTTTGGACGCGGAAAGGGGCATACTCACGTGCTCCATATCCAGTGGAACAGGTAAGATGGTTCCTAAAATTGCCAGCTCATCTGCTCTACGGTTGCTTGGAATATTTCTGTGCCACAGTATCCATATAAGGTGAATATGAAACTGCTTGGCAATCTCATTCAGAGATGTGCGACGGCTATGGGCAGTTGTTGAAGTTAGGAATACTGATTACATGGATTTTAAAGCAGCCTGACTGTCATAGCAGATATTGATACCAGAGGGCAACTTCGTGCCTGTCGGCGGTGCAATGGCTAGTGTTTGCCGACTCTTGTGCATGAGAACGTAGTTTCTATCCTTGCTCTGACCACCTTACTTCCTTCGTCGGACACTATCGAGTATTTAGCCATAAAAAGCTTCTCAAAATACCGTTCGGAACCGGTGTAAAACTGTAGGTCCCATTACAGTGACTGTAAAACTAGAACGCGCTCAGCTCACTTGTTGTGGGAAGCTCTCCCTAATGCCTACATTGAATGTAACGGGAAACCATTTATTTATTTTTTTGGCCATCTCATTTAGAGATTTGCAGCAGTTCTGGGCTGTTCTTGAAGTCAGGAATACAGATTGCAAAGATTTTATAGCAATCTGACTGTCAGAATAGATGGTGACACTCCCGGCAGTGATGACGTTTCATTCCAGCCAAATGGTAACTTCTCCGATTGCCATGACTTCTGCCTGAAAGGCACTACAATGGTGTGGTATCCTGTGTGCAAGGTCTAGACCCAACTCTTTAGAACAGACTCCAAACCCTACCTTGACATCTAGTTTGGGGCCATTAGTGTAGGAGCCTAAATACCTTTTATAACCTGGTACGTGGCCTAAGAGTCGTCTGTGTCCGGGATATGACTGGAGAAATTACTCTTAAATGTTGAAGTGTGTCTCAAGTAGTCGACTTTTACTGTGTACAGCCACATGTCCCTCAAAATCGACCTAGGACCATATGGGCTGGGGAGCCATTGCGCAGAATGTACTAGGCGGATTGAAGAATTTGTAGCCATTCGCCTTCCCAGCAAGTCTAGTGGTAACAGAGGTAGGATAACCACCAATCTCTCGTTAGGGATTGTGCGAAGGGCGGAGGTGATATACACCATAGGCATTCTCTGGACTTTTGTCAGAAGACTTAGGTTATTTTAGGATTTTTCCAGTACTGGCCACCAAACAACTATGGCCCAAACCAATATCGGGCAGACAAGAGCTGTATCCAGTACACTATTCTCAGACATAGGCCTTTTCATCCCGCGGTGGCACTTTGAGGGTCACTGTGGCTCTACTGACCCTAAACATAGTGCCTCACTTGAAATTAAGCTTTTTGTAGAGAATTACATGTCATATCTTGCTCTATGTTTTAGGTAAATTTCTCTACCACATAGAGTCGAGGGATAAATACACGCAACCTTCTGCTTCCTGATATCGACCACTTTCCTCTGGATTTATACTCAGTGTATTCTTCGTGACCCACTTAGATTTTCTTCTGATTAAGTTCAACATTACAGTAATCTAGAAAAAATGTACCCTGTTGATTTATGTGTGTGAGTCTGGGCTTTTATTGATGAAGTGGTTGCGAAATAAATTGGATTTTAATAGCACAACTCTTTTAACCGTCACATTAAAGTCGTTAGTAAGTTCTTTCTAATTCCATTTAATTGTTACCTGAGAGCGAATTCCTATACTGTGATTTTGAGGTGTTTGAGATTTCCGACCACCAAACTTATATTTTACCGCACAAAAGTCAGCTGTTTATGAAACTGAAATCCCGATTACTACGAAGTCGCTGAATGACTGAACATGGCTTTCAAACAAGATTGAAAGTTTAGTGAAAGCAGATAGCCGGTTTATTCATCCTTGCTTTTCTAAGCCGATTAATACCGATAAACTGATAAACAGGATTAAAGTTTCTTAATTTTAGTTGTCTTTGATCCGAGTTATTTTTAGAAAGTTGTACATAATTTTAAGCTGTTCTTTTTTGTTGGTGAAAAAATGTAAATACTTCGGTTGGGATTCAAACTCTCTTTCGCTAGACTACCGTTTTGATGTTTGTGAATCAGCATCTTCAGCAAAGTCTAACCCGTCAAACCCCATGTAACCTGTGCTGCTATTTTATAGCCACACAATCATCCTAAGGCAGAGAATTGTAATGTCGTGAAGTGATTTGCCACATTTTACCTTTAACAGCGTGATTGGAGGAATATTGAAATATGGCAATAGTTATAATCTCCCTTTGGACCGAAATTGTTGCTATATTAAACTGACTTTATGATATATTTTACCTTTTTCTCATTATTTAACTTTAGCTGACCTACTTTTGCAACATTTGCTGTTAATCTCACCTCTGTTAATGGTTCTGTGTTCCCTATATTTGATGTCAGCCATCTGAAAGTTATATTTAACCGAGTTGCTGCCAACTTAATTCTTTAATCTCTATACACATATATAAATTACACTACTACATCTTCTTATACTTCTTTGGCTTAACTAGATAAAGTTTAATTGTGTTTAAGGCTCTCTGGTTGCTGATGTCCTCCATGATGCGCAAACGAAGAAACATCATCGCCAAGAGAAATCAGTTTGAGGGAGGTTGGGGTAATACGAATTAACATGGCTTCAGTTGTTGAAAAGCGATAAACTCGACACTTGATTATACACTGGGGGTAGATGGCAACGACGAAAGCTGAACGCAATTCTATATAATGAATTTTATTTTAGTCTTGGCATATATGAAGTTTACCTGGTTGACGATAGTGTAGAATTCCCTGCATAAACGAGGTATACAGATGAAACCATTGGAAATTTTGAATTATTACAATTTTCTAGTTAGCCAGACTAAAATTTGATCTAAGGTTTTACCCTTTGGCGACATGTTTGCGACCAGTTAAATGCCCCAGAATTGCGACAGCTTTCCTAGTGGGGCCAGTTCTGACATTTCGATAATTCCAACTAAACAAAATGAAAAAAATTAAGTGCTTGGAGGGATTATTTGTTAAATATTTGCGAGGTATATCAAAAATAGGTGGCAACTCTCCGCAACAACATTTTACATTTAGAGATAAATGATAATATTTTGCAAGAACTGTATATGGGGCTTTACTTTAGTATGAGGAATTGAAAATACAAGGAACATTTTCTTATTTATTGTTGGCATAACAAAAAAAAGTACAAAAACAAGTAGAAAGGCTAAAATAAAGTACTTTTTCCATTTCTTTAGGTTTTATGCAGACAAAAGTACAATTAGTAAAAACAATTACGCATACTGCTGAAAACAGTACGTCTGGCAACCCTATGCCTATCACACTATTGTTGACACAACACTCTTCTATAAGTCTCGTATGAGCACATTTATCTTAACTCTTAACTGTACCCCAGTAGCCTGTGACTATCAAAGGATGAAAATCAATTAGTCGTAGTAAAAAAGAATTTGTGATTTTTATTGGTACTAGGAACTTCGATAGTAAAGGGTGTCTCAGTAAGAATGAACTTTTTCGTTTTAAAATAAAAACGCGTATTTTTTGAAGTAGTTGTGGTTTTTTATTGGAATGCAAAGAAAATATGTTCCTTTTAAGTACGGAATAAAATAGCTGTCAAATGGCCCCACGGTTCTGATGACATGTCATTACTCTTTTACTGAAATTTTCCATACCTTTTCATAGACATGTGGCTGTATTTCACCGATGACGCGTTACATCTCGGATTTGACCTCAGGTTAATTCGCATAAACCCGAAATTTCACAAAACCCCAAAGAAACAAATCGCACGGCGTTAAATTGCATAATCTTGGTGGCCAGTTGACATCAGAATTTCTTGAGATAATTTTTCTGGAAATCGTTGCTGCAATAAAACGATTGTGTCGTGCGCAGTGCGGTAGGTGACGCCGTCGTCCTAAAACCTCCTATCGCCGAGATCCATATCGTCCAGTTGAGGTCACAGGAACTCCGTTATCATGTTCCTGTAACGAATGCCGTTCACAATCTCTGCAATATCGGCATCATCTTCAAAAAATACGACCCAATCACGCCGCTAGACCAAAATCCGCACCAGAAAGTTGCTCGTTGTGGATGCATTTGTTTCTCATGAGTTGCATACGGATTTTCTGAGCCGCAACTTCGACATTTTTGTGTATTCACGAAGCAATTCAGATGGAAATGCGCTTCATCGGCGAAGATGATTTTTTTTTGAAAAATTGGAATTGACGTCACTTTGCTCCATTACCCATTGAACGAATTGCCGTCGCTTTCCATGGTCTGCTGGTTTGAATTCCTGAGTAAGCTGATGGTGGATGCCTTTTGTCGAAATTGGCTGCGTAGTGCTTCATGAAATTTGAAGTTGCTGAGAACGATGCCGAATTTAAGTTTTCTGGTTTTCGGTGACACTCTCGTTTACAGCAGCAATGACCGACTAGTACGTTGACCCACAGGAGTCTTACCGTCTATAACCGTCCCAGCTTCTTCAAATTTTTTAACCACTCTTCGAATGGTTGACACATAGGTGCATTTTTTCGTCTGAAAATTCTTTGAAATTTGTGAGCGGTCTCATCATAACTATCGACATTTTTGTAATAAGTTTTCACAATTATAACGCGTAGTTCTTTCGTAAATCGGTCTATTTTTTATAATCGGAATAGACATATGTGACAGCTGCCAAATTTTAGAGTTGCCACTAGAAAAAAAAAATATGACACTAAATTTAAAAAGTGCACTCTTACTGAAACTCCCTTCGTGAGTATTTGGCAGTTGCCAAATTTCAAAGTTGGCACTGGCACAAAGAAAAATATACACTAAATTTAAAAAGTGCAGTCTTACAGAGACACCCTTTATAAGTAATAACGATAAAACACATAAGATTTCCAAGTAACAACACAATTGTATTACATTCAGTTTACGACACACACAATTGAAGAGACTCCCCCCCGTATAAACGCGTACATACCATGGTGTTTCAAGAAGAAAATACTTGTTGGCAATAGGTTCGCGACGCTAATTTATATGACGATGCCTAGCTGCGGCAAGCTTATCAAAGTATCGATTGGTATATCGTCGTCACATTACACTGAATCACTTCAAAACTATAACTGAATATATGCATACACAATCATTCACTGTACAAGACGAACGCCAATGATTTCAGTCCTATATGAACGTTAAAGACCAGGAAACCGGTAACTTTCGAAGACGTTAAAACAAGAGAACCCACATTTTTAAGCATT
Source organism: Phaonia tiefii (assembly GCA_963931995.1). NCBI lineage: Eukaryota > Metazoa > Arthropoda > Insecta > Diptera > Muscidae > Phaonia > Phaonia tiefii. Next base: position 281,677,271 of record OZ008369.1, read on the forward strand.
CTCATATATGGCAGTCGGTGATGCAACGGTTAGTGTGTACGGCTGTTGTGCGATAGATCGTGGGTTCGATCCCAGCTCTGACCACCTTACACTTCTTCCGACGACGGCCACCTCACTTAGTGACGGCGACACTATCGAGTAATTTGTCATGAAATCGCTTCTTAAAAAACCGTTCGGAACCGGTGTAAAATTGTAGGTGAAACTGGATATAAATGAATATAAATTATACACGACGAAAATTCCCAGTCATCGGTGAAAAGTAATAACGCAAATGTAATTTCATGTACACAAATGATGTTGTACCTGTTGTCACCTTCGTGCCACACTGATTTTTTAGTAATTTTCCACTTTTATAATTATTCTGCCCTCGTATCTGCTAACGAGTCTGTGTATTTTCCATCGGCTAGAGAGGTAAATACTTTTAACTATCGCCATAGTTATGTGACACAATATGTGCTCATTAACTCTATATGTGTCTGTTAGTATTCCCTCACCAATTCTATAGCTTTGTGTATTAGTTAGTAAATTACACAGCTTAAATACACATACGTGTAGATATTTGCCGTAATAATCTACAGACCTTAAATATTAGGACACACATACTCGCATTTTATCTTGGAAAGAATAATGGTAAGGCATTCTTCGCTCTAATGGCATGTGTGTGTATATATGTTTGTATCATTATTAACTGCTTAATTACCACCGGAATAGTTTCACTCACACATGTATATATATATGTATGTATGAATTCCTATAGTCACATTGAGATGCTCATACGTGTTTGGCTTTAGCCGTGCGAGCACACGGCTCAAATTTAATGTCACTTTAAAACTGTAGAAATATTGTGGTGAATGAGTAAATAATGGTTAATTGTTTACAATGGAGTGTTGTATATTTAGATTTTTTCTAAATTTGATGTTTGTTTTGGAACGAAGTTTCTTATTAAATTAGTAGTTAAATTTAGCTACTTTTGTTTTAACACTGTTATGCTACATCCCACTATTATCAACTATATTGTTTACTTTTGCTTTGGTTTGTGTCTAAACTAACTAGATGTCTCACATATGTTGGGAAATTTCTTATTTAATGGGAAGTTTTCTACATGGAGCCTATAACCAAAATTTAGTATATATTGTGGTTTTGAACCCAATAAAAGCAAAATTTAGAAGAGCCTAAGTGAAAGACAAAAAGCCATAAGAGTATGAATTTTTTTTTACAAAGAAGTACTTTTTTAAGAACAGGAACTTTTTAAAGCAGTGGTAGTCTGTTTAGAAATAGGGTTTTTTTAAGAAAATGTACTTATATTCTGAAAGGCTACTTATCTCAAGAAAAGAAAAGGTATTATTTCATTTTTAAGAAAAGTACTTGTAAAAAATGGAATTGTTGTAAGAAAATTAATTTTTTTAAGAGAGGTAATTATTTTGAAGAAAAGGTTGTTTCTTTAAGAAATGGGAATTTTTTGAGAATTGGTCCTTTTTCGAGAATAGGTAAATTTTTAAGACTAGGAACTTATCTCAAGAAAAGCTATTTTGTTTCACAAAAAATGTACTCTTTAAAGAAAAGGTAATTTTTTAAGAAAATGAAATTTGTTGTAAAGAAATGTACTTTTTTAAGAAAAGGCACTTATTTGAAAAATACGTTTTTTAAGAAAATATACTTCTTGAACGAAAATGTACTTTTTTCAGCAAAGGTACTTCTTTAAGATAAGGTTTTTTTTAAGAAAAGGTACTTTGTTTAAGAATATGTATATTTTTTTTTTGAGAAAATTGACTTTTTTTAAGAAAATTCACTTTTTTAAGAAATGTTTTTTTTTGAAATTTTTTGCACTTTGACTTTTCTAAATTTACTTTTTAATTGGATCAAAACTACAATATATACTAATTATTGGTCACAGGCTCCACCTAGAAAACTTCCCATTAAACAAGAAATTACTCAACATATATGAATGTTAGTCTAGACTCAAACCAAGGCAAAAGTACCCAATATAGTTGATAATACTGGGATGTAGCATAATAGTGTTAAGTTGTTTAATTTTTTTTCATTTAACCCCCATCCCGCAATGTGCGATAAGGAACTTTGTTGCAATAATGCAAAACGATAATAAAACAACATCAGGAACAAACGCAGGGAAACCCACTAGGCTCTGAGTTGGCGATTCCAATATGTCACAGTTCATTAATATGGACACAATTTAAACGCAACCTGATGTCAGGTCCAAGAGTGCCAGTGTTTTGTAGAATATAAAGGGCATATCGGCTTCGAACGCAACGACGGCTTCACACAGACCCGAGTTGTCTGGTCAACATGTCGGTGTCTGATATTGATATCCAGAAGAATTTTAAGGATCGTCGAAAAGCATTCTCCAGAGAAATATTGGCGTCAACCACGAGCCGTTCACCTGCTAGAAGGGTAGGTTCTCTAAAATGGATCTACAGGCGGACCCTGTTTTTTCAACTAGTGCTTATTTCGTGAATGGTAATACTTAGCTCATGTAATATAATAATAGATAATAGATAATTAGTTTTATCCTTCCGCTGAACAAATATGGTTATGTATACGCTTGAACAACGCTGGGAAATATTGTGACATTACTTCGCTAAGTGGGCCTGCGATCGACTTACAGAAGATGCCGATTTTGCCAAAAAAATCATCTTTTCAGACGAAGCTCATTTTGATCTTGGCGGGTATGTAAACAAGCAAAATTGTCCCATTTGGGTCACAGAAAACCCGCACGCATACATTGAAAAGCCGAGGCACCCAAAACGAGTCACTGTTTGGTGCGGATTTTGGTCGAGAGGCATAATTGGTCCATTTTTGGCGATCGTTATCGGGCCATGTTGAACGAATTTTTGTTCACAAAAATTGAAGAGGAGGATATTGGCAACATTTGGTGTCAACAGGACGGCGCTACGTGCCACACAGCCGAAGCTACACTCGATGTTTTGCGCCCTGTTTTTGAAGATCGCATTATCAGCCGCAGAGCTGATGTCTTTTGGCCACCTCGGAGCTGCGATTTGACACCGTTGGACTATTATTTGTGGGGTGCCCTCAAAGATAAGTGTTACGCCGACAAGTCAGAGACAATTGACGCTTTAAAGGACAACATTCGTGAAGCCATTGGTGAAATACAGCTGCACACAATCGATAATGTGCTTAAAAATGGGACCGATCGTGTAGGCTACTGCATGGCCAGCCGAGGCAGCCATTTGAATGAAATTATATTAACCGGAACGATTGTGCTTTCCAATAAAGAAAGAAATTTGAGAAAATATTCAGCAGTTTTTTTTTATAGCATTTTCAAAAAAAAAAAGTTATTTGGCGGACCCGTTATAATGTTATTGAACCTATTGCACTGGCTACTGCATCAGAACACGTGGAGAGGAGACTTTGCTTGACCGATTGGCAGCCATAGCATATGAGGACTAAGGTAGACATTTGGAACTCTGGCTACAGGTTCTTAAGTGAGGTTATAAAATACAACTTGTTCATAACATCGATGGTGCAATTTTAGTGTGCGCACCTCTTGTACATGAGATCCTGGGTTCGATTCCTTCTCTGACACCTTAAATTTGTTTCGGCGGCGGTCTTGTCGCATAGTGACGGCAACACTATCGAGTACTTAGTCAGGAAAAAGCTTCCCAAAATACCGTTTGGAATTGGTATAAAAACTGTTGGTCCCAATCAGTGAGTATACAACTAGAAAGCGCACAGCTCACTGGTTGTGAGAAGCTCTCCCCAATTCCTTCATGGGATGTAATGGGGAACCATTAATTTTATTATTATTTGGCCCACGCGTTATATTCAAAATGTTTTCTTCAAACCTGAGCCATGTTTATAAACCTCATGTTTTAATTTAACAATTCTCCTTTTTCATATTTGTTACCCACTCAGTTCACACAGTGTAATAATCTAGCGACTAATTAATTAACCATAAAAAAATTACCCAACGTAAAAGTTTTCGATTAACCCCGATTCAAGAGCACGCTAACAAAGTAAAGTAATAAATACACCGGCGTATCATGAAACTTATACTAATAGAAGCCACTTTTCCCTTCGAATTGGTTTTGTGGCGTTTGCAGACCGAATCCCGAAAGTTTTGCGTTAAATTTATTAGCGAAATGAGAAAAAGATTACGTGCGTTTATGTGTGTTTGCGAAACTAATCCTCGAAAAGATTGATATTGGCACGATATTAAACTATCAACTGTTAGCAAGCAACATTTGCCATTCACCGGCAGAACGGACGTGCTAAAGGATAATTTATGGTGATGAAATATTCAGTCGTGCATTAACTTTGGAAGGTACTCATAAGGAACTTTATCCTCTTCTTAGGTCCTTTGTTTGTTAACGGTTTAGTTAACAGAAGTAATAGAGTGCTTACAAACTATTTGGGAATATATACTCTAACATAAGGAAAACTACTTTGAAAGTTTTTAGGAAACAGAAGTAAATAAGTTGAATGAGAATGAAGAACGTAAACGATGCGAAGACATGATGGGAGAAATTCGTGTGCGATTTTAGGAAAAAAAGGAATTACCGGCTTTCTCTAAAGTTGTTTAATTTTTAAAAACATTTATTTGCTGCGGACCAGTTAAAATTTTACTTGTTTGTTGGTTTATACGCGAAAGTTTAGAGAAATTTTCAAGTTATTAGCAAAAAAAAAAAATACATGAGGTATCAGGGGAAACCCTGTTGGAACGGAGTTCCTTTCGTTGAAAACTTCAATATATACTAAATATTGGTTACAGGCTTCATTTAGAAAACTTCCCATTCAACAAGGTATTTTCCAACATATCTTAGCGTAGACACAAACCGAAGCAAAAGTACCCAATATAGTTTATAATACTGGGATGTAGCATAATAGTGTTAAAAATAAATTGTTTAATTTCCGCAGCGTGCGATAAGGAACTTCGTTCCAAAAATTACCTCCAGGAAAGTAAAGAAAATAATAGAAACGTGAATCAAAAGAAAATTGTATCATCACTAGTGGATTTAACAAGGGCTTGGCTTTGGAGGGATGTCCTTTTTTGTATCCACCTTTCCTTACTTTTTAATTTGAAACAAATTTCTTTACTATTGGTAGAAATGTTATGCCACATTTTTCTTAAATTGAAAAACTATTTAGTTTTATTTATTCAAGTTTAAGACTAAGCAAAATCTCTCTTAATAGAGATATAGTTTTTTTGAAATGGAGTTTTGCAAAATGCATTTGCAAGTACATTGTCGTAAACGATTTCATGTGTGTTTTGTTTGAGATATTTATCTAACACTTGCATAGTGAGGAATTCTCCATTATTCTCCATTTGAATTTTTTATTTGCACCAACAGAAGCAAGAGCTGATGAAGATCTGAGGCTAGATCCGAGAAAGCTATACGGTTTACCAGGAATCATGAGGATGCATTTTGCAAGAAGCCTTTTTATATTAAACAGGGGTGTCTCAGTCAGGATGGACTTTTTCATTTTAAAATAAAATACGCAGTTTTTGAGACAGTTGTGATTTTTTATTGGATTGTAAAAAAGACGCGTTCCGATTAAGTATGGAATGAAATATCCGTCAAATGACCCCCACGATCTGATGACACGCCGTTACTCTTTACATGAAATTTCCCATGACTTTTTCACAGAGTTGTAGCTGCATCTTACCGATGACGCGTTGGATCTCGGACTGGAACTTAGGAATTAGAAACTTAGCGATAGTGGTATCTCCACAACAGAATAGTGGTCTCTCTCCAAGCCCATTATCTGGCCTGCTATTCGATCTTCTCAACTTCTGGAATAATTCTCGGGATTCAATGTTCATCCTGCACATTTCGGTGTTTTCACTCCATTTCTACTCCCACTGCCAGTTGTACCTCCTAAATAATTGGCTTCACACCTTGTCAGCCTCTTGTACCACTCATTCGCATCACGCGTTGTAACTGACTTTTTCGCATCCATATGTGCAGCATTTTTTCGTCAATTGCAATTTGACGTTCTTCGTCATACCATGGTTAAATCTACCGCGGTTTTCGATGGTCCTTGCAGCAGTATCCAAACAATTGGAGATTTGATTCCACTGCTCTTCTGGGTTCTCAGGAGAGGGAGTATACTGCCCTAACAGGAGGGCGAGCTTTTATCGATATGATGGCATTATGGAGAAGTTGCTTAAATGTTTCTCCGGCATAATAGCAATCGAAGGGACTCTTCCAGAGTTGTTATCCTATCTGAAGATAACTCCTTATTCTTCGGTGAAATATATTACACGTCAGTTTCGTAAGGCCGAGTGATACTGTGACCACTTTATCCCTCCTATGAAATCAGATGACGAACTAGGAGAGGGTTGTTATTATGGTCCAAAAAAGCTGAATTTAATGACGAATATTGTGATATGGCTTTGTACATATTAAAGTGTTTCCACACATGGACTAAATGTTTGAACCAAACAGACTTCGTTTCAGTCTCACGAATTTATTTTTCTTCCTCAAGCTAACCGATCTGGTTAAAATTTCCACTTGAATAAAAAAAAAATTGAAATAATAAAAAAAATAAATCCTGACTTTTGGGGAATGAAGACTTCGTTTAAAAATAAATAATTCTAAATAGTAAATTTGTCTACTCTTGCAAAGTACGAATATTGTCATAAGGATCAGGGGGAGAAGCACAAAATGTTACAAGATATAGATTTGGTTGTATTATTGATGTGTTAACATCTATAGCGGCGTATGTGGACTAAATCTATCAAAACCAGATTTTATGCTGCTGCTAAAACCAGATTTTATGCTGCTGCTAAAACCAGATTTTCTGCGACTGCGAAAGAGAATAATGACGTGTTAAACAAAAATGAGCGAGCAAGAGAGCAATGAAAGAGTGGTGTGGCAGGGGTGAGGCAAACGAAATTGTGTATATAGCGTATGTATTAACATAATAATGTATGTATGGACATGTGTCTGTTGCTGTTGTTGAACGGAGATATAAAGCATAGCCACGCAAAATTTCATTTGCAAGCGCATGGGCTTGCGCAGTCGACGTTATGGTGACACACTAATACGTCAGCTACTTCTTACAAAGTATGTGTGATGTTGTGTGTTTGGCTGTTTCGTTGCTGTTGATATGGCAAACATGTGGTTATGGTGACACACTAATACGTCAGCAACTTCGGACAAAGTATGTGTGATGTTGTGTGTCTGGTTGTTTCGTTGTTGTTGCTATGGCCAAACAAAACGAATCATTTGATGTTCAGCATTGCCCGGTGTATGAAAACTATTATTTTTTATTTTCCAATGTACCATTTACTAATGTGTTCATAGAAATCGAACAGGTACCGTTTAGCAAAAAGGTGTTAACACATCATCCGTGAGTTCGAACATTCATTGATTTTTTTTCTGATATCTAGTAACGTTTAATCCTTTTTTGAATTCACGTTATGATGGTGGGCGTAATCAGCTATACTCTTCGCTTCAATCCATTCGGATATCATAAATTGTTTTTTCGAAACATATCCGAGAACTTTGTTCTGCACCAATCTTTCACGTATTGTGTCAATATATGACAAAGTTGTAGTTCCAAATATTGAAAAAGTCATGCTATGTCGTGCACCATTTCATTCGATTTGTAGTTCAAAGTTTAGGTAGAATATTTTAGCTTCGTTACTAGTTTGAAAAAATTTGATTCAAGGTCTCTCATACTTTTCTATTTAAATTATGCCTCAAACCGCAAGGCGCAGCTGCTGTTGCAAGTACTATCGTGTAAGCCACAATTATTTAACTTCAGTTTTTAGGATTAAGCATTAATATATTTGGTGAAACTCTTAATAAAGCATTTTGTTGATTCATTAGTTGACATTTTCAGTTCGATAAAAAAATTCAAATCGTAAAAATATCGAACAACCTATCACATTGCACATTGCACATTTAACAAGTCATCATTCCATTTCTACATGGTAGATAAATTGCGTTAACGTAGATACTTCTACAAAGTTTAAAGGTATTTTGCGGCTTTACGCATTGCTTATTCTCTTTGGGAAAACTCCTGAAATTAAGTGAATTTTAATTAAATTAAAATTTTATACTTTTATAAATCCTGGATGTTGCGCAAACAGAAACGCGCGTGTGACTTCGCACAAATAAAACATTTTACTCACACATATTCAAATGCTAGTACACGCAACTCTTATCCTTTCATAGTATATTAACTACGTACATGTTCACATATTAGTGTATGTGTGTAAGTATCGTAGTGGTTCGTTGGGGGTATTTGCTTGTTGAACAACATTATAAAACGGAAATCTACTGGTGAGCATTTAATATTAACACGCACTGAATGCAGAAACGAGAGTGGTTTAGTAATGATGGTAGTAATTGAACACAAATTTGTAGTATTATTATAAAGGGGTTTTCAACAGAGACGCTACTAAAGTAAATCGATAGGGACAGCAAACGACGCCATATTTTTTCCCGCTCTTTTGACATTTCTCTTCAGTAAGGTTTGCCATTTCATCATGGAAAGATATACGAGCCAATAACTAGTCGAAATTATTAAAATTTACTCAACTTTAAGAGCGCTACGTCCAATTTATGGTCGTCATAATCGTCCTACCAGATCAACAATTGAGCGTCTAGTGGAAAAATTTGAATCCACAGGCACAGTACAAAATGTTTCCGTACCAGTGAGACAAAGAAGTGCCCGTAGTGTCGAGAATATTGCTGCCGCTGAATATGAGCCACGAGCTGTAACGGCCAAAGCCAATCAATGAGGTTTTGAGGTGAACAAAAATAGGGCTGTTGAGTTAGAAGGAACAAGATTATGGTCACACTTATATGGGGATAAGGACGGTAATCTTGTCGCAGATTTGAAGAGTATGTTGGGAATATGGAGTGATCACTTATCTGCTTTAACTGTCCAAAGAGACTTCCATTTAGATGAGGGTGTTGTCCAAATACAGGACGATGGCGTTGATTGCCACCCTCCTAGCCAAAGCGAAGTCAGAACAGCAATTTGCCGGCTTAAGAACAACAAAGCCGACTGAGTTGTTTAAGGCTGGCGGCTACGATTCGGAAAGGTGTATGCATCAGGTCATGTGGAAAATCTGGCTAGACGAATGCATGCCCGACAATTGGCATATTGTGTCTAGTTTCCGAAATGGGCGACCCGAGAATATGTACGAACTATCGTGGGATCAACCTTCTATACATCGCATACGAAGTCCACTCCAGCGTAGTATGTGAACAGCAAAAGCCATTTGTTGCAGACCTGATCGGGCCCTATGAGTGTGGCTTTAGCCCTGGAAGGTCAACTATCAACCAGATATACACATTACGATAAATACTGGAAGGAACATATGAAACACAAGTCGAAACCCATTTCTGTCTTTCTGTTAAAGAAAAGCAGCTAAGATCATTCATCTTAATTCTCTGAAAGGAGGTTAGTTTCAGACAGAAATGAGCTGCTCCATCACAGTGCGACCCGATTTTCTTCCTAAGAACGAGACGATATACATGTGAGAGTACGGACTACCAGTAGCAAAACTGCGTACTTGGTTTTTTATTTTGTAATCGTTTTTCCTTTTCGCAGGACTTGGAGAATTCAAAGGATGTCCATTTTGATATAACGTCTTCACAAATATGACACTGCGAATAGCACCAATATGCATATCAAAGGAAAAAAAATGATCCTGACTAAATGTTAAAATCTTAGCTTGAGTTTTCAAAGACTTGAAAGTAGGTTCTTTTGAAATCCTTTAAAATTCACGAAAGTTTTCCATCGGAAAATTATGTTAAAAAGCTGGATCCGTCACATAATGCACCAAAATATCAACTGGATATTGATATTATATCAACAGTGTTCGAGTAACTAATCTAACCAATGCATGTTACAATGGAAGTGCGCGCGGCTCTTGTACATGAGTACGTGGGTTCGATTCCTGTTTAGACTACATTACATTTCATCGATGGTCGTCACCTCGCTTAGAGACGGCGACACAATCGAGTATGTAGCCATGAAAAAGCTTCTCGACGTAACGTTCCCAACCGGTGTAAAATTGTAGGTCCCCATCAGTGAGTGTAAAACTAGAACGCGTCCGTCTTACTGGTTGTGACAATCATTGGCTTCATGGGATGGAATGGGAACGCATTTTTTATTATTAAAATGAGTGCAAAACTAGAAGGTTCTACCCTGTCCCTTGAAGGGAGGTCTCCCTTCAGAGTTCTACCCTGTCCGTTCATGGGATGTAATGGGATAATTTTTTTTCTTCCCCATGAATTATTTTGGGAATGCATCTTTTATTATTAGAATGAGTGCAAAACTAGAAGGTTCTACTCTGTCCCTTCAAGGGAGAGGTCTCCCTTCAGAGTTCTACCCTGTGCGTTCATGGGATGTAATGGGATAATTTTTTTTCTACCCCATGAATTATTTTTGGAATTAGATGCCAACCCATAACTATTGAATTTGGCTATCTTCTATGCCACTTATCCCGTACTTCGTACTACCAGCACTATTTCGTTTCCAGTAAAATTTCTAAAATATGTTCCATCTACACACTGGAAAATTATGGCCCCAGCAACATATTGCAGGAAACACGTACATATTTGCAAGAATTTTTTTCACGAATTGAGGATCTGCTGCCTTTTTGTCTCTTTGTTATCTGCCTCGTTTTTGTTTTTAGCGGTTTTCAACAAACAAAGATATATTTGGGTCTCGAACAGATAAATTATGGCCTATTAATCAGTGTGTCTCAAACATGTTATATTGAATAGCAAACACAATGCCTTTGAGCACAAGTATAGTGTATTTGCGACAGGCTATAAACACGTTATATTTGCTTCCAAACAACAACAAAAGACAGATTTTTCAGCAGGGTGTATAAGTCCTTAACAAATTGGTCTGATTTCATCCCTTTCACGTTTGGATATATAATTGCATCTTATAACTAATGTTCCAATCATTTACCTTTAACCTCGTTGGTGCTACAAATTTAGTCGAGAGCATCGATCTACAAAAGTGTGTACCTGATTCATTAAATGGACAACAGCTGGGAAAAAAATCACCAACGGAAATATAATCTTAAAAACAAATGCGAGCAAGCACTAATGTAAAGTAGCATGTTCTCGGCGCGAAAATGATCATATGAACACTTGACCACACTGCAAGTTTGTCGCGAACATCAGCCTCGACAGTAGTTTAAATTCCATATAAAAATATAAAATAATCAAACACAGTTGTATATCTGTTCATAGATCCAAGTGATTAATGATATGGCTCGTATGGGTAGAACAAAACAATACCCAAACTGCCAAGGAAGTTAAGCCGTATTGTAATCATTTGGGAAAAAATACACTTGTACAAGCACATAGTGAAAACATATAACCGGTGTCGTACTTTTGAACATGCGAGTCTCAACATCCTTACCGCGCTCCATTTGCAAATATCCTTGTCAAAGACTTTGTCGACAAGGCACGAAACAAGGATATGTGTGTGTAATTCTTTTCTCTTCTACGGGAGGTTTTTGTTTTCGATTCCTGTCTATGACTTTACTTAACAACATGTATGTTAATGTTATTTCTGTGTCTCACTAAGTCGTAATAATCTGTACGAGTTTGAGAGTATATTTGTATCGGAAATTATGAACCATGCATATATTCCATCCTTTAGTTGTATGTACATGTTTGAGTGTGCAAATGATGATGACGATTATTAATACTGATGAAGATATAATCGGGTATAAATGGAATCTTTTAGCGCGCAGCATACGGGATACACAAAGACAATCAAAATATGAGGGAAAACTGAGTGGGAAAGAGTGGCAAATGCGAGAGGACAGTGATTCACTTGATCTTGTCTTATCTCAAAAAACTTAAAGCATCCTTTACAAGTGTAACATAATAGTTTGCTGGGTAATTTTGTCATTGAAAATTTTCGTGATAGGAAAGAAATTTATCGGTTAGAGGGCAACATTTTCTTTTGAAAAATTTTTTGGGAAATTGTGAGATTATAGGAATACTGATCTGAGGGAAAAATTTGAGGGAATAATTTGAGGAAATATTTTAAGCGGGGAATACATGATACATCAGAGTGAATTACAAGTTCATATGGTGCAGTGGAAATAAAGTTGTATGCGTGCTCACGTGCAACTATCAAAATCTTATTGATAACGGGTGGCGCACCAATTGTGCTACAATAAAAAAATCCAATGAGTGTTCGAACTCACGGGCGATGTGTTAACACCTTTTTGCTACACAGTACCTGTTCGATTTCTATGAACACATTCGTAAATGTTACATTGGAAAATAAAAAACAGCATTCAATCATATGATGACGTTACAGTTAAATAATATTAATACTTACAATTATTTAAAGACCCAGTGCAAGCACATGTGACATTATTTTCTTGCTCAATACTTTTTGTTTTATTCCCACAAAAGTCAAAGAATGCAAAGCAACAGACACTTGTATATACATACATACATTGTTATATTCGTACATACGCCACACAAGTTCACAAAATTGTCATTGCTCTCTCATTTTTATATACGTATAATACGTAATTACTCTCTTTGCTCTGAGAGTGGCTCCGCACCCACATTTTATTGGACTTACCTTTCACTATAATAAAAAAACAACAACACCAACAACTACAACAACAACAACTACTACTACTGATATGTTGGTGATTTATTTGTGCTTGCTGTGGCGTGTAGTGTTTGGCTGGGTGGTGGGTGTAAGGGGGGGGGGGGTACCTAAAATAAAAACTGTTAAGGGAATGCAAAGAGTGGAGTGTGTGAGTGTAAATTGTCATGGAGGAGGGTATATAAGCTTCGGCCCGGCCGAACTTAACACTGTTTCTACTTGTTTTTGTATACACCGGGCAATGGTGAACATCAAATGACTCGCTTTGTTTGGCCATAGCAACAACAAAGAAACATCCAAACACACAACATCACACATACTTTGTCCGAAGTAGCTGACGTATACGTGTGTCACATAACCACATGTTTGCCATATCAACAGCAACGAAACAGCCAAACACACAACATCACACTTACTTTGTACGAAGTAGCTGACGTATTAGTATGTCACCATAACCTCGACTGCGCAAGCCCATGGGCTTGCAAATGAAATTTTGCGTGGCTATGCTTTATATCTCCGTTCAACAACAGCAACAGACACATGTACATACATACATTATTATGTTAATACATACGCTATAGACACAATTTCGTTAGCCTCACCCCTGCCACACCACTCTTTCATTGCCCTCTTGCTCGCTCATTTTTGTTTAACACGTCATTATTCTCTTTCGCAGTCGCAGAAATGGTTTTAGCAGCAGCATAAAATCTGGTTTTAGCAGATTTTGACTTTGATAGATTTAGTCCCTATACGCCGCTATAGATGTTAACACATCAAAAATTCCGATACCTTTTTTTGTAATCAATGTATATCTTTTTTTTTTTATTCTACAGAAAATTTAATTTTATAAGTTAACAAATTTTCCTATATTTGTCATTTTATAACTCGAGAACCGCTCAACCGATTTATCAACCAATACATGCCTTGGAAGGTCTACTTTCCCTGATGTTTTATCTAAAAGAAAACCATTGAAAAATGTCTACGCATATGTGTTTTACACACACTTTTGTGATTGTGTGATTTACCCATATAAAATGTGTGAATTCATTAGTAGTCATGCCATCATTGAATACATTTATCGCCCGGACGAAATCTGCCAGGTCAGATAGTTTTATATAACTAATTTGTTTTAAAGATGATAGAACTTAAGTCACCTCCTGGCTCACCCACTCATATGCACCACCCGATCAAAATTATTCGTTGCGGTCTGAAGGGTAAAATCAGGATCGTCTCTATTATCAGTCAAATTTCTTGGTTTCGTTTTGTACACCTCTTGCTTGACATGATCGTATTAAAAAAAAATGTAGTGCAGTCATGTCAGGTGACCTTGGGGGCCAGCGGAAAATGGATTTTATGGATATTAATTTATTTGGGTATTTTCATTGGAGGTCCACCATAACCTGTCTGGTTATATGCGGGCAGTTATTCCATCTTGCTGGAACCTTGCAATTTGGACTTAAACTTGCTTGTAATTTAGAATTTTGCACGGAAGCAAGATTAAGCCATCATGAATTATCCGTTGTAATGACCGTCCGCTAACTCCAATTTACGCCGATATATTTCAAGTCGAAACGCTTGGTGATCCTACAGCCGCGATTGTGGCACTGCGATCTTGATGGTAAAGTCTTCGTGTAATGCTTCCAGATTCGGTGAACATGTTTTCCCACCCCATACTGGTCCATCTATTCGGGGGAGTGCCGCCAAACTCCCGATTAAATTTCGTTTGGACGGAAATAAAGGACTGCAAAGTATGATACCGCTGCACTAGCCACATCCTCTTTTTGGTGCCAATGCAGTACATTTAATATAACTTACTAGTAATTTGCAAAATAAAACAAAAATAAGGATTTATTTTAGTAGCATAATTCGCCCTTTGGCGATTCCAGAACAAATTGTCTCAAGAAATTCTCATGTCAACTAGCCACCAAGATCATGAGATTTAATGCCGTGCGATTTCTTTGCTTGGGGTTTTGTGAAATATCGGGTTAATGCGAATATACCAGAAAAAGTTCCTGAGCTGAAATCCGAGATCGGTGAGATGCAGCCACATTTCTGTGAAAAAGTCATGAAAAAGTCGATGAAAGAGTAAAGAGAGAAAGAGTAATCGGGGCCGTGAGTCCGAATTGACGTTTCTTTTATTCCATACTTAATCGGAACATGTCTGCTTTACAATCCAAAAAAAAATCATAACTATCTCAAAAACTAAGTGTTTTATTTTAAAATTAAAAAGTGCGTTCTTACTGAGACACCCTTTATATCCAATGCGTTTTGCACACTTTACAAAAAAGTGTGGTGAAGATCGTATATTTTGAAATATTGAATAAATATTATGTAAATTCGAATTTTTTTTTTAGTTGTCTTAGATCCTCGTTATGTTTAAAGTTGTAATTTCCTTTAAGGCTAAGAGATCATGTTTTCTCCGGTTAGTGAAAAAAATGTAAATGTCGCGGGTGGGATTCGAACTCACATTCGCTGGATGATCGCTTCGATGTTTGTGAAGCATCATCTTCAGCAGCGTCTAGCGCATTAAGCCACTGCGGTGTGTATTTACACAAGTCGATTGGAAATATATCACTACGTATAACCGCGATCCTACAGAGTTTTGTGAGAAATATTGGAAATATTGGTATGAGGTTAAAAATAAATAAATGGTTTCCCATTACATCCCTAGAAGGAATCGGGGAGAGCCTCTCACAACCAGTGAGCTGTGCGCTTTCTCGTTTTAAACTCACTCATTGGGACCTACAGTTTTACACCGGTTCGGAACGGTATTTTTGAGAAGCATTTTCATGGCTAAATACTCGATAGTGTCGCCGTCACTATGCGAGGTGACCGCCGTCGAAATAAATTTTAAGGTGGTCAGAGCAGGGATCGAACCCAGGATCTCATGTACAAGAGGCGCGCACACTACCCATTGCACCACCGACGGCCATGAGGTTGAGGTATGAGGATATTGGTCCGAAAAATATCTTAGGAATATTTCACATTTGTGTTACACAATTTTCCCTCGGGGACACACTTATGTCTTACTTTTGTTTTGGCAAATATTTGAGAATATTCTACCCAAAAAATCTAAAAAAAAATTGTGGGCAAAAATTAAAATGTTAATTTTTTATTGCAAATATCTTTTGAATGGTGAGAGTCAATTCACACACTTCTGTTTTCTGTTTGCCTATCTTAGAAAATTTCATCAAGAAAAGAGACTTCAAAATCTCGTCAAAATTGTAGAAGTTATAAGTCATCAAAACATAAACATCACACTTTGGCTCACTTTGACACCCTGTAGAAAATGCTGTGTGGCAACTGGGTGTCTTTCGAATGGAATATCCAAAAAGACTCACTCCTTTTCTACACGTGTCTAGAACATCCTTAAACGAGCTGATAAATATATTACAACTTTTTTTACCACTATTATTAACCCTTTTTTTGAAATCGGTCCCACTGTGTGACATAGAAAAGATGAGAAAAGCAGCATATAGAACAACAACAACTGATATTAAAGACTTCTGGTCTGTGGCCGTTGGTTGAGCCATGAACATGAGAATGTGGGTTGGATCTCGGCTCCGACCATCTAACTTTGCTTCGACGACGATCACCCAGCGTAGTGACGGCGACACTATCGAGTAATTAGCCATGAAAAGGCTTCACAAAATACTATTTGTACTGCCTGTCAAAATAATGGCGTAAAACTGTCGGTTCCAATCAATGGGTGAACATATAGTAGAATGAGAACAACTCACTGGTTGTGAGAAGTTCTCATCAATCGTCAATGCATTAAAAACTTATTCAGGTTAAAAATATTATTATTTCTTTCTTTATTAAATTCTATTGGCGTTAATATTTCAGATTCAATATTTCATGGCATCGTTTTTGCATCCCTACCAATTTTAACAGCAAATTTGTATATCCATGTGTTAAATTTTTGGAACATTCTGAAGTGAATGGTTTCTTTTTTCCTCTCTAGATGTGTCCGCCTCAATCTAAATTTTAGGCGTTCTACTGAACTTTTTATTTATTTTAAAATAGTAGTCTGGAATCACTGTCTAAAATTTTCAAATACATTCAGTCTTTATTCTCCTTGTTTTTTTCCATAAATCCTCTTTTCATTTATTCAGAAGTCATCACGTAACTTCACCATCATAATCAAAATAATAATCATCGTTAATGTGATTACATATTCGCGTTACTTTATCATTATCCTATTGGTATTATTATTTATTAAAAATTCACAATTCTCATATCCAAGCAGATATATATAGTCAGAATTGTTACTGTTCCTTGTGCATGTATAACACTTCATCATCTGTTTCGTGCATGTATTGAAATTAGTGGAAATGTTGCTGTAAGGCATCCCTACAGGAAGCACTGACGGACCTATTAGGGAACAGGGAATAGGTGAAGAATACAATCAAATTAGTTTGAAACTTATGCGATATTGTAAACTACTTTGTGGTAAATAATACAGGGTGGGCCAAAAGTCAACATGGGGTTTAAAAATTTTACAAGTTTTTTGTCTATATATTTTTATTGTTCAGATTAAAATTTTCGGGCGTTTGGTCGTTTTGTTTGAAAATTATTTTGTTCTTCAATATGTCGTCAGGAAGATAAACGCAATTATTAATTATAATCGAAATTATTTATTTTTATTTTTTTCTTATTGTATAAATAATAAACACATAATGGAGAGATTGACAAGTGAACAAAGAACTACCAGAACGAAAATTATTATTTTTATTTTTTTCCTATTGTATAAATAATAAATACATAATGGAGAGATTGACAAGTGAACAAAGAACTACCAGAATTAGAATTTAATTATTTAATTTAAATCAAATTTATTGACATGGCCTAGGCAGCGTAAGCGCGCTATTTCGCATAACTACGCTGATGTCGAGATACCGACTATACAGCTCGTGGCTCATCCGTCGTCGATAATCGCCGTTCTCTATTATAGAACCATATATTTTTGGAGCATTTTTTTTTTAATATTTTGAAACAGCATCCTGCGCCATATAGCAAGACAGGTTGAATGAGAGTCTGATATAGTTGGATTTTCGTTTCTCGAGAGACGGTCTACTCGAATAACCCGGAATAGCAGTCGTTTGCAGGCAAAGTTCTCCGTATGATTTAAGGGCTGTCGTTATAGCTTCTGTTCTTGGCAGATCCCAGGTAAATAAATTCATTTACTATCTCGAAATTATAATGGTTATGAACATTCACCCTTTCCTCTAATCGGGTGGAGGTTCTGCTTGGCGAAACCATAAATTTTGTCTTCTACACTGGCTTACTACAACACCCACTTTTGCTGATTCCTTCTCAGTTCTCGGAAATACTGCAGTAAATTCCCGCAGCTTTCGCCCAATGAGCTTTAAATCGTCAGCATACACGAGCAGCATGTGCGTTTTCCTGCTGATACGTTTATTCGTATTGCACGCTGAAGAATAACGATCGCAGCAACATATTACAGGAACCATATGAATGATTGCAAGCATTGTTTTTCTGTATTAAAGATCTTCTACTTTTTGTTTCTGTATTGTCTGTCAGGTTTTTGTTTTTTTGGCAGTTTCCAACAAACAAAGCCACAAATACATATATTATAGCCTATTAATCATTGTGTCGCAAACATGTTATATTGCATAGCAAACACAATATGTTTGGACACAAATTTACTATATTTGCGACGAGCTACAAACACGTTGTATTTGCATCCAAACAACAAAAAACGGAAATAATTTCAGCTTCTAGGCTGTAATGTATGGTTTGTGACCAAATGTGGAGTTGGTTGAAAACTGCAGAAAACAAAAAACATGGCAGACAACAAAGGAGTAGTAAAGCATTAGATCTGCAATTCATGAAAACAATTCCTGCAAACATATACATGGTTGCTGCAATAGGTTGCTGAGGCTTATTTCCAGCCTGTATACACAGCTCACACATACGCTATGTTTGGTTGGAACCCTCTAAAATGTGTCCACAACAGAAATCTACCACAACAGAAGTAGGGTACATGAATATCCTTGTAATGAGAGGAATATTATGAAAGGGTGTAGAAGTAACTTTCCAAATGCTGTCAAGCATTCAGTATAATGAAGTCAAAAGTTTAAGTACTTCAATAATAAACTCATATAATCTCAATTATTACATATAATCCTATTTACACACGTGTTCTATAGACGAGAGCTGAGTGAACAAAAATTAATTTAAACCGAGATTTTTTCAAGGGACAGGAAGCAAATGAGAATGAGTTTGAGGACGAGGACGAGGATGACGACGACGATGAGTGTATGTAATTCTAAGGATAATATATTATAAAATAATTAAATATACAAAGCAATAGCAACAAGATTTATAAGCACTAAGTACAGAGATGAACCGAATACAAATGTAAAGAGTGAAATAAATCACAAACACTTTCGCGTACCGGGTTCCGCTCTGAGAAAACAAGGACGAGTTGCTGGGATGAGTTGTAAAGCATCCTCGAAATGTGCAACTGTGGATGTAATATACACATAGGGACACATACGTTTCTCTGCGATGAAGTATGTCGAGTGTATATATGTGTGTTATTTGCCAGGATAAATGGTTGATAGGACTTGACTTTTTCCGTCTAATGTTAAATGCCCTAGGATGTTAGGGAATGTACTAGAATGAGGTCCTTAGCTGTAGATGTATGTGTGTGTGTGTAAGAGTGTTTGTAGAATGTTAATACACACTCATACCTAAACATATACATAGATATTTGTGTGTTGCCCAGTACTATGTTGCCACATTATATGCAAGTGTGTGTATAGGGTGTATTTATTCAAAACATTTTTGCGAATTTAACGTAATTTATTTGCATTAAGGGAAACACAGTAAATATGTTTAATTTAATAAAAATTAACTTGTAGAGATAATTAAACTTGTGACTACGTCTTGATAAAATAGGATATGGTTGTGCAGGTTATTGGTCACATTGACGTTAAACTTTTTTACATTTTAATAGTCGTAAAGTTAATTTATCTATTAAGTAGGTCAAAACGTTAATAAGTCTACCGCGACCTTAAGTTGGCAACATGTTATTATCTTCTGCTCGGTCTATGAAGATCTATTTACGGATGTATTGTTGATGACCAGTTATTCCGTAGAACAGTGTTGCGATTGGAAAACCACTTCTAGACTTTTACAAACCTTTTTCGCTTTTAAAGTTGTGATACTATTACATCATTACCTTAAAAGTGATCTTATCATTTTGGAATGTACTAGACATTTGTAGAGGAGGAGTCGGGCTTTCAGAATATTGCATTCAACCCTGTACCCTGTGTCAACACCGTTAGTGCTACAGGGTGTCAAATTTGACCACTTTGTTTCTTACTACTCCTACATTTATGGGCCGACTTCAAAGGTTTTTTACTTTTGAAAATTTATTATTGTTGGCAACGGCCATAAAACTTATAAAATCAAGTTATCATTTTCGTTGGAATCAGAAAAATTTTCTATTGTATTTGGCACTTCAGTTTGTACCTTAAAACTAATTAGCAATTATGCAAAACATACAAAAAAATCACATGAGGTGCCAGGACACCCGGTTGGAACGAAGTTCCTTTCGCTATATAGCATGTACTAGTTAATTCCAACAATACGATAATTTAAATGGATCTTTAAGAAAAGATACTTTTTGTAAAATGATAAACTGTTTTTAAGAACAATTTTTTTGATAGAATGTATTTTTTGAAGTATATTTTTAGGTCCTGTTTGTAAGAATATGTATTATCATTTTTTAAAGAGAGGTACTAAAGCTGACGAGTTTTTTAAGAAAATTTACTATTTCTAACATGAAGTTCTTTCTGTAAGAAAAATACATAATGATATGATTTTTTCTAACAAAGAAGTACTTTTTTAAGAACAGGTACTTTTTAAAGAAGTGGTACTCTTTTTAGGAAAATGTTATTTTTTAAGAAAATGTACTTATTTCCAGAGAGGCAGGCTACTTATCTCAAAAAAATAAAAGGTATTATGATATTTTTAAGAAAGGTACTTTTAACAACAGGAATTTTTGTAAGAAAAGGTATTTTTTTAACAGAAGGTATTTCGTTTTGAAGAAAATGGGTTTTTTAAGAAATGGAATATTTTTGTAGAAGTGGTCCTTTCTTCAAGAATAGGTGCATTTTTTAGAGTAGGAACTTATCTCGAGAAAAGTTATTTTGTTTCCAAAAAAGGTATTATTTAAAGACAAGGTAGTTTTTTAAGAAAGGACAATTTGTTGTAAGAAAATTTACTCTTTTAAGAAAAAGTGCTTATTGAAAAAAAATCATTTTTTTTGAGAAATTTAACTTTTGTTAAGAAAAGGCACTTATATAGAAAATATTCTTTTTATTAACTTTAACTTTGGCTTTTATAAATTTACTTTTCATTGGGTTCAACATTACAATATGTGAATACTAAATATTGGTTATAGGCTCTACCTAGAAAACTTCCCAGTAAACAATAAATTTCCCCATATATGTGAGGCATCTAGTTAGTCTAAACCCAAGCAAAAGTAATCAATATAACGGGTCCGCCATCTAACATTTTTTATTCAACTAGTGCTTATTTCGTGAATGGTAACACTTAGCTCATGTCTGATTTGACAGATAATTAGTTTTATCCTTCCGCTGAACGAATATGGTTGTGTATACACATGAACAACGCTGGGATATATGGGAAAAACGGGCCTGCGATCGAGTTACAGAAAATGCCGATTTTGCCAAAAAAAATCATCTTTTCAGATGAAGCTCATTTTGATCTTGGCGGGTATGTAAACAAGCAAAATTGTCGCATTTGAGGCACAGAAAACCCGCACGCATACATTGAAAGCCGATCACTGTTTGGTACGGATTTTGCTCCAGAGGCATAATTGGGACATTTTTCTTCGAAAATGAGCAAGGAGTGGCCGTTACAGTCAATGGCGATCGTTATCGGGCCATGTGGAACGAATTTTTGTTCACAAAAATTGAAGAGGAGGATATTGGCAACATCTGGTTTCAACAGGATGGCGCTACGTGCCACACAGCCGAAGCTACAGTCGATATTTTGCGCCCTGTTTTTGAAGATCGCATTATCAGCCGCAGAGCTGATGTCGTATGGTCACCTCGAAGCTGGGATTTGACACCGTTGGACTATTATTTGTGGGGTGCCCTTAAAGACAAGTTTTACGCCGACAAGCCAGAGACAATTGACGCTTTAAAGGACAATATTCGTGACGCCATTGGTGAAATACAACTGCACACAATCGATAATGTGCTTAAAAATTGGACAGCCGAGGCAGCCATTGGAATGAAATTATTTTCCATTATTAATCCATTATTAACGTTCAAATAAAAAAAGAAATTTTAGAAAATATTCAGTAATTTTTTTTTATAGGATTTTCAAAAAAAAAAGTTATTTGGCGGACCCTTTAGTTGATACTAGTGGTTTGCAGCATAACAGTGTTAAAACAAAAGTTGTTTAGTTTTTTTTTATTTAGTAACGTGCGATAAGGAACTTTGTTCCAAACTAGCCTAAGTGTTCTGGAATATATTTTATCGTTATTAGGATATTCTCAATCAAAGTTGAAAATTGTAAATATTTTCATTGACTTTTTTCAGTTTTTTGTTAATAATTCGGCTATTTAAGGGGAATGTATATTTGTGAAGACAGCATTATATTGGGGACACTTTAGTTAAGAATCTACTGTAACACTTTTTAAGTTGTCCCAAGACGTTTGGAAATGCGGACTTCTTAAATTTGGATTTTTTTCAACCTGCAAGAAAAACACAATATTTTCCCGAAAAGGGACAATGATTCATTCAGTATTTTCTTTGGTTTTTTTCTAAGAAACCTATACACTTTTTAAAATTTTCCTAAAGGCAAGACTCTGACAATTACATTTAATGTAAAATTATAATCATTTGGGAATGCAGCCTACAGTCAGAATTCACTGAAGATGTGACATTTTTGAACAAATTTTTCACTATCGATTTTTGGGAAAAATTTCGTTTGGGATTTTTATATATTTTTTTATTTTTCTTTTCTGGACTGAAATGTTTTTAAATGATGCTGGGAGGAGTTTATTATGGAAAAAGAGCCAAATTTTCATAAAAGATTTGTTTGCAATTAAAAATTTCTAAGGCGGTTTTACTATTTGGAAAGATCCTTGATTTGGTTTAATTTGACGAGGCTTTTGTCCATTACATATACAAAAATTAGATACCATCAATAAAACCTATGTTTTTTAAATAACATTTTTACAAAATTTTTTCAAAATTATTTATTTTGAATTTTTTTTTCGTATTTTTTCTGAAGTTGATGTAGAAGTTTTTGAAATGTGAGTATTTTTAAACAATGTTTCAGAGAGGAGATTTTTCTGAATTTTATTATGTTTGGGAGGAAATAAAGAGATTTTTCTGAATATTATATTGTTTGGGAGGAAATACACACTTATTTCCACGTAGGTAAAGAAGGGTGGTTTGTGAGGAAACACACGAATGTTTCCACGAAAGTTTATGGATGGTTTTGGGATGAACTAAGCATATTTTCCCACGGTAGTCCAGGTAAACATGTTAACGTTTGAATTTGAATGCAAGTACGTTTGCGATTTCGAAACGTATGAATATTTGGAGTGTATTCCAAACATATACATGGGTCCTGCGGAATATGTTTTGAGAGAATATGTTACAGAGACGGGGGGTTTCTGCGTTTGGTGGCGTTTATATCTCTACGAGATCCATGAAATATAATCAAATGTTCCGCGGGAATTATACACGTTCTTGTTGTGACTATGTCTTTAAAAATGAGAAGCGTGTAATCAGGGGTAGTCAGTCCCAAAATCCAGCTACGATTTGTCCGGGGTTCTTAAATGAAAACGACATCGGCTCAATATTTTTGTATATGTAGCAAGAGAGCTGCAGATGCATCTTTACACTTGTGAAGTTTAGCTTTACTAGCGTCAACATAAGCAAGTACGACCCTCTCCACCACCGTGTTGTTGACCTTTTTCGACTGTATCTACTAGAAGCCTATCGGAAACACATCAACACTTGATTTGCTGATTGAAGTGTCAACCCTCGCCGTATATATCAGATTTCGCAACTAAGTTTGTCGTTACCAATATGTTTTCGACAGCGTCCGTGTTTTCGAGGGTGTCTACCACGTGCGAGCACATCAATGAGCTTGAGTTTGAACAGTGAAGTATCTTCCCCCGCAGTAATCACAGGGTTAGTCTCATTCATGGTTAGTCTCATCCTGTCTTCCACTCAGGCGAATGCGGGTGTACCTTTGGGTAGTATGTTGTTCTGAACCGTTTTTTCGATCGTCCCAAGTACAATATCTTTCAACCTGATATATATTTTTGAGTTATAGAAAACACAAATTCTAGACAAGGAGTCAGGGATTGAAGATCAGATAATTGACCTTATTGAAATTTTTTTACCGTTAAAAAGTTAAAAAATTGACGTGCTGATCACTCAATATCCTTCATAACAATTTGCTACAGTGTACTTGAGTAACAATTGTAATAACATCATCCTTGGATTTCCCTTTTAGTATCCATGTTTTGAAGTGGAGCCACAATTAGAGTTGTAGTATTTTCGCGTACTCTCCACTACTGGTTGACTTTTAACTTAAATGTATTATGGTCGCAGCCAGTGGGCGATTAATTAGTAACCGAGGTATTAACCATTAAAACATATTTATGATTTTTGTAACTTTCTTTATTTATTACTAACAATGAGCAGTTTTTTTCGCTTCCGCTGTTAATTTATAATAAAAACATAAATTCTAGTTAATAGTAGAATTGCACATGAATTAGGCTAACACTAGAGGGGAAAAATTACTCTACTTTCTTTAAGAAACTGCGACTTCATTTTGAATTGTTTTTTTTCGTTAGTGCGGATCGTTCCGAGAGGTTATGGTTTATTAAAAAAAGGTCATAATATTTTGTGCTTGATTTAACAGTTTTTAGAAAATGTTTTGCTAATCCATTTAATTTACGATAGACACGCCAACAAGCCTGTTGACGTTACACTGCTTTGGTGGGAGTGAAACGAGCCCTTATAGTACTGCTGACCTTCCTGGCGCACTCATCCTTTGTAGGTAAATTTATTTTGTTGCTTGTGGGGTCACACATCCTTGTCCAGTTCAAATTAGCCATCACATTAACATGTCGTGCATATTGGTCCTTATTTCTTTTCAGACTAATTATTATAACCTTCTTCTTCGTCCTCATTGAGTTCTCCTCTCACATTGCTTCCTCTCTCCCACCCAGCGGATGTAACATCTAGGTCTGCAATTAAAATTCGTAGGCCTAGATTTGATTAACATCAACAAAAAAAAAAAGAAAGAAGAAGAACACAAGAAAAAACGATAAATACATAAGTCACGTTAACAATCAAGGTAAAGAGAAACGTCACAGAAATTTACGCATTTAGGAAATATTTTATAATTTCTATATTACTCTTCGTTGTTATTCGAAAGACTTTATTAAATTATGATGTTTTCTTGAGAAGGGTTGATTAAAAATAACCTTACTCAGTGAATCTCATTAATTATGACCTTTCCTGTGACACAATTGTACATAAATTAAAATGTTGAATTTTTCTTTTCTATAGTGTTCACTTTTTCTAGTTTCGATAGAAATTGGGCATTCGTCACGGAAGTTTTTAGGTGGACGCTATAACGGAGAAATATTGATTTACATATCTCTACTCAATATGAATTGCATTTAAAAAACATCAATTTAAATTCCATTATTCCGTTTGAAATGGAAAATACTTATAAATATTCAAAAAACTTCAATTAAGATTTAAAGTTCATGAAAACAAAATCAGAAGGCTTTTACTGATTTCAGTGAATTTCTGTTACATACAACACATATCAATAACATCCCCAACCACATTCATTAATAATTTAAATACAAAACAGCCATTTCGTTTTGAAACTGCGTTTAGAATTTAAAAATCTTTAGGCGAATTTCAAATTAATAATTATTATTGTTAATTCCAAAATTCCATGTGGCATCAAATATTTTATTAGATAATCGTATGCGACACCTGATCTTAAAATTATTCACTGCGACCTGATTGGTAGAAGTCGGCATTGCCTCAATTATTATTTTAGAAGATTGCTTCAATTCAGTCAAATTCATAGGTTTCGTTTTGTCTACCCCTTGCTTGGCTTAAAAATATGGTTTCTCGTTACATCCCATGAAGGGATTAGGGAGAGCTTCTTACTGATGCACAGCTGTTTAATTAGCTGTCATGAAGGGATTAGGGAGAGCTTCTTACTGATGCACAGCTGTTTAATTAGCTGTCATGAAGGGATTAGGGACAGCTTCTTACTGATGCACAGCTGTTTCATTAGCTGTCATTTGTCCTCGAATTTGCTTACATTCCTAAAGATTTCCACTAAATCCCTACAATCCCAACAACATGATGTATGACGTATGAGTGTTTTGATGCTTAACTGGCATTTGTCAATTGTAATCTACCAGTTATCATTTTTCTCAATCTTGCTGTCACTGTTGACATTTATTTTTCATTCATATCATTGAAATCATTATAACCTACTGGGCAAACAAAATCACCAAATTCTTTTGGTACAAGGTGGTATAAGTGATTTAAACTTAAACTGACATTCATCATACGCCACGTGCTACAGGCAGGCAAACGCGGCCAATCAAGATAAAGTAGATAAATCTCTCAAACGCGGAGTGAGGCAGCGGTTGGGTACAACTAAAGTTTATAAAATTTTTCCTTTTGAGTCGATAAGAAAATATATGTAATATCTGCTAAAAGAAAAAGAGAATCCAAAAAAGAACAACTTTCTGTAAAAGATAAACTCGTTTTCCTGCTCAAACTTAAAACAGGGCCAAAGTAGGCACAAATTACGACGAAACAAGATAAGAAAAAAGTTGGCCACAAGGGAAAAGTCTCATTTATTTTAGTTATTAAACAAATTATGAGTGCCATTGATCTAATATCATCTTCACATAGGCCAGCAGATATCAAGAAACCCAAGAAAAAAGTTTCACAGAAAACACAATAATTCGTATTTGTGCTCCTTAAGCAATAACAAACTCAAGCGCTAGCTGTTCTGAAGTTAAGCGTCTTGCTGGTGAAACATTAAGACAATTATGTTTATCAAACAACAACGAGATACACAACATTCGGTGAATTATCTACAGAGACATTAATCTCTTTAACCACATGCCACGACCAGTTAAACACTTAAGAAGAACTTAACATAAAGTTAATAAAAATACATTAATTTCAACGGTTCAACCGAAGCGTTTGTCTCCAAAACAAACGCTGGTTTAACCTCCAGGCTTCCCCTTGAATAAAACAGGCAATCATTACCGGCCAAATAAGCCAATGAACACTTTAATTGTCAAAATGATATTTATTAGATGCAATACATATGTCCGACAATAAATTGATAGAACGATGCGGATATTTTCCCCAAAGGACGAATATATTATAATGTTTATCCTGTTGGTTTTGACTTTTGTTGTGTGTGTGCAGGAATATTATATATGTTTCCCATAGGGCCTGCACATAATTAAGGAAGCCATTTAACTAAACACTAACAAGGCGTATTTATTTCAATCGAATTTAAATTGTTATTTAAGTTTTTTAATGAACTCTCGGTGCTGAAGTATATTCGGATAAAATATTTACCCAACTTACAATAACCAAAATTGCAATAAATTGTTAATGCTACTCTCTATACAGGGTGTCCCCTAAACTTTTGTCTAAACTTAAACACGTGATAGCTGAGAACAAAAGCTACAATGTTTGTTCTTACGCCAATTGCCTAGGTGGCTTCGTTTTCGAGATATTCGTGTTTAAAAACATTGCATTTTTGAATGCATTTTCAATAAATGCATAATCTACTTTTTAAGTGAAAAAGAAATATCATTGAAAGTTGCTTCAAAATTGATTTTAAATAATTTATTTTTTCGTTTGAAATGAAAACGAATTTTTTTCTAAAATGTTTTCAATTAACGAAAATTTTCAAAATGAGAGCCTTGTTGCGTTATGCACTTAGATAAGCGGTCTCTTATTTCAGTTGTAGTTGTATTAATAGTCATTTCCTGTCGCATTTGATTTAAAATCAATTTTGAAGCAATTTTCAATGATATTTCCTTTTCATTTAAAAAGTAGATTATGCAGTTATTGAAAATGCATTCAAAAATGCAATTTTTTAAACACGAATATCTCGGAAAAGAAGCCACCTAGGCAATTCGCGTAAGAACAAACATCGTAGCTTTTGTTCTCAGCTATCACGTGTTTAAGTTTAGACAAAAGTGTAGGGGACACCCTGTATAATCAGCATTCGCAAGCAGCATGTGACTTTGGTTGCTGATGGTTTTATTCATGCTGAGTGCAGCTATTCTCATAATGATCTTCATTAAGATGTTAAAGAGATCACACAATAGGGTGTCGCCTTGGCTGAGACCTCGCTTAGTTTGGAAACGTTCGGTAAGATCCTTACCAACTTTCACTGCGGATTTGGTGTTCGCCAAGGTCAGCCTGCGAAGGCGTATGAGTTTTGTAGGAATACCAAGCTCAAACCTTGCTTCGTAGAATTTCCCCCGTATCGGGCTATCGAAAGCTGCATTATAATCGACAAATATATGATAGGTGTCGATTTGTTTTTCGCGGGTCTTCTCCAGGATTTGGCGTAGCATGAAAATCTGATAGATTGTCGATTTTCCACGCTGGGTTTTGAACACGGCTGCTTCTTTAGATGATCGTGCATAAACCTTATCATTTTTTTGCTAAATTTTTCCTGTATGGTAACAATTTTTTCATCCGTATACAAGATGTTTCTATGCAAGCTATCAGCGTACTACACCAAAAGATGTTTGGAGTTTTCTATCCTATTTTTTTCTAAAGTTGCAGTCAACAAATGTCCTGTACGCCGTTTGAAAGCTTCAAGTCCAAAGTTTTTTTTTTAAAATTTCGACCCTTGACTTTTGTTGGATTTTCATCCCGTGGGCAACGATGTCCTGTTTCCGGCGAGCAGTTCGCTATATTCTTGCTTTGACGGCTTTGATGACTTGCTGTGTCCGAACGGTACGTGGGCGGTCATTCTGTTTCGTGCCGACTTTGTGACACGACACTAAGCCTGGTCCACCGGCAGCTAGCGGTCTTCCAGGAGGTTCTAACACGTTCCAAACTAAGTGCCTAGGGGACGAACAAAACTGTACTTGTACAAACAAACAAAACATTTAACATGATTAAAGACAAAACTACACATACTTATATCTCCAGTCGCCTCAAACAATTGTGAGTACCTGTAGACGAACATCCGACTAATGCCGAGCGGGCGGAGCGTTTTGAAAATATCTAGGAAAACTAGGAAACTAGTGAAATATTTAGCTGTCGTCTGTGGATATTTTTAAAAGGGTTTCCAACAAGTTCTGCCTTTCTGTAACAATGTTATAATCCACATGATTTGTCTATTACTATTATTTGGCTTTTAAAATAATGTTACCGGAACATAATAAAATAATACTACAATATTTTTCAAATACTCGTATAAATTATTTAATGTTTTCATATATATATTTTTGTTTGTTGTTCCCTTAAAATATTTATAAATGTTTTGCCATTGTCTTTTTCCTGTCAGATAATCTTGTTAGTTTTACAAAATATAAAACAATTTGTGTTATCATTTCTCTAACACCACTAGTGCAGCCCGAAAGCAACTACGCAGTTTAATTAAACAATAAATACGAAGAGGACTGCCAACAAAAAACGCCATCAGGGGAAAAAGTTAAATATAAAACAAAGAAAATATTTAAAACATTTAACACCACCCTTGAAAGGATTAAGTCAGACAGCAACAGTGAATACAAGTGACAACAGAGTTGACATACAAAGCCAAGGAAAACATAACAAATAAAATTGTAAGGACCGTGTGCCGTATATTATGAATTGGAGATACTTATGATTGTGCTGGAATTTGATATACAAACAAGAAAATTATATTATAAAAAGGATTTGTTAATATTTGTCAGTTTACTGAGAATACAAAATAACTAACTGCTTATAGCAAGTTCATCCCGAACCTGCCAAAGAAAACTGTTCATTGGTATTAAACCAAAATTATGACAAAAAACGAAGCAAATTCCGCTATAGTTACCTGATAGCAAATACTGGCAACGTAATAATCATTGTGTCGCCAACATGTAATATTGAATAGGAAGCATAATGTGTTTGGACACAAGTATACTATGTTTGCGACTAGTTACAAACTAGTTATATGTGCATCCAAACAACAAAGTAAGATACATTTTTCACCGTGTATGTTAAACACTGCACCACCAACAGTCCCATATTACAAATTGATGCAAAATTTGTTTAAGACCGGAAATGTGGTTTAAATTTGTATGTTTGTTCACTACCGCACACTATGCTTAGTTAGGTGCTTCATTGTTTTCAAATTTCTCACGTTTTAAAACTATAAAACAAAATATAAAAAAAAGATTTTAATAAGATTTGCGATAGAGAATATTAAACCAAAACATCAACTGAGTGCAGATCTTAAATCACAATAAGTGCCAACGAAACCGGATAAGAAGGAAGCGGCTAGCTTTGTTTTTACAGAGAGTGGAGAAGGAATTTTTGCAACATTTATGCTTGAAATATTAGAAAAGCATGAAAATTAACATTTTACATGAAACTGCCACCCAACTACATACCACGATTGAAAGACTAAATGCCAACAATATGTTTTTTCTTCCTCCATGTTGACACGGAAGCGGAAGAGGAACGAACGAAAATCCACAAAATAAACGTGAACAAAATTGCAAATATGACGATGATGGCTTAATATTAAGAAAATGCCTTAACGAAATAACAGCTTGGAAAATGTAAGAAAATTTCTATAGTTGAGGGGTGAATTTCTGCTTTCATTGTATTTTCTTTGCCTTCACACATTATCGCTTTCAACATTTCACTCGGGTAGGATTTAGGCACAAGCATGAACGAATTGTATTGTATACCAGTAATTTTTAGCAAATCTGTAATCGCTGGCTTACCGGGACCCTTTTCAGTACAAGCATAATACAGTTTTCGAAAAAAATTATTTTTCCAAAATTCCTACATTCATACTTTGTAGGGAAATATTATTGTGCCAAATTTTAGAGTAGAGTTTGCTCGTAGAGATATTAATATGTATGAGTCCTGCAGACGGACTGTATTGTATTTTGCGATTTTGCCTCTAATTTCGGTGGCCACTAAGAGTTGGTGGTCGCTATCGACATCAGCGCTACGTCTTTTGCGCCAGGAAGGAACCCGGAATCATCTTGCTGATAAGTATATGGTCAATTGGACTGAAGGTTTGACCATCAGGCGATTCCCGTGAGCACTTGTGAATATCTCTGCGGGGGCAATACTTTCCTCCGATAAACAGTTGTTGGCGAGTACAGAAATCCTGTCACCTTTGACATTTTCCACAGTTCCAAGACCATGTCTCCCATCATTTCCTGTAGGTAGTCGTTGTCGTTGTCTTGACAGTGAAATCTTCCATAATTATAATTATTAGAAAAATTTGGAAAGTTATGTTGAGACCGCTCGCCAACTTTAAACAATTTTCAGTCGAGAAAGTCCACCAAATTTGTCAACCATTCGAAGAGTGATCAAAAAATAAATAAATAAATGGTTTCCCATTACATCCCATGAAGGGACCGGGGAGAACTTCTCACAATCACTGAGCTGTGCGCTTTACAGTTTTCACTCACTAATTGGGATCTACAGTTTTACACCGATTCCGAACGGTATTTTGAGAAGCATTTTCATGGCTATATACTCGATAGTGTCGCCGTCATTATGCGAGGTGACCGCCGCCGAAAGAATTTCGAATTTTAAATTACTGGGTCGCTTATGGACAGTAAGACTCCTGTGCGTCAACGTACTGGTCGGTGTCTTGAAAACATTGCTACTATAAACAATAGTGTAGCCGAAAACTCGAAACCATCAATTCGGTATCGTTCTAAACGACTTCAAAATTCACGAAGCACCCAGCAGCGAATTTTGACAAAAGACCTCCACCTTCATGCATACAAAATTCAGCTTACTCAAGAGCTCAAACCTGCAGACCATGGAACGTGCCAGAAATTCGTTCAATGGGTAATAGAGCAACGTGAAATAAGTTTTCAAACAAAAAAAAATTCGTCTTCTCCGATGAAGCCGGATTTCCATCAGAATGGTTTCGTCAATATACAAAATTTTCCAATTTGGGGCTCAACAAATACTCATGCAATCCATGAAAAACAAATGCACCCACAATGAGCAATTGCCTGGTGCGGATTTTGGTCAGACGGCGTGATTGAGCCTTACTTTGTTGAAGATGATTCCGAAATTGCAGTGACTGCGAATGGCATTCGCTACAGGAACATGCTACTGGAGTTCTTGTGGCCTCAACTGGATCTGGATGACATGTGGTTTCAGCAAGACAGCACAACCTGCACACCGCGCAGGTAACAATCGATTTATTGCAGCAACTATTGCCAGAACAAAATATCTCAAGAAATTCTGATGTCAACTGCCCACGAAGATCATACGATTTAACGCCGTGCGATTTCTTTCTTTGGGGTTTGGTGAAATCTCGGGTTTATCAGAATAAAGAAGAAACAATTCCTAAGTCCAAATCCGAGATTCAACGCGAGATGTGTGAGATACAGCAATATCTGTGTGAAAAAGTCTTTTAAAATTTCATGAAAAGAGTAATGGAATGCCATCACAGCTGTGGGGTCATTTGGTGGACGTTTTATTTGCTATTTAATCGGAACATGTCTTCTTTACAACTCAATAAAAAAAAACACAACTATCTCAAAAATGCGTGTTTTCATATTAAAATTAAAAAGTGCCTCTTACTATGACACCCTTTAACATACAGCTTTGGGTGTTTCAGGTTTGTGAATGAGTTCAAAGATGAGTCGCATCAAATTGGCATGAAAAATATTTGAAATTTCGCACTAGTAACACTTAGGGATAATATTCTGCCGCAACTGCATCTAAACCTAGGAATCTTGAAGCAGTTTGTAAGAAAACTGGATGTCTTAGGCGGTGTTCCCAAAACTAAGTAAAGCCAAAATAAAAGGAGGTATTCATTTATTTGTTTCCATATCTAGTACTTTTTTCATCGTTTTATCTGAGTTGATGGATTTTATGAATTTTCGTTGGACCTCAAATTCGTAAAATTGGGAAAGATGTGATCTTTTTAATGCATGGGCGGAAATGGGATGCAACATGTCCATATAATTTGATTTTCTGTATTCGCATTTGGATTTCTTCCCAGATAGCCTTGGTCAGTTCAGCGATGAACAACGCGATAATTTTTGCCAAGAAATGGCAGCAATTGAGAAACGCTCTGAAGGAAAATCAATGAGTGTTTGAATTCATGGACGATGTGTTAACACCTTTTTGTTACACGGTACCTGTTCGATTTCTATGAACACATTAGTAAATGTAAATGTTACATTGAATATATAATAATAAATAAAAATAATCAATAATAAATGTAAAATTGTTAAAATAAATCAAGCAATACTCAGCTCAATGAATTAATTGTGTTTGTTTTGTCATAAACACAAGCGACGACAAAAAGATATTGAATAGTATAGAGAACTTATTGCACTCTTTTTCCGCTCTCATAGACGAGTCTTATTCTCTTTATAGAATATTTCAATATATGTAAATGCACCATTTCGACAATGTTATTACATAAAACAATACAAAAATCATAAATGTTTCAAAAGGCATCAATGTTTCTATTCCATACTATACTATTCAATACTCTATGGCGACGACGACCTGCTTGTCTGTTCGCTGCCGCTACATCAAAACCGTCATACTTATTTTCAGGCAGAGACTATTGTTGTACAACAACCGCGTATGTGATGCTAACGCTGTGTGTTGTTTGCATGTGTTCACTTTGATAGATTTCCCTACCCGTGCCTATAGGTGTCAACACATCAAAATATAAAATAAATTTAATCAAAGGATATAAGACAAATAAACTTGATAAATAAAGACGATTTCAGAATATTGATGTTCACTTTAAAGATAAACTATTGATGCTGAAATAAAAACTTGTTATTTTGGAAACATTTATTTTTAATGGAAACTTCAATAACTCAATCAATTTCCAACGGGTTTTTAAAACCTAAGCTGCATTTTTCTCCCTAGTAAATTTGGGGTTATTATTAATTTCACAAGAGTACGGGTTCCTTATTAAATAATGTTTAAAAATATCGCCAAAGTTGGAAAAAATTAAAAAGTTTAAAAATATATGTTATATAATGCACACAGATTTTTTTAATTTCCGTAAATAATTTAAATACCGTTCGAAAGGCGTAAATTCCTTCTCGCCATATCTTTAGAGAAACTGAAAATGGGTTGCTAACTTCCTAAGTTACAGCTTTGTTACCGTAAAAGGTACAAAAAAGCGTGGTTTCACCCGTTCGTCAAGATTTTTCAGGTGTTTGAGATACTCCACAAATGGATTCCTGTTATAGTCGACAACATCTACACGAAAAAGAGTGGCACTTCGCAGCTATTTTGTACTGGCGCACAGTGTTATTCATTATTTATAAGAGAATCGAACAACAAAATATAGTAATTTCAATTTACTATAAAAATAAAGTTCCATTAATTACTTCAAACATCCTGCCTGAAGTCCTTTGGCAAACCAAACCCATGATAATCCAATACACTGCACTCATGTACAGTTTTCAAGTAATTGACGATAATTACTACCATCCCTAGGGGTCACTCTGCGAATCTCCTTCTAGTTAACTTTACTAATATTTTAACTACGGCACTAATTGTTTCTTCCATTTTCTGTCATTGCTCTTAATATGATGATCCTATTACTGGTATCGAATCAAATACGGATAATCCAGCTTCACATTCTGGTCTACAGTTCTGAGTGCCAATATACTTGTTAAATGGTATTTTTTCGAATCAATTGAACTTTGTGAAATTGAAAACTTAACTCAATGAAATGAAAAGAGACAGATTCATGGCTGAGAAATACATCAACTCAATTGAGTTAAAAATTCTGAAAAACATAAATACAAAACAAGTAGGACAAAAAATGTCACTCATCCTTGCTGCTGGCTGTATCAAATATCATGATTTAATATTCGAGAGTACAGCAATGCCCTCAATGAACTGTAGCATTTCAACAGATGCCACAAACGTCCGCCACTATGGCAACAAAATCCTGTGTCTCATTCTCACTGTATTCACTGACATACAAGGATTTTACAATGGTCACTATGTGAGTCGTTTAGGTTCAGAGTTCAGGTTCAGTGGGGACTTTTGTTTTTAATTTGTGCTGTGTGTATTTCACATGATGACGATAATGACATCAGATTTTCATAATTAAATATAATAAAGGATAATAACGGCATCCGCAGGAAGGATAACAGAATAATGGTGCAAATAATAAAAAATATATATGTACGTGACGTATATACTGATACTGATTGCAATGTACCTAAAAAGGATTTTCTCAATGTGATGTGAAAACTCTGGAGGTTGCCATGTCAATTACATCCATGTGGCACTGTGCACTATAATCGCCAACGAGTGCTGCGGCTATTGGGTGCCATAAACATGTTGATCTACTGGGTGGACGGAAATAACAACTAAAATGTAAAAAGAGGATTACTTTGCATGGTTGATAGGACATAATTATGCAAAGTTTTTTTTAGTATAACAGGACTGACCAGGATACAAGCGTATCCAGGACACCTTAAGGAGACATATTACTTCGCCAATGGTTTGGAATCATTGTTCCTCTACAAAAAAAGTATTTTCTTTCCAGACACACAAGTGAGGAAATATTAATTTTTAAGTTATTTGCTTAGGAGAAATAGTAATCGTTCTATCACCTTGAAACAATTTGTGGAACTATTTCAACAACTTGTTTTACTAAAACCAATAGCAGTTTATTAATAAAAATTATAATGAAAAAGTAAAAGGTGGAATATAACATGATAAATTCATCTTAAAACAGAATTACAAAAATTGTAGCAGATAATTTTTTTAACACGGAAAAAGTGAACGTCCATGGAGGTGGAAAGATTCTGATAGCCATTCAATAGTAAGTAGCCAGAAATAATTCATTCATTGGGCTGTCCAAGCAGCTCACTACTTCCACGCAGTATGTCCTGGGAAAATGCTTTTTCGGAAACCTCTGGTAGCTAGCTGGAGCGAGAAGGCAAAAGGAATGAGCAACGTGATTGATTATGCGATCACTGGTACGCCTCAGGATTATTAGGTGAGGCTTAAGATCATCAAGATATCGGGCATATTCTTTTGTCCTTAGAAGACGGATGAGCCAAACATATGGGCCAACGGCGGATAGAAACCAAAAGATGAAA
Organism: Phaonia tiefii; assembly: GCA_963931995.1. Taxonomy (NCBI): domain Eukaryota; kingdom Metazoa; phylum Arthropoda; class Insecta; order Diptera; family Muscidae; genus Phaonia; species Phaonia tiefii. Next base: position 281,713,269 of record OZ008369.1, read on the forward strand.
ATCCAGTTTCGACATGTTGCATACTGGTCGGCGTCTGATCCATAATGCACGGCTGCAATCAACTATCCTGGCAGTAGGAAAAATGCAAAAACCTGTTGGACTGGGTTTGCCTCCCGCCACCGCTCCTAATGGCAGTGAATGTACAGAAACGAAAAAGGAAACATTTACAACCCCTCTTTGTTGATGACCCCCGCCAACGTTATAAGGACCACGATTTACGGATACGCACTTGGAATATATAGGAACTCTATATAGATCTGGTGCAAGCGTCCAATTGGCAGATGTCCGCGAAAGTTATAAGTTTGACATTACCGCTATCCCGGAAATGCAATGGACAGGAAATGGCTGTACAGTGAAAGACTGCAATATATACTACAGGTGCCATGAGAAAAAACATGAATTTGGTTGGGGATTTGTAGTTGGCAAAAGACTGCGACATCCGTTCATAATATCTAGGTGCAAGGCACTCATCCAGTGTATTGGACGTATGAGTGATCAGAGAAGCTAACACTGATTCTGCTCACTACCTGGTAGCAGCAAAGGGTCGAACAAGATTAGGTATAGCAAAAATCGTACGGAACCCTGACGCAGAGAATGCTAAACATCTGAAAGCTGCAAATACCAGAGGTAGCCGGAGCCTACTCAAGAAAGCTCTCGCAACATTTGGCACATAACCCAGCGCCTCCCGACGACTCTCCTGAAGCGCAGTGGAAACAGATTTCCGACCCTATAGAAACTGCCGCATCACCAGTACTTGCTTTTGAAAAACCGCTTCGCAATAAACGGTGGTACGACGAAGTGTGTCGCATTGCAAATGATGAAAAGAACGCTGCACGTATGGTAATGCTTTAGTCAATAGCAACGCGAGCTACGACTGAGCGGTATAGGGTAAACCGTATCTTTTGGCGCAAGAAACGGCATTAGAGAAAGTGCGAGAGTGAGGCAATTGAGACAATTGAGATAGGAAGAAAGGAGAACGAAGCCCGAAGACCGAAAATTCTAGAAGAAGGAGTCAAAGACTGAACTAATGGACATGGTTCAGGGTCCCCCTTCTGTAAACACAAGGACGGAAATCCCATCGCAGATTTGCAGCGCATGTTGGGAATATGGAGAGATCATTCTCCGAGCTAGTAGTACATGAGATATCCAATGACGCTGAGACAATCGATAACAATTTGGTCAACGTTGTCGATTGGCCCCGTCCTAAACAAAACGAGGTCGGAACAGCTATTGCTGACTTAAGAACAACAAAGCCGCAGGAGCCTATGGACTACCGGCGGAGGTCTTTGAGGCAAGCGGCGATGAGCTGATAAGGTGCATGCATCAGCTAATTAGCAAAATTTGGTTAGATGCATGAATGCCCGGCAATTGGAGTCTCAGTGTATTATGTCCCATATTTAAAAAAGGTGACCCGAGTCTCTGTGCCAACTAACGTGAAATAAGCCTTTTATCCGTAGCATATAAGATTCTATCAAGTATAATGTGCGAAGGATTAAAATCTATTATCGGTGACCTGATTTGACCATGCCAGCTTGTTTTTAGGGGTGGACAATCGACAACTGACCATAATTTCATGCTACGACAAATTCTGGAGAAGACCCACGAAAAACAAATCGACACCTATCATCTATTTGTCGATTATAAGGAGGTCTTTGATAGTCCGATATGGGAGCAACTCCAAGAAGCAATGACCGAGCTTGGTATTCCTCTAAAACTCATACGCGTTTGCAGGATTACCTTGATAAACGCCAAATCCGCAGTGAAAGTTGGTAAGGATCTTACCGAATCTTTTGAAACTAAGCGAGGCGTTAGGCAAGGCGACACCCTATCATGCGATCTCTTTAACATCTTAATGGAGATCATTACTCGTATGAGAAAAGCTGCAGTCAATATGTATAAAACTATCAGCAGTAAAAGTCACATGCTGCATGTTACTGCGGTGATTTCCAGAGTTGAGAGGAGTCAGAAACAGTGGGTCTGACAGTAAATGAGGACAAGGCAAATTTTAATTGCTTCTACACGTAGGGCCTTCATGCAATTAGACCAAGGCATGAACGTTGATAATCGTTAAAATTTCGAGGTGGTGAACGAATTTACATACTTCGGATCTGCCTAAAAAAAACGTCAGCCTTGAAATCAGGCGGAGAATTGTGGTAGCCAATAGATGTTAGTTTGGTTTAAGGAAGACCTTTATAGATGAAGCCGTTTCTCAAGTAAGAAAAGTTCAGCTATATCAGACTCTCACACGACATGTCTTGCGTTGTGGCGCAGAGTCCTGGGTCTTATCGTAAGCAGACGAATCATCTTTAGGAGCCTTCGAGAGAAAAATAGTCTGGAAAATGTATTTGAGAGTATTAGACAATGGCGAGTATCGGCGAAAAATGACCCATGAGCTCTATGAGCTATATCTTGTTATTGATATAGTTAATCGGATATAAATAACACGTTTGCGCTGTCTAGGCTGTGTTAATATAATGGATGAAGACGAACCATCACGCAGGGGTTTCGAAACCGAACTCGTAGGAAGACGAAAAATAGCAAGGCCAAGACTCCGCTGGAGGGGTTTGGTTCCCTGCGTACACTTGGGTTTACCAAGTGGAGAGATAAGGCGAAGATCTCACAGTTTGGCGAAATATGTTATCTTCGTTTTGTAAGATCCCTGACCTACCGGTCTAGTTTGAGCCCGGGTAAGTAAGTAAGTAAGTGTATTTGTTTCCGAGGTTTCACGCAAATCATTCGAACAATTCCCCAAATTACAATCCATAAAATCTCTATAGAGGAAATAAATCAGACGAAGTTACTATAGCCAGTGGTAACGATACATTGATAAATGCGTGATGATATAGTGGTGGAATTTTAAATTGATCTTTTCGTTGGAACTCTATTGTCACAACAGGACACAAAACACATTTTTGATTGACTTGTAATTAACTATTTTTTTTAATTTGTCACATACAAACGTTGCTTTTACTATTGTTTCAGTCTGGATTTTATGTCACTATTTGCTCACTCACCATCGTGACCGTAATTAAATCTGAATTTACCTTTATCGTTATTAGAGCTGCTACCACTGGCTGCGTTGGTGGTGCCTGATTCGGGGGTGTTGGTTAATAGCATCGAAAAGGTCAATGATGCACCAAATTTGCCGCATGTCAATACCATGATGCGTGATGCGTACATGACACGTGGCTTAAAATTTACCAAATCAATTGATGGCCCATTGGTCGTCAGCTCCAGCAATATATTAAAGGGGTTTAACTATGAGTGGAAGGTAGTTGAGTAAATTCTGTTTATGCAGAGTTGGGGATTGTAAATAAAAAAAAAAAAATTCGAAAAATCCTTCACCCATTTGTGTAAGTGCAATGTAACGCTCATTAATTTGTGAGGGGTTTGGTCTGCTACAGTTCGTGGAAACTGCCGGCGGTCCTTTGAAAATCATGAAGTGCAAGAGGACGCACTTTTATTGTTTACGTGGTTGAATATATTACACGCAGCTACATATATGTTGCATTTAAAATATGATAACGCTGTAAGCGTTTTATACCGTATTACATTATGTCGGTACATTGTCAATATTTTTGCCATAAGCTGCTGCCGCTATTCGATTCTCCAACACTGACATTTTTGATCTTATAGGACAACAAAGGAACGTAAAAATACTGTAGGGAGTTTCTCCATATAGATTGGTATGTACGCATTTATATATTGGATCGAATATGGTTAAAGCTCACCAGCATCTGGTTGAAGAGAAGCACTGTGACTTAACAGTGTTATATTTTCTAAAAGTTTGTCGAAGTATGGGAATATTATTGGTGGAATTTGTATAATACTCAGTGGTGTAGCATGTGAAGTTTTAGCTAATTTATACTTTTCCTACGGGAATCCGAATCCCTGAGTACCACTTTAAGTCTACGGTGAATTTGTAATACGGAGTATTTGCTTCATCAATGATTGATAAACGTTTGCACCTTCTTCATTGTCAGGCTAATCAAGCTCCAAATAGTACAACCGTACAACAGTACCAGATTTTGTGTAGACTAAAGAAAGCAACACGGGGCATATTTATTCGATGTTTTCCATCCAAAATAATTTGGATCATTTGTGGAACTCAGTGTTGCAAAAATAACAAACCTTTTAGATGTCCTACAGAGCAAATACTTTTTTTTTAATACCAGGGCTTATATGTGACACACGAGTACTGCAATTACTCTACTTTGAAATTACCGGTACCCGAAGCTATTCTACGTCGTTAATTTAAATTTCTTAACGATTTTGAATTCCAAGCAATTCCACACGTTTTCATGTGCCATCAAATATTTCAGAATTTTCCCCACTAATACAAATTTTGTCTCAGCTACAAATGCACTCTAACCTGTGACGGAGTGTAAACCAATGTAATTGAAAATTTGTATAACTGTTTAGTTTTCCAACGAATTTTTTCCAAAATACAAATTGACATTTTGCTAAAAGAAAAAGCATTTTAACTGCGTTAAAACTAAAACCATGAGAATACATGCAGCACTTCCTAATCGAATTCGAAAAGAATTATAGAAGCTCAATCAAAAAAAGTAAAATTCCAATGTATTTGAGTCAATGGCATTCGGTCAGTGGGTTTAACGTAAATTGAGTTTTCGTCACCATTTTTTCCAACTTCTGTTTACGGATTTGGCGTGGATCTGCAACATTGCATTTATGCTTTGCCACATGATTTTATTTGTTTCAAAGTTGTTTTTCTTTTGCAGCAGTTGCGTTTTATTTCGAGTTTCCTGTTGTTTTTCTTTGCAACACAATTGGATTCAGGGAAAGGATGTGATAGCGAAGTAATGACGAGATTTGAAATATATACCGTTTATATAAACCTTAAGCGGCAAGCTAAAATACACGCTGAAATATATGTCTTTTTCTGTTGTTTGAATGCGAAAGTAACGTGTTTGTAGCTTGTCGAAACTATAGAATACTTGCGTCCAAACACATTGTTTTTGCTATGCAATATTATAGGTTGGAGACGCAATAATTAATAGGTTATAATATATGAGTTTGCTACCCAAATGTTTCTTATTTTGTTGAAAACTACTGAAAACCAAAACGTGACAGACAACAATGGAACCAAAAGAAGCTGATCTTCAACTCATGAAAACATGTACGTGGTTCCTGCAAAATGTTGCTGTGGCCGTTTTTTCCAAGAAATAATTTGACTTCGGCTACAAATTGGTGACTACAGAATTCTATCATTTCAGTTAAAGGATCCCCTTTGTTGTCACTGTCCACCATTTTTGTCTGTATAAATATTATGTTTTCTACCCTTCATGTCGGTTTTTATACATACAGATTTAGTTTCAGAATGTTTCAGGTTTTTTTGACTATTTGTTTCACATATTTCTCGCTCGACACGTCTAAATCTGTATCCAGCTCTGGGATGTTTGTAAATCACTGGATTTTATTGGATTTATATCGTGTGAATTGTTGGACTAATGTACTACAGCTATATTATATCCTATACACATGGGAGGCACCATGTTCGCAGCCAGCAATGCAAGCACTCTTTTGTTCCATTCAAGCTCCAAAAGTGAAACAATAATCCTGTGTACCCAGCCTACTACCGCCCACAAACTAGGGTAAATACTTGTATAAATACATCTGCGAGAGTGTTTTTACTAAAAAACCCGTAAATAAATGGTTTATATTGCTAATCATGATTTATATTAATATCAGCGTTTAATACAACAGCAAACAAATTACCAATGTTTTCGGATATAAATTGTTGCACTTACATGTGTAAAATGTAGACTGACTAAAAGCCATCTTGTAATGGATAAATATGGCCAACTATTAACAAACTGAGATCAAGAGTATAAATATTGTGAAATTTATTTTCATTGTAAATAAACGACTACGCACTAGTATAAATACTAAACAAATTGTATTTAATTAACAACTTGGGGTTGCAATTTGGTGAAGACGGTTGATACCCAAATAATTTATCAGAGACACAAGCAGCCTAGCTGGGGTCATTTGTTTGAGTTTAGTATTAACAATTCAACAAATAATGACATATCTTCCATGATACCATCCCTCCTTTTTTATAGTAAAACGAAAAAATTTGCAAAATTATATCGTTGTTTACATAACATCTCAACAAAATTCAAGTTGATTATACAGACGAATAATTGATATTAATATGATGACCACATATGCGTATGAGTAATTTTATACTTATATTCAAACGATCGAGATTTCGTCATAAAGTGAAGCATTTTATGGTAGTTTTGGAACAAAATTTAGGCAAGGCATAAATTCAAAACAATTTATCCAAAATTATCCAAATTAACCAACATTAATTAACTTAATAAAACAGTGCAACAAATTGAAATCAATTGCATAGGTTGAATGATTCCTCTACGGAATGAAAGCCTTAGCTGTGTATTTTAAAATTCCACAAGGACATACTCCTCTTAAGTATTGCTATATTTTATGGCCTGATGAAGTTTTTATTTTGAGCCGAAATAGTAGTAAAGTATTGTCCAAGTAACTAGCACTACTCCACTCGGATTCTTCCACTGCAGATAGTGTAGATTGTACCCCCCTCCCCCAACCAAGACGAGATTAGAACGGCGATGTCCCGCCTTAAGAACAACAAAGCCGCTGGTGCGGATATTCTACCCGCTGAACTTTTTAAGGCAGGCGGCGAAGAACTGCTAGCCTACATCCATCAACTTATATGCGGTATATGGCTGGGGGAATCTGTGCCCGACGATTGGAGTCTCAGTGTATTATGTCCTGTATTCAAAAAGGGTGATCCCTGTGTCTGTTCCAACTATCGCGGTATCAGTCTTTTTTTCATCGCGCATAAGGTCTTGTCGAGCATATTATGTGAAAGACTAACGCCAATTATTGATGACCTGATTGGACCTTATCTGTGTGGTTTTAGACCGGGCAAATCCACGACTGACCAAATATTCACGCTACGCCACATCCTGGAAAAGACCCACGAAAAACAAATCAATACATACCACCTTTTTGTCGATTACAAAGCTGCTTTCGATAGCCCCATACGGGGAAAACTGTACGAAGCTATGTCTGAACTTGGTATTCCGGCAAAACTGATCCGCCTCTGTAGAATGACGCTGACCAACACCAAATCAGCAGTGAAAGTGGGAAAAGATTTCACTGAACCAGTTTGTACCAAGCGAGGACTTAGACGAGGCGACACAATTTTGTGTAATCTCTTCAACATCTTAATGGAGATAATGATGAGAAAATACGAACAAGACCATTAACACGAAAAGCCATATGTTGCTGGCGTATGCTGACGACATAGATATCATTGGGTGAAATTTGCGAGCCGTTACTGCAGTATTTTCAAGAATCGATAAGGAATCAGCGAAGGTGGGTCTTGCTGTTAATGAGGGCAAGACTAGAGATACCTCTCGACTTGGGATACCTCTCGACTAGAAATACCTCTCGACTTGGTCCGCACTTGAACGTTGACAAGCGATTTAAATTCGCAGTGGTAGATGAATTTGGCTACCTTGTATCCGCCGTGAACAAGGAAAAAACTCAGCCTGGAGATAGATAGGAGAATTGTTCTTGCAAATGGGTGCTATTTTGGGCTCAGCAAGCAGTTTAGGAACAAAGCCCTCTCTCGACGGACAAAAGTCCAGCTATATCATACTCTCATTTTACCTGTCTTGACATATGGCTCCGAAACTTGGGTCATATCACAAGCGGATGAAAAACACCTGGGAGTTTTCGAGGGACAAATTCTCCCTAGAATATATGGTCCTGTTAGAGAAAACGGCGAGTACCGGCGTCGACGTCGAATCAAATTAGGCCAATTGTCAGAATGAATGAAAATGAGCCAGCGTGAAAGGTTTTCGATAACGTACCCGATGGAAGCAGGAAAAGAGGACGACCAAGACTCCGCTGGAACAACCAGGCAGGAGAATCCCTCCGTATCCTTGGTGTTACCAACTGGCGAGAAAAGGCGAAGGATAGAGCCAGTTGGAAGAATATGTTGAAATTTGTTTAATTTGTTTGTTTAATTAATATGCGTAAGACGTCTGACCGCATGAGGTTGTAAAATAGTCAATAAAAGTAAATAAAAGTAAATGTCAAAAAAAAACAATGTTTGTCAATTCAGTAGCACATTTTCAAGATATGATATTTTCAGGGAAATTGAGTGAGACTTGTTTTCGTAGGACACTTTAGTCCTCTATTTCGATCCCTCACGTGCCCTTTTTGCCCATGTTTCCAAAAATATCAAAAAAGTACCTTAAAATGGAACCTTTGGACATTTAGATGTTGCAGGAAAATGTTGCTCAGAAAATTTCAGTGGGTGTTTGTCGATGTCTTTGCCGGTCCTGGTGCTCCTCTGTCAGTACAGTGTTTAAATAGTTTGAGGGCTTAATTATTCTATAAAATTGTTACCGGTTGATTATAAACTAGGACGTGGAAAACAAATGTGGGGCAAAATTTTACAACCTTGGGGACACGCGCAGGAAAAAAATCAAAAATCTTTTTAATTGTTCATAGTATACAGTACAAGTTGCCCGAAAGAGGGAAATTGCCCCTGAGGCCCAAGAAATCAGAAACACGGACCCCTGAACTTACAGGTAAGTGTTTGCACTCCAATAAAAATAAATTGTCTCAAAATTTCATTGGTGCCATTACTTTTCACATACGATGCATGTGACTCGAGGTATGCCTGTTTTTCTATATTTGAATACCCACAAAATTTATCGACATTTTTTTCGTTCACAAATATGAATGTATGGGTAGTCAAATCAAAGAAAATGTTCTGACGAGTTTATTGGTGGTAGTAGTTCCTCTTAGACATTTCTCGTACCATGTGCTAGACCTATTTGCAAATCTATAAATTTATTTTCCATCTAGGCTCAAGCAGGGTGTTTAAATTCGCTCTGTACCTTAAGTCGAATTTGGCGCAATTTTTTGGCGACTCACAGCCATCGGATGTGATAAGTAATGACACAATGAAGAAATCGTAACACGATTTCCTTTCATTTGAGTACCAATGCTTACCTGTGAGTTCAGGGGCCCATTTTCCTGATTTGTGGGGCCTTAGGGCCCGTTTTTTGGGTCTTAAGGGCCATTTCGCTCTTTCGGACAACTTGTTCCCGACTCAGGAGCTCGAGGCAAACAAAACTGTATATTCAGTTTTTTATTTCCAGCGCGTGTCCCCAAGGTCGTAAAATTTAGCCAAATGTGGGATGTTTATGTACATATATATATGTCCTTTTTCGCCTTTTTTTAATAAGTTGTGAAAATGCGTCCTACATCTAAATACTTTTAAACGAAAATTAGATATTTTTAGTTTATCCTCGTTAATTGTCCTTGTTATAATTGTGAAAACTTATTAAAAATTTTTTGGCAAGTTATGCTGAGGCAGCTCGATAACTTCAAAAAATTTTCAGTCGAAAATGTGCACCTAATGTGAGTGGTCAATAAATTTGAAGAATCTTGGTTGGTTATGGGTTATACCGGTCGGTCTCTTGAAAACATTGCTACTTTAAACGAGAGTGTGATTCGGCATTATGGATGTGGACGACATGTGGTTTCGGCAAGACGTTTACACCTGCCACACCGATTCCAATCGATTTATTGTAGCTACGAATTCCTGAATAAATTATCTCAACAAATTCTGATGTCTATTGGCCACCAAGATCATGCGAATGAACCGCGTTGCAATGTTTTTCTTTGGGGTTTTGTGAAATCTCGAGTTTATGCGAATAAATTAGAAACAATTCCTGAGCTCAAATCATAGATTTCACAAAACCCCAAAGAAAGAAATCGCATGCGGTTAAATCGCATAATCTTGTCTATTAGAGACATGCTAATTGTTCCTGCAATAAATAAAATCTGCAAATTGTTCCTGCAATAAATCGGTGTGGCAGGTGGAACCATCTTGCTGAAGCCACATGTCGTCCAGATCCATACCATACATACATGTCTGTGGAAAATTCAGGGTAGTGGCCTGTCATCAGAGTCATGTGTGGGTCATTAGACGGATATTTTATTGCATACTTAATCGGAACATGTCTTCTTTACAATCCAATAAAAAAATTGTAACTATCTCGAAAAATACGTGTTTTTGTTTTTGAATGAAATAGTGCATTCTTACTGAGACACCCATTATTATAGATATTAATTAAAACTATATGGTGCCTAACCCGACCAACTGTTTTTGATCTTAAAGCGGGATTTTGACCCAAAACGCAGGACTTTTGTATTTTTCACAAATGAGTGACCATTTAAATAAATAAAAATATAGAATTTAGAAATAGTTAAATTGTATTTAACAATAAAATATATATTTTTTCGATTTATTTTCATTTGTTTAATTTATATTTTTATATTATTTTTTTTCCAGTATTTAGAAAAAGCCAGACTAAATAATGGACTAGTAACAATAAGAAAAATTTTACTCTTAACCGGCGATTGAAGACAGTGACACCAGGTTAGTTCGAACCGATTTCTTTTTTGAGATTTGTTTAAATATTATGCTCACAACAAGCATGTGATTACGCCAGTGTTGTGACCCATCCGACTGATAAAAATGAAATATATCATATTAATAATAAGAAAATCTGACAAAAAAAATCCTATGAGATCATTTCAGCTACTGACAGATTTGAATAGATGTCAGTAGCCTACAACAAATCATCTGAAAATAAATTTCGAAACAACCGTGACATTGCGATTTTAAATCCTGTTTTCGGCCTGTGGAAAATTTTATCTTAAATATTATAACTTCCAAGCTAAATTATTATACGTCATAAAGCGGGACTTCGAGGGAAAATTGGGATTGAAATCTAACCAGGATGAGACATTGAAAATTAGGATAAAACGGGATGGTTGGCAATACCTCGTAAATTTTCAGTGATAATTGTATTAATCTGTTGCTCGATGTTTTTTAGCTTATTGAGACATATATAGCTATTATATTTGTGTTTACTGTGCACTACATTTATTTCTTTATATATAAAATAATCCATTCCGCAGCAATTAAATACTTGTGAAATGTGTATAATATATTATACAGCAGGTATATTTTCTGCTCTCAATTAAGTACCACACTTTTGGGCGGAAAATCCTTACACAATGCATCGGACATCTTTTTCCGACACTCATTCCTCTCCTTCCTTTGAAAATCATCAAACAGTGCATTTGATGCTGTCGACAGAGAATCCATCGTACCCAAATCCTAAAGTATTTCAATTAAATTTTCATTTAATTTTTATTAAATACCACTTCGGGGTTTTAACCACATTTTAAACATTTAAGTAGGACACTTTTTGTTTAACACATTTTTGTCGATGACTATGAGGTCTGATGTTGTTGTTTTTCCCCTTGCTGTTATGGTTGGGAAATTTCTGTTCCAAAATAGTTTAACAATAATAGGACCCATGTGTGTCATACACAGACAGTTTGCCCTCTCTCTTGCTATATATACGATTATATGACAAAAATGGGTATGCTGGAGACGTGTTGGATCGCAGATTTTGCAGCTATACTTGGGGTATGCATTTATCATATATTATATGCACATACAAAGCATAGAAAAATGCAGCCATTGCAATATGCAGCCTTAGATTGTGTATGTGTTTAAACATGAAGCACAGTGGGCGGGTAAATCTTCATGCAACTACAAATTATTTCTTTTGGAAGGCAAACTAATTGATTTTAAACCATGTGGCGTATTATTTATACGATTGTAAACCATATGGCGTATGATTTATACCATTGTAAACCATATGGCGTATAATTGATTTTAAACCATATGGCGATCATATCTTTGTTGTGGATTTATTGATGTGTTAACATCTATAGCGGCGTATAGGGACTAAATCTATCAAAGTCAGATTTTATGCTGCTGCTAAAACCGAAAGAGAATACTGACGTGTTAAACAAAAATGAGCGAGCAAGAGAGCAATGAAACAGTGGTGTGGCAGGGGTGAGGCAAACGAAATTGTGTCTATAGCGTATGTATTAACATAATAGTGTATGTATGTACATGTGTCTGTTGCTGTTGTTGAACGGAGATATAAAGACTAGCCACGCAAAATTTCATTTGTTAAGCCAATTGAAAATTTTATTTCGAAGCCACGTGACGTATAATTAATATAAATTTCGGTACAAAACTTCCGTATAATGCATAATGTAACCTAATCCACAGGTCCGAAAGAAATATAAGATTTGCTCCCGTAAATTGTTAATAGTAAAATATTGGAAGAGAGATTAAACAAAAACAACGGAAAAATGTCTCTAAGGCACCAAGTTTTAAAAAAGTAATTATTCTATACTTGCAATATGCTACACACATGTTATATTTGCATCCAAACAGCAAAAGTAAGACAGATTTTTCAGCGTGCAGAAACTAGTGTCTCATATTTTGATCTACAAAATCTCTTCCGCAGGTGTTTATGACTATAACCACAGGAAAACGGCTATGAAGTATACAAAATCAAAATTATAATATGTTTACTATTCCCACTGTTCCCATAATCTACATGCACCACACAAAGTTCTCATTCATACTCATACAATTTCATACACACTTATCACTCACATATACCTTATTTTACACACGTACACTATTTCACATGGTTTTTGTCATGGTGTTATAATACATGGAATAGCAGTCTCCAAGTTCCTCTTAGGAAAACAATAACAGCCAACAATATATTGTTGTATCCTACATACATATATACTCGTGCGTGTTGCATACAAGCACGTGAGTGCAGCACAATATTACAAAATGGGTTTAAATTCACTTGACATGTTGCATGTGTACGTGAAGCAAAAGCTGATTGCAATTGTCATATTTGTACATATATCTATGTATGTAGGGATTTATATATATATATAGAACAAGTACTCACTTACTTACCTGTGTGGTCTCGAACAATCCAAACCGGTTTAGGGCCTTACAAAATGAGTATGAGCCGGTTATAACCGGCTCGATCTTCAAGTTTTCTCTTCCAGTTGGTAACAGGCAATATCTCGCAGGCAATATTCCACCTAGTATTTCCAACGAGTTCGTGGTTGTCTTATTTTTCGATGTCCTTCGAGTACGTCTTCGAATACCTTTCGCTCTGGTTCATTGTGAGCCATTCTACTGACATGGTCTTGCTAGCGGAAATGAGTTCTTTGGATATGCATAACTTCGTCGATGTCGGGATATGGATTACACAGTTTGTGGTTCATCTGTCGTCAATTCTCGTCGGTTTCTATTATAGGACCATATATTTTTCGAAGCATCTGGAAGACTCCCATTAATGTTTCATCAGCATATGCTATGACCCAGGATCCTGCGCTGTATATCATGATAGGCTGTATGAGAGGCTGATATAGATGGATCTTCCTTTCTCGAGAGAGGGTTTTATCTCTGAAGTGCATGCTTAGACCGAAATAACTCCTGTTTGAAAGCAGAATTATGCGCTTGATTTCTAGGCTTATTGGTTCATCATCCAAATTGGAATGGTTATCAGTGTCCACGTCCAATCAGTCAGACGTTCTGCTTGTCGAAACCATTAATTTTGTCTTGTCCTCGTTTACTGTGAAACCCAATTTTGCTGATTATTTCCCAATTCTCCAAAATACTGCAGTAACTCGCATATTTCGTCCAGTGATGTCGAAATTTGTTTTCGTGTTGACTGCAGCTTTTCTCACGATGATCTTAATCAATATGTTGAAGAAATCTCAAGTTAGGGTGTCGCCCTGCCTGATACCCCGCCTCGTATTAAATGGTTCGGTGGGATCTTTTTAATCGCATAGTGACGGCGACACTATCGAGTATTTAGCCATGAAGCTTCTCAAAATTCCGTTCGGAACCGGTGTAAAACTGTAGGTCGCAATAAGTGAGTATAAAACTAGAAAGCGCACAGCCCACTGGTTGTGGGAAGCTCTCCCCAGTCCCTTCAAGGGATGTTATGGAAAACCAGTTATTTTTTTTAAATCTTTTTAAATCTCTACTAACGATTCCCGTTCTACACAGATGCAGATAAGCAGGAATATCAGACTACGATATAGCTTGGTACAGTTGTACCGTATCGGGTTATCGTTTCATCAAGAGGCTATCGTTTCTTTTAGAGTTTTCGTAGCGTGAATAGCTGGTCGTGAATAGCGGGCCTAGAGGTTGTTTGCAGCCTCAACACTAGGATCGCATACGGTGTTCTAATGAATCACTTGTCTTAAATTACAATCCTTCTAGAAACGTCAACAAATTCAGAGAAAACACATCCCCCTCGATAACGACATTTGGTTTTAAACAACGGATTATGATTGGTTAGACGTTAGACGAGCTCTATAATGCTACAATTTAGACATCCTAAGCCTAAGTCAAGTGCGTTGGCTTAACAGTGGAAAATTTGAAGTAGCATCTGGTGCCTCTTTTTTTTACTCCGACAATGATATGAAACGTATAAACGGAGTCGATCTTCTTCTTTCTCCTAGTGCTATTAATGTTCTAATATCATACAAAGCCATAACTGATCGCAACGTCATTGCGAGTTTTAATTCGAAATTCGGCAGGATTCCTGTGGTACAGCCGTATGCACCTACTGAGCCTGATGAGGACAGTGTTAAGGACGAGTTTAATAGCTAACTGAATTTTGCTGTAAGCTCTTTGTCAATTGGTGACATTAAAATATTTCTGGAATATTTCAATACCAACGTAGGCACCGACAACAACAACCTACGTTAGGTGATGGGAAGACATGGTCTTGAAACAGTGAGAAATATCAATGGTGACAGGCTCATATATTTCTGTACATGCCAACAATTGTTTACGGCGGAACGAAATATACATGGGAATCGCCTGATTTTCAAACCTTCAATCAAACTGACCACATACTTGTCAGGAAGATATGTATGTGATCCCTGGTGGACGTGAAAACCAGACATGGTGCTGAAATTGACAGCGACCACCAACTGGTAGTGGACACCTGCCATCTTTGTCCAGCGGCTGTCAACGGTATTAGAGACAAAATCGTAAAGTACTATACCAACCGTCTGCAGGACCCACTCGTATCAATGATGTACAATCAAACTCTAAGCTCTACTTTGGCATAGGGCAGTCAAAATTCGAGGTCAGGCATTGTTCGAATGTTGAAAGAAACAGCGAAGGAGGCTCTAGGCGAGAGAACATATTTATTTATTTGGATATTTCGTTTTTGGATAAACCTTGTATTAACCTTGGATTAGTGCAGAATCGTGAACCGAAATACGTAATCGTGAACGCATGCGCAATATTCGTATACGATGCAATCGAAGACACCAACGTTGGAGTGGCAGTTAAATTCAGACTATCGGCTATAAGCAAGTAGAGTAGATTACGTGATCCGTTCAGATTACGACAAATATCTGAACAATATATGGGAGAAAACTAAAAATTCTTTCGCGGGTGGGATTCGAACTGACACTCCCTTGGCGATTTTTTCGATGTTTGTGAAACATCATCGTCAGCAGCGTCTAGCCCGTTAGGCCACTGGGGTGTGTTTTCAGTAACCGTTTCAGTAACCGAAGTTTTTTTTTCATACATTTCCTGTTCATTTTGAGAGGTGGACAGAAGGACATTTTTATGTGAAACTAAAATGATTTGAAATGAAATACACTAGGAATCGAAACTTCAGCAACTGGTAGGGGACTATAAGTACTTTGGTACAAAAAAATTCACGTTCCCTGAATCAGCTCTTAAGCACTCATCTTGTGATTTTTTGTTACACCCTGATTTACGTATACATGACCGTCTATCAATGATACAGAATTTAGTAGTGTAAAACGTCTCGTTTTTTCCTTTGTTCCCTGTTTGTTTGTTACCTTGTTCCTTTCGTCTAAAATGATGAATATTTTCCAATATATTTTATGTCTGCTGCCTACACAACCATTACTGGTGAAACGTCAGATGTGGCGACCATTTGATATGGATACCGGGAAGCAATGTACCGCAAAGCCACCCAATCAACGTTCGACGTCGTCACTTATATAGTACTTCTTTGATTTGAACTCCGTACTGTTTTACTACATGTCGTACTGTAGTGTTTACATTTGTGTGTGTTCTTTTAATATTGTTTTGCAGGTTCTTGATACCTTTTTTCTGATCATGTTGCTATGGTCCACCTAATATGTGGAACCCTTGTATTAAATATGTGCCCTTCTGCTGATACTCTGCAAACATCCCGTTGCGTGTACAGGAACATCCATTACATTTTCGCGGATACTACCAGACATGTTATTTATGTCTTTCCATATCAGTTCATTCACGTTCTTTTACTCAACAGTTAATAAAATTCTATTTCTTTTTCATCCCCTCTTCCTTGTGTATCCTTTGATTGTATTGCCTCCTGTGACATTGTATGCCACTTAAAAGCTTTTATGTTGCTTTGACGTCCCTTTACATGTGGGGGAGTTTACAGGAGTCATTATTTTGTGTTTACAATGTATAAAAAGATCCTTTTAGGTTACATGTATGTGCCAGTGTAAAATTCTTAAAGGACTTCAATTTCTAAAGAAATTCAGTCAATCGGAAAGTGTTGTCTGGAAGTCGAAGTGGAAATTTTATTAGCAGAATAACAAAGTGATCCTAATTAGAGTCATTAAATTTATTACACTGAAGTAAGTTAAACATACAGGGGCCAATCAATGAAAAGGACATAATGTTTTCCATGAACTGAAAATAGTGTAGAGGAGGGTAAGACATGTGGTTATTTAACTTTGAAATATTTAACTTTTTCTACATAAGGTACATAATAAGCTAGCAAGAATATCCTTAGGTAGCCATTCCTGAAGTTGCTCATATATATCCGAAGTGCTTTTGTGGACAAGTGCATCTTTATCTTTTGACTTTCTCTTCAAAGAAACTTGACAATGCAATAAGTCCATGTTTGCCAGAACTATCTTCATCCATGTGTTCCTTTAAAATTAGAACCGTATCCAAAACTCAATTCCATTTTGAATTATTGAAATAGTCATTTAATGAGTTTGCTATTCCCTGCATTCGAGGCACTCTTGCTACGTGTGTCACAGCTGCCCTCTTTTCAAAGAAACATTAATAGCAGTGGCCGCCATTGAACAATATTCACCAACAAAAAATGCTGCAGCCAATGGACTACTATGTTGTGGTTGTATGTCTCACGTAGTCTGTTGGTTGCTGAACGAAAACTTGAAATTTGAAAGAGAGATTTCTTGCAATAGTCCTGCAAACATTGGACTTGAAGGTGACACTCAACATTTCGTTTTTATTTTTGAAATGGAAGTGGAGTTGTGGACACAGCTGAGTTAGTGACATGCTACACTACTACTTTCCTACATCAAATAAGATTGGACTCACAGACAGGACACATATGTGCCCTCGGTGAGAATCAATGTCAATGCAATCTTTGTGTCTGTTTCAGTTTTACTTTGAATGGAAAGCGATTCAGGATTGCAAAAAGGATGTTAAGGGCACAGTTCGATTCTTTACACTACTATAGGGTGAACCATTTAAAGCTTCCCTATGCTTTTTGGTAACAATAAAAAGAAACACGAACTATATGCTGAGAAATGATCTTTAGTTTATCCTAAACCATGCAAGTTTGTTTTGATCACTTGTGGACATGATATTGCGTAAATGATCGCCGCCAGAATGAGTGGAGCAATGTGCTCGTTTTTCCGCATTTTCCGTCACTCTTTGTAGTTTTTTGTGCTGAATAGAGGCCATTTAATGTCGCATATTGTCTTTTAAGGCTTTTAAGGTTCGTGGCTTGTTGGTTTAAATTTTGGACTTCAATTGATCCCATACAAAGAAGTCTGTAGCGGTTAAGTCTGGCGATTGCGGTGGTTAGTTACAATCAGAATGTTTCGAAGTTAGTCGAGCGAGGAACAAAGACGCAGTGAAGCGCTCGCAGCTCGGACTCTGTGGAACCAAAAGATGCCCATGCTGTTAGCAGCCAGATAAGGAATTACAAAAATCGTTATCATAGCCCGATAATACGCTGTATTGATATTGAAAGTGACCCCAATATGTTACCATCTACAGCCTGAATACTTTCATCACACCACCTTGGACGACGTCGGTCTCGATGGCTGGTATTACCAAGATTGTCGGTGGCGACAAATTTTTCGTGCAAATGCTTAATTGTGCGGTTTGAAGGCGCTCTCCTCACTCGAAATTTTGCACGATACGCAAGTTGCATTCTCACAATTGAGAACATGTTCCATGGCAAAAATTCACTTGGATTGACGTTTCGAACGCGGGCCATCAAAAGCCGACCGGAGAGGAAAAAACGATCAAGAAGTTGACGACCAGAAGATGTGCGCACTTTGGCAACCCTAGTAAAAGAAAATCCAGAAGTGGTTACAATTCACTCAAACGCATTTCTCTTTCGCGTCTTATCTTGATTATATCATACTTTTTGCATATTTTATATATATGCCTGTATAAACCGGAAGTTCAACGTGTCTGTAACTGCAGTCAGTGTGGTAATGCCACCAACGACATCGTCCTCATCATCACCACTGATAGCAGCAACAAAAAAGTGGATTGAAGTTGCGTATTGCGATCCTGAATTCCAAATATCAACATCTAGTGCATGAATTGAAATCAAGACTGACGTTATCGTGAGGATTTTAGTCAACAATAACCGCTAGAGCGCCAGCACTAGCAGATCATCATCATCCTCATTGCCATCAATGTCGTTTGTAGTTAAAATCAGATAACATTGACTGGCAGGTGGTTGGACGGACCTACGTACGAATCGCTAAACACTTTTAGCCATCTCTGCCAAATAACCGCCATATTATTTGAACATACATCCAATGTCACTATGCCAGCAACCAAATCTCATTCAACAAGATGCAACTCAATCAAACAGTAGTTCAGTGACAGCCAGAGTCATTGTTGCCAACGTCGATAATGCAGCAAGACATTGTGCAGTATGGAAGTGATGGGGCCTACTAGCGTCATTGATGGTGGTGGCGATGCAGCACTGACACCAGCGGTGTTACATGTGATAAAGCGCATCTATGACACACATGGCGACTAACCCGAACCATAACAACTATCTTTGATGAAAATCAGAGTCATGTGTCTGTCCACTCAACGAGTCACTCAACTGTCTGTCATTTGTTAGACTTGCAATGCACAGTGGGTTATGAAATGGAAAATTCATGTAGTCAAAATGAAGGGGCGATTCATCATAGTAAGAAGTAGTGGCAAAGGTAACTGAATAATGGGTCAAAGTTTTTGTCTCAGTCCTCATATTGCGTGAAGGTCTTTCTAGACAATACCATGCAGATCACAACCCAACAAACAAATGGTGAAATACTTTATGAGATGTCACATTTTTATAGCTTTTTATTTGTAAATTATATTCATCTAAAAAAAGACATCTAAGGGGATGTGTAGAGTATGTTGGGAAAATAGAGAGATCACTTCTCTGCTTTACTTGTCAAAAAAATACTGTTGAACACATACTGCAGGATGGATTCGACCCTTCGCCCCCTTCGCCACAATCCTAGCTACAGTTAGAACTGCAATTTCCCGGCATAACAATAACAAAGCCGCTGGTGCTGATGGACTACCAGCTGAGTTGTTTAAGGCTGGCGGTTATAAGTCGGAAATGTGCATGCATCAGTTCGTATGCAAAATCTGGCTAGACGAATGCATGATCGACGATTGGAGCCTTAGTATTCTATGACCTGTTTTCAAAACAGGCCGCACGAGTATATGCACCAACTACCTCGGAGTAAACCTTTTATCCATTGCATACAAGGTGCTCTCGAGCGTATTGTGCCAAAGACTAAAGTCGTTTGCTGCAGATCTATTCGGACCTTATTAGTGTGGATTTAACCCTAGAAAGTCAACTATCGATTATTACGACAAATCCTGGAGAAAACCCACGAAAAACTAATCTACAACTACCACCGCTTTGCAGATTATAAGGCAGCATTCAATGGCCCGATACGGGAATACTATACCAAGCTACTGTCAAAGTTTGGTATTCCTGTTAGGCTGACACGCCTTTGTAGTAAGGTTTGTAAAGATCCCACCGAACCATTTATTACGAGGCGAGGAGTCAGGGCGTCAGGAGTCAGAGCGACACCCTATCATACGATCTCTTCAACTATATATTACGATCATCGTGCGAAAAGCTTCAGTCAAATGCTGATAATTTAGATATCATTGGGCGAAATGTGTGAGAAGTTACTGCAGTATTTTTGAGAATCGAGAAGGAATTAGTAAAAGGGGATTTGACAGTAAACGAGGACAAGACAAAGATAATGGTATCGACAAGCAGAAAATCAATTCGATTGGATGAAAGGGTGAACGTTGATTACCATTATAAAAAAAGTTTCTAAAAATACCATTCGCAGCCGGTGTAAAACCGTAGGTCTGAACTAGTGAGTGTAAATGTAGAAGGCGCTCAGCTCATTGAATGTAAGGAGCTGTCCCCAATCCCTTCATGTACCGGGCAATTGCAGTGCAGGGAAAATTACCCTCGACGTGCAGAGATGTGCTGCAGAACTTAATCGGGAGACTGTCTAAGTGGGCCTCGTAGAAAGGACTGGGTGAAAATCCAGAGAAACTTGAGTTCATACTCTTTACCGGAAAGCGGAAAAGAAAAGAAAAACGAAAAGCAAAAATCCCACATAGAATTTTAAAGTTAGGAAAAAAGGTTCTTGGAATGCGGAGGAATATTTAATGAAAGATCTCTATGAAAAATACAGCCTTATATTCTTTAGTATTGTGTTAATGTCCTTAT
This sequence comes from Phaonia tiefii, assembly GCA_963931995.1. Lineage (NCBI taxonomy): Eukaryota > Metazoa > Arthropoda > Insecta > Diptera > Muscidae > Phaonia > Phaonia tiefii. The sequence goes on from OZ008369.1 coordinate 281,734,028, forward strand.
AATTGTGTTGGGGCTAGAAATGGTATAATATGGTATAAATTGCAAATACCTGGTCTCCTACTTTTATGAATGCGAAAAATTCATCGTACTAAGTATATGCTTCCGGCACTTGTCCTTTTGAAGTTCTTTTGTAATTTCCATATCCTTATAGAAGATGCTGCATTAAATAATTGTCCTTTTGTGTCGAGAACCGTTTGTCTATTAACTCCCTAACCTAACGTAACTGCCTTTTACTAAGAGCATTTGATTTGAATTCTCTACGTCCTTTTCAAGTATCTGCCTTTTATACACAAATTAATTAAATTTGTATCGATTGGAAACATTTGAGCTGCTTCATCTTTTTGTTTTGTACTTACCCTCCTCTAGACATTGTAGAATGTCGCTCGCAAATGAGAGACAATCAGTGGATGCATTTGAATAAGAACTGGATGCTAATGAAGAGGCGTGAGCCACAGGTAGAACACTCAGACACAAAGTTATACACGTTGATGGCACACATAACAGCAGGGAGTATAATCATGACATCCTGCAGCGCATCAGGCAATAATACCCGGCCATTAGTTCTGGTGGTGTTGTAGGAGGGAACTGTGCAAGATGGTTATTTTGGTTTACTATGTCCGATGATGTTTAACCACAGTGGGTTTTATGGGGGTAAAATCAGCAGTATTTGCATTCTGAGAAAGAGAGGAAAAAGTCTAAGACAAGAAAATTAATTATTTTTATTCTCTGGTCTGGGGTTTTTTTTTGCTTCCTGCAATCCGAAGTAGCCAAGGGGGAGCAAATGGAAGAAGCGTCCCAGCAGCGGAAGTAATGATCTAAAAAGCCTGAAGTCATGACCAAACAAACAGGCCTTCTTTAAAATACGGAAGGCCTTCCCTCCTCCTTTCGTTTTAACACCTGCTTGAGATTGGGAGGCAAGGCCTTCCTAAAGAAGGTCTTAGAAGTCATACAAAAATGATGGAAAAGAAATTTGTTAAAGTTTTAAAAATCTTCATTTTGATTATATCTGATAGAAAAATAAATGCCGTACGCAGGCCTTATTTTAGGATGTCATTAAAAAAGAATTCATTACCAAACAGACCTTTAAAATACGGAAAGCCTTCCTACACATTACCTCCTCCTTTCTTTTTAACATTGTGTGAGATTGGGAGGCAAGGCCTTCTTTAGGAAGGCATACAAATAGGAAGGCCTTAGAAGGCCTATCTTCGAAAGTTTTACCACGTTAAACTTCAAATTGAAAGTCGGTTTTTTCCAAAATTTTAAAAATATTCTGAAAAATGTTAACTAAAAAAATTTTAAAATTTGTATGAAATTTTCCAATTAAATTACGGTTAAAAAGAATCGGAAAAGAAATTCTTCAAAATTTTAAAAATCTTCATCTTGATTATATTTGATAGAAAAATTCATTCAGGCCTTATTTTAGGAAGTCATTACAAAAGAAACATTCCGCATGCCTTATTTGTGTAAAGCTTTCCGAATTCCGCCGGTGGGGTTGCCTGAAGGTTCATGAAGGGAATGAATTCCATTGAATCAGTGTGTTGTTGAGTGAGTGAATGTGTCAAGAGAGAGGATGAGAGGATATTTAACCTACTTCATTTGCATAACATGTAGCATATAAATCTTACTTAATGTCTTCTATTTCATTGTACTTTATAGGGTTTTACCCATATTGTCACGGTCTCTCGTTTTTGGTAACACTTTTTGTTGCCCTTGCAATGATATCTACATTTGCAACAACAATCCTAACATCTGCAACATTATTCGCAGCAAAACCACACCGAGAAGAACCGCCTCCCCCAAGGAGTCTAGAACAACCTGTGAGACAGCCTTCGCATCCTCCCTGCAGTTCTACTACAGACACATTTGTGCTTGGTTTCCTTTCAGAGTCTCTCAGTGTCCCATAGCCGTTGGTTACAACAGCATAATGGTTTACAGTGATTACATTTTGTACTTGGAATGTTTCTCTTCCTCCACGACAAGCGGTAGGGTTCGTGTGATGAGACGTGTCGGGGGTTTACTCTTGCCATATGCATTTATTGGGATCAAATAAAACTTATAATAGACATCAGGTTCTAAGCCCTCCAATAAGAGTGGTGGATTTCCTGCTGTAAAGTAATGGAGGCGACAAAGGCTTATGACTTGAATCATTAAATAAAAATAAATATTTTCCTATTACATCCCATGAAGAGATAGGGGAGAGCTTCTCACAATCACTGAGCTGTGCGCTTTTCAGTTTTCGCTCACTGATTTGGAGCATCAATATAGATTGATTAAGAACAGCATATTAAAGCATCTTCTAGAGGTTCTACATTGTCAGTGATATTTATAGTTTATTTGCATATAAATATTTTAGGAAAATGTGTAGAAAAAATTCACCGGAGTAGATGCAGATAAATGTTGGGATATAAACATACATTTTTTTTCAAAATATGATAACCTCCCGTCAAACATTGCCGATCAGAATGAAATTTAGTATCTAGCTATATTATTTTAGACGCCAATCATTTGCTGAAACTCTTTGATTTTGCCACTCCCATTTAGTTAAAGGCTGTCACTGCTATGCTTGTAGAGTGATTCCACCACCATTTAAAGTCCTGTTTTTTAATTTAATCTTAAATTGAAGCTCATTAGCATCCATGTGATTTTGATCCCTTATCGTTTCACCTACCTATCGCTTGAACGCAGTAACAAGAAAACATATTGATAATGTCAAAAGCAGCAGCTGTTTTAACATTATGACATGTGTCATCCGTTTCTTCAATGTAAAAAAGGAAATCGGATATTTTTAGAGTTTTAAAAAATAATGACAGCCAACAGTTTAAGGAGACATTAGGTGCGAATGTTTGAATATAAATATCGCAAGGAATTAGTTACCGTTTGTCTTGTACAGTGAGTTATAGTGTGTACTAAGATGGTATATATTGCAAAATACCACAAAGTCACAAAAGGCAAATACACTGCAAATTTGAAAACCGAAAGAAAACCACTGTGAATTGTCTACAGAAATGCCCGCACACATTTCTTTAACTCTGCAACTAAAATACTTGTGCGCCGTGTAAGTGATTTCACGCGCACAAGATTGTGACAGTGAGAATATCCAAATATTAACGATCACTAGCGCTCGTGTGTATGTGTGCGAATGCTACATCTTGTTTATATGTATGCAGACATTTAAAATTAAACATAATTTATGTTGTTGAAGTGCAAAAAGCGTTTAAACCCCATAAGAACCACAATGAAATCAGTTGTCCCAATGCACTTTGGAAAATATATACATATTCAAGCACTTGTATGCCCAGCCAGTCCAGAGCACATGTCGAATGCTGGCGCACGCACACGTACACACATCCACACATAGATGGAGCAAATGTGAAATAATGAAAATTCACACATAAATCAAGGAAAGTATTAAATACATTTTAACACATACATATGTACACTCGACGACGGCAGTTGAATGAATTAATAAAAAATATTAATTTATAAGTATCCTTGTTGTTTGGGGTGAATGAATGAACAAATTGTATATGCAGCTCTTAACGTGTGTTGCTACTCCCAATCCCTCGTAGAATTCGCGCAAATGCGGTTATTCAATTAATCACACACCGACAAATATAGCGATGACAAGGCAGCCATCGAGGGGGTTTTATAACCAAAACCGAAGTAAAAATGTGTGGATTGACAAAGTTTTTCAAAAAGATAATGTACACAAAAATGAAAAAAGAAATATGGTTTCCCATTAAGGGATTTCGGATATCTTCTCGCAACCAGTGAGCTGTGCGATTTCTAGTTTTACATTCACTGATCAGGATGTACAGTTTTACACCGGTTCCAAAGGGTTGTTTGGATGCCTTTTCGTGTCTAATTGCTCCACAGCGCCGCCATCACTAAGTGATGTGACCGTCGTCGAAAGGAATGTAGGGTAGTTTTGCCTGAGCAGGGAACGAACTCACGTTCTCAACATCTTTGTGAAAAAGTCTTGGAAAATTTCGTAAACAGATTAATGGCCTGTCATCACAGCCGTGTGAGCAATTTGACGGGCATTGTATTCCTTGCTTAATCGGAACATGTCTTCTTCAGAATCCAGTAAAAAAATCACAATTTAAAAAAATACGTGCGTTTATTTTAAAATGAGAGAGTGCATTCTTACTGAGACACCCTTTGTCAAAAAAAATTCATAATCAATTCAGTTCTAGCAGTTACATTTTTCATAAATAATGTTACTGCAACTGAAGAAGCGCAAAATTCTGTTGTTGCCACCGAGCCGTATTAGGTTGTTGCGTCTGGCTTGATACTAAATTCGACGGTTGCAAGCGATTTTTTGTCCTATTCGCTTTTTGTTACCGACTTGGCGCCAAAATTGTTTGTTGCAACGGAATTGGTAACGAACGCGGTTGAAACAATTTAGTTAATTTCAGTTTCGGTTCGTGGAACCAATTTGATTCCTAATTTGGTTGCTGCAATGAATATTAGCGGAAATTCCATTGTCACCATCGCATCAATTATATAACAAAATTCTAGGGACTAAATTTAATTTTGCCGACCTTAGATTACCTCTTAAAAATAGACTACAAAGCCTTCTTTATTATCTAGTTTGGAATCATCCATGTAGAAGGCTAAATTGCTTGTATTGCCTGGTCTGCATCCATGCCGCTCCTTGCTGTCTGGGCTATGGTTGGAGAAGTTCCTCTCAAATGTTGCTCTATGTTTCAAGTAATTGCCAAAGATCTATAAATTCGTCCCTTGGTTCAATCTCAGGAATGTCGTAGTCGTGACTTTGTCATCGAGTTGGAAGCAATCCATAAATAAACATCGCATGAAGGGATTGGGGATTTTTGACTCACTGAGTGGGACCTACTGTTGTTCACCGGTTCCGAACGGTATTTCCAGAAGGTTTTCATGGCTAAGTACTCGATAGTGTCGCCATTATTAAGCGAGGCACTAAGCGCACACGGGCCATTTTACCACTGACGATCCACTGCCATCCATATAGAGGACTACATTGTTTATATTGCCTTGTATGCATCCATGCAGGTCTTGCTCTCTGGGATATGAATGAAAAAGTTTCTCTCAAATGTAGATGACAAGCCATTTAACCACTGATTATCCACTGCCATTCATATAGAAGATTAAGTTGTTTATATTTCTTGCAGTTTTGTAGCATCCATGCAAATCTTGACAGTCTGGGATATGAATGGAAAAGATTCTGTTGAATGTAATAGATCTGGGTTTCAACTAATTGTCATAGATCCCTCAAAATCGTCCCGCGGTCCAATCCAAGAAATATCACGGTTGGATTCCTGACGTTGTCGTAAATTGAATGCCAAGCTAATCTAATGGTAATAGGTGAAAGATAACCCCTAAGCTCAAGGTAGTGGTTGTGCGAAGGGCAGTGATGACAAACATCATTGTCATTCTCTGAACATTTGCCGCGAGACTTAGGTATGTTCAATTTTCTAGCACTGATCTCCGAACGACTTTACCGTCAGTCAATATTCAATGACCAATTCTCGGGGATGTTCCCAACGGTCTTCGATGCTAATTTGGCTGGAATATACCACCACTGTGGCTTTGCTGATTCTATCCCTAATATTAGACTTGAAACCAGGCTTTCTATCACGCCTAGATATCTTGAATTATCCTTAAGACGAATTGATATTCCACGCATCGACAGTCAATCAACAGTTGCGACATTCTCGTTCCGGGTAAATGCGTTCTGGGGCTTCTCCGGCCCATTTGGTCTAAATTTACTCTGAAGTAGAATAAAGCATTAGGTCTGCATAGAAAAAACCTGAAGTTGTTAGCAGAAAAGGAGTCAGAATTTCTTGCATTGTAAAATTGTACAACTACATTCGTCGGCAAGTTATTGTAATATCCGTCTTCTTCCTAGTTGCTTCAAATTTGATGTTTACTTTTGTTTTCGTTCAGTGGTGTTTGTTGTTGTTGTTGTACACGGTACTTTATCTATATATGTTGGTAACTTGTTCCATGTGTTTAGCTTTTTAGTTTGAGTGAACTTTCCAACAACTTTGTCTTTCATTTCCTTGCCTTAGTTTCTGGGCCAACTGAACAGCAACTTCTTAAAAAACGAATAGACGTTAGTACACTCTCTTAATTTTCAACTCCAGTGTGAAATATCCCATGAGTTTATCTACTGTTATCCTTTTTTTTGTGTTTATGTTTGTTTGTAATCGTTTGTTTGTGGGTTTTAATGGTTTGTACTTTAGGGGTAAGTAAAGTTTGTTTGACAGGATAATGTCCGCAGATAAGATGAATAGATATGATAAGAGGGAGAGAGAGAGCGAGATGTATCGTGAAAATATCTTTACAGGTGCTGACACGAAAACTCAATCAATATCAGTGTGGAGGAAGACATATAAGATATGGAATATCTATTGCGATACTGGCCATCGGTGGTGTAATTTGCGTGGATTTGGTTTGCGTGGATTTGGTGCATGAGAACGTGGGTTTGATCATTACTGTGACCACCTTACATTTCTTTCGACTCCGTCTACCTCGCTTAGTGATGGCGACACTATCGAGTACTCAGAATACCGTTCGGAATCACTGTGAAACTGTTGGTCCCACTCAGTGAGTGTAGAACCAGCTAGGACACTGCTCACTGCTTTTTTTAAAAAAAGTCGTCTCTCCGGTGAATTGCATTCCCATTTGAATGGCTTCGAGAATACACAAAATTGTTGAACTTGGAACTCACAAAATCCTTCTGCAATCCATGAGAAACAAATTCACCCCCCACGAGCAACTATCGGGTTCGGTTTTTGTCAGACGGTGTGAATGAGACTTACTTTGTTGCAGATCAGGCCGAAATTGCAGTGACCGTGAACGGCATTCGTTACAGGAGCATAATAACGGAGTTCTTGTGACCTCCACTGGACGGCAAGGATCTCGACGATATGAGGGTTCAGCAAGATAGCGCCACCTGCCACACTGCGCATGTAACAATCAATTTATTGCAGCACCAATTTCTAGAACAAATTATCTCAAGAGACTCTGAACTCAACTGAGCACCAAGATCGTGCGGTAATCAAAGGTAATCAAAGGTCTCGTATATATTGATTTGGCGAAAACAGTTTTACTTTTACCCACAAGAAAAAAAAAGAAAAAAAAGAAAATTCCTTGTTATACACAACCCAAGTGACAAATTTGATTAAAATTCACACAAAAACTTGTCATGAGGTGCCGTGGCATTCCACGCCAGTTATTCCCAACATTTGTTTTTATCGAACTTGATTGTGTAAATGTCACAAAAAGTTAGGGCGTATAGAAACACCATTCCAAGACAAAAACCATTCTCGGTTTTCAATTTTATGTTGCAATACTGTTGCTGTTGGCAAACTGTTTTTTGTTGAATACAAAAAAATACAACTGCACAAATGCTCACTGCCATTCATATGCCAGTGCACAGTGGGTGAGTGTGAGAGGGAGGTAGAAACATTTTTACAAAATAACGTATATTGTTCATATAGAATAAACTTTTCAGGCGGTATTTAATACGGTTTTGAGTTTACATTTTTCGAATGGCACAAATTGTTTAAAGCAGAAGCTACGGGGCAACAGCCCTGCAATTCCAAGCTCGCCCTGATTTTGAGCAGAATCCCTTGGTTCTATTTACCGGGCAACTGCCATACAATTCCCACCCCACCCTTAGTTTGAGCAGAAACCGTCAGTCCTTTTTATTTAATAATTATGTTTGTACTTTTGCCCGCACATTGTAAAATAGTAAAATCTCATTACACTTCGTGTACGCAATATAATTATAAAGGTTTTTTGTTATGTTGTTTTTGCTTTACCAATTTTGGTACTTTCCAACATTTACTTTGTTGCTGTTCAGTCATTTATGATGACGAACTATTTTAGTGGTCACTGCCGTACACTCACGCGGTCAGGCATTCAGTCACTTAATCACTCACCCACACGCCAGTTCCCACAATTGTACTCGCTTGCCATATCATTCGTTTGCTTCAAATTTAGTCGGAAACTGACTAACTGCAACAGCAGTAGTGATAAGAGAGGTACATTTAATACTCTAATATTGCACAGTGGTTCAGATGACGGCTTTTTAGCTATTTCTTGACAGTAGAAGTGTTTAAAGATATCCTTCAATTCCTTTCTTATTTGCCAAACATCCGTAAAATAAACCGAGTCTGGTTTCCCCAGCTTGATCTTATAACGGGTCCGCCAAATAACTTTTTTTTTTGAAAATGCTATAAAAAAAAACTACTGAACATTTTCTCAAATTCCTTTTTTTATTTGAAAGTACAATCCTTCCGGTTAATAATGGAAAATAATTTTATTCAAATGGCTGCCTCGGCTGGCCATGCAGTAGCCTACACGATCGGTCCAATTTTTAAGCACATTATCGATTGTGTGCAGCTGTATTTCACCAATGGCTTCACGAATATTGTCCTTTAAAGCGTCAATTGTCTCTGGCTTGTCGGCGTAACACTTATCTTTGAGGGCACCCCACAAATAGTAGTCCAACGGTGTCAAATCGCAGCTCCGATGTGGCCAAACGACATCAGCTCTGCGGCTGATAATGCGATCTTCAAAAACAGGGCGCAAAACATCGAGTGTAGCTTCGGCTGTGTGGCACGTAGCGCCATCCTGTTGAAACCAAATGTTGCCAATATCCTCCTCTTCAATTTTTGTGAACAAAAATTCGTTCAACATGGCCCGATAACGATCGCCATTGACTGTAACGGCCACTCCTTGCTCATTTTTGAAGAAAAATGGCCCAATTATGTCCCTGGACCAAAATCCGCACCAAACTGTGACTCGTTTTGGGTGCATCGGCCTTTCAATGTATGCGTGCGGGTTTTCTGTGCCCCAAATGCGACAATTTTGCTTGTTTACATACCCGCCAAGATCAAAATGAGCTTCATCTGAAAGATGATTTTTTTTGGCAAAATCGGCATCTTCTTCATTCTGCAATATTACCATGATTTTCAAAGTAATGTCGCAATATTTCCCAGCGTTGTTCAAGCGTATACACAACCATATTTGTTCAGCGGAAGGATAAAACTAATTATCTGTCAAATCAGACATGAGCTAAGTGCTACTAGTCACGAAATAAGCACTAGTTGAAAAAAAAACGTTAGACGGCGGACCCTTTATAATAGCTGGCGATGGTTGTTCATATGCAGAGAGCTACATATGGACTTTAAATTTTTCAAATAACAGATCCTACATACAAATTTACCAGTATTAATATTAATCATACGCAACAATTTAATTTACTAAAATGCAGCGAAAATGCTATCCTGTCTGGTTAACATGTAGCTAATTAGACTACCTTTTAAGCAATTAGTCAAACAACCATGAAATGATACATGATTGGGTATTATGTTCCCAAAACTTAATTTCCCTTACGTATTCAGAGAGCAATACAACCGTTTAATACTTGTCGAGTTACTCTCTAGAAAAGATATTGGTTTAAGTTCCTGATTCTCAAAGTCGAATGAAAGAAATTTGATCTGTGTTTCACAATCTTACCATTTCTAGGCGAATGAAAACCAACAATTTCTCAATTTCGAATTTGGTATCAGTTGCAATTAAATATAAATTAGGTATATGGTAGTATCACCGTTGAAACCACGCGCTGCATAATTTCTATTCCGATCTATACTTAGTTAGACGCATCAAATTAGGGCCATTGCATTGGCAAGGCCCTATTATCAGATGATGGTGATGATTTCGATGACGTACTCGATGGAGACGATGGAGACGTACTCGATGGACGACTAAGACTTCGCTGAACCATCTACATCTTTGGTGTTGCCAACTGGCGGGAAAAGGTAAAGAATATATCCAGTAGCAAAAATATGATAAAATTTTTATAATTTGTCTATTTAGTTAGGGTAAGGCAGCTGACCTCATGCAGTTGTAAACTAGCCAACAAAAGTAGACGAAAAGGAAGTAAAATTTGCTATAGATACAAAGCAATCATTTGGCATAGGTAATTAACAATACGTATCCATCTGGGTGTAATGTGTATCATTTATAGACGGTATTGAATTTAAATTATTAACCACTAAATAAACTCTAGCAAAAAGGAGGACATTTAGCTTTAATACATTATTGCACTCTAAGCTTAATTTAATTATTTAACAATCATACGCCACAGGCAGCTTGAATAACGTATACTTATATGGCAGAGTGTCAACGAAGTTATATATTTGATACTTTGACAGCTTCGAGGGTGGCTACCGAAGTTAAATGATCAATTTAAGCTGATTTTTTAAGGAAGTATAAGAGCTTTCTAACTTCTTGCTGTTTATGATATTCTTACTTGTCTGTTTGGCTTCCCATATGAAGCCCACGTTACCAACAAAAAATCAGCTGTTATACAGTATAAAGTAAATATTACAAAATCAGCTTAAATCAATATAAAGTCAATATGAGTAACACAGAACCAGCTTAAGGTGCGTACAAAATATACAAAACTTTTGATAACGAGATCAGAAATTATCGCTTCTTATAAAGACACCTACACATTTGCAAGGATATCACTTCCAGTCGTTATATATGAATAACACTATATTTTTCACTGAACAACTTAATACAGCGAAAAAATGTGTAAGTTACTTTTGTCTTTTGCCCACGAATTTACTGTCAAGCCATAAAACAATAATGATAATTAACTCGCAAACACACACATATATATTATAATTTCTCGATCCTCCTCACAGCTACAGTTTATGTATTACGAAAATGTAATTTAAATACTCATAAATGTACACTTACTTGTACGAATGTTTTCTGCCACCTACACTAAATGGCCGAAACCTGATTGTACATATGAGAAGGCACTCTGTCGCCTAGCCCCCTCTCAATTTAAAATAAAATTTGTTCTTTACGTAAACGCAAACAAGTTGTATACTTATGAACAAAATCACAGGCACACAACGCTTACACACACCCAGTCACATGCAGAAGACAACACTTTGCAAGTTTACCTGTGCAAGGAAATCTTACAACTCACACGTATACAATGATTATTCACTTATGCATGCACACAGCAAACTATACAGTGGTTTGAAAATGTTGTATTGTAGAAATTAAATTGACATTTGTAGAAAAATCTACAGAAATACACTGGGGTTTAAGCCTATAACCTAAATTCTAGAATCAATTAAATATTATCATATATACATCATGTAGTGGAAGCTCACTCTTCAATGTCTTCTATCAGCAGAATATTCTCAGATGGTCGAGACATATTTCAATGCGTTACATTCAACTAAAATTTCTTAAAGTTTATATTACTTATACGTAGCATATTACTCACGAATAACATGTTACTCATACGTAACCTGATCAACTGGTTGTGACCAAAAACCAATCATTCGAAATACAAATACATCAGTTTGTTATTTTAAATTCATGTCGGGCTGAGATACCAAAACACGGGTCGATCTCGCAAAAACTGGGATAATCTCGTCAAAAGCGAGACGGTTGGTCACATGACTCATACGTAGCGAGACCAACCGTGCCGGTTTTGGCGGGATAATGGCGCTTTTTGAGCTATTACCCCGCGTTTTGGTGTCTTAACCCGACTTTTATCTAAAATAACAGAAGGATTATATTTATTGTTTTATATTTAGTATTTATCATACGACAGACATCATAAGCATTTGAAATTTGTATAGGAATATTGACTGAGAGTCGCAGGACATATTCCAAACCTTTATTGTCTAGCTTTCCAGTAATAAAAGAATATCAAAAAATTTGGTGCATTCCGCGGTCACGTATACGTACTATTTTGAGTGTTTATATTATACCTAGTTCTTAACTGATTTATCAAATACCTAACTTTTTTTCTAAAATTACGGTATTCCATAACATCCCGTGAATGGATTGAGGAGAGCTTCTCACAAACAGTGAGATGTGCGATTTCTAGATTTTTTTTACACTCACTAATTGTGACCGAAAGAAATGTAAAGTGGTCTGAGCAGGGATCGAAACCACGTTCTCATGTACAAGAGCCGCGCACACTTACCATTGCCGATGGCCACAACTTCTTGTTCTTCTTATCTACATACTGAAAAAACGGACTCTCTAACATATTCTCCCAAAAACATTATACAGGAACCATGTATATGTTTGGAACTCACTGCAAACATTCATATATTTTCAAGTCGCAAACTCATTTGTATTTAAATCCAAACATTACAATATCTACTGGAAAATATGTATGCTTTTGCGTGGAAACATATGCGTGTTTCATACCAACCATAAATATACTTACCGTTCGGACCGGTATAAAACTGTAGGTCCCAATCAGTGAGTGTAAAACTAGAAAGCGCGCATCGCACTAATTGTGAGAATCTCACCCGAATCCTTTCATGGGATGTTATGGGACATCATTCTTTTCACAGTCACTCTATCCTAGCCATACCAAAATTTATGTTAATCATACTTCTAGAGTGCCAATAAATATTATAACTCTTACGGCACATACACATATAAGAGTTTTCAAATATTGTATTTTTGTTATCAAGTATTATATCGCTGAAAGGGAGTTGAAGCTGCATAGCTTATTAAACACATAGTAAAGCAATCGAAATATATTAAATTTCCTTCAATTGTCGTCGAAAATAAACTGCTTTTAATGATTTCCAAATAAAACGACACCAACACCACTGTATTCGCAGGCAAGTGTGGCATCAAAGTGTAAGCAATCAACAAACACATTTAAAGCTTATCACGTACGTTATGAAGACTTGCTACGTGCATGCAACACATACGAATTACACTGAGCAAAAATTAAGCGACATCTTTACGACATCCGTGAAAAGAATGCGAAGAGGGGGATAAGTGTATGTATGACTACTGTTGTTGGAAGACTTACCGAGTAATGGTTTTGACGTCAGTGTTGGGGGTAATAGTGACACTGTTTATGCCAGTGAAGTGCAGTTTTCATTTTTCATTTATAATTAATATTTATTTCTACATTTCCGTGCATGTGTGCACGTATATATGTATATTAAGCCTTATTTAACTTTGTCGCCAGAAACAACTAAATGCTGAAACCCTTCAGCTTTAGCAACGGTAACTGTGATTGTTCTACTTGCGACTGAAGCAGCATTAACAATGAAGTTCTCGAGTACCAAAAGAAAATAAATTGTCCTTCTTCATTTGACTGAAATTGCATATAATGGAAATGTGAAACATGTGAAACAGTGGATGTTAAGCGAAGATGATCAGGATGATTATTTAAAAATATATTAAACAGCAGCTGCCTGTGTTACACTCTGATCGAAAATAACACATGTGTAATCCGAGTATAGGACATCTTAAATAAGCATTATTCATTCGCCCTAGTGTCCAGAAAATAATTTCAATTATATGCTAAGGTGTCTTTGTTCTAAAAAACTATGTAAAAGTCTACAATACTATGTTAAAAGCTACAAACAACGGCTTCAGTAAACTGTCGTCTAACGTGTATTGGTAAATTAAAGGGAACATAAAATAGTAAGATATTGAGCCTTCTAAGAATACATACATGATAACTCGTTAGCTATGAATCGAGCAGCGAATACAAGAATACAATGTCTGCTTCTGTGCAATAATTTTGTGTTGTGCTCTTGTACGGCCAAACCCATTTTTGCTAATGCCTTCTCAATTCTTGAAAATACTGCAGTAACTTCCCGTAGATTTTACTGAATGATCTCTAAATCACCAGCATGCGCGAACAGTATGTGATTTTTGCTGCTGATAGTTTTATTTGTCTTGATTGCAGGTTTTGTGTCGGTGATATCATTAATATGTTGAAGAGATCGCATGATAGGGTATCCCCCTGCAAAAACGTGGTAGATATAGAGTTGTTTTTCATTGGCTTTTTTCCAGAATTTTAATGTAATAGGAATATCTGGTAGATAATTGATTTTCCAAGCCTAAGAACACACTAATAAGGCTCGATCAGATCTGCAACCAATGGCTTTAGTCTTTTGCAAATTTCGCTCAAGACGCCTTGTGTGCGATTAATAATTATTCCACGATAGTTGGTACATATGCTCGGGTCGCCTTTTTTGCGAACATGACATAATACGCTAAGGCTCCAATCGTTGGGTATGCATTCGTCTAGCCAGATTTTGAATATGAGCTGATGCATGAACCCTTCCATCTTATAGCCACCAGCCTTATATAGCTCAGCCAGTAGACCATCAGCACCAGCAGCTTTGTTATACTTAAGCCGGGAAATGTCTGTTCTAACTTCACTTTGGCTAGGAGGATGGCAGTCGGCGCCATCGTTCTTTTTATGCTCAACACCCTCATATACATATATTGAAGTCTTCTGGGACAAGTGACGCAGGAAAGTGATATCTCCATTTTTTTTCCCAACATAATTTACATATCTGCAACATGATTGCCGTCATTATCACTCAAAAGTGGGGAGGGCCGTTGGTTTGCCCTTGTACTAAGTTGTAAAATTTACGGGCCTCATTCTTCCTTCTGTAAAATTCAATTTTCTCACTCTCGTGATTTCTTCACAATCGGTTTCTTCTTAAATGAACACATATCCTTATCTCATTCTCATTATACCGCTCCGTCGTGGTTGCAACTGAGTGAATCATTGCCATACGTGCAGCGTTCTTTTCCTTACCTACCATGCGACAACTTTCATCGTACCATAGTTTGTCTTTAAACGGGTTTTCATAACCAAGTCTGGTCTCTGCATCAGTTTTCATAGAGTGGGAAATGTACTTCCACTGTGCTGCAGAGTCATGAGGCGGGGGTGCGTTTTGCACCTGTATATGATAGAGTTTCTCTGCATAGGCCGTGGTTATACCTGAAAATTGCAGCTTTCCAAAGTCCAAATTTCTTTGTGTCTAGTTTCGTATGGCCTTCGCTCTGCTTAACGTTGCGCGAATCTTTGCTGCAACCAGGTTGTGTTTCGAATCGATATTAGCTCCTAGAATCACATCTGTGTCCATTACACTAGTAGATTGCCTTCCATCGATAACCAGGTGATCAATCTGGGGTTTCGTTTATTGATCAGGGTATATCCTAGTAGCCTTGTGGATGGCATTACTATGTTAGAAGTACGTACTACTGGCAATTATGTTTTTCGGCGCGGCAAAATTCATTATGAGAAGGGTCTTCAAAGGGTCTGCACATTTCGAAGAAAATGGGCCAAAAATAAAACGTGGTTTGCTTTTTATAACCATTTTGAAAAACCAATTTTCAATTCAGATGAATTATTGTTCACTGCGACAGTAACTCAGAGTCTTTCCATCTCTGAATAATGATATTGTTTGCTAAATTATTTCTAATAATGCTGTTTTTGATTGATGACTTCTCGCCCTTTAATACCGCTCATGAGAATCATTTCGCAGCGGATAAGTAATATTAGTTTGGAAAGTAAAACATACGTATGATTAATGAATTAAATAAAAATTTACCTTTTGGTTTAAAGTATGATAAGGTCCTTTCATCTTTGAGAGGTTAGGAAGGACGCTGGTTCAGCTACATGGAGTAACTAAGGTGGTAGTTTCTTAACACAGATAGTATATGCACATTGCTCATAATTCACTTAGTGTGAAAAAGTCACATGTAGCATCTAGGATGCCACCCAATCCGCATACAGATCAATCATCCTACAATTGTTGCCAATCTTGATATGAATAGTTACAGTGTCATGGTTTCGTTTAAGTGATTGAATATTTAACGTAATGCCAATTTAAACCTCTTACTGCAACACCCTGTATGAATCAATTCCTAAATCAATTTATTAATTTAGAACAGAATAACTAAAATACATATATAAATATTTTACATATATTTCCCACAACGGATAATTTATAATAACTTCAAAGCTGCCACTATCGTATGAGTAATATAAATAAATTTAATTTCCTACCAGAGCTTAGTTAGCCTGGCTTGCTTATTAACCTGAATAGTGTGTGGAGCATAAAATGCCAATCGCCGCGTTAAAACAAGACCACTTCCGTTTTGGTTACTATTTTTATTTTCTAATTTACCATTTATCCACTGTTCTACCGCATAAACATGGTTTGGCTTTTATAGTTTTTTTTCAAAAATACAATAATGGCTGAATTTTATAGTTCTACTCGTGGCTTTTATATCATATCAAAGCCGAGAAGAAAGAGAGAGAGAGAGCCGCAACAAAACCATTAGAAGACAACCCTGATGTTAAAGCTCTAACTAGGAGACTATAAAATTTACTCGTATAGAGCAAAACAAAAAAACAAACAAATAAACCAACAACTATTAATGTATTTGCCACACGTATTATTATACAAGCATATTTTCCAATCATTCCTCTATATATGGCCAGCGATGCTATGAACGATATTTCTGTGGCTGATGTTGTTAGCGGGAATAGTTGGAACATTTGTTGCAGTGGCTATGGCTGTGGTAGTGGTGGTGCCGGTACAAGGCAATAGCTGTAGTGTTAAATATCTAAGAGTCATCGACAACAGGACTCGTCCTTATCATTATTATCATATACATCATCCGCATTATCATATAATCGCGGCGTCAACGTCCTGACTGTTGTTTACAGTGGCTGTTTACTTGTTTATTCTTTTATGAGATTCAATTTCTGTAAACGTTATATTTTAAAAATCAATAACAATAGCAACAATAAGTTATAATATCACGATACTCACTCGCACGTTCACTTGAAACCACAAGGATACTAAAAGTACCTCACACACATACCCTAGTGTATTAGAATTACTTTCCTCACAATTTACAGTGGTTAATAAAGTAAAATAAGTCAGAACAAGTAGTCCTGTGTTGCAGGGATGGTCATGATCTTCTGTCGAGTAGATGTTTCTTTTAAAGTATTCGAGTTTTCGGTGATTGTCTAGCTCAATTTAAAACGAAGCAGCTGAAATTTATCGCAGATGTAAACCATATTATCCAATTAGATGTATATACTTCTCCTCAACACTTTGACCCAATATTGGCTATGGACCGCATAGCTACAATGATACCAGTTGTTTCAGTCCAGTTGGATCCATTGTATTTACTCTTCGCTTATCGCACGAAGTTTTAGGACATATGTACGTACTCCTTTTAGCGCAGCGACATGCCAATGTTGAATATATTTTAAGTGCCGCCCACTGCGGATAAGTTATATTAATTCCAGGAGTACTACATGCGTATGATTAACTTAAATTTATACAGTTTTCATATGTTGGATAATTAAATTCTGGAATGTATATGCTGTAACAGGGATTGAACAATTCAATATACTTCAGTTTGAATGGATATTTGAATCACACAGGTCGTTGGCTTTAGTCTTCTTCAAAATCAAATTTATTAAGAGACCTAAAGAATCCCCTGAAGGGTCAAAATCAGTAAGATGTGTGCTTTGCAGTTGTACACTGACCTACAATAACGATTCTCTAGTGTCACGTCTAACATTTGCCTGATCGATACTGCGCGATACTGAATAAAGTTCAGCGAATAGCAGGTATCTGCAGTGCTCGTGGGTTGAGAATGACGCCAACTTAAGCACTTTATGTTAAACTACATTTAGTAGTTCTAGACTAGCAGCTCTCAATGCTACTGCTTCTAGGCTTAGGGACTGCCACTCTGGTCAGAAAATAGATACAGACACACTGCCATTCTTAACACAATGCCTGACTTTCCAGGTATTGTCGATTAAACTTTGGCCGTACCACGCTTTGGCAAGAAGTACAATTAAATTGCTGCTCTAGCAATGCCTGATGTTTGGCGCCTAAATACTTACATATGTAAGGCTAATCTAGGTCTATTTTCTTCCATGTAAATACAATTCAATATGTATATCAATGCTTCGTTAGAAACTTTCTTGGGCCAGTTGATATGGAGTATTTGTCTCAGAATTCTATTGACAAATGTTTGGTTTTTCTTCATTGTCTACTTTCTGATTGCCGATAGTATGATTTTAACTACGTCTTCTAGATTGGTGTCTTGGGTCATATACGCATGTTGTACAGGCGGTCATGATTCCGAATTTCGGTGCAGGAGTCTGCACTGATCCAAAGTTTATTCACATGTCTTTTCTCAGCCACGTCCTCCATGAAAATTTGCGTCAGCATTCAAACATTACATGAAACACGTATTTTGACTGTCATGTGCTAAATTAGAGCACAGAGTTTGATTGTATATCATTGATATGAATGCGTCCTGCTAACGGTTCGTGTTGAATATTACGACTTTCACTTTAATACGGTTGACAGCTGCTGGACGGAGGCGGAAGTTGCCGACAAAGGGTTGGTAGTCACTTTTAAAACAGCACCACGTCTAGTTTTGACAACTAGCAGGGAACCCAAATAAATCTTGCTATGAATTACAAAACCCACTTAGTTGAAGGTTTGTCCAATAGTTGACTCCCTGTACGCTCGTTTATATTTCTATGGAGGAATATCGTACCGCCGACAATCAGTTGATGGCGGGTACACTCGTCACTCCCTGTAAATTGTTGATATCGTTGCCCGTTTTGGCATTGAAATCTTCTAGACACAGTTTAAATATCTCCAATTGACAAGGAGCTTACAGCAAAATTTCAGTTGTCTATAGACATCGGCCTTAACATTGTCCTTATCAAGCTCAGTAGGAGAATACGATTGTAGCAGAGAAATGCTGCAAAATATCGTATAGAAACTGGCAATGACGATACGATTAGATGTACCCATGTATGATAGCACAGCGTTTCTCATCCTTAGGTGAAAGAAACAGGCTGATACCGTTTGTATGTTGCGTATCGTTGCCCGAGTACATTAAAGAGTGACCAGTAGGTAATTGCGATTATCCACGATTACACCAACGTACATCGCTAATGTCTTGGATGTCAACATTTTAGGATTCCATAACTCGATTAACCGAGTAGAGTATTGATATTTCAGAGAGAGTTTTTACATTTCAGGTACCAATTCTAGACCGTTGTTTAAAGCCAAATGTCGTTATCAAGAACGGATGTTTTTCTTAGAATTTCATTGTCATTCATATGCGTGATGTGTCCTACAGCACGGATTTTAACAATCCTAGTTTTACACGTCTACGGTGTTCAAATTACACAGAAACTGAAGGATAGTCCACGGAACTGAAGCCTATATAGGTTAACTGAAGCGGAGACAATTAGCAGCGCCATATATTTACCAATTGGATGCTTGTGCAACAAGCAGTTGATGCCGTGTCTCCAAAAATAAAAAATAATTATGACTCAAGAGACACAATTTTTCCTAAACGGATTCATTTACTAAGAAAACTGACACATTCAGGAAACAATTGTGGAACCACAATGAATCCCTTTTTGGTGTTGTTTTTCGGCTGGTGGAGTCATCGCACCGCATTTATTCAAAACCGTTAAGGTAACGCTGTTAGGCATCGCGTTAGGGTAAACGTTATCATGACAAGATAATTAACTTTTTAAGACCCGAATTAGATGACATGGACTTGAACAATAGTGGTGTCAGAAAGACGCTGTCATTTGTTACAGAGAGCATGCAAACGATGACCCTATTTCGAACCAAATTCCCGAAACAACGAGTTCGAAGAGCATCTTGCGTCCACTGGACGTCTAACTGGGGCTGCGTAAAAGTATGGCCTATGCCAATAATCTGGAGATGACTCCAGAGCTGAAAAACGATATCATACGTGTTATAAATGATATACAGCCCGAACTATGCCGGAGGGTCATGGATAATTATGATGCGCGCGTCCTGTGTTGTCAGAGGAGTCGTGTTGGGCATTCGACAGGTTTGTGATTTATACCTTAGTGCCAAAGAAATGAAGAAATAATTTCGACAAATTTTGATGACTTATATGTATAAAGGAAAATCTGCGATCTTATAGCAGCAACCTACACTTTAAAACTAAACATCCGTATGCTAATACAAACTGCGTATTTAATTAAAAGTTGTGTATGACTGTGTACTAGGAGAACTTCGTTATTTTTAGTTCCATACAGGGTTATAATTAGAGACGAGTGAGAGTGGGCATGTGTATGTGTACGATATAGTACATGAAGCAAACGGTAACATGGAAATTATGTTATTGTTTGTGTATTTGGTAGTAGCTTTTGTGTATGTGCATATTTGTATATTTCCCGTGAATTTGTTATTTTTGAACATCCAATACTAATGTTAGCAAATGCGTGTAGATTTTGTTTTTGCTTGTGTTTAACATTAATATTGTTGCGGTTAAGTGTTTCCATATTTTGAGTTGGTGTTGTTGCTGCCAGCCCAGTTCTTGCCACAATCATGTTGTTGGCACCGTTACGGTATTGTAGTTGGTGGCATTGTCATAGTTGTTGTCATTTGTGTTGTTGCTATTTTACTCCTGTTATTTACCAACAGCAACATGAATTGCAACACCATCACCAGCAATAAAAGTGACACCAATCGCTTCAGTATTAACAATACGGACCGAAACTGGCAACAAGATCTTTTCAAATGACAATATTAATATCAAAAAATGCCAAGGCGGTCCCAAACGTAGGCGACCTAACAAAGAAGATGAAAAAAAGTTGGGGAACATTTTCTTTATTTTTTAACATAATCTAACTTAACCTTGATACACTTTTTCAAAAAATGCGAAGGCGGTCCCAAAAACTAGCCGACCTAACAAAGAAGACGCAAAAAAGTTGGGAAATTGTTTTTTTATTTTTCAACATAATTTTATTTTAGCTTGACACTCTATTTCCAGCGATATTCAATAGGTTTGATAACCTGTATATAGTAAGAACTGTCAAGCTTCTTAAAATGCCCATCAACTGTAGACTCCACCTCTCCATGGTTGGCATATCTTTTACCACCGAGCAATTTTTCTTGTTTGGAAATAGAAAATAGTCCGAGGGGCTAAATCGGGTAAATAGGGTGCATTACGAATCAATTCGAACTTATATAGCAATAATGGATGTGTGAACTGGAGCATGAACACTTTCTTTTCGACAAATGCGGACTTTCATTTCACAATTTTGTCACGTAAATGCTGCAGTAAATTAGCATAATATTCGCCGTTGATGGTTTTTCCTTTCAGAAGATAATCAATAATAATTAACGCTTGCGCATCCCAAAAAACAGACGCCATGACCTTGCATGCAGATGGAACCGTCTTCGCCTTCTTTGGAGACGATTCTCCCATTCCAGTCCACTGCTTTGACTGTTTCATTAACTCAGGTGTGAAGTGGTGGAGCCATGTCTCATCTATGGTTATAAATCGATGCAAAAATACGGCGTTATTGCGGTGAAACATCGGCAAACACTCCACTGAAACATCATCACGACGCTGCTTTGGCTCTCTTTAGAGCAAGTGCGGCTCCCATCCTGCGCACAGCTTTCTCATCTTCAAATCTTCGGTCAATATACAATGTATATCACTTTTTATCATTGCGGCTAGCTCACGCACCTTCAGGCTGCGATCATCCAGTACCATTTTGTGGAGTTTCTTAACCGTATCTTGTGTCGATACATCAATTGGTCGACCACTACGGTGTTCGACTTGGCAGCTCGTACGGCATCGTTTATGCTCTGCAACCCAATATTTTACAGTCGTAAACGCAGGAGCAGGCTCCCGCAGAGTAGAGTCTAGCTCGGCTTTAATATTGCTCGGACTGAGACCTTTCAAATGGAAATATTGGTTTACATAACGGTGACCAATTTTTGCCATGTTTACAAATTCACTGAGATGGTTTACTTTTGTTGGGTCAAATAGAAATAGTAAACAACGAGGCGCCTTGATATATATTTTATAGGGATGCCGTCTTTCACCAAAATAGGTTTTTTAACCTACTGGCGCCATCTATACATCAGGTCGGCTAGTTTTGGGAATACCGTCGTGAATAGAATTGTAACGGGTTTTTCAATACGAGCGCTAAATAAAACAAAACCGGTTTTAGATACCATGAATTTCTTTATTCCTGTGAATGTACGTTCGATGCCATTATGTATGGAACTCGATTTGTTTTGCATGCCCACCACGGGCACGCTTGCAGAAGTCCAGACGCTGAACCCAATTTTCGACGGTTTTCAAGTATAAATCGGCCGATACTGCTGCAATTTCACGTTCGATATTCGTACGAAGTTCATCAATCGTCGCTGGCTTGTTCGCATAGACCATAGACTTGATGTAGCCCCACAGGAAATAATCTAACGGCGTCAAATCGCACGACCGAGGCAGCCAATCAACTGGGCTATTTCGTGAGATAACACGTTCACCAGAGTGCGTTTCCAATAAATTGATTGTGGCATTCGCTGTGTGGCTTGTGGCGCCGTCGTGTTGGAACCACATGTCCTCATATTATCCAATTGGGGCCAACAATATTCGGTTATCATTGAACGGTAGCGTTTCGCATTCACAGTAATGTGCCGGTCTTGATCATCACGGAAGAAGTACGGCCCAATGACGCCGCCGGCCCATAAACCGCACCAAACCGTAATTTTTTCGGGATGCAGTGATGACTCATGGATTACGTGTGGATTGCTGTCTGACCAATAACGCATATTTTGCTTATTGACGAAGCCATTAAGCCAGAAATGATCTGTATTACGAGATATAATATAATCTGTATTCCGACATCGACGTACTTATGCGTATCAACATATGGCGTGTATGCTGGAAGAAACATGTCATCCTCATTTTGTTAGGCCCTTGACACCTCTGGGTTGTTTGAGGCCACGCGAGTAGGCAAGATAAATTGTAATCGAAATTTAGAAGTTTATTTCAATTCATGTAGATTTTCGTTTATTTTCAAGTCGATTTTTAGTTTTAATTTCGTTTGTTTTGACTTTTTCAGAAAAATTGCAAAAGTGATTGACTGACAAAGATATTTAGGTTTAAGCTTCGAGAGCATTGTTTAGTGTAATCGTAGTCGCAAAGCTACGATTGTGGACAGCTTTAAGTTGTGAAGTTGACAGCTTTAAACTTTCTACAACTGACTGATTCGTAGTTTCGATCGGAAAGCGTATTAGCTGTTAGTTTCAACCACTTGCTACCTTACACTTCTCTCTTAGTCATTTGCCAGGAGTTTGCTAAAATCTTCAAACAGTTTGATTCCACGTTCAGCTATATTGTTAACAATATTCAAGTTATTTGTGATTTTTTTACCATTAATGTAATGTTCGTTGCTGTGCCATTCAATTGTCTGTGTGGTCAAATAAAATTAAACTTATTTTTAACTTGACAAACAGCTGCAATGACCTTTTGTTTTGATACCGTGCTAAATATAAGTATGTATTTCACTTGCTCTACTTTCTTCTTTGTCCATAGATATCATCTATGATATTCCTGTAATATAAAGTATTGCCCATTTTGCTTAAAATTTATCTTGAATTTCAAACGTTGCTCGTTTGCTAATTAATTGGCCATTTCAACTGGCAACAAATCATTTTGTTGTTGACCATAAATTAATGATTCAACTGACAGTGAAAGCGGTGCAACAAAATCGCAATAAAAAATGTTTATAGCTCTGCAATTTGCTCTGGTACATTAAAATAAATTACAGAACACAAATTGCGAAAACATAGAGACAGACCAGAAGACGAACGAGAAAACTGACGGGCATCAAAATATCGACCCATCATTATGTTCCAACCGTGGTAACAAATTGCCGTCTCAGTAGCAGACAGTGGAACATATAAAGGATTGAGTGTAGTGTTTGTTCTTAGTTATTTTTGAAATTGGTTATTGCCCAGAAAAACTAATGATTTAAAATTAATGTACATGGGAAAATAAAAGGGAAAGAAATTACAATAATACTATCTTTAAATATTTTGTAATATTCTTTAATGTTAAATGTGAAAATGGTATCGAAAATGCAACAGCAGAAATAAACGCTCGCAAACCATTACAAATGGCGGCAGTGAAATTACAGGTTATTATGGATGGAAATTAAAATTAACCATATGGGATGGGAGTTTATGTAAATGACGCCGAATTCACTATAATGCAAGTGTTCGAAGAATATCGCAAACAAAACACACAAGAAAACATTTGCAGAAATTTCTTTCCATCTCCAGAGAAGACATCCTCATTAGACATGTTTTTTGTTGTTGCCTAAAAGCCAACACAATTTTTGTACATACAATAACAGTTGCATGCATGCACTTATCTCGGTAAAGTTCATCTTTTGGTCATATTGACGGCACTTTTCAAGAGCTATATCCGGTTATATTGAAGAACAACGATTAAGTTTTCATATTCCACAACAAGGCGTATAATTATTATTAATACAGAGACAACAATACGTATAAGTATTTCCGTTTTATTGATGTGTTAACATCTATAGCGGCGTATAGGGACTAAATCTATCAAAGTCAGATTTTATGCTGCTGCTAAAACCAGATTTTATGCTGCTGCTAAAACCAGATTTTATGCTGCTGTTAAAACCAGATTTTCTGCGACTGCGAAAGAGAATAATGACGTGTTAAACAAAAATGAGCGAGCAAGAGAGCAATGAAAGTGTGGTGTGGCAGGGGTGAGGCAAACGAAATTGTGTCTATAGCGTATGTATTAACATAATAATGTATGTATGTACATGTGTCTGTAGCTCTTGTTGAACGGTATGGTAACATACTAATACGTCAGCTACTTCGGACAAAGTATGTGTGATGTTGTGTGTTTGGTTGTTTCGTTGTTGTTGCTATGGCCAAACAAAGCGAGTCATTTGATGTTCAGCATTTCCCGGTGTATACAAAAAAACTATTATTTTTTATTTTCCAATGTAACATTTACTAATGTGTTCATAGAAATCGAACAGGTACCGTGTAGCAAAAAGGTGTTAAGACATCATCCGTGAGTTCGAACACTCATTGATTCTTTATATTAAAAGTTTTTGTTATTTTTAAAAATCCACCATTTGCCGTCAAAAAGCCATACATCTAGTCCCACATCTAGCCCTACTAATATCACACCATATATGAAGCGGTATATATTTAAATTATATAAAATCCACTTCAATTTAGATATTGCTCAAAAAAGGAGTCAGAGCATTACGGCCTTATCAATAAAAAGTTGTAAGAGATTTGAGAGACATTTTTAGTATGACAAATCGTGTCTCAAATCTGTCATAACTTTTTATGAATAAGGCTAATGGTGTTTTTACATATAAACCATATTTGGGTATACACTTCCGCCATTAAAGCGGCCGGGTGTTTGCTCTTAGATGTCCCTCAGCCCTAAAACCGTTTCACTTAACTCCCGTCTGCGCATATGGTCATTTCCCATTATTAATAGGTGCCAATCTGCAAAAGTAGTTAATCACGTTTAAATTGTAAAATGTTGCGGGTTGTCGCAGATATATCCAATGAAAATTGTATTCTGTGTCACATGACGTATAATTGATATTAATACAGATATTATAAGAAATATCGCTATATTTTGCAAAAAGACATACAAATGTGTCAGTTTCACTTAGGTCAAATTCAATGTCCTGGAACGTATAAGTGATGCTGATACAACCATACGCAGAAATGTTTCAATGATGCACATCATCTGGGCATAAAGTAGAGAAAGTAAATATATTTGTTATGAATAGCAAATAAAAACAAGAGCAGAACATTTTGAATATCGAACCATGACGTTAAATATCTCGTACCTGAATGTATAAAAATCTGCTGATATTTGATTATTCATACACATTAACAAATTTTTTTCAACACACATCGTACTTGTTCTCCTTTAGGTGAATAAACCGCAAGGCCGCTACAAAGTTACTGACGAACATTTCAATCATTTTACTGCGAACCGTAAGACAGGTGTGTAAATTGATTTGCTGCAATAAAAATGTAGTACTTGCAATGCCAATCTCTCTCCTTACACCACCAGAATCAAATTTGATGTCGGCGATACATTGTCAAACCACAACAGACTACTAAATTGATACGATAGATGCGTATCGTTGCAAAAGAAATTGACTATAAATGTTAAAAAACACTCACATAGCCACTGTTCAAATGGCCAGCAAGTGTAATGAAATCTGAAGCGAGTCAAAACCACAATATTCTTGTTACGATTCAATAGAAATGTCGTAAACTTACTGAGTGGTAGAGAATTTTCAATGACCTCCAATTTAGAACATCCATTCTTCATATAGCATCAAATTGTTACATTGGACGAATTGTAGGATGCCACTGCAATAGGAGTAAAACAGGAATATTTACGGCGAATCCAAAATGTTTTCAGTATTTGCTGTTTGTGCACTTTTAAGGTGATACGGTGAAAGATGCTGGAGTGTATAGTCGTTACTATTCCATCAGATTCCACCTGTATGTTTGTCTAACAAAGACACACACAAGTGACTTTTATTACGCTTTGAGTTATATTTAGACTGCAGTTTACCTTACTTTTCTACTAGTTATTGCTTGGATTGTATTTCCTTCCAACTAGTGATAATGCATGGCACAGTGCAACCGATTATTTACTTTTCTTTTTGAAAATGTTCCAATCAAGTCCCGTGCAAATACTTAGTAAAACTTGTAGGTGTTTGTTCAAGGGCAAAAGCGCCATAACTCAAAATTTTGAGATTTTAATTGTTTGCTTGTATATAATGTTATACTGACTGTTTCTATCTCCATTTCGCGAGAAATGATGTTTTATCTATTAGTAGTTTAGAAAACAATATTTTTAAACGTGGGGACGATTGATTGATATTAATAATTTTAAACTTCAAGCGTATGATTAATATGCAATAGCTTATACTCATCATGTACCTTTCATTATTTGAGGAATTAGATGCTACGAACTTCAGCGTATAATAATCGTAGGTCGCCGCAAACAACCAAGAAGATTGGAGCACTTATCTAAACACACTAGACACTGATCCTTGGCCGTTGGTCTAACTTTGTAATTTTTTGTAGAGTTCACGGGCCTCATTCTTCCTTCTGTAAAATTCAATTTGTTCACTCTAGCGCTTTTTCGACTACTGGTTTTTCCTCCTAGATAAACGGGTTTCCTCTTTTCTCTTCTCCATATACCGCAATGTCGCGGCTCGCGTTTCAACTGACTGAAGCATTTCCATAAGTGCGACTTTCTTTTCGTCACTTGCCATGCGACACTCTTCATAGTACCACGGATTGTCTTTGGGCGGTTTTTCATAACCAAGTACGGTTCTGCATCAGTTTTCATAGATTGGGAAATGTGCTTCCACTACGCTGGAGGATCATGAGGTGGGCCGCGATCTGCACCAGTATCTGAGTGACCTACCCGACAGAGGCCGTGGTTATCTCTAGTAATTGCAGCTTTCCTATATGCCAGTTTCATCAACCAATAGGGGGGTTTTATAATCATCATTCTCATTTTGTGTTTTCATTTCCAAAATAACGGTGGCGGAAGGCATGACCAGCCCACCATGGTATTGCATTTTACCTACTGCCAGAATGATCATATTTCAGCCACCAATTATGGCTCAGACGCTGACCAGAATGCAGTGGGTCGAAACTGGATTTTTCTTTCCGCCATTCAGCCTTCAAATCCGCCTTCAAAGAAGAATTGAATGTGTCCGCCAGTCCGAATAGCTTCAACGTCAGAGTCATCTATTTAACCTGAGATGTATCAGTGATCGCATAACCAATCAGGATGCTTATTCGTTTCGCTTTCCCACTCCCGCTAGCTGAAGGAGTGTTCCGGTAGCTATTTCCCGGGACATGCTTTGAGAAAGTAGTGATCTGCTTGGACGGTCCTATCAGATGTATAGATCTCCACTTTATTTTTATGAATCCTTCAATGTGGTTATATTAAGTCACCTTAAGTTATCAGTGTGACGTATGATTAATAATAATATATTTGGTACAGAACAACTTTATTTATGTGTAACGCTATGATATCCCTAAATTATATGCCTTCAATTAGCCTAATTAAGCATTAGATTATTTACAGTAACATCTAATGGAAAATGTTCTTATTAGGTATCAAAACAGGGACAAACGACTTAAATTGCTTTTTACCTTTATATGGACAAGAAGTTCAATGTCGATTGGGGCTAAATTTGTATCGTGCTGGAACTAAAGATATCTTGCTATCGGTTGATTCATGTGGAGGCAGTTCCACCAGTGGAGTTTATATGAGAGGTGCATAACCACGGTGGCGTATTATTGACATTAATAAAATGTTTATGTAGGCGTATGATTACTGCGTGGTACTTTCTATACATCATACGCCTGCTGGGATTTTAAGATATCAGTCATCATTAAGGCCTTTTAATATCGAAGTAATGTTGCTTAGCCCTTCCGTTGAAACTCGTAACTGTTGAGGTTAACTAAGGTGAGAATTTGAATAGGATTAAGTGTAGAACCTATGGACTTTACTCTTTTTGAAAGTGATGAAAGATTACAACATGAACGATTTGCGAATTCAACCCACCGTTTCAATGTATATCATAAAGAAGGCTAACATAACTTAAGTTTGATAGTCGAACATAAAGTAAAAAGTATCTTGCAACATTTTCTTATGTTGCGTTTTAATAACATCAGTAGTTACTTTTGCATCTTTCTCGTGCAACAACACCATGGCTGTTGTTGATTTTGATGCTGTTGCTGCTGCTGCTGCTTTTACATTAGCAATCAGCTTGATACAACTTAAGTGGCTTGGCTGTGGAGTTACAGATTTTGGCAGCAATATAGAATGAATATTTTTTCAGCCTCGTTTCCCGTTTATTATCCTCTAACATTTTTTATCGTCCTTGTTTTGCTGGCATGGCAAAGCACGTTAAATACAAGAAGTAACAACTCTATACACTTTGTAGCAAAAATGTGAAGAAATCTAATTCTGGTATTTTTTTTGTGTCTCTCGAAACTTGTTTCTTTTGATACCTTTTGATTTTTCCCATCTCAACAAAAAAAAAACCCAACGCAAATCAAGCAATCTGCAAGATATCCTCTATCACTAGTGGAGGGATGGATGGTTTATTTCAAGTGCTTGGGAGTCAATGACAGGGTATAATAAAAGGCCCTTTTGAAATATATCCAGAATGTTCGTGTATGTTAGTGAACTAAAGTAAATGATATGCTAATTGTCTTTGGTTTCTTTTACATCTTTCATGGCTTCCAAATCTTCCTATAAAACGTTAAGGCATAAACCGGAAAAATATTTTCCCACAGAAAAAGGGTGTAAAATGGAGTTATTACTTTTGTTCTTTGAAAGAAGCGGTAACGAAAACGTTGCCACGGCCGTACACAAAGTGAAAGCCTATAAATATTTATAGGTTTTGTTATGCTCAAGAATTTTATTTTTTTATTTCATTCTTTTATTATCTTTTTGTATAAATATTGTCTGCCGAGGAAGGATGGTTTGCGTGCATCAATTTTTGTTACAGGTATCCATTAGTTTGTTATAAATCTTTATGCTTTTTTCCAATATCGCAAATGATTCCATCAAGTAACAGTTTCAGGTGTCTTTAAAGAGGCATTGTACCAAATGTTGTCATCTTACATATAAATCTTAAGGTGGAAATCAGTATTTTGTAGCACAGAGTTAGGGGAAGTAAGTGTCTAAAGGAACGGAGAAACAGTGGGCCACAATCTTGGAAGTGTAAAGATCTGTTTCTTCACTTGCATCAATATTTATTGCCCGTTACTCACAAACTTATCTCTAAGATTAACCATTGATGTTCACCATTAAAATTCGTATATAAGATTTTAAATTCCATATTTTTGAACCGTAAAATAGATTTCACGCACGCGTCTTTTATCAATCTAACTTGAAAGCTTCACCAGTTGCTCCAAATCGGTTCCGAATTTTAAGTTCGTTTCTATTTCTACCAGAAAATAATCTAATTGTGTCATAAGGGATCTATATTCCGATATACATTTAATAGGTGATGAATGATTAATAATGATATATGGTACATCTAGACGTATGACTATTACATGGTATATTATATTCATCATACGTCTAAGGTGATTAAAGAATGTAGTCTGATTAATGTAAGTAAATTTATACAAAATTCTTTGTAATTGTTCCCTTGCTAAACACCAGCTCGGTGCACTAAAGGGCAACAATTAATACTGTAGTCGTGCAATGAAAGCAGCAGCTAAATAATTTTCATATTTAAAGTTGAGACCAAACAATGCCGATGATGCACATTTGCGTGCATGAGCGCAATCCATGATCTAACCACATCTCATTTCATTTAGGTGACGCCAAGCTACTCATATTTCTATTCTCTAGTGCTAGGATGACTCCTCAGCTTTTGGCATAGTATGGACATTTGGAAAATATATTCTATATTTTTTTCTAACAGAATGCTCGAATATAGAAACCTAGACCAAAATTTTAATAGAAAATAATATCATGTAATTTGCAATAATAATTGTGTGTATCTTCGTGACGATGCTACCCAAGGGGCAGCGAAATATTGAAGAATAGAATTATTTAAAAGAACGTCCAAACTCTCGAATATTTTAATTTTTGAAAATATCACGTAATTTTTGTATTAGTCACCAATTTTCATCATACGGTATTTCTATCCTAGTGCATTATTAAGTGCACCCACGAACGATTTCCCACTACTATATTCATTACCCCTGCGACGAATCATTGCTAACAACAAATTTGATACAATGCGAATGAATATTGCACGACGTTTTATATTCATCATACGCTCAACTTGAATCTGTGAAATAAATATGTCCTTCATATTTACAAATCAGTGTAATGGACAAAATCTTTTACTGTAATCACTTGATCAAATACCTGCCTCCATTTATTTTGTGACCAAATAAGTTCGGTTATATTAGGTGTTTATCAATTAAGAACTTACTTAGACTGATTATTCACCACGGGTTAACCAAATTAAAAGTTATCCCCACCACAGAACCATTTAATTTAGCTCAAGAAGCTCAAGGTCTTGTCTACTCCTGTCTCGGATAATTGTCCTAGGCTCCTCAATAGGAAGAACCCCATAGAATGCATCCTATTACCGGCTTGTGCCGGACACATGTTGAGAAGATATTCTTCCTATTCCACAACCTCACAGCTTCTACTGAAGCCATTTCTTCCTAACATTTAGTGTCACACAGTTTGTCGCGAATGAGGATGTTGCTATTCCGTTGGCCGTGGCTAGAGACAGAAGGTTCACGAACCACATGGTATCCACTATCGGCCAGATTTGGTTTAAGAGTACACGACTTTTGCCACTGGCCCAACTGTGCCGTATCATCATACAGGGACGTTCTTGCAGGATATGCTGACAAGTCGCTAGGGGGCATACCAACACCTTTCCATTCCTGTAGAATATTCTGCAGTTCCGCGGGATATTCCAGTTTCCTATGCAGAGGCTGAGTTCAGGACTGCTGGTTCGAGTGACTTTATGACCGCCTGACTATCAGATACGTCAATAACCCCAATACCTGCTGGACGATTATCTCTAAGCCAGTCGGGAATTCCCCTATTAGCCAATCACACGACAATAGTTCTTACAGAAGATCCCGTAACCTACATGATTATTCAATTTCGGCATATCCGTAAAGAATTCACATATAACTCTACACCAGGAAATTATTTGTTTCAGGAATCCATTTCCGGTATAAAAGTCTGGCATTTCCGGTCGAATAGTGATTGCGTTTTCGAGTAGTCGAGAAATGGAGGAATGTTGACGTACTTTACATGACTGACTCCAACCATGGAGTTCACCAAACTAACTCTACACCTGAAACATATTTGTTTCATGAATCCATTTCCGGTATAAAAGTCTAGCATTTCCGGTCGAATGGTTCCGTTTTCGATTAGTTGAGAAGTGCAGGAATGTTGAATTACTTTCCATAACTAACTTCAACCCAGAAGTTCGCCACAATTGATTCTCTGGCCTATCGAAACATATAGCAAAAAATTACTTGAACCTACATACTGTATCAAAATACACGCACATAATTTGGACCTCTCAGGAGTGATTGTTAATAAACCCTGCGACGAATGAGTGATATTAGTAGATGTTGCACCTAAGCGTATGATAATTGCAAACTTGAATATGATATTTTTGCCATTACTTGTTTTGCCTGACCTTATTTGGTATCCACTTTTGTGTTTTTATTTTATTTTATATTTAGGCAAAGATTATAACTGTTCGAACAAGACTTTTTTGACTCTTTTAGGTAGCTTTTCTCTATTATTATAAAAGAATCTGACACAGAATTCAGAAAGAATCTGAACATACATTTGAGGGGCAGAACAAGCGTTTAACTAAATTATCGGCGATTTTTCATAATCCTTTGTCTTTATCACTTTATCCGTATATAACAAATCGTATTCATTTCATCACAAATTTTAAAATATAAAGTTTTGTAATATTAATTAATTTATAAATAAACGCTAAATCTTAGATTCCCCTAATTAAAATATCTCCCTCCTAAGTAAGTAGTAATTTCC
This sequence comes from Phaonia tiefii, assembly GCA_963931995.1. NCBI lineage: Eukaryota > Metazoa > Arthropoda > Insecta > Diptera > Muscidae > Phaonia > Phaonia tiefii. The sequence goes on from OZ008369.1 coordinate 281,766,365, forward strand.
CTGTGGTAAACAGAAAACATTATTTGTTTCCGAGCAACTAAAATTTCATATGAATTTTAATACAAACAAACATAAATAAATATATTTTCGTTTCTGTTTCAGCATCTACAGAGAAGCATAAGAATAACATCATTTGACACTAAGGCTCACACTTTACGCTGTTTAACTCCCCAATTCCACCACACCCAATAACGGCAGTAAGCACAGCACTAACAAATTTCTTAAGTATCACGATGGCATAAAAATCCTACTGAAGGATATACTAATGGTGGTGAGGGCTAATGAATTCGTCAGCCATTTTTCCCATATCCTTCGCTCAAAGAAAACCCACAGGCAATATTCTATTGAAGGAGATTGCTAAAGATTGTACACGTTTTACTTGTCCTGGATTCAGTTTCAAGACGTATTTATGTTGATGCTGTTGCTTTTGGTATCTCCTTCCTCGCCCTTAGTAGGTAGTTTTACATCTTAAGATATTTGTTAGTCTGAATCTTTTGCACTGGCCCCAAGTAAATGGTAAAGGCAATGATGGTAATCGCTGCGTGGCAATGGCTATAAACCTTTTATTAGATTAAATGGAACAAAAATGTCTGTGAGATATACATTACATGCTTCTTCATCTTCCTTCATCTGCCTTTATCCTCCTTCACTTGTTTCTCTCTTTTTCTTGATTTTTTTTCATATTCTCTTCTGCTTTTGTCATGTTTTCTACGATATCAATATGCCAGTTGAGTGGATTTAAATTTACCAAAAGGACATTGTGTTGTCATAGTGATCCTTCTCTTTGGTGTTTATGTCAAATGTAAGGACAATGTCATACTCTGACGTTATTTTATATTGTTACTATTTTCTGAAGGATACATATTTTGTTCATAATGTTTAAATGATATTTGAAGTCCTTATTAAATTTGAATATATCTAAAGGAAAACAACTTAAGTTATGTTAAATTAGGTTTGAATATAAAAAGACACCGGAAATAACTGCTGGGAAAGTGTCCCATGATATGTGAAATCCATTACACAGGGTGGGTGAAAATTTACAATGGGGTTTAAAAATATAATAACAATTTTTTTTACATATTTTTGTTATTTTTTCAGTGTATATCTGCAGAACATCTGCAGATTAAATAATAGAGAGATTCACAACTGAACAAAGAACCAGATTAATATAATTTTGCTATTTAAATTAGCGATCAATTATTGTAACTCAAGGAGCATATCGGCGACATTTCAATGCCAGAATTTCGCCTTCTGATGCAATGATTCGTTCTTAGTTCACCGTCAGCACTAACATGGCACCGTAATAGGTTTGCCTCAAACCGGCAGACCACGCTTAGTTCGCACTGCGGAAGATATTGAACGTGTAGAGCAAAGTATTAGCGAAATACCGGAAACATCTACCAGAAGGCGTTCCGCTCAACTAGGAATATCTCGTACATCACTAGGACGCATTTTAAAAAAGATTTACTCTTATTCCCATCTAAGGTGCAATTGGTGCAAGAATTAAAACCCGCAGATTATCGCCGACGTCTAAATTTTGCAGTTAATTTCTACCAGTTGGGAAGAAATTAAATCAACTTTATTGAAAATCTGATTACGAGTGATGAAACTAATTTTCATTTGAATGGCTTTGTTATTAAGCAGAACTGGAGGGTCTGGGGTTTTGAAAATCCAAGAGCTATTCATCCGCACCTATTGCACACCATTAGGTGTCCAGTATGGTGTGGCATTAGATCTGAAAATATCATTGGGCTTTACGTCTTCGAGAATGAAGATGGACATGCTGTAACCGTAAATGGGGAGCATCGGTTTATGATAGAATAATTGTTACGTCCTGCTCTTGAAAATAGACTCGAGATGTGTGCCACTGCCCTCACTAACCACGACACAATGGCACTTTTAAGTCAAACTTTTGGAAAGCAAACTATTTCAAGAAATTTACAAAATAATTGTCCAGCGCGTTCGCCAGATTTGTCAGCATCTGACTATTGGCTTTGGGGTTTTGTGAAGGAGCGAGTATATGTGAACAAGCCCGCGACAGTCCTTGAACTCAGGGTCAACATTGTGGCAGAAATTTGAATGCGCAGTCAGCCACTAATTTTGAAAGATGTTATGGAAAATGCTCTAAAACGAGCCCTTCATGGCGAAGCTGAAAACTGGGATCATTTAGTTGACACTATTGTCCATCTCACGACTCTAAATCGCAGTGGCAGCACGTTTCCCACTCTATGAAAACTGTACTAGGTTATGAAAACCCGTTTAAAGACAAGCCATGGTACGACAAATGATGAAATGAACGCTGCGAATATGGCAATGCCTCAGGAAGCGGGCACCACGAGCCGCGGTGGTGCGCTAGAAGGAGGAGAGTAGAGAGGAAACCCATTTATTAAAGAAGAAACAGCGGTTGTGGAGAAAGCGCGATAGTGAGCAAATTGAATTTTACGGAAGGAATAATACAACCGAAAGGTACAAAGCAAACCTATAGCAATGAATCAGGACACCCCTTTTGTACAGATAAGGACAAGAATCTTCCCACAGATGTGCAGAATAAGGTGGGAATCTAAAGAGATCACTTCTATGCTTTACTTATTACAAGAGACTTCAATATAGAGGAAGGTGTTGAGCAAATGTAGGTCGACGACTTCGACTGGCCCTTTCCTAATCAAAGCGACATTAGAACTGAAATTTCTCGACTTAAGAATAACAAGGCCCCTGGTGCTAATGGACTACCAGCTGGGCTGTTTATGGCTGGCGGCTATGAAAAGAAAGGTGCTTACAGATTGGTGTTATTTCTAAGCAAGCACTTCAGAGATAGGACCCTCTGTCGAAAATCGAAGATCGCACTCTATCAGACTCTTTCTTATACAACCTTTTTTGATTTATGTCGCAGAATCCTGGGCCATATCTATTGCATGTTGCTGAACATCACTGAAAGAGAAAATTTCTTCAAAAAAATATAAAAAAAATTGTTTCCCGTTACATCCCATGAAGGGATTAGGGAGAGCTTCTCACAAAAAATATGGCCATATAATACAAAATGGCGGATATCGACGTCAGATGAACCACGAGCTGCATAACAGGTATACCAACATCAACGTATGGTTGCGGGTCGAAATATCGCATTTACGGTGGCTAGGCCGCGCCAGCAGAATAGTCCATGAACCAGTTCGTATGGAATTCGAAATCGTATGCGAAAATAAAAGATTTTCCATTACATCCCATGAAGGGATTAGGGAGAGCTTCTCACAAAAAATATGGTCATATAATACAAAAACGGCGGGTATCGACGACAGATGAACCACGAGCTGCATAACTGGTATTTCAACATCGGTAGGGTCAAAATAGCGCATTTACGGTGGCTTAGACTAGCATGAACCAGTTCGTATGGAATTCGAAATCGTATGCGAAAATACAAGGTTTTCCATTACATCCCACGAAGGAATTAGGGAGAGTTTCTCAAAATCAGTGAGCTGTGCGCTGTCTAGTTTCTACTCTCACTGATTGGTACCTACAGTTTTACACGGTTCGAAGCGGCATTTTGAGAAGCTTTTTCATAGCTAACAACTCGATAGAGTTGCCAACACTATGCGATGAAAGAAATGGAAGGTGGTGTTATGCAGGGCTGGACCCCACGTTCGCATGTACAGGACCCGCGCACACTAACAATTGCAACACCGACGGTCTCAAAGACGTACTCGAAGGCCTTCGAAAAATACGGCGACCAAGTCTTCGCTGGAAAGATCAGGTGGAGTGCTTTCTGCGAGAGATTTATGTTACCAACTGGAGGTGAAAGGCTGACGATCGGGCCGGTTGACGAAATATGTTGTCCTCATATTGTAAGTCCCTTAACCCCTCTGGGTTGTTTGAGGCCACCTAAGTGTTTAAGTAAGTTATTCATTAGCTTGCTAATATTTTCAAAGAATTTGACGTTTAGTATTGGTATATATATGTATGTACAGGAATACCTCGCATAGCACGGTTAATCGGTTCCACCATTTTGCTGTACTATGTGATACCGGACTAATCGAGGCACTCGGGCCGTATATGCTTATTTACAGGTCCTATACCCCTATGAATGTGGTTAAAGGACATGATGATGATAACCGAGTCAAAAAAACGATAATTTGTTACATATAATTTCTTTTTCTGATTTTCATTAAAAAAACGAGAGTTCAAACAATCAGGGACAATAAACAAAAAATAGAGTCGTATTCTCAGTTAATCAAAACATCTCATTTTTCGAAACGGGTCCGTGAAAGATGTGGCATTATGGAGCAGATGAAAAGATTATTAGATTTGTGGATAGAGGATAACAAGCAAAGAAATGTTGGTATGAGTCAGATCATCATTCAGTAATAGGCTAAAAGTATCTCTGAATCTTTAGTGAAGGAGAATTCCGATGAATCGTCACAAAATTTTACTTTTGTTGCAAGCAATGGTTGGTTTGAGAAGTTTAAGAGACGTCATAATTTGCATAACATTAAACTTAGGGGAGAATCAGCAAACGCCGACGCCGTTGCTGTAAATAACTATCCAGAAGTTTTAAAGAATATAATACGTACTGGAGGATATTGTCCCGAACAGGTTTTTAATGTTGACGAGACAGGGCTGTACTGGAAGCGCATGCCAGAACGTATATTTATTTCAAGAGATGAAAATTGTGTACCTGGTCCAAGGAGAGACTAACCTTGTAAGTTGGTAGTAACGCCGCTGGAGACTTTAAACTAAAATTATTATATGTCCGAAAATCCGAGGGTTTTCAAAGGATTGGACAAAAAACAGTTACCTGTTATATGGAAGTCCAATAAAAAGCATGGATGACTAAACATCTTTTCGGCGATTGGTTCAAAAATAATTTTTGTACAGAAATAAAAGCCTATTTACAAAGAAACAATTGAAGCCACAAAGCCGTACTTCTAATGGATAATGCTCCAGGGCACCCTGATAACGTATCTGAAATATGCGAGGAAATACAAATGGAGTATCTTTCGAAAAACACTACAGCTCTGACCCAGCCAGAGTTGACACCAAAGAAATTAACATCCAAAGAATTAACTGAGGCGCTTAATCATTTTGAGCTGGGGACACGAATTATTTTTCAGTTTTATCCCGACGAAGGTCGAAGTGCTAATGTTATACGAAATATAGAGAAGTCTCTTTTTTGCTACATCCAACTACCGTGGCCGACGGTGGTGCAATGGTTAGTGTGCGCGGCTCTTGTACATGAGATCCTGGGTTCGAACCCTCCTCCGACCACCTTGAAATTTCTTTCGGCGGCGGTGGCCTCGCATAGTGACGGCGATACTATCGAGTATATAGCCATGAAAAAGCTTCTCAAAATACCGTTCGGAATCGGTGTAAAACTGTAGGTCCCAATCAGTGAGTGAAAACTGGAAAGCGCACAGCTCTGTGATTGTGAGAAGTTTGTCCCCTGTCCCTTCATGGGATGTAATGGGAAACCATTTATTTATTTTTAACTACAAGAAGAAATGAAAAGAAACGCCAAACAACAGACATTGAACAAATTTTTTAAAGCTGGTCCGTGAAAGATAGTGTTATACATGAATTGTTGAATTTTTGTTTTAGTTACTTTATTTAAATGTGTTATTTGTTTTTATTGTTTATTTATTTTTTAAAACTACGATTTAATTGCCTTATATTTATCCACTGAGTTTAAATTAAACATATTTTTCAGAAAATTGGAACAAATCTCTTACTGTTACTATGGGTTTGTATGAAATGAATTACCCCGTATTAAGGCGTCTCGGTTTTCGCTTACGGCCACTTTACGGCTATGATTGTTTCTTCAATGAATTTGTTTTATTGTTGCAATGAATAAGTATCGTTCTTGCAATGAATTTGCTTCAATCTGCTATGAATGTGCTGTGTTGAACGTGAATGAATGTGCTATGAACTTATTTCATTGCTGCTATGATTTTGTTTCATGTTTATATCCTTCCACTCGTCTTGAGAAAGATTATGGTAGTCGAGATGTTGATTGTTATTGTGGCCGTTGTATTCACGTCCTGCAATTAAAAACAAATATGAGGAAATTAATAGTAAGACTTCTATTGGAATAGCATGTGTAGAAGATATGTATGTACTTACTATGAACTTAAGCCCTACTACCCTATGGGTTTCATCACAGCAATTGATTTATGTTCAATACTTCCTTTAAAACAAAACCAAATCATTGTTTTCATGAAGTATGCAATTGTTATTGTGTTGAAGGTTCTGTCATTCAATTGTAGCGCCACATCTCCCCGTTATTAAGCCAGTGATCGTTCTGTAAACATTTGCTTCAACTGCTCGTTTATTTAATTGAACCAAATTGGTTAATATTTCGATTGGATTCATTTCATTGCATGTTAAATTTTTATGTTTTTTGTTCGTCTTACTTGAAACACTTTGTTTCTTTGACTTCTTCGTTTTCATTGACTTCGAAACCAAATGCCAATCCAACGAAACAGGCGCGACCGAACTATGGTTAAAACACAAAATACAAACATTTTGGTGCGTTTTGTACCGTCACGCGCATACACACCCACAAATATTCAGTTACATATTTCGATGTAGTTTTTTGTCACCTTCATTGCTGCCGTGTTTCTCCTTGCATTCTGTTTAAATTTCGATTTTATTTATGGATACTCAATTTACACAAACGATCACAATTTAATTTTCAGAATAAATGCATTATCTCATGGCGAAATAAGTAAGGTAGAAGCAGTAGCAATTGAAGGCATTTTCTTTTTATGTCAGCAGCCGACCTTGTCAAATTCAGCTTTTTGAATTTTGAAATTTTTGGCAACAGCAACAAGGATAAGAAGAAATTTAATCTGCTTGTTTAACCCTACCACCTGTACTAGATACATCTTGGAACTGGTATAAACAACACAACCACAAGAAAAAATTTTGATCAGCTGTGCGAACGCTTCGACCTGTAATAGATACATCTTGCATTATCTGTTATAAAAAATTCTTTTTTAGAAAATTTATTTAAATTCTTCCGGCGGAGAAACGTGTCGTACCATTTTCGGTTGCCGCAAAGGAACTGATTTAAGATGTTGACGTTACCAACCAATCACGCTCACCATGTTCTCTTGCTGGTCTCTTTTTTGCGCTCTCTCATTTATTCGACTGCTTTTCTCTCTTTGTCTTCATCAAAATAAGTTTGGTTGCAATAACGATATCGTTTCGTCAACTATAAATGTTGGCAAACCTACAAAATAGATTAATAATAAAAATAAACTATAAAAGGTAAGAGATAAACCAAATATCGATAGCTTAAATCTCATGCACTTAATTTTTTTTTTAATTTTTAACCCATTTTTCTACCAAATTCAAATTAAATAAAATTGTTGCAGGAATAAAATGTAAATTCTTGCAGCCTCGAAATGAAAAATTGTCAACGAAATCATGTATGAAATTTTTCGTTGCACCGACTACCAAATTGTCGGATATACGAGACTCTTCATTGTAGCAACGTAAAAACATTAACGATAACGTTTCATCCTTGAGACGAAGTGATATTCTTTCGGTATATGCTAAAGTTTATAACCTTCCAAATATTTGATCTCCGTGTATAGAGATATATCTATTCTCCGATCCTAGATATTCTTTGTCCAATTTATTGACCATCTCAATTTTGGTTTCTATATAAACACTATTGACAAAGAATGAAAATGACATCAAATCCTCCGATAAGTACCACAAATGGGTGCTAAATTTCTTCAAAAAAGAAATGTTTCTATAATTTTTTTAGATATTTTTAAGGGATTTAAGAAGGGCTAAAGCTGTATGGGGCCTTTCATACATCATTGATATTTAATTGTGTGCCTGAAACGATACTTAAATGAATGCTAATTTGTAAGGCGGTGGAAAGCGTGGGTGTACTAAGTTTGTGTTTCTTCGAATACAAAATGGGCATATGTGCCTCTTTATACGTGAGCAGTACCTCTCTGGTAATAATTACCAAATATTAAAAAAAATAATGTGGTTTTCAAAAGGTAATTTCAAGAAGCCTGAGTTAATTAGTGTGACAAAAAAGATCTTTTTAATCGTTGGGACATCACTAATCGCCTGAATTGAAAAAAGTATAAATTTAAAAACTATGATACTGTTTTGGATCAAGAAAACAAATCTACATCTACTTGACCAAAATGTGATATGGATGACCAATTGTTTTCCGAAATTTAAGCCTCAATGCCGAGTGGAATGTGTCTAAAATTAAACTGGTTTATCAGCAGAAGCTATTAGCTAATGCAGCAATAGCAACTTGATAGAACGGCACTTGCTGCATGGAATAAAATAATTGGTGTATTGGTCCAAAAATTTGCTAAGCGTTGTTTTTGCACAATTTTGTGTAGTTGTTGACGGTAAATTAGCAAAATAATTCGTCGAAAAGGATTTGGGAAATATATTTCATCGTATACACAGCCTGATAGTCTCAGATGTGTCATTTATCATGTATGTATCTGCAAAAAATTCAAATACTTAATCAAAAGTGTTTTGATATTTAAACTAACATAATTTGAACAATACCTAATGAAATGAATCATCACTACGATTTTCTCATTGCTTGTTTATTAAAATGTATATTAATATTTGTGGGTGTCTCTTTAATCGAGATACATATAATATAAAAACCCAACTGACTCATTCGGAGATCAGTTTCGCAATGATATTCACAATAAGATAACGGGGCGCTATCACTCTTTTCACTATGTTTCAATGATAACTTGTTTTACCATATAATGCATACACATTTAATAGAGCGAAATTCAATATTAGACCACCAGTTGTACCCGAGCCATAAATCAACGGACACATAACCAAACCTAGTTGGAATTGTAAAATAAGCAAAGGAGTAACTCACTATGTCACAGTCATACCAAATCGAAGTGCATAACGAATGCCACCATCAACGCATTGGTCCGCTGACGCTGCTTTTTCCCTGGAGGATTATGAGGCCCTGTCGTCGTTGTAGGCGCCAAATGTCCACTCAAATTGTAACCGTGACAACGCCAGCGAGCCCTCCATGGGCAGAACCAGTTGCTCAGACTTTTGTGTACGAACAGCCACCTCCATCGTATCAGTCGGAGGCCACTATTAGCGTAAAATAAGTGTAGAAGTTAAGGAAATCATTTGTTATTAGACCCGAAATACAAATACAGTTGAGGTAGAACGAAAGAATAAAATTTAATAAAAGCGAACAGGACACGCACAAATAATTAAAATTAATTTGCCTTTTTGTTCTCAACCAGTGTATCGTCACCTAAAATGCAAAAGGCCGTAACTACACTTTTTAGTTTTTTACAGGAGAAGGAATAAACGAACAAAAAACAAGTAAATAAAATTAAATAAATAAAACAAGTTTATTTTAAAAAATATAAACAAAAACAATTCACTTTCAATTCTAATGTTTTCGACCATTCCAATAATTTTTGAAAGCTGTTCAGCGGTTAAATCTTCTGCAGGCATTTCATCACAGTCATTGTTGTCTGAGGTGTCATTCTGTTCTTCATAAGCTCGTTGATCGTCTATGTTAATAAGTGTTTCATTATCGAGCTCGTTCGTGCTAGATTGAATGCATTCAATTACGTTGTCAGAATCCAGATCTTCAAAACCAAGTTGATGTCCAAGCTCCACTATGTTATTGGTAACTTCCGAAAAATGCGTCTCAAAACCAATGAAATCATAAGCACAATTCGGAATTATATGTTTCCAAATGGCTCTCATATTGTTTGGTGTCAGTTCATCCCACGCGTCGCCTATATTTTCGATAACATTCCTAACGGTGTAAATCTTCTAAAATTCTGTTAAAGTAGGTGCATTTTCTCCTGTTGTTGCTTTAATTGCTTGTGAAAAAGTACGGCTCCTTAATGTTGCAATGACACCTTGTTCCATCGGTTGAAGTAACGATGTCGTATTTGGTGGAAGAAATGTTATTTAAACATTTTAATTTAAATCGCTAAGACCAGTGGGATGGCCTGAAGCATTATCTAAAATTAATACAATTTTAAAATCCAACACATTTTCTTGACAATACCGTTTTGTTGTAGGGCAAAAATAGTTCGAGAACCAATCTTCAAATGATCCACAATTTTTTATTTAAACGCCACAATACTGGGAAATTATTTTTTGATAAACCCGTAAGAGCTCGAGGATTTTCTGCACGTTATACAAGCATCGGTTTTAGTTTAAAATCTCCTGCTGCATTACCACCTAATAATAGTGTAAGACGATCTTTTGAGATTATATATCCTGGGCCTGACTTCTCATTGTCTGCTATAAAAGTGCGTGACGGTAACTTTTTCCAGTATAATCCCGTCTCGTCAACGTTGAATATTTGTTCATCATTGTAGCCACCTTTTTCTATAGTTTCACATAATTCTTCCGGATATCTTAAAGCAGCAGTTTTCATAATCAAGGGAAAATACCGTAAATATTATGTTTTCATAATAAAGGATAAAAAACTGAAAATTTTATGTTTTCATAATAAAGTGAAAATACCAAAAATTTTATTTAAAAAATACAAATATTTGTTTTATTTTGTTAATTTAATTTTATTAATTTTTTTAGAACAATTTTTTCCAAGAACAATTTTTTTTGAAAATTTCAAAACCGTACTATAGAGAAACCGTACTGATCGAAGCAGTACTATGCGAGGTATTCCTGTATATACAAAGTTTGACACAATCTGGGAGCGAAACTAAACCAAAATTTCTGTTGTGTTTGCCCATAATTACAACTACACCTTAGGCTACTACCACATATATACTTTTATCATGGACTCAACTTCAAGTGGTTTTGTTTGTTTATTCACCTACAAATTCTAGATTAAAATATTTTGTCAAATTTTGTGTAATTTTGTGTGGCCACATTGACAATCCCGACATCTTAATGATTCTCACTTTAAACCCCATAAAGTCCCAGACAGATTTATTACCCTCTCATTTCCTTCCATCCGTGTTTATTCTGCGCAAAATTTCTCTATCTACCATCACTTTACTAACGTCCAAAAAAGTAGGCGGATTACTCCAGCACTTTTTGGCACCTAGTACCAGCTGTAATCGTCTCACTTTTAACGATTCTGCCGAGGGAGTCCCTTATGTATTTGAGAAATTAATGAGGATTTTATTGCTTTATATGCTTGACAATTTCGTACAGCAAAATATTTGTGTGACCTTGAACTAAAATTCACTTGTCAATTCAAAACATGTTAAAGGGAATGTAATTTGTATTCGAATTTCAAGGCGTTTTAATTAGTTGGTGTTGTTGCATATTTAAATCTATTGTGCTGAGCTTTGTAGTTTATTTGTTAAGCAATAGAATTTCAGTGAATTAGGTTCACAGTTTTGACGTTTGTATGCGTTTTTGTTTGTTGCGAGTATTTGAAATATCTTCCGGCGATTTTTCTTTTATGGTGGCAATAGAGAGTGGTATTTCTGGCAAAAGCCAGTAGTATCATGTGGACAGTGGTTGTTGAGTAAAATATTTAGCAACAAAATATTGAAATTTTTGATGGAATACCATAACTGGAGAATATTGAAGAGAGTATTGAAGTGATTTGTTATTAAAACAGGCTCCGTAAATAAAACCTTTCGCCGCAAGGGGCTCATTCCCGTTTCGTGTTTAACTCGACTTTATTATTACAAATTATGAATGATTTTTTTAACAAACTTAAAAAAAATTTCATTGCGCTTCTCTTTGAGACATCAGTTAACGATGTTCTTTCTATCATCAGTTCCTATTCAAATTACTGTCACCACAACTGCCCTTCGTTCGTTTCCACTTTACAGCTCTTTATGTAGGATATAGGATAAGTAAGGGATAAGTCCTTTCACGAATTCCACATATTAATTATTGATGTGTGAAATGTAAAAATTAATCATTCAAACACATTTCGCTGAGAAAGTTTCACCGGGCACTAGCAAAAATAACGAAAAAAACTGAGGAAATATTTTTTTTTTACCAAAGTGCTGTACAAAATGAACGATGGCTGAGAAGAAAATCAATAAAAAAAAATAATTAAATCTGTGAAAAATATTAATGGAAAGCGGAGTGAACGAGCAAATGAATGATTGGCGCGACAGCGAGTGACATAACGGGCGACATATTTTCCACGATTGCACCGGACATGATGATAATGATGACAGGCCATAAAGTAGTCGTGTGGGAGAGAAAAAAAGATAAATTCATTGCAATTTTATTGACAACACTTGTGTTTTCTTTGGGTGACGAAATTGTTAATTGAACATAATAAATATATATAATGTAAAAAGGACCTCGTCCACCGCTAAACGGTAGAAAAGTTAATTACGTTAAAACGAAATGTTATATTACACACATTTTGCGACTTGTTTTACTAAAAGATCAAAGATGTCATTTCCGGCTATAATCAGGCAAAAATCTGTAAAAAAGAAGAAGACAAATGAAAAGTCACAGTGGGCAGAAACGACACTCGGAAAAATATACAAATTTACAATACAATTTTACATGAAACGGTGAAAGGGTAAAATACTTGGGTGTTGAGAGTTCAAAGAATATCATGATTGGAAATTGGAAACAAATCCAAAAATATTTAAATATAGTTATTAACGGTGGCTCAGTAAGGATGAACTTTTTAATGTTGAAATAAAAATAAGCATTTTTTTTAGGTATTTGTGATTTTTTTCTTAGAGTGGAAAGAAGACATGTTCCGATTAATTATGGAATAAAATATCCACCAAATGCTCTAATCACATACCATTACTCCTTTCATGACATCTTCCATGATCTTTTCTCATCGATAACACGTTTAATTTCGGACTTAAGCTCAGGAATTGTGTCTGGCTTATTTGCATAAACATATGATTTCACTAAACCCCAAAGAAAGAAATCGCACGGCGTCAAATCGCTTGATATTTGTGGCCAGTTGATATCAGAACTTCTGGAGAGTTTTCCCAGAGATGTGGCTGTATCTCACCGACGTCGCGTTGGATCTCGGATTTAAGCTCAGTAATTGTTTCTGGTTTATTCGCATAAACCCCAGATTTCACAAAACCCCAAAGAAAGAAATCGCACGGCGTTAAATCGCATGATCTTGGTGGCCAGTTGATATCAGCATTTCTTGAGAAAATTTGTTCTGGTAATCGTTGCTACAATCAATTGTTTCATGCGCGATGTGGCAGGTGGCACATTGTTGCTTAAGCCACATGTCATCCACATCCGTGTCGTCCAATTGAGGCCACAAGAACTTCGTTGTCATGTACCTGTAACGAGTGCCGTTCACAGCCACTGCAATTACGGCCTCATCTTCAACAAAGTAAGGTCCAATTACGCCGCCCGATCAAAATCCGCAACAGACAGAGCCCCAAATGCGACAATTTTGTGTATTCACGAAGCCATTCAGGTGGAATTGCGCTCCATCGGTAAAGATGACTTTTTTTTTTGAAGAATTGGCATTGACTTCACTTTACTCCATTGCAAATTGAACGCGTTGCCGGCGCTTTCCATGGTCTGCTGGGTTAAGCTCCTGAGTAGACTGAACTTTGTACGCATGAAGTTGGGGATCTTTTGTCAAAATTCGCTGCGTATCGCTTCGTGAAATTTGAGGTTTTCGAGAACGATGCCGATTTTATGTTTTCGGGTTTTCGGCGACACTCTCGCTTACAGGAGCAATGTTTTCAAAAGACCGTCCGGTAAGATGACGTACAGGAGTCTTGCTGTCCACTACTGAATAAGTTTTTCCAATTTCTTCGACCCCTCTTCGAATGGTTGACACCTTAGGTGCACTTTCTCGACTGAAAATTCTTCGAAGTTTGCGAGCGACCTCAGCATAACTTTCCAAATTTTTGTAATAAGTTTTCACAATTATAACGTGTTTTTCTTTCGTAAAGCATTCCATTTTTATTAATTGGAATATATATATGTGACTGCTGCCAAATTTCAGAGTTGCCACTTGTACAAATAAAAAATTGGACTAAATTTAAAAGGTGCTATCTTATTGAGATACCCTTAGAAAGCGTCATTTAAAACGTGGCTGAGCGTTATTTAGATGAAATTAGTACATCTTTCCAAAAGGCTCAATTTGTATTTTTATTTATAAAAATTCTGATGGAATTCCTGATTTTAGATACGCTGAAATCCCCGACGCAACAAAATATACACAGAAAAGACGAAGGTGGAGACATGTTTAGTATGCGCGGCTTTTGTTCAGGAGAACGTGATCGCGATCCCTGGTCGCACCACATTACACTTCCTTCGACGGCGGTTGGAAATTTTTATAACACGATTGCATGGCTTTTAGGCCTCGTTGAGCAGATTTCCATCCAAATGTCCATACTAAAATAAAATTAAAAAGTATCGCTCCATAACTAAGTTTAAAACAGCATGTAACTGACGCTTTTGAATATTCTCCGAGTCAATTCTATCTAAAACAGGCCAAAAATAGTTTGTTATAATGGATTTTAGAAATCAGCTAAAATCCATTCAATGTTGAGGTATTTCCTTTATCACCCTTAAACAAGGGGAACAACTAAGCCATGAAAGTTGTCTGCCTTCCAGTCACTTTTCCCCTAAGTTGCCAAGGATACACGTATTAGGATACAATTTTTGCTATTTATCTTTTGGCTAAAATATTCCTGTCTTCATCCTTGTAACGTAAAAAAAAACATTGATATCAAAATTGGGTCGGTTAAACACCACGTTATTCAGTAGATTCTTTATCCACACATTCGTACATTTGAATGTGTTTGTCAATTAAATAAAAATAGTATAGAAATTTGTTAGAAAAATATTGACGCAAAATACAGAACAAGGACATTGATAATATTTTGAACATTGTTGTGTCTCATGGCGACTACAAAGAATTAAAACCTAAAAATTAAACTACTGCGAAGATTGAATTCTATAATAGAAAATTACAACAAACTTTATATTTTGCCCCGATTTATTTTTCACAGTAGTATTTTCTATGGAAGCTAGACATAATGCCAACCAATCACTTGCAATGCTTTAACTTCACTACAACCGTAAAGACTACAGACTCTTGCTTCATAGCACCTTTTGTTCTTGTTCCCTTTTTTGTTCTGTACTTTTTATATTTCTTAACTTTCTTTCTCTTTAAACTTTGTTGACGTTTGTGTCTCATAATTGTTTAAATTTAATTTCCTGTTTTCTTTATTAGCTTATACATAAAGCCTTTATCCTTTTTTGTTTATCTACGTCATTTACATTTTTCAATTACAATCTTCATCTGTAATTAATTCCGGTATTCAGTTATTATCTCGTTCGAATATCGGCTATTATTCTTCCATTCAAATAATGTAAATTTTATGTAAAATTTATTTGTTCAAGGTGAAGGAGAGGTAAAGTAACAGCGTAAACAATCAATATAACTACCTTTCCGCATCGAATTAAATAAAAAAAGGATTAAGAAGAATACTCTACAAAGAAGTACAACAAAATTCGGAATGCTTTCCCTTTTTCCTTGTATACCTCCCACAGCGTGTGGGCTAGTATCCGTAGATTAAAAGATTTCCATCCAAATGTCCATACTATTAAAAATGATTGATAGAGCCAAAATGTCTTTGTTTGCAGTTGTGAAATGCTTTTCTCTGTCGCTCCAGGACCTCCTTCTATCGACGCGTTACCAAAGCAGCCAATAGAAATAAAATAAAATTAAAAACAAACTGAGATATTGATACTCCTAAACACCGTTGTCTGGGGCAATGCAGTGGCTATGGTTTACAAAAATAAATAGGGGCTGCAGTTGGTCGGGACACCAGCAACAGTTAGCACATGGATAAAGCAAAAGAAAGCGAAAATGAAGAAACGTTAAGTTGGCGGTTGTGGCGGTTGTGTTCCCCTTGTTTTGGATCTTGGGCCGTGTGGCGTGGGATAGAGGGTTGCTATTTGTATTTCGAGTTCAGTATTAAAAGGCCATCGTTTATCATTGGAAATGGATAAGTTGTTTTTCAAAATATTCTCAATACACTTTTGCATGAGTTCAAACCAATTTTCGAAGCAAGTTTTTCACTCCGATGGAGACACATCCAAAACGTGGATTTCGAACGTTTCAACAGTTTCCGTGGGCGTCGAAAACGTTGACCACGCAGTAAAAAGAAGTCATTGGATGCCAAGTCAGGGCTGTACGATGATGAATTATGAGAGTTCACATTGTGTTAATGCAAAATGGTCCATCTTCTCTTGTTTTTTTTACTTATTTCTTCGAACACTGGCCTACATTCCACTGAAGGCACTATGGCCACATGACCGCTTATGCCGGAAATAACGCGATCATTTGCTTCGATGTTTTTCTTCCACGAACAACTTTTGTTGGATTTAGCTCCTCTTGCAACATCCATACGGTCGACTGCTGTTCTGTTTGGGGCTCATATGCATAGATCTATGATTCGTCACCTCTGAAGATGTTAGACACTGTATTTGATTTACAGCTGTTGTATTTTTTCAACATTTCTGTGCTACAATCGACACCGGCCTTTTTTAAGCATTCGTCAGTTTGTATGGGATCCAAAAGGAATAAATGATTTCACTGCCAAATGAACATACAATATCTTATTGATGCTTGTCGTAGTAATGCCCAAGAATGCCTCAATCTCATGGTATGTTTTTCGTCGGTCTTTCTTTATCAGTTGATGCACAGCATCGATGGTTTCCGGCAAAACGTTCGAAATTGATCGACCTTCACGAATTCTTGGTACCAGCGATTTACAGTGGCTTTTGATGGTGCTTTATCACTAGAAGTCGAACTAATATTGATTGAGACAGTCGTAAGTTAAAACGGCCTAGCGTGTTTATGTTAAAGAAGGCAAACTTTGAAATTGGACTTCCAGTTTGCGTCTGACAATAAACGTTCTGCGTGTGTTTATGCTAAAAAATTTCGAACATTCCAATGGAAACTCCAGTTTGCATCTAGCAACACTCATATTGCCAGGACCAAATATATAAGTAGCAACCCTCGTAACATGTATTACGGGAAGTCTTGTTCCTGGTCTAAGTATTAAAGCCAAAGGCAAAAATAGCATTCCTAATGCCTTGGTACACAATTAAACTGCAATATACCTTAAATATCCCAAGGTTTGCCTATACAACTGAAACAACGTATAGAATACTAACGAAAAAAAACCCGCAGCCTCTACACATACTAACACCAATGCCTGCAAAGAGTTTTGCATTTCCCATTCTTATTCTCTTCCTATTGCTTATTTCCTATTCATATAATCCCTCTGACAAGGATACACTTTATCTTCTAAACACACAGATGTAGCCAGCGTGTGTGTTTGTATTTGTCGGCTATGAATGCAAAACTAAGATACCTACCAGCACAGGGATTGATACCAAACACACATCGGCAATTTTCATAATAGTTGTATAAAGGATGTAAAAATGTACAACTAGCCCAACGCTAAAGTCATTATAGCCTAAAGTCATTGGGAAGTTACATTATCAGACCCTACAATCAAACGAACAAGATACTGCAGCACATATTTAGAAACGGATATAATACCGTACTCTACCGTCATAGAAGTAAAAAAAATATTTTTTTTTAAAGATTTGTACTCGAGTACCGCAAACAATAGTTGGACTTTCAATGACTGCGAATTCATCCTACTTTGTAGTGGTATCATATCTTATCAGTTGCATAAGTGAGGTGGTGGTGTTCGCTCAATAGCAACCGAAGGAATCGATAATAATAACCATTCTATCGAAGTTTGTTTTGAAACAATCATCGTACAACATAATACGAATGTAGAATGTCTTGTAAATGTACCAAATGAAGCTGAATATGTTGAGTATGAATATCACTACTCAACTACGACTATACCTACTCCTTTTCTCAGTAGCCTGTAGTTGTTTATTGGTCTCAATACTTAAGCTAGAGGATAATACATTTTGTTTGAAAAATACTTCAATCTGAAGCCAGGTTTTGAGATTTAAATTCAATACACTTGAGAAAAAAGAGCAAGAGCAAGCAAATTGGAAATGAAACATCAAACTCAGAAATTTGTAAATATCAACAATTAATCGAGACAGAAAAGAGACTAATCCGATTTAAATTGAACATGAACAACAATGTCTTTTAAAATTCTGAATCCACTTTCTAATTTTAAATAATTTGTAACAATATGTTTTTTATCCAAAATGGTACATATTATATGGTCGTTAGAATCGGTTAAGTCGCGTTCCTTTTTATTCATATCCTCGTCACATCCGCATTTATTTCCCGTGCTTTGGCAATAGTGAGTCCCCTTAATCAGACCACAGGACGTATAATTGACAACAATTTCCTGCGCTACCATACGTTTAATTGTAAATAGAGTATACGTTACACTGCCCAAAATAAAATTCCGTTTTTATAATCTGGAGCATGTGAATTTTGAGGTTTCCCCACAAGCTGTGATCATTCTTGGCACTAGCAATTTCATTTCCATTAAATTCAGTTTTTTTATTCCTACAAGGTATGATAATTATATAAAATTGGGAAGTTGTTAATATCAGGAATCATGAACCATGAATCCTGGATATATGAATGAATCTGTGAAATGAACTTATAAAAATTGGTGACATACATTCCATAACTACAAATAATTGTGAATGTTTCAGATTGAAATTTTTTGAAAACTTCAAATTAACACAAATGACGTGAAGTTGACAAATGTTAAAAACTTCCTCAATAGACATTCAGTATTGGCTTTTGTAGCACTCAGCCATGATATAATGCTGACAAATCAGTAGGACGGTGTTGCACAGATTTCCACTCCCTTCACAATTTAAACCACCTAAGTCAAAACTAGTCGGCCGTCGGTGGTGCTATGGTAGTGTACGCGGCTCTTGTGCATGAAAACGTGGGTTCGAAGCCTACTCTGACCACCTTAAATTTCTTTCGGCGGCGGTCACCTCGCATAGTGACGGCGACACTATCGAGTATTAAGCCATGAAAAAGCTTCTCAGGAATACCGTTCGGAACCGGGTCCCAATTAGTGAGTACAAAACTTGAAAGCGCACAGCTCACCGGTTGTGAGAAGCTTTCCCCAGTTCCTTCATGGGATGTAATGGGAAACCATTTTTTTTAAGTCAAAACTATTAACATTTCATGATGATGTGTTATATAAATTGTAGTTACCTACTGGCATTTGCCTAAGGAAATACTACTGAAAATATCTTCAAGACAATATATCCAACTGGGCTGATATTACCATATTGTTTATGAAAGATAACCACTATAACTTTAGTCTGTTCATGCCTTTTCACATGAGAGCAGTAGTATTTATATATGTTACAGTAATTCTTCATTGTACATTAATGTAAGGACATATCATATTCTAGATCTTACCCAAAAGGATCTTAGTTTGAGTTCAAAACTTTTTGGACCCAAACGAAGTTCAATTTTCCTTAGCTTAAGTCCATTTGTAATAAAATTTATTTTAACTGAGAGGATATCTGATCAGGGAGGATATTTATTTATGAAAAAGTTTTATATATATTTCCCTTTTTTAGTGTTCTGTACCACAAGGGACAATCTGTCATTTTGTTATGATCAATATTAGTTTCAATTCAAAAACTTTATATAACCTCGCCGTCCTTCCTCTACCTCATACATTTAGAACATTGTACTTAAAAGTACTAATAAAAGAAAAACTAATTCATCATCATTAGGCGATGATAATCATAATTTTTTTCTCTCTATACAAATGGAACTAAATGCAATAAATACAGAAAGACAAAAAGAACAGCTACCATTTTATAGTCGTTTGCACCAGCAAAACCAAAAAGTACTAGAAATGGTGCTGGCGGGGGCTGGATGATGTTGCAAAGGAGGAGGATAAGTAAATGAGAACATAGAAGTATCCATGTAATTGCTTTCATTGTGTTGCGTTTTGAATTGAGATTTTCTATTTAAAGGAAAAAATTAAAATATCAACAGGACATCATACAGAGGACACAAAAAATGCAGGGGGATACTGAGGAATGGCAACAAACTGCACACGAAACAGTAATGTTTTGAAATAGGACGTTTAAGTAAACAGACAAACGGATATGTTGCATGGAAGACATGCAGATATATAATGCTTGAATCGACGTCCCACCCATCCCACATCTTCTACTTCTGTCCGTACAAGAAGAGTTTCGTATCACCAATCTGTGTTCCATATATTTCACAAAAAAGGTACTCTTTAAAGAAACGGTAGTTTTTTAAGAAAAGGCAATTTGTTGTAGGAAAATTTACTTTTTAAGAAAAGTTACTTATTTAAAAAAAATAGTTTTTTTAAGAAAAAGTACTTTTTTAAGGAAAGGTACTTTTTGAAAGAAAATTTACTTTTTTAAGCAAAGGTACTTCTTTAAGATAAGGTATTTTTTTAAGAAAAGGTGTTTTGTTTAAGAATATGAGTAGGTATTTTTTTGAGAAAATTTACTTTTTTAAGAAAAGGCACTTATTTAAGAAAATGTTCTTTTTTTACACTTCTTTCACTTTGGCTTTTCTAAATTGACTTTTTATTGGGTACAAAACTACAATATACACTAAATATTGGTTACAAGCTCCACCAAGGAAACTTCCCATTAAACAAGGAATTTCCCAATATATGTTAGCCTAGACACAAAAGTACCCAATATGGTTGATAATACTGGGTACTTTATGGTGAATACTAGTGTTAAAAAAAGGTTGTTTAATTTTTTTTCATTTAGCCCCCATCCCATAACGTGCGATTAGGAATTTCGGTCCTAAACTATAATAAGTAATAATGAAAATATAAAGCACAACAACAAAACAGATTTAGAACAAACAAAATTAAAGTCACTCCAATATTCGATATCTAAGACACCAGGACCTTCGCAGCCAACACTGTAGGTGCTGAAATTGCCTCCAAAGTGGCCATAGCAGCACAAAGAAGCCCATAACAATACCAAAAACGAATAAAATACTCAGACAGGCGGAAATCATTAAAAGCGGCTAAAATTTAGAAGTGAGAAAAGGTTTAATTACAAGTTTCCTAGGGTTAACACTTAAAGGATATATCTTTCGTGAGTGCTTGGCAATTAGAGGGTATATCGACGATTATGGGTTGACATCAACCCACAGACGTTAAGGGATTAGGGGCGGGAAACGGCTCAGTCCAGCTGAAATTTCTTTAACGAAACTGCAATTGAAAAATTTGCGATTAGTTGAGTACAAATGCATTTTTATTGGAAGAACCGACAACTAAATACAATACAAGTAAACGCATGTTAGAAAACTCACAAATAACGCTATTACTTGGATCAAACCCACTCATCGACAAAACTTCCACATAGTTCTCGCTCCTGTCTCGAGCCCTCTACTCTTGGACTTCAAGAACCTGCTGTGGTGCTCCTGAAATAGTAAATAAATGTGAAATTAATGATTTAATATTTCTGCTATAACAGGACTCCATTCCAAAATAAATTGGTAGAACATTTGGATATTTTTTCCGGTTATTTGGGTGCAGGTTTTTGACCTTGTTTCAAAAAAGGACAAAAAGTACATCTGGAAATAAAAATTGAGACTTTTTTTATATGGCAACCCATAATGAAATTTAATGAGGAATAAATTCATGGACCATTCTGGATCCGTAGCTGAGCATTTTAGGGTAAATTTTTGGTACTTTTTGAAAAAAAAGGACGAAAAGGACCCATTAAACTTTGAAATAGAGCATTTGAATATTCTACGAATATGATCCCTTCTCTGACACCTAATGTCATCTTTTGATGGTGGATACCTCGCTTGGTGACGACGAGGCTATTGATTATTTAGCCCTGCAAAAGTGTGTGAATATGCCGTTCGGAACCGATGAAAAACAGAAGGTTACAATCATGGGACGCATGGGATGTTATGGGAAACTATTATGTTTATGCTTGAATAACACGAAATTGATGTTGATTTTTCAAAAACAAAAATTATCACATTTTCACCTAAACGGCTAAGTTAACTAGTAAAATTACCGCATTGGGATACTGAGACTCCACATATCGTTCACGGTAAAACCATGCACCCACAGCGAGTCACCCTTTGGTATGGGTTTCGGGCTGGCGGAGTCATCGGACCGAACTTTTTCGAAAATGATGCCGGTAACACAATGACGATGAACGGTGAACTTTTCGTGATATGATAAAAAACTTTTTATGGCCTGAATTGGATAACATGTATTTGGACAATATGTGGTTTAAACAGAATAATATAACTTGCCATACAGCGCATGAAACAATAGCTTTATTGTAAATGTAGTTCCCCGAACGCATTATCTCACGAAACAACGAGGTCAACTGGCCGACGAAATCTTGTGATTTGACATGATTGGAGTTCTTTCCCTGGGGACATGTGACAATTATTATCTATACCTATAGGCCCGAGAGGATTCCAGAGTTGAAGAACGAAATCATATGCGTTGTAAATGATATTTAGATCGAGCGATGCTAAACTGTTATGGTAAATTTTGATACGCGTATCCTGTATTGTCCGGTGTAAAACTGTAGGTGCCAATCAGCGAGTGTAAAACTGGAACGCGCACACATCACAGGTTTGTGAGAAGCTCTTTCTTATCCCTTCATGGGGTGTAACAGAAACCATTTCCTTTTTTATCCTGTGTTGCCAGAATAGTCGTTGTAGGTATTTAATGGATCTGGTGTTTTATAAATAAAAATGCCATGGACCACAAAACATGATGAAATAAAAACAACTCACTTCGTCAAATTTCGTTGTGTTTTATTTATAAAAGAAAATCTGCGGTCTTACTGAATCAGCGTAAATAATATAAATATATGGAACACAGATTGGTGATACGATTTTCCTTTTGGTTGAAACTATGGCATTATGTTAAATCTGGAATTGAAAAATTTAACTGCACTCGGCCTTAGTATCCTTGGGTCAATAAATAGTTATCTCTTAATCCCTTAAAATCCGAATAAACCTTTAAAAATAATGCGCAGTGAATGTGGAAAGAATTGTTTTCATTGCAAACACACCAATGCAGTCATGTCTATGGGATGTTTTATTTGATCACGAACGTTGTTCGTAATTACTACGTTGTGAAAATATCAGTAATTTGCGTTCATTTTTGATGTCTGTTGGTGGAAACTCTTTAAAAATGCCTTCTTATTACTTATTGAATTAGAAAATTCCCATCTTTCCTTTTATCGTACAGAAACATTAATGGAAACCCTTGTGTCGTCTCCGTATTCCATTATTATTCTGTAATGAAATTCTTTTTGGTTTGTATTACTATTGACTTCTTGATGTTAATAGTTGATACATTGAGTTACAATTTGTGATTGATTTTTAGTTAGAATTTCTTAAATTTACCCCGCTTGAATGAGTTTCAAAACTTTCCACAAAATAACCACTTTCCGTTTCCGCTTTGAGACATGTACACGACTGTGTTATAACTGCGACTAAAATAGCAACAGCTGCCATTGCATTATTTTGTTTACAGTTGCATCAAACCAGTTCGCTTACATGTTTGTAAGAATCGAGTATGAAACGAACCTAAGGAACGAACACAACACAATGCAAGCAAGACATAAATAAGACTTGCTGTTCTGCCAACGGTGGTGTTATTGTTAGTACTCAGTTTTGCTTTTCTTTTTGTTTTATATACTAGATGGTATATTAACAACTAATCGTTCTACTACATCTTTATCTATGTGCGTGTGTCACCATGTTCTTCTACGTTGATTTTGTGTTTATCGTAAAGAAAATAAGCAAAAGATACCGGCTTTTCGTCGCACTGTTTTTCCCGCTCTCTTTTTCTCTCTCTGTTTTCCTTTCAGCCTCTCACTGTATTATGACAGCCAATGTAACTCTTGGCTAGATAAATGTCTTGACAGGGATGAGAATCGGATTTATTATAAAGGTTTCAAGCGAGTCTCCTTTGAACATTTTGATTTTGTGTGACCTCAAATTAATCTCTCCCTGTCGTTGTGACAACTTGCCCATTTTTTTGTTACCTATCCCAAACGGGATTTTAAATAAAATGTTAATAACCCAAAAATAAATCGAATGATTTTGTGTTCTCTGATAACAACAATTGTTGGTTGTCTGCGTCCAGTGCAATGGAATTGTTTCACTGAAATTTAACTAAAGTTCAATAAAATTATAAACTTACTTATTGATACTAACGTCGGTAGATACTAAAGCCGACTCAGAATTATTTGCGTACCACATACCTTGTAACGAGGTTTTGTCAAGGGCTGAGGTAGTCTTGTCCAGACTCTTTCGTTAGGATTCAACGAACCTTTCGAAATAAGAATAAAATAGTATATCCTTTTCGGGGGTTCGATTTCAGGTTCTTTATTAATCTTTAATTTACAAAGTAATTTGATACACAGAAATAACATCAACTGATTCACTCGTTGACAACACTGGTCTGTATGGGGGACACTCTCCCGGGGGCACTTGCCTTGGATTAACAATGAGCTACTGTGGCACGTTGCGGACTGATCTATTTTAAGATGATCGGGAATTTAGTGTGTTTCACACACGATTATTCAGATTCGCTATGTAGATCGGGGGTTATTGCCTCGGTATTTGATTTATATGTCCGGTTCCGTATCAGTCGTCATTGAATGGATAGTGTAGAAACAGTACAGGGGAATAGTCGGTAAGGAACTCTCAATGGTGAATGCAGTTTTACACCGGTTACGAACGGTATTTTGAGAAGCTTTTTCATGGCAGAATACTCAATAGCGTCACCGTCACTATGGGAGGCACTGAAAAAATAAATATCACAAATGTTCACGTTATCTGATAATAAACTTCTTTTCATCCATTTTATGAACAAATTTCCTAAACTTATGAATAGTTTTATAAATTGAATGTATATGTTCATAACTATATATTGATAGATTCATTGAAAATATCAAGTTAAGAAAAAGCTAATTCTATTAGTGACCATTTCATAGATTTTGAATATTTTCCGCAAGAGAAACACAATGAAAAGAATACATTCGAATTAGGAACAGTTTCGTTACAGATTAGATATGTACGATTTCGTGAAAATTCAACGAAAAAACAGCTTCATTAAATATATGAGTGCTTCCATTACGATTTATGAAAGTTTCGTAGAATGTTTTTTTTTTTGTTTCCTAGCGAATATTTTCCCAAAAATTTATGCTTTATGAAATGTTTGCTTTATTTCGAAAAACTGCATTACGGAGAAGTACTTTTTCATTAATAATATGTACCTTTTATTGTTAATGTACTAAACTGGGAAATAATTCCCTTATCTGTAAACAACTCCCGAAGCAGAAATGCCATTCAGTAGAGTTTTATATTTATTTTTACAAAGAGATGTGGCGTCACATATTTTCGCATTTCCCTCTGCACAAATAGAATATGAACGAAGTTTGACTTTTAAACGCTAAGTAATAGCTGAGATGTGATTATTTAAATTCTTTTGATGCCGTATGTGCATTTCCATAGAAAGGTCAACCTTTTGTCACATCACGTCACTCTCGATAATTACTTATATTTTAAGACCAGTTTGTTTGATTGTGTTATTTTATTTTAATAAATATGTAGTTACTTACATTCTGTATTTAGGAAATGAATAGAAAACAATCGAAGCACATGGTCATAAAATATTACCAAATAACGAGGGTGACGTGATGTGACATAGGGTGGCACTTTCTCTGGAAATGCCCATATACCTTAGTTTTAAAATTTTTTCAACTACACCCTTTTGTAGGGAGGTACAATACAACTACGTGTCTAAAAGAATGTATTCATTTATGGAGTATTACGTCGATTTTAAAAATATGCTTAAGTACTTCATAAAAGTCACAAAACTGCTTAATATGTTGTATTTAAAAGCCGATTTATTTCATGTATGAAAGCCGTTTTTCTCTAAACCAATTTTGCAATTTTCAGGCAAAAACTGTCTTCCCAAACACTAAAAAGTATCACTGTGGCAACGCTGCTATCAAACTTAAATGACCGAACATACATGTTACTCACAGATTGTTTGAATCAAACACCTACATCGAACATAACAAAATAAATGTTTTGGTTAATATTCGTATGTATCCCCAGCACGTGGTAATACAAATGGCTAACATGTCGCAAAGCCCAGCCAGTAGCTGGGGTTGTTGTAGGTGACTTTACAACTGTTTGGTTTTGGTTTTATGGGTTTACATATTTTCGACAAGCGCCAAAACGTAATCGGACCACACAGTTGTCAACCTTGAGTATGAGGAAAAGTTACGGTTGATATTTATTGCCTTTTTACTGGAATTGAGAATAGTATTTCCAAATAATAAATTCTCCGACACTAAAATGAGATTGTGTCGCCGTATTGGAAACATCAGCGGCAACGTCTCGATATAACAATGCCAACATTAACCGGAGTTGATCATTAAGGGCTAAACAGATAGAAAACTAAGCATTGTTGTTTGCTATTAATTTTATTTGTTGTAAGTGCTTTTCTGCAGCAAAACACACATTCTCCTGTTTTGGATACAAGCGTAACACTTCAGTGTCATCTATAACTTGTTGAATTTCTTTAGGTGTTTAAGCCTCAATTTTTGAACGGTTATTTAAATACTTGCTGCCGTCAGTGGTGCAATGGCTCTGAAATCGTGTCGCGCATTTTGGCACGACACCATACTTTTCATGTAGACGCAGATATTAACTCCAATGGAGTGAAATGGCAGGATCTCGTCGGCAATTTAACCTCGTTGTTTCGTGGGATAATGCGTCCTGGGAATTTCGTTCGCAATTGGGACATTATTTCTTGGGGCAGGGCGCTGTCCTGCTTAACCACATTTTGTCCAAGTACATGCTATATAATTCAGGCCACCATAAACTTGTAATCATTTCACGATTACGTTTACAGTTCACCGTAGCAGCGTTACCGACATCATTTTCGAGGACATACGGCCCGGTGTGTCAGCCAGTCCAAAACAACACAAAACAAAAACTCCTTGTGGGCGCATAGTTTTGTATTGAGAGACATGTTCGGCAATTTTGCTCGTGAAATATGCCTCATCGCCCATGATGATTTTTTTTGTTAAACCGGCATCAGTTTGATGTTCAATCATCCAATTTCTGAATATTCGGCGCTGTACCCGGTCTCTAGGCGTCAGTTCCTGTGCCAATTGATTTTGTAGGTGTGTAAATTGGCCGTTTTGTTACAATTCGCTGAACGGTGCTGTAAAAAAAGTTAAATTGCTGTGGCCGACGACGTATTGAGGTTGTCGCAGCTTGGTCCACATTTTGTTCTACAGTAGCAATATCTTCGGTCAACCGACCTGAATGAAGACGCATTGTTGTGGTCCCGTTTTGCACCGACTCAGTTTCTTCGAATTTCTGCACCAAACGCACGAAATGCACGAAATTCACATCTTGTACTACGACCGTTTCATAAAACGCTCACCTCTGCGCGTTTGTCAAATAAGAATCGCTCCATGACTACGTTTGTCAAAGCCTGAAGTACCAATTGTTTGAAAAGCATATACTAACTTGTCAAAAATTATTACTGGCGAAGATCTGCCTTAAAATTGAATCACCCTATGGACACACTGAGAAATCTGTCTTTTATTGCTGTTTGCATGCAAGTATAACGTATTTGTAGCCTGTCGCAAATATAATATACTTGTGCCCAAACACATTTTGTTTGGAAATCAATATAAAATTTTTGATACACAATGATTAAAACGTTTGTGGCTAAAATGTGGTTCTGTTTGGTGTAAAGCGTGACAGAGAAGAAAGAAACAAACAGCACCAGTTCTTCAATTCATAAAACAATGGATATGTAATAAAGAATATATGGTTGTTCAAACCATGCACATGATTCGTGCATAATGTTACAGGGACCGTTTTTTCAGCGACTATAAACTTATATTGCTTCACTAAGTTTAGCTCGCTCTTGTACTTTTATGGGATATACTGAAAAAATGTGTATTTATTACTCTCAATATTCCTGAAACTCATAGTGTTCATTATATGCTTCTCGTTTGTTGACTCCTGTTCTTTAATCATACTTCATAGTAATACATTTAATGACTCTAATTGGGATCACTTTGTTCCCCTCTTCATACAATTTCCACTTTGACATTCGTATTACACTTTTCGATTGAGTGACTTTCTTTACAAATTGACGTCCTTTAAGAAGGTTACCGTTCCGAGCACAAATAAGCTAAAAGGACCTCTTAGGGCAGTGCAAATACAAAATAACTACTCTTTTAAACTCCCTCGTGTGTGTGTGGACATGTGAAAGCACCTCAAACCAACTTTTATGCTCCTAAGTGACACACAATATCACAGGAGAACGTAAAATGAAATGATAACGACCAAGAAAGGACGAAATAAAAAAGAAGAACAAAATTCAACTGTTGAATACAATAACGCGAATGAAACGATATGGAAAGAAATAAATAACGTCGATGGTAGCATCATCGAAAAAATAATGGAGGTTGCAGTTCATGCCACGAGATACTTGCACAGTACGAGCACAAGGATACGAACGTAGTACAAGGATTTCATATTAATGGGGTTATAACAACAGTGATGGAAGACATAAAGAACCTGCAAAACAATATCAAAACATGACATACACTCGCAAGCACACGAGGACGACATGTGATAAAACAGCGAGCAAACAAAGGAAACAAAATAATATTACTAAAGACGTTGATTGGCTGGCGTTGCGGTCAATCGACAGCTGATATCCTTAGCAATAATTCATCAGATCTGAAATTGGGTAAGAAACCATTGTGAAGGCAGCTGGCAAAGAAAATATTTGAAAATAATTTCCTTTTTGTTCGAGGAAAGCAGCAAATATCTAAGAAATATGTTCCGAGAAATATGTTCCAAAAGGAAATCAAAAAAACAAAACAAACAAAATGAGAAGTTTTACACTACTGTGCTCCCTATCGCGCTGTTGTAGTTTTTGGCATGACATTTTTGTGTCAACGTTCTAGTAAATTGTATCGGTTAGGGACAAGTCTATTGAGTTGATCGGCGCCCACGAAATGTCTGTATCAAGTCAAATTTTTGAAAAAAATCGATTTTAACCAATTCTCAGATTTTTTGAAAAACTAAATTTTGAAATTAAACTAAAATCAATGGAATCGTTTCGTTCTTATTCAGAATTTAGTTCATCTGTGTCATATTGCTAAGAATTTTGATTTATTGTTTTGGGTTGCATATGCTGAGTAAGTAGTTCGATATTCACCTTATAAGGATGCGTGAGCACAGGAATATTCCAGGAAACCATAGGGCAGATAACGTGGCAGGATGCCGGACTACCTTGCGTGTTCTACTGGATATGGAGCATGTAGATATGCCACTCTATGCATGCCAACTCATGTTTCAAACTGAAGCTCTCAACGATGTGAATGGTTGATGGTCTAGTGGCACAAAATGCAAGATCACCAGGCGAGTAGGGTCAAGTTAATAACTGAATCGTCTGTTAAACTTGATATTCATTGCATCTCTATGCTAGTAGATTCAATAACTGGGCAATATTTGTAGGATCTAACTTCATAATATACCCAACAGGCATTCAAGAACTTAACCTTTCTGCAGAGTACTAATTGGTTCGCCAGAGACTAATATACGTATCTTCTTCAGCCACAAAAACACGGATTGGGGAGAGCTTCTCACAACCAGTGAGCTGTGTGGTGTAGCATATAAATCCCGGTCAGTGAGTCCAAAAAGTAAAAACGCTTAAGTCGCAAAGTCTGAGTAGCTTCCTTCAAGGAAAGTGATGGGGAAAAAAGGATTTAACGAACCATGGTACACTTTGTATTTCATCATATTGTAATGGATAGGAAACGGAAAATTGTGAAATGCGTAAGACTTCTTTAAAATTTTCAAGATTTATGCAATTATTCGGAAAAATCGTACTCTATTCGGAAATATTCCCAAAAATAATTCCGATGTAAAAATTCTAATTGGTGATGAACCGAAAATCCCTCAACTGATCACCGTTTTTCGTACCTCAACTGGTCTAATATCATTTATCCCACACTTGTTTAGAGACATTACTTGTGGGTGATTTAAATATTCCTACAGCCAAGACCATTTACCAATCTATTCAGAATAAAAGAAAAGGAAACCGTTTCCATATAATATCCGTAAAATGTCGTGTTTAATGACACGCTGGACTGTATGGGCTGTGAAATAAAATAAGAGTTATTCTCAGGGTGCCACTTAAAGCTGACGTCTGGCGTCGCTACCTTGATATCCAGGGATGGAAATAGATACCAGTTTATAACCATGAGAACAATAACCCCTAAAAGTGTACTACGCTTATATTTCAACTTAGATCTATCGCAATTGAAGTCTGTAATGGGACCTGAGAATACGCAAAAATGGGTTAATTTGGTAAATTGCGCCATCTGGAGAGACTGAAGAGAATAGGGCAAAAAGTCAAAGGTTTCAAATTGGACTTCGAATGGCGTATTTGCTAATCCCCTGCTAAACCAATTTTACGTCCACTTTGGATGGAGAGCCTCTTAGCTCCCCGTACAAAGTGGTCGAAGAATTTATTCAGTAGGGTATAAAAACTGGCCTAATATCCTAATTTGGTTTCGCTTGATCGCCTTGTTGGTGCAAAGAATTCTTAGTATATATTTATATATAGATACTCTGAAAAAAAAACTGTTAAACATATGATTGAAGGCGTTAACTTAATGGTGCAGAAAGCTTTGATTATGCTTCATTAAAGTTCAAATATGAAAATAGTGAAGCGAACTAGAAAATAGAACCTTCCCAACGTATGAAATGTTTGAAGAAATAATATTTCAGCTTACATATATGAGACTTTGCAATTCTCTACAAAACCCGAAAAATAAGCAAGACAATTTCATACTAAAGTGATTCTTAGACTAAATAATACTTCAAAAATGTGTACCATGTACACACAATGTCCTTTTATCTTCATTACACAATCTTACGGAAGGATATCGTAAAATTTATGGGACCATTTTCATTTTCTAAATTTATTGGACATGGTGGTGAAATTTTCAATCAACAAGTCAATAACACTTGAACAAAGGTTTCTAAATAATTTTCAATATATTGTTAAACGACCTAATAAATACAAGACAAGGGTTATAGTGACCTAACAATATGCTACAAAAACTTTTGACTTTCAGCTGCTATAAATAACAAAATAAAGACATGTGTGTACGATAAGGAATATATATATATAGAGAGAGAGAGACTGTGTGTGTGATTAGCGTACATTTTGGTACTACACAAAAGGTATGAAATACACGTACTCATATGTATATCAGAGTGGGTAGGTGATTGTGTCGATATAAATGGAGAGTAATCGTGTGTACTTTTATTAGAGCACTCCACAAGTTATAGCAACATTTATCGTTAAAGCTAGAATGCGAACACTTATAGGGTGGACTATCTGTTGGTTTAACAAATTAGGTTAAGATTTTTGTTTTGCTTTATAATGCAATAGCAAAAGCATCATATGATCCAGTCCATGTCATGAGAATAAAGTATATAAGGGATGATTTTTATTTTATGTTTTTATTTTCTTGAGCTTGAATAATATAATAAAAAAGTATACAATTTATATACACAGTCCGTATACGTAAATTAGCATTAACAACACCACCTCTTGCACACAAATTTTGACATAAAAAAACGTTGTTTGCCATTTCACGCCGTTGTTAACATCTATGTATATGTTGTTCAATGAGAAAAACGTTCAGCCACAAAAGAAAAAATATAAGTGTTGGCAATAGGAAAAACCATATACTTGTTGGTACAAAGCCAACAGACCAGGACAGCCAACTCAATGGCTGGCTAACATCACCAGCAGGCATCACTGATTCTCAACAATGCATGCATCGATTACAAACATTTATTCAACCTTCTTTGGCAGGAAAGCGGGAATAAAGCAGAGCTACTTTTTGTTGCAATTTTCAACAAAGGCTATCAATAATTAGTGCTGTATCTAAGGTCATTTTTATATTCAGGACATTTGCACAATTAAATGTACGTGGGCATTATCATTCGAGCACGAGCCTAAAATTATGCTTTTATTTTCCACCTCAATTGTGGTGCTGCAGGCAGACCAACAAAAGCAAGATAGATAAAACCTCAAAAAGATCATACCAACAATGCTTAAACACAATGCGGACGACCACAATGAAGGGCCATGCTAAGTCGCCTACAAGACATTTTGTAATGTGTTCCACTAATGAACTAACACTCCTTCCTTCCGTTTCCTGTAGGATTTCCTAAATGTATGTTTACATAAAGATTAATGTGGGAAGGGGGGTTATGTTTCTGAGGTAGTTGTTAAATGTTTTACATATTCCTGTGAGGGTTATTAGTTGGTTGTCTTCACTACCATTTTGTTCCGCTTTGGTCGTTTGGTCTTCTAGATGCTTTTTTGGATAAAATATTTAACTTAAGGTATTTACGGTTGTCATAATTATCTTGTCGTTGTTGTCGTAAATGTTATTCTTGGAAATATATTGTTGTTTGTCAAGAGGACAGAAACACCCAATTGCCCTTGGATAAAAATATTGAGAATATAAATGAAAGGAACCTGCATTTTAGCATTGGATGTACGTGACTGGTTGTAATTACTAACGCATTGTTGTGTGCCGAACAGTTAAGTTATCTAATGGGAGGCAAATAAAGAACTAATAGAGACTAATAGAGCATGATCCATAGTAAATAGAATTCCATACATTTCTTAATTTTAAAAAAAAAATTTCTTTATTCGACCTAGCTCTTCTTGGCTGATATTACCTTAACTAATCTGACCTAGTCTAACTTAGTTTATCTTACCCTAACTTATTTTTTGGAATTATTATCACATACGTGTGGCGCACCAATTATGCTACAAAGAAAATTCAAATAACTTTTTTTTTATTCTATGCATTGGATTTTTTTCAATGTGTAGAAAATATATATTTATTTTATATAACGAAGTGATTTTGAAAATGCTAGACCGTAAATGATCTCTCGAACGGGTCGGCCTCCATATAAATTATATTTTCTCAAAGTTCAAGGCAAATATTAAACACGACCTCGAGATCACCACTGGCTTTTCTTTTTTGAGCCCGTGAAAAACATCCAAACTCTTTTTTTTTATTATGATGTTGATTGTCGAACTTTTATATTATCTTTGTTTAATTAGTTTGACTTGAGGTCATAAAATGAAAACACCAGCAAGTTCGACTGTATTTTCAAGATTTATTAAATTTTCCCAATATTTCGATTAGCATCGCTAATCATCTCCAGGGTTATGTATTATAAATCACAAAAAACAAATTATTCGTGCAAGGAATTTATTTTTTTTATGGTAGATTTTTTTGTTTGCTACTTGATCGTTACATTAAAAATAAATTATCGCAGGCAAATATTTAAAAAATTTGTCGATAGCGCTAAAAAGTATGGAATAACTTTTGTTGAAAATTTTTTCGATAGCGCCAATAAATATGCAATAATTTGGGGTACTAATGCAAACAACATGAAAAAATATTTGTATTAGTATCATACGTCATTTTTTGTTTTTGAAGAAAATTGTATACTTCCACAGCAAAATGTTCTTAGTTTTTATAGGGCTTTAATTCTGGAAATATATATTTTAAAATTGGAGGTTTAGAAACTGCATTAAATGAGGCCTTCTTTACAAAGTTATGTCGTATTTCAGCGATATCTATAGCAAAAATTTAGTACTCATAGAGATCTATACAACGATGTATTGTACGTTACGATCGAGCAACGATCCAAAAAAACTACAAGAAAAACCGGTGTTGGCTGTTTTTCTCGGACTCGGACATAATTTTTTTTTAAATTGTCTCGAGGTGGTCTTTGATATTTGTCCTCGACTTTGGGATATTTTTCGCGACCCGGTCTAATGTGCTCCATGCCCATTCACCCACATGCGACACCTGACCAGAAAAATACTCCCTGCGCCTAAAGAGCCTCAATCGTTGCCTCAAAACGCAGGATGCGGCAGAATCCCATCGCATCAGAGATGTACACTGAATAATTAAAAATTTGATCAACAAAAACATCACATCCTTGCTGCCTCTAAGGAATGCCGAAGGTGAAATGATGGCATCAAAGCAAGACCAAATGGCTTTCTGGAGCGAATACTATTCCAAAATGCTTTCAACGTCTGTGCATCATGTGCATACTGACAGCACGTGATACTGCCAAGAACATCTCGTCAGAGCTGAAATTTCAACGTAGTTCCATTTACCCAGGTCTGTTGATAAATGGCCAGCCCATACCGAAGATTTGTGGGTTGGCCTTGACCTGTTTCCACTAGATTTGCTGGGAAGGCAAAATGCTGCAACTTCGGCAATCCGCGTAAGACTTTCCTAGCGATGGATCACCAGCCCATATGGTCATAGGACAATTATAGTGTGTATCAAGGGAGCCCTTTTCGCAACCCCTACTGAGATGTTGGCGGTTAGTCTTCAATTGAAGACAAAGTGCTGTAAAGTCGGCAATCCTCCTAAGATATTCCTCGTGATCATATGATCATGCAACGATTATAAGTGAGCTGCGACGACCGACAATAGAAGTGGATTATACGACACACTCTTTAATCTTTGAGAGAAACTTGCCAAGTTTGTCAAGATATTGTCGTCATAAATTCTATTCCGGCAAGACTGGAAGGGACGCATACCATGTTATAGAAAGTATTTCGGCTTCTACATTGATGATTCCATATTAAATGGCAATGTGCGGTTTGGTGTCTATTCTGAAGAACTGGGTCTAGAACACACACAGCGCCTACCACACCATTGTAATGTCATTTCACGAAGAAGTCATGGCATTCTGAGATGTTCTCTTTGGCTGGAACGAAACGTTATCGCCTACCGCATCTTCTAAAAACAAAAAACCATGATTTCCCATTGCATTCTACGATGGAATCGGGGAGAGCATCTCAAAACCAGCGAGCTGTGCGCTTTCTAGTTCTGTACTCACTGATTGGGACCTACAGCTTTACACAGGTTCCGAATGGTATTTTGAGAAGTTTTTTCATGGCTAAATACTCGATAGTGTCGCCGTCACTATACGAGGTGACCGCCGTCAAAAGAAAATTTAAGGTGGTCAGAGCAGGGATCGATCCCAGGATCAAGTACAAGAGGTGCGCACACTAACGATTGCATCACCGATGGCCACACCTTCTAAGCCTACTCAATCGTTGCCTCAAAACGCAGGATGCGGCAGAACCCCATCGCATCAGAGATGTACACTGTATAATTAAAAAGTTGATCAACAAAAACATCACATCCTTGCTGCCTCTAAGGAATGCCGAAGGTGAAATGATGGCATCAAAGCAAGACCAAATGGCTTTCTGGAGCGAATACTATTCCAAAATGCTTTCAACGTCTGTGCATCATGTGCATACTGACAGCACGTGATACTGCCAAGAACATCTCGTCAGAGCTGAAATTTCAACGTAGTTCCATTTACCCAGGTCTGTTGATAAATGGCCAGCCCATACCGAAGATTTGTGGGTTGGCCTTGACCTGTTTCCACTAGATTTGCTGGGAAGGCAAAATGCTGCAACTTCGGCAATCCGCGTAAGACTTTCCTAGCGATGGATCACCAGCCCATATGGTCATAGGACAATTATAGTGTGTATCAAGGGAGCCCTTTTCGCAACCCCTACTGAGATGTTGGCGGTTAGTCTTCAATTGAAGACAAAGTGCTGTAAAGTCGGCAATCCTCCTAAGATATTCCTCGTGATCATATGATCATGCAACGATTATAAGTGAGCTGCGACGACCGACAATAGAAGTGGATTATACGACACACTCTTTAATCTTTGAGAGAAACTTGCCAAGTTTGTCAAGATATTGTCGTCATAAATTCTATTCCGGCAAGACTGGAAGGGACGCATACCATGTTATAGAAAGTATTTCGGCTTCTACATTGATGATTCCATATTAAATGGCAATGTGCGGTTTGGTGTCTATTCTGAAGAACTGGGTCTAGAACACACACAGCGCCTACCACACCATTGTAATGTCATTTCACGAAGAAGTCATGGCATTCTGAGATGTTCTCTTTGGCTGGAACGAAACGTTATCGCCTACCGCATCTTCTAAAAACAAAAAACCATGATTTCCCATTGCATTCTACGATGGAATCGGGGAGAGCATCTCAAAACCAGCGAGCTGTGCGCTTTCTAGTTCTGTACTCACTGATTGGGACCTACAGCTTTACACAGGTTCCGAATGGTATTTTGAGAAGTTTTTTCATGGCTAAATACTCGATAGTGTCGCCGTCACTATACGAGGTGACCGCCGTCAAAAGAAAATTTAAGGTGGTCAG
The DNA here is from genome assembly GCA_963931995.1 of Phaonia tiefii. Lineage (NCBI taxonomy): Eukaryota > Metazoa > Arthropoda > Insecta > Diptera > Muscidae > Phaonia > Phaonia tiefii. The sequence continues at coordinate 281,802,660 of OZ008369.1, forward strand.
AGCAGGGATCGATCCCAGGATCAAGTACAAGAGGTGCGCACACTAACCATTGCATCACCGACGGCCACACCTTCTAAGCCTACCGTTATCTCCTATGACGGTAAGTAATGCTAGTAGATCCCTGAAATCTGTATTCCTGACTTCAAGAACTGTCGCGTAACTGTTCGATGCTGTTCTCAATACCAAAGCTCTAAGACATACGAATAGTATACGATCTGGATGCATAAAATGCATAACAACCAGAGAAGTATGGCCAAGTTTTGACCTAAATTCTACGATTAACTTCATATCGATTCCCAGACTTGGAATCCCAGCTCATGATTACTGGAGAAATTGTGGAGATGAAAAGGACGTCGAACGTCCCATATGCTACTGGCCGACCTTTTTTTATGAGTAGTCGTCTATATCTTAGTTGATATTGGATCTAACAAACATTCAGGTAATTAAGCTGAATAATCTTGGGATCTTTTTGAAAAGCATTAACGGGTTTTCCGGAGAATAATGTACGTATCTTCAGCCTCATCATGGAATACTGGAATAACGTATCATATGCATTGAACGTCACTAAGATACCTGGTCAATTTACGGGTTTAATGATAGGGACAAAATATGATGTCCCATGGTGACAAAAGTGTCCTCATTGGACTATGTGTTTTATCTAATGGACACCTAGTTCTACCTTATCTAATCCCATCCACTGCTAAAGTTATCTAATCTTTTAAATTTCGTATAATCCCACTCACCACAACTACAATATATTTTTGGGGTCCTATTTCATGATGCCTTGCATGTATTTCAGTTCATTCAGATAGTCCGTGAAGTGCTTGTTCACAGGGTTTTTTGTGCCCCTATCAACCAGAAAATTGATATCATGAATTGCGACGGATTTTAAGCAATAAAAACTTAAATTTATGTACGTAATTTCTGCTTCGTTTTTTCGTTTATCCACATTAAGCAAATATGTTGATTATGAACTCAGTTACTGCTCTGATACACTCATGCCATGCGATGTTGAAGCAGATGACGTTAATCCCCAATGGTTTAAAGTAATGACTCTCCGAACTCCTTCAATAGGAAAAACCAATGGAAGAAGTGGATTTTAATTACTTAATAAAGACCAGATGTTATACATGCCCAAGTTTGAACAAATAAACGACAAGGAAACACAAAAAACGCTTCACAAAGTTGAGGAGGGCGTTAAAACGGATGTTCAAAAGTGCAAACATTTTGACTTGTAGCTATTGTTTTTTCTTTTCATTTTTATTGTAATAATGATTATTTTCGAATCTATAAGTTATATGCTAATTAATGTTGATTGTAAGGAAGATAGTACTATTCAGTCATTAAGGCTATTATGTTGTTCAATAGTACCCAAACCACGACCAGGGAATTCATTGGCTTGATATTTTGTGTGTACTTCTGTGGGGGTTGGTGTATGATATGATAAGCATAGCATACCTTAAGGTTAAACACATTTTTATACATAAAAATTCATCCTGTCGTAGGCTCTCTTGGCAATGTTTGACTGTCTGTCATTATTATGGTTATCATCTATATATTGCCAGCGGAACCATTTGGTTTCTTCCAAGGTCATCAAATCGAACACAAGTGAATTTAATTAGAACTAACTTATGTAGTATTATAGAAGGAGAATATGAAAAATTATTTTGAAATGCTACTAAATTATTATACATCGTGTTGACGCGACTCCATGTTGTTTGTGGAAAATATTAGATGCTGGAAATGAGACTTAAATTGGAACTTCAAACTGCAGTGGGTGATAAGATTCTGGCAGATTAATTAATACTTATACTACAATTGTTTGTTAGTTTGTTTTAATCCTGGCTCTCCTAATGAACAGCACTATACAAAATAACAAGTTGCTAAGGACAATTTGGTGAGCATTTTATTAGTGCATGTTTTAAGCTGTTTGGCAAATTAATACTCTTCAAAAAATATCATTTAGTTATGTGCATCAGACATTAACTTAAATATAATCTCACACCTGGCGCTCTACACGATGAATCTATGCCTTCCTGCTATGCCTTCCTGCAGCTATGCCTTCCTGCAGACAGTCGAAGGGCCCACCCTGAAAATTAATCACCATTTCAAATGAAACTAGGACGCCATGGGAAGAAAGGCCTGCAAATTTCCCTACTCAGATCAGACCTCATAACAAGCCTTTCCATTCAGGTTGTCTGGTGGGCCTGCTAATAGGAGGCTTTATAAGAGTACTGAAAAGCAGCGCTTGCTGGAAGACCTGACTATTTAAGGTTTTAGTATCACGAATGCAGACATGTGGAAAGACGAGTTATCACGAAGAACAGCATCCATATTTCATTGGTAACTGATATTTTAAAAGGCACAGACTGGGTGCCCTGACAGTAGGGTGTACTGAAAACTTTGTTTTTCAGGGGGGATGTCAAACAACGCGTAATGAAGAGGTGATTACGAAAACGTGAAACTTTATTTGATACGAGGGTACATTTAGCCCCCTACCGTCCGTAGAAGGTTCAATTCCTAGCACATTTTGGAAAACAAACATAATTTAGTTTTTTTTTTGAAAATATGGGGCTCATACGACGTGTCACGATGAACATAAAAAGAAACCAATATTTTCAAAATTTTGACAGAACATTGTTTTTCACGACATCATTTGAACTCTGTATCATGCATATTTTGTCTTCCCCAATTTGCTGTATTTTTCATAAATATTCCATCAAATAGATAACTTTTCAAAAAATTTCATTTGATTCGCAGGTTTGTCGTTCTGTTTCGCAAAATCACCAACAAATATATGAACTTTATGTAGTTGATGGAAAATCTATGTAAAATACCGCAACGTGGGGAAGACAAAATATGCATGATAGAGATTTGAAACTGACGTCATGAAAAAAAAATGCTCTCTCAAAATTTTGGAAATATGTTTTTCTATAAGTATATATGTTCATCATGACACGTCGTTTGAGCGTCATATTTTCCAAAAACATAATTTCCGTCTTTTTTCGAAATTGTACTAGGAATCGAAACTTCAACGGACTACAAGTACCCTCGTATAAAAAAAAGTTTTACTCTCCCGTAATCACCTCTTTAGTACGCGCCGTTTGAGACCCTCCCCCCCAAATTTGTAATTCAGTACACCCTACTGACACGCCCGCATTCGGAAGGAAAACAAGAATCGCTATCGGATAGTTTTATACCATAAAAGCCTGATTCAATAAGCGAGAAGTGAATGTGTACTGAATTTTTAGCACTGCTTGAGAGAGGAAGAGGACCCTGTAATTATTCCAGCTAGATGAAGGTAAATTTGAATGCCCATAATCTGCCTCAGAAGAGTATGAGAAAGTTAGTTAAAATAAATATATAAATGTATATATAACTTGTAACGGGTAATTTTTTTTTGTTTGGGTTTTCAGGGTTAAGTTTTTGACAGTTCACGCGTGATTCGTGCCGCGTGTCAAAGTCAAAAATGTTCATCTTGCCTCGCCATTTCATCAAGAATAGATTTACAATGAATAACGTTAGTAAATCATTGCGCAAATCATTCGAAAGTTATGCCAATCGAGCAGGTTATTCGTACCATTTTGGTCAATTTTGCCAGCTATGAAGAAGATCGCGATATGTCAATCGCAGCAATTGCGTTGAAATTATTCGACCATTTTTAAGATTCTACGTAAGGACCTCGGTCTCGATCATATAAAATACAGCTGGTGCAGGAGCTGAACCCGGTCGATGTACCACAACGTCGTTTTTGCGGTAAACGGGTCTAAGATATCCTGGAGCAAGATTACCTTGTTTTTTTTTATCAAAAAATTGTTTTCAGCCACGAGGTTAATTTTTTTTTGCTCAGTGGTTACTTCAATAAATAAATTTGCCGAATTTTGTTTGAAAAGAAGACGGGGGTTGTTACCGAGCTGCCAATTCACACTGAAATATGCAATGGTTGGATTGGCTTTTGGGACGGCGGCATCATCGGACTACGTCTTTAAAGACGGTGATGGCCGCAAAGTTACGGTCAATGCAGAGTGGTACCGTTCGATGATAAAGGACTTTGTTTGTCCAAAATAGAAGACCTGGACTTGATTGACATGTGGTTTCAACATCACGGTACCTCATGCCACATGCCACCAATTGAACCAATTAAGATTCGACTTTGGTGAGCAATTAATCCGTTTAGGTTTATAATATTTGATCTTTCAGTTATTATGTCCTTTAGTAATTGTTCGGTTCAAGATCAATAACTATTAAAAGTCCTTTTTATATGAAAAAGTAAATTTTAATAGAAAATATTAAATTCGAAATTGATTGTTGTAGAGGATGGTAGGGAATATAGCTCTTTCTGAACGGGCCACCTGATGCGTAGTCGTGGGCAAGATTTTCGTGAAATAATCCTTAAAAAGTGAATGGAAGGCATTGATTTATTGATCCAAATAAATGTCTCATTCTGTGTTTTCATCAATTCATCAACTTAGTAATAAATGGCAGGCAACCTCCTAGTGTAATGGATGTATGTGTGATTCGAGGTTCCAGTATCGACCCGGATCATTGCTTGGTTGCAACGCCTGGTTGCTAGGGCGAAAAACGTACGAAGCCGAACACAGGAAAAACTGGATATTGACAAGCTACAAATATCGGAGATATCAATGTCCTATCGGCGGAAACTTTCTCTCCTGCTAGGACAGAATACCCCCCCCCAAAGACCCAGATGCGCAGTGGAAGCACATATCCCATTCTTTGGAAACCGCTGCAAGGACTGTACTTGGCTATCGAGATCCGCGGAAGGATAAGCCATGGTACGACGAAAAATGTCGCATTGCAGCTGATTAAGAAGACGCTGCACGTATGAAAACGACCCAGTCAGTTACAACGCGTGCTGCGTGTGAGCGGTACGGGAAGCTGAGAAGGGAGGAGAACCAACTATTTAGGTGAGGAAATGGCATTGGGAGCAGGCAGAGAGTGGGAGAACCCAAATGTGCAGGACGAATGGTGAATTCCGAAAATTTTTCCAGAGGGTAAGAAGATTGGGTAACGGGCCTGATAATGGGCTGCCCTCCTGCAGGGACGAGAATGGGAGTCTGGTGACTGAGAAGCAGTGTGTGCTCAAAATGTGGAGAGACCACTTTTCATCACTACTCCATTCAGATTCTTCCACTGAGGATCAGGAGGTAATGATAGTGGAAGATAGTATAGATTGTACCCCTCCCCCCCCCCCACCCAAGATGACGCTGGTGCGGATGACCTACCCGCTGTACTTTTTAGCGAGAGGTTATTGCGGTATTTTCATGACGCTAGAGGGAATCGGGGAAGGTGGGTCTTACTGTTAATGAGAGAAAGACAAAATTGATGGTTTCAACGACTAGGGAAACCTCTCGATTTGGTCCGCAATTTTGAAGTGGTAGATGAATTTGTCTACCTTGGATCTGCCGTGAACAAGGACCACAACGTCAGCCTTGGGATGGATGGGAGAATTGAGCTTGCAAATAGGCTCAGCGGGCAGTTTGGGGACAAAGCCATCTCTCGACCGACAAATTTCCAGCTATATAAGACTCCCATTTTACCTGTCTTGACATATGGCTCCGAAACTTGGGTCATATCGCAAATGGATGGGTAACTCCTGGGAGTTTTCAAGAGAAAAACTCTCCGTAAAATATATGGTTTTGTTAGGGAAAATGACGAGAACCAATGTCGCTGGAGCGCAGAGCTGTATAATCTATATTCTGACGTGGATATAGCTAGACGAATCAAATTGGGCCAGGCCATATTATCAGAATGGATGAAGATGAGCCAGCGAGAAAGGTTTTCAATAGCGTACGCGATGGAAGCAGGAAAAGAGGACGACTAAGACTCCGCTGGAAAGACCGGGCAGAAGAATCCCTCCGTATCCTTGGCGTTGCCAACTGGCGGGAAGGCGAGGGATAGAGCCAGTTGGAGGAATATGTTTAATTTAATACGTGGTTCATTGTTTAATTTAATACATGGTTCATTCTGTGTTTCCATCAATTTTCATAAACCAAATATCAAAAGAGTCACCCATTAGTATTATATTTGTTGACCGCAAAATTCTTCTGCAAATAGAGGCGGCGTGATCTTCTTTCTCTTGGTATACCTTTCTACAGGACCAGAGAAGGAGTGTCTTCTTGTTAAGAATGAAGAACAGGCCTCCGTAAATATCTGACGTGTTCTTAGATGCACCATAGATGTTCTCTACATAGGGGTTGCTGTGCTAGGATGTCAGTTGAAATACGGAATTAATCTGCAAAAATTGTGGTTAATTTCTATTAGCTCAATTTTTCCGGTGGTGCCATGGATAGTGTAAAGGTAGTGTGCGCGGCTCTTATGTATGAGAACATGGGTTCGATTCGTGATCTGAGCACCTTACATTTATTTGGATGGCGGTCACCTCGCTTAGTGATGGCGACACTGTCGAGTACTTAGCTTTGAAAAACCTACTCAAAATACCGGTCGGAACCAGTGTAAAACTCTAGGTGCTAATCAGTGTGTGAAAAACTATAAAGCGCATAGATCACTGATTGTGAGAATTTGTAAGTTAAGTCAACTTGTATTCCCAAGACTCAGGAAGTTAGGGCTTCGTTTTATCAAATATAATGATTAGAATGCATTTTCCTATAATATGTCTATTGTAACATGATATGTCTATTGAATTGATGTAAATACGTTGTTGCCGATTGCGGCATTAGAATCCTAGAATCGTACATTTTACTGACCCTAAACTGCTCTCCCTGTTCCCATTTTGGAATTCATAGTGGTGCAGTTATATTCATAATAAAAATAACTTTTGTTCTACTTGCCAACCGCTAATGCGGGCTCAGTTTCCCAATGTAAATAACTTTTTAAATTTTTTTATTCATTTAAATCCACTGTGTATCTTTAGGTGCACTTTCTAGCTCCAATATAGTATTCAACTTCTTAACATTTTAAATGTAATATAATGTTATTATTTACTATGGAAATTTCTGCTTTCATAGATATGTGTATGTGTTAACATATGTGTATGCAAAATACACATAACTCTACCTAAATTAAAATGTAAAGAAGCATGAATATACGTTCACATATTCCCATTTCCATGCACACAAACATTCCCTTACACTCGCAAATATACACATCGTCGCATATATCATATAGTTATATGTTCCTTTAGACGTAAATTGTGCAATTCGTGAATAATTTATATTATACGTAGCATAACTTAAGGCGTTTGATGGCACTACACTTTACTTTGCCCTCTCTATGGGTTTGTGCGCATGTTTGGGTTAGAACATTTAGCATTGCATATGATTACATGTAAATTAGTTGACATCTTTGTTTAAATGGGAACTTGTGACTGTGTGTGTGAAAGTGGCGTATGCTATTCTCATGTGTCGAATGTTTCTGCCTGAAGCTATTTATTCCTTCCTTTGTCAATTAGCTGACCAATAATGCCCATATAATTTTATCATGTATATGGTGATTTTGTGCGAAATACAATTGATGTCTTATGGTTAACCAGTTTCAAATGATTTTAATATATCAATTGGATATTGAGTGGTAATATTGTACTGATACTGCTGGTTGAGGCAATTAAGGTGGTTGTGAAAATGGATGTGACATACATTTGAAACGTGGCGTTAACTGGCGAACTGAATCCAGTAAAGTTCGTCCGTTAGGGTTACAAACAAATTTTTCAAAATGCGTCAATTGATTAAGAATATAGTTCGCCCCAAAACCTAAATGGCTGTCACGAGGAATGTAGTAGTATCAACACCGCAATGTGTTTTGCTATTTTAAAAGGAACAACAAATATTTGCATTTGTTTCCGGCGACATCCATGTGGGTCAGCTGGGTGCCTAAATAATACTAGTAATACCATTTGCACTAAAGAAATATTTATTATTACTCATTCGCACTAGATAACAATTAGGAATATAGGTTTTAATTCCACATACGTCATAGTAAGAACAAATAATAGTAATCATACGCCAAATATTAGATAAGCCATATGCTTATCTTAAAATTAAAAAATATTGTACAATCTCTTTGCTATTAGAATTTTATATAATAACAAGAACATTGTCATCATAAATAGTGCAATGGGTAGCATGCGCGACCCGATAAACCATCCCGATTTTGGCGGAATTTCCATCCCGACTTGAATCTGTAAACGCAAAATTATTATATGCAAAATAAATTGTATGGCTAAGTATTCGATAGTGTCGCCACCACCAAAACGAGGTGACCATTGTCGACAGGAATTTAAGGTGGTCAGGACAGAGACTGAACTCGTATTCTTTGTTCAAGAGCTTCGCACAATTAACATTGCACTACCGTCGGTCACATGACAGCCCTTTAGGACTCTCAAAGCTTTAGAAGACCTTTGTAGGACGGTTGTCGGTATCCATACGCGGTTCATTGGACTGCTTAAGCTAAAACCTGGCAGTGTAAATTCTTATACTCTTATCACTGAACTTTCTCTAAACCAACCAATTTTAAGAGGATAGTGTGTTTGATTGACTTTTTATTGAGGACCATATTTGCTAAAACTGTTTCTTGACTTTTTGAAACCTTCATCCTTAGCGTTTGATTAAGGGCACACAGCTCGCTATTGTTTCAGCATAGATGCGGTTCTAAGCGATGAGTGTCTGGTTTTGCTGACAACAACAATGGATAATTAATTAAAATAGTCCGTTTTGAAGAAAATAGGTATCCCTGCATTTGAATTTATCAGTTGAACATACTAATATATGAAAGAATACTATGGATTTTAACGTTTTGATTTATCGGAAATGTTAATGACATTATGATATCTTCTGGAATTTGGTGGAAAATGAATCAATGCTACTTGGTTAGCCGGTGTTCGCCAATTCTGCTGAACTGGACCAGCCTGAAGTCTGAGGGGTCTGAATATTTATTTATAATAAAGCCGAAGTTTTTGGGTCAGAGATTAAAAAATTAGTCTGTCGACTTCGAAATATTAATAAAAATATTCGTAGGTAAAAAATACGTTATAATTATCAATACCAGGGCCACCCTAATATTTTAAACATCTAGTCATAAAACTACTTCACTTTAACACTAGTGAAATGTATGTTAGTCATCGGAATATCAATGTAGTACATTTATAGACTAATAAAATTCTCCAGCATCACATAATTATACTTGTATTAAAAAATTACTAACATCCTATAAATAGAAAACAAACAAATAATCATACGTCACCGAATCTGTATATTGTAAAACAATAATGCCCATGAGCCACCACACTGACTTGTTACGATATACTTATACTCCAAAATCAATATCTTTTATTAATTTATATAAAGAATAGTATTGTAAGACAATTGACTGCATTTAGGGAAACCAATAATCATACGTCACCTAATCAGTTACGTAAAAAATACTAAAGTGTATTCAGTAGCCCTTTACAAAATAAAAATACTCATACGTTTCAGGGACCCCGACTGAAATTTGTATTAGCATCTGTATTAAAATTGTAAATTGTAGTTACTTAACAGAGCGAAAACTATTCTAGCCGCTAATTTTTAAGAGTCGATCATAGAATGCTAAAGTTGTTGTATTTTTTAACACTTCCACTAAAATAAGATTTGGTCTTCCCCTTTGCCCTTCGGCACATGGTCAGCTAATTGAAAATATTTCGTTCAACCGTTAAACAGGGTCTCTGCAGAATTTAAATAACAGAATTTAAATCACTACTAAAAAATTATTAATATAGAGCTGTACGATAATTTGACGTTGATTATACGTGCAGAGATCCACAGCGAAATTCAATATTAATCATACACCTGTAAAACAGCTGTATAAATAATATTTGAATTAATTGAAATCGTGAAAATGAAACTGAAATCTAATAGTATGTTTGAAATATCCAAGAGTGCTAATGATTCTATCGAAAAAGTATTTCAAATAATGAGCAATATTAATTATTAATAAATAAATTATAAAATCATTGGCATACTTTTTCGCATGAATTTTTATCACTCCGTCCAGAAATTCAGGAAACAATAATTAGATTTGTCACTGCATGTTCATGGAAACATGTAGGCAGTTTACAATTTCACGTATTTCCTTTCAGTAATATGATATTTTTTTTTGCAATTATATTCCAATTTTTTTGTTGACATTTCAGGATTGATATTTTTTGATACATTTACCATTGCAACGGAAGAAACGTTATAGAGTTCCAGCACGAAAATCACCATAACAAATATAATTTAATTGAGAAAAAAATCAAATTACCTATCATCAATTTTTATAGACACATTTTACTGAGGCGGCATATGTGCGCAAATTTTGCAGTATATCGGGAATGTCAAGAATGAATAATCGAAAAAAAAAATTCTGAAAGTCCAAAGGAGCACAGTTGTACTCTGCTGCGTCTTTGATATTTGATAGTTTTTCTGAAAGTCCAAAGGAGCACAGTTGTACTCAGTTGTACACAGTTGTACGACTGTGATATTTGCGTAAAAATCAGTCTTTTCTGACATGACAACGAATTAAGCTTTTCAATTGATCTTAGACTTCTAAAAAACAATAGCCCCAACTGGTGGTACCAAAAGAGAGAAGATCAAGGTGAAGCAGATTATTTAGCATACTAACATTGAAGCTATAATGCAACTTCTGTGCCCGAAGCGCAGGTCGAAACCACATTGCCGCCCTATCTTTTTTTTTGTAAACGTTTTATTTAAACTATGGATTTTTATATTTGATTTAAACAAATAGACAATATATTCAACAAATATGCTCTAGTTGTTATTTTAGCTTAACAATATTTGAACAAATCAAAAAGTTAAATTTATTGTAATTTATATTACAAAATTGCATTGTTTTGCGCAAATACATGTTAAGTTAGTTCATGATTCCAAAAAAAATTTGACCAAATAAATTAGATAACCGCAGGCTATTGTATGCGGATTAAAATGTGAAACGACAGCAATAAAAATTATTAATTGTGGTCGTTTTAGGTAGACATAGAGAAAAAATACGAACAAACTCTATATCTTCTATACTGCATGCAATGCACCAGGAATAGATAATCATCTTCTGAAGTGAATGCCCAAAATTCACTGAATCGTGAGTTATGTGTTTTAGGCGACTGCATATTATGTATATTGTTCATACGTATTGATCATACGTTACCTAGACAACTGAAAATAAAAATTAATCATACGTCACAGTGGAAATTAGGTTAAATATTTTATACATCAAGGAGATATCGGAGAATGCATAATAATCACATATGTCAAGCATATCAAAGAATTAGTAGCAATCATACGAGTTGAGGAGGGACAAAAATATTTGACTGAGAATATCATAAAGTCGAAGGGTCAAAGCAATACTTGAGACAGTGGGGGAAATGAGAACATTTTTGGATCAACATGACATCACATTGATACTGAGTGCTGGCAAAGATGGGAAAATAGGGGCAGTGTACAGGGAAGATCACAGATCGAAGCTGAACGCTACTTAGAGGGATATTTTTATATATAGACGTATTAAAAGAGACCCGACGAACAGCTTACAGACCGCGAAAAACAGAGTGGTTGAAAAGTTTTATAGAAGGGAATTGCTAAATTTGACAGAGAATAATAGACTCGCCAATAGGGTTGTCGCACCACACATCATATACGGTCTCCTCAAAATCCATAAAGATAGGAACTCCCTAAGACTAATATGCTCAGCAATCTACTCACCAGATTACGGACTTTGTAAGCATATGATCAGTATGACGAAGGACTCTAGATATAATGTTAAATATGAGATTAAAGATGTTAACGAGTCGAGAATTGAGAATTGAGAATATCGGAATAGATGATGACGAACTATTGGTATCATTTGACGTGATGTCCCTGTTCCCAAGTCTGCGGATACGTTTGGACATTAAGACGGTAGAGAAGAATTGGAGTATACTGGAAAAATGTACACAAATACCACAAGAATTGCTGATATTTTGCATAAAAATGCCGAGATATTTCAAACACTAGGTCAAAATTTATGAGCAAAGAAAAGTTATACCTATGGGAATACCAGCTTCACCAGTGATAGCTGACATAATAATGGAGGAGCTACTTAATGAAACATTCACTAGGTTGGACATATTTGTTGTGATAAAGAGGATTGAAGCCGATAACGCACTTAACGCTCTTATCACATACAACGGACAAATAAAATTCACGATGGCAGAGGAAAAGGACAACAGATTACCATACCTGGACTCGGACGTAATTCAAAAATAAAAGAGGTGATAAAGAGGATCTGAAAAAGACAACAGATTAACACACCTGGACTCGCACGTAATTCAAAAATACAACCTGCTCAAACTGGGTTGGCACCAGATGACTGCAGCGTCCGGAGGGTTAATTAACTTAAATTTTAAGCCCCCTAGACGGATTATTGTCAATACGGCTACAAATTTCGTGAAGAGACTTCTGAGGATCAGCGATATGGAGTTTCTTGTGGAGAATAAATGAAGAAGAAAGGAAATTTTTCTCAAAAACGATCTCAAGGTCAGAACTCTAAATGGCCCACTGGATCGAAATAGACATACAGCACAATTTATGGAACGAGGACAAGATCAACGTGATAAGACTCCGCCGAAAATTTACAAATCCTTGACTCATATGCCTGGTTGTTCCGAGAGACTAAAGCACTCCGATATCTATGACAAAGGGTCATGTGAGTTGGCGATAAAATCACACAATACCCTGAGCAGATTATTTTGCCAGACAAAGCCCAAAGTGAATAAGTCAAATATTGTATATCGGATAAAATGCAATGGGGACAAGGCTGACGTCTATGAGAAGACATTCATTGGCAGTACGATGACGAAATTGAAAACAAGACTGTCTTCCCACAAATCAGATTTAAGGGCCTCCCATAAACCTAAAGAACAGAAAACAGCATTAGCCGCCCTGTGCTACGACGGGCCATAATTTTAACTCTGTCAATGTTAACATTTTCATGGACGAAATCGAATACTCACGACGTGTAATCTCGAAATTCTGCACATAACTGACGTTACCTCAGAGAAAATACCTAATTGCAAGACAATTTTTTTTATTTAGAATCCTGAGGATGATTCGCGATGCTAATCGAAATTTTGGGAACATATAACAAATCTTTGAAAAACGGTCAAAGTTGCTGGTAGTTTCGTTTTATGACATCAAGCCAAACTAATTCAACACAGAAAATATTTTGTATTCAAAGTCTGAAAACTATTTGGTGAAATCAAATTCATGTCCTATATACCCTCCATTTCATAGTACTCCGTCAGTGTTTTAGCTCTTGAATATATATTTCGGAATCCAATCGTACTATATATAAATTTAGTATCAAATTTCAAATCCCCGTTTCCACGTCTAAATTCATTTAAAACTAGTTCTGATTTTTATTTAGTTATAAGTAGATGTTCTTCTTTTATTGACCATTTTACAACCTCATGAGGTCAGACGTCTACCACATATTAATTAAACAAACAAATGAAACAAATTTCAACATATTCTTCCAACTCACTCGATCATTCGCCTTTTCTCGCCAGTTGGTAACACCAAGGATACGGAGGGATTCCTCTGCCTGGTCTTTCGAGCAGAGTCTCTGTCGTCCTGTTTTCCTGCTTCCATCGGGTACGTTATCGAAAACCTTTCGCGCTGGCTCAACTTCATCCATTCTGATAACATACCCTAGCCAACGTAATTAGTACAATTTGATTCGCCTAGCTATGACCACGTTAGAATATAGATTATATAGCTCTGCGTTCCAGCGACGTCGGTACTCGTCATTTTCTCTAACAGGACCATATATTTTACGGTGAATTTTTCTCTCGAAAACTCCCAGGAGTTTTTCATCCGCTTGCGATAGGACCCAAGTTTCGGAGCCATATATCAAGACAGGCAAAATGAGAGTCTGATATAGCTGGACTTTGGCCCGTCGAGAGAGGATTTTGTTCCTAAACTGATTGCTGAGCCCAAAATAGCATCTATTTGCAAGCACAATTCTCCTATCCATCTCCAGGCTGACGTTGTTGTCCTTGTTCACGGCGGATCCAAGGTAGACAAATTCATCTACCACTTCAAAATTAAATCAGTTGTTAACGTTCAAGTGCGGACCAAATCGAAAGGTTGCTCTAGTCGTTGACACTATCAATTTTGTCTTGCCCTCATTAACAGCGCGACCCACCTTCGCGGATTCCTTTTCGATTCTTAAAAACACTGCAGTAGCGTCTTCCAGATTTCGCCCAATGATGCGTATGTCGTCAGCATACTCCAGCTACATATGGCTTTTCGTGTTAGTGGTCTTGTTCGTATTTACTGCAGCCTTTCTCATTATTATCTCGATTAAGATGTTGAAGAGATTGGACGAAAGTGTGTCACTATATCTAAGTCATCACTTGGTACAGAATGGTTCAGTGAGGTCTTTCCCCACTTTCACTGCTGATTTGGTGTTGGTCAGCGTTATTCTACAGAGGCGGATCAGTTTTGCCGGAATACCAAGTTTCCCGTATTCGCAAGCAGTTTGTAATCGACAAAAAGGTGGTATGTATCGATTTACTTTTCTTGGGTCTTTTCCAGGATTTGGCATAGCGAGAATATTTGGTCATTCGTGGACTTGCCTGGTGTAAAACCCCGCTGATAAGGTCCAATCAGGTTTTCAATAATTGGCTTTAGTCTTTCACATAATGCACTCGACAAGACCTTATGCGCAATGGATAAAAGACTAAGTAGATACATATAATTAATTATTAAAAACCAACTAAATAGCAGTGGCTTGGGAATGCGATGACAATTTCAAGAGTAAAATATGTATAATTGATTAAACTGTTGGTTGGTAATCCGAGCTATTATGTTCTCATATTGTATGATTCTTTATATGGAAAACACCCACATATAGAATTGGCAGCGACTATTTGTATACGAATATTTAAGAGTAATGTGTTTGAAAAGTGCTGACAATTATTATGTCACAAGTTTTAATTTATGATAAATCCCATGAATTTGAAACACGACAGTTGTCATTTGTTCTAAATCACATATAATTTAGGTTCATTTATTTGATTTAAATCAATTTATTATTTTCTCATATACCTCTAATATATAGGAACAAATTGGCATTAAATGTGGGCGCAAGAGTCATCATAAAATATTTTTTTAAATTTTAAATTGCAGTCATAATTAGGGGATATGCAACCTCTCCTTAACCTCTGCTTTTAATTGTAAAAATTTCCTCAGTATTGTAAACTCGTATCAGTCAAACAGTTTCATGATTATCTAATTTCAAATCAGTATAAAATTTTGAAAGTAATTTCCTGCAACAATGTTTTATGTTACTTTTATGGCAATATATCTTTACCCTGGTGTTATATGACATGTTCGGTTTAAGGACAAGATTGCAAAATAATTTTGAATTTGAAGGAAATAAACCACAAAAATGTTTGCAATAATTTTTAACATTACACAAATTTTTACGCTCTCTATCACCAATTGGGCCACTGGTCAGTAATGAAAAATTTCTCCTTCCTGGCACACATAAAAAATCAAACAATTTCAAATCGACAACAAATTTACCACAAACTGGCTGCTAGAAATTGCAAAATTTAATGTAATTTAATCCTGTTTATATTGAAACTATGGTAATTTCCATTGACTTCATGTAGTTTTTATTTCAGTTAATGTTTTAATAAATAATTAATAACCAATTATTGATATGTTTTCCAAACAGCAGTTTGTCAACTCTATATGAAATTCATACATGAATGGTCATCACTTGTAATCAATTAAAAAAAAAAACTATTCAAACAATAATTTTTCTACTAGCATCAGCTATCAGTTAGTGTTTCAAATTAACTTTTCATCATTTAACTGTTAACGTTGATATATTCAATGGCCTTATGAAAAAAAGAACAAACAAACTTGGCGACCAACTGCTTTCCCAATTAGATTTGTTTGTCTTGTGCAAAACAGGTAATAATGCGTACGTTAATTATGAAAAATCCTATTAAAAATACCTGACAAACAACTGAGGTGGTTAAAATAAAGCACTAATTATTATTATTAAATCAATCAAGAAATGATAAACAAATATATATTAAACAAATATATATTAAATTCATACATAGTAAATAAATACATATTAAATAAATATATGATCAAGTGTGTTGTTTGTGCAAATGTAGGCAATGGTGTGAAGTATAATGGAAAATACTAACAATCCTGGAATAGTTTTAAGTGCAACTGAAAAAGTAGATCAAGTATGGAGAATGATGTATCTCTTTTACAAGCATCATATAATCATTATTTAATACCAGAGTGGATACAAACTCTAGTTGCCCGCCGAAAAATTCAGCTCCTCCTCAATATAAAACCCCCACTCCGAGTTTAATTTAGTTTAAATAAAATCTCGAGCGAATTTAACTTTTAAAATGTTTGCAATTTCCTTTAAGGCTAAGAGGTCACGTTTAATCCGGTTAGTGAACAAAATTTAAATGCCGCGGGTGGAAGTCAAAGTCACATTTGCCGGAGGATCATTTCGCTGTTTGTGTGAGGCATTATCTTCAGCAGCGTCTAGCCGTTTCAGCCACCGTAGTATGTATTCACACTGGTCTCTAACTTTGTTTGTTTAAATCGCTTCCGAGCGAGCCAAATGTACAAAATAAAAACTCAAATGAACAAAATAAAAACTCAAGAAAAACTCAACTATATAACATAATCTTATACTGGGAGTGAGAGCTTTACAATGGTTCATCAGTTCCTCCTTAATATGTTCCTGCTTTATCTATTCCTGTATGATCTGTTCCTGCTTCATCTGTTCCTGCTTCATTTGTCCTGGTTCGTTTGATCCTGCCCCATTCTCTTTCTGCTGCATATGTTCCTGCGTCATCTGTTCCTGATTCATACATATATCCTGCTTCGTCTGCTCCTGCCTCATTCTCTTTCTGATGCATCTGTTCTTTCTTTATGTGTTCCTGCTTCACCTGTTTTAACAGCTCCTGCCCCATTTGTTCTTGCTTTACCTATTCCTGCCCCATCTGTTCCTGCTTTATCTGTTCCTGTATCATCTGTTCTTGCTTTATCTGTTCCTGCTTCATATGTCTTGCTCCGTCTGCTCCTGCTTCCTCACTCCTGCTGCATCTCTTCCTGCTCCATCTGTTCCTACTTTAACTGTTCCTGTGTCATCTGTTCTTGCTTCATCTGTTAACTGAGTTAGTTAACTAAACTGTCCCGAATTATAATTTCACAAATAATATAAAACACACCACCTACTTTACTATATGTGAGCATGAAAAATAAAACCCACCTAGTGTGTCATAACAAGTTTCTGAGTAAAAGGTAATTAAAGTTCCTCCCCTGTGTTTCATTTTCATGGTTTGCTGTTTTATATATTTAAATTTTTACATTATTTTCCAATGTTTTTGAGACTTGCGAGAGTTTCCGTATGAAAATTTAAGGTTTTTACATACTAATCCAAAAAAAACTTTGACACACTAATTGGGTTTTCGTAAGCAGGGTTACATATGACAATAAATAAAAATAATACTGCCTAAAATATATTCAGTTATAATATTCCCATGGTCAAAACTACTATTGACATGTCACTACAAATTGCGCTTCAAATAGGCTGTTCGACAATATACACTAGACCAGGCCTACATTTCCCAAAGTCGAGGGCATATATTCAAGATCACCTCGAGACAATTTTAAAAAAAAAATATTTCCGATTTCGCAAAAATCAGGCAAAATCGTTTTTTATTATAGTTTTTTATTTGGCCTTCGAGTATTCAAAGAATGTATAGGTCTCGACAAGTACTACATTAGTGATATATATATGTCGCTGCCGTGCGACATCATTTTGTAATGAAGGCCTCATTTAATGCAGTTTCTGCCCCCAAAATTTAAAAATATTTGTTTCTAGGATTAAAGCCCTTGGAAAACCAAGAACATTTTGCTGTGGAAGTATACAATTGTATTCAAATCCCAAAAAGTTACGTATGCCATTATGTATTTTGCATTATTAACACAAATTATAGCATACTTTATGGCGCTATCGAAAAAATTTTTATATAAAAGTGATTCTATTCTTTTTAGCGCAAATTATTGCATACTTTTTAGGGTTATCTAGAAATATTTTAAATGTTTGCCTGTGATAATTAATTTTTACTCTAGTTACCATTGAAATCTTGCTTTGGTTTTATTACAAATTAAATACAAAAAGAGTAAAGATAATTATAGCAAATCTTGGTACGACTCAAGTTGGGTGTACCGTTCGGTTTTGGGTGTTTTACACGGGCTCGGAAAGGAATTTTTTTTTAAATTGTGATTTTTAATATTTGCCCTCGATTTTGGAGATGTTTTTATGGAGGCCGACCCGGTCTAATATACACTAATGACTTGTTTATCATTCTTGTATGCCCCTGTACAATCCTTACACAATTCATTTAAAATGGTCTTTAATTGACAATGGTAATTGACATGGATTTTTATTTAAACGTCACAATGTCAATGTTGTTTTTTGTAAACGAAAAGTAAGCCAAATATTGTTGGAATATGAAATATTCATCACATTTTAAATAAACAAATTTTCATTACGTGCAAATACTATATATATATATATATAAATTTTGACTGAGTGAATAAATACATTTGTTTAAAAAAAGCTGCAGACTCGCTGAGTATTAAAAGAATCCTTTGCATTTTGTTATCGATTCTTTCTATTTAAGGCTTTGTAGTAATTCCTTAAGCGTTGAGCACCATGTTATTTCTCGGTGAGCTCGGCCGATTTTAATGAGTTTTCGCTTAGCAACACAACGTTGACTTTACAACGACTTAATTTTCGACATAGCCTACCCACCATATTTTCAAATTGTATTTTCTTCTTTGTAAACGCACCATGAATTCAATACAATTTCAGTCTGGTGATTTTATTTGGCTGTATAAGTAAAGCATCGCAAAATAGAACAGCACTCGATCAAGTATTTATGGCTGAGTTATTGTTATGGCCACGAAGTTGGCCGGGAGTTGTTTTTCATTTTTGATAATACTTTCATAATTTCCAATCATCACTAAATACGTTGTTTGTTATTCCCAAACGTCTTCAGATAATTGGTCATACTTGGAAAAGGGAAAACAAAAAATTAAGCCTGAATATGTAGCATTCCATTCAAAAATATGGAACTTCAGTAATTTTAAAATACACGTACATACAGACTTTCAAAAGCAAACCCATTTTGCTCCTTCACATTTTTTCGCCTGGCATGTATTACATGTGAAGCATACAAATCTCTTGAGGGGACAGGTTAAGGGGTAATACTGATCTTAAATTTTTAATTATTTTTCAACATTTCTATTATTACAATACTCGTATAAGTTTACTTTTTTATTGCAACTATTTCCTCGCCTTGCACCATGGGGTCGAGTGGAAAATACACGGTAATAATATCACAACTTTTAAAGTATTTTCCTCATCTAAATGTACCAGAAATTTGTAGAGGAGGAGTTATGGTTTCCGAAAGCTGCATTAGAGGCACCCTGTGTCAACACAGTCGGTGCTACAGATGTCAAAGTTGACCAGTTTGGTGTAACCCGATTGGATTGGTATACCTTTGGAACACTTAAAACAAGTGCACAGAATGTTCCACTGCGTAGAATTTGAAGAGGTTTTCGCGAAAATCAGGCAAGAATTTTAAGATCCCAAACCATTCCATGAATGGATTAGAGAGAGTTTTTCACAGTCAGTCAGCTGTGCGCTATCTAGATTTACTCTCGCTGATTGCGAACTACAGTTTTACACCAGTTCCGAAAGGTATTTTGGCAAAGTGTTTCTAGGCTAAGTACTTGATAGTGTCGCCATTACTAAGTGTTACGTGTTCAGAGCAGGGATTGCACCCACGGTCTCATATACAAGAGCCGCGCGCACTAACTACTGTATCGCCAACGGTCCAGCCATTGCTGATGGTCGCCGCGAAAACACAGACAATTCTGATGAGCACTGGTCGCATCCCACTTTGAATTAGGGGGATTTATTTTGAGTAGAACCACTAATATATCAATGCTTTCAGATCGAGGTAAGCCTAGTGTATTTATAGGAGATTTCAGCAAGTAAGGACCCGTTCAGGTAAACCTAAACGAGCCATTCAGGTCCTGCTCCCACCACCTGGCACTTAAAAATGTTTTGTGCTCAACATTGGATAGTCTAACGACACCCATCACGCTCGCCATGTCAGGGGCTCTTCATTGACAGTCGATATCTTCGTAGGAGTTATCAATAGACAGTGGCTACCTGTGGTGCAAAGGTTAGTGTGCACGTATCTTGCACATGAGAACCTGGGTTCGATCCCTGCTCCTTACATTTCTTTCGACGACGGTCAACTTGCTTAGTGATGGCGACGCTATCGAGTACTTAGCAATGGAAAAGCTTCTCAAAATACCATTTGGAAATGGTGTAAAACTGTAGGTCCCAATAAGTGAATGTAAAAATAAACTAGAAAGCGCACATCTCACTGACTGTGAGAAGCTGTCCCCAATCCCTTCATGGGATTTTATGGGACACCTTTTTTATCAACAGATAAATCCACATCCAGACAGTCGTGCAAAAAATGAACACTGGACCAGGAAAGACTGGCAATCAATGAAAAGGCAATTAATACCGTTGACGAATATTTGATAAGTCCAGAAAAAATCGTCCTTCCACCACCACACATTAAACTATTTCTTATAAAACAGTTTGAAAAATCTTTAGACAGGACTGACGATTGCTTTAAATATATTTGTCAATTATAGTCAGAGAGCTTATACAAAATGATGTCCATCTGAATGTAATTTCATTATGCAAATCATGTCCTTAAACACAAATTTGCAAATTGAAATTTTCGCTTCATTTATATTGCGGAATTGACTTGAAGTATTTCCTCCAAATTGCTACATAAACAAATTGCCTCACTTGCTACCGCAGACAGACAGCGGAGAGTGAAATTTAAATCCCAGCCTATTATTTGCTCCTTTAAGTAGTCATGTGTATAATTTAATTTTATGGCGGTGTTTTCTGACTTCAGGATATTAGATGTTCGAAATTTTGTTTTTCCAACCGTTGTTTTTGTGTTGTGCTAATAAAAATTTATGTTCAACAATTTTATTGAATTCCCTATAGATATAAATATGAATTGGGGAAAACAACCACATAAATGAAAAACAACAGCTTAAAAGTCGACAAAAGAAAACCAAATACCAGAAGACAAATACGAACGAAAGCAGCAACTTTAGGTTTCAATATAAGGTAAATGTATATGTGTATCAAGTCCATGTGTAGGCATCAGGACTTTGGTGAAGAGGGTGTGGGAATGTGGTTCGGAAACGTGTTGGTACGTAAGAAAATCGAATGGGCTAGGTCTCTGCTAACCTGTATTGCGTTTTTGTATTTCAAGTAAAACAATACATTGTAATTCCTTTCAATTTCCGTTTGTCCTTTTGTCACAAATTGATTTTTATTTTTATACTAATGCCATTGGCATAATTTCAAAAAACATGTTGCTTCTTATATTTTCGTCTCTCGCCTGGAGGAAAATTGAAGGAAGCGAATTCAAGGTGATACAGAGATTGCTTTATCATATCTCACAACTGAAAACAATCAATTACATTCAACGTATACTTTTCTATCTCGAAAATGTGAGACAATATAACTCTCCAAGGTATGAAACTTTATGTGCCTGAAGTACGAGCATTTATGAAATTTATGGATTTTTATTGTTTACTCCATCAGTACCTTCTGTAGACGAAACAAGAAAAGAAAAAAATATATAGCTCAAAAATATTTTTTTTTTCATTGGACGTGCGTTATGTACAGGGAAGGCCTTTGCTTTTGTTAAGGTGCCATGACCTACACTGTGACCGGACTATATTCTGTATACACAGTACACCTGGGATATACACTGGCGTATACATATTTCGGACACATAAAACATTATGGACATAAATTTTGTGATACCCAGTCGTATGGATGCTGTACAGTGGGTTTCACGAAACTGACACTTATGGAAATTTGAGCAATGAAGCAATCACCAACTGATAATGTAGCGGTGCTATCAATTCAGTCACAGGAGCTATATACCTGATGATAAACTTGTCACGCAGTTCGAAACTGGTCATGTCATTGAGTATTCGTTATTGAATTAGCTAGAATGCAATTGGTTGTCACTTAGGCACACGCTGAAATATCTTCTGTTTTGGATTTGTTTGGAGTTCGGTAGAAGAGGATCCTGCCCTTGCTAGTACGCCTGCTCTTTGTTCCCAAGGAGACCCTAGTGGCCTTGTATCCAAGTAAGAACCACATTTGACAGTCGACCTAACTCGACAAGTTTTTCCCTACATTCACTAACGAGTTTAGATGAAGTGTTGTTAGATTTAAGTTATAGGAGAGCCGCGTGGCTATCTACAAATATTCCAATGCGCTCTGTTCTTCGTTGTAGTATAAGTTGGGTGCTTGCTTCCTTGATGGCCAGTACCTCAGCGTGGAAAACACTGTACCTATCTGGGAGTTTGAATGATAAATTGAGGCTTGCCTCTTCGGAGAAAACACATTCCATTTTGAATCGGTCCGTAAATAGTTTGTTGTCAAAACCTATCAGCGCTTACCCTTTATCCCAGCCTATCCTTCTGGGAAACCTGACATCGAATATGTTATCAACACATACAATACCATCCAAGATGAGGATCCACATGTGCAGGTCAAGGTCGACAATTCCAGATGACCAGTGGGTTAGAAAGAATCAATAGACAAATCTTCGGATGATGGTAAGGCAGGCCCGGGTTCATGGGTATCTCGGATCCCGCCAGAATTCCAACAAGTCCTCAATGGCCACATCAGACAAAGAGACCAGGCACTCTGCCTGAAACCAACCAAAGCCAACGTCGACACTGGCATTGACATAGGTATTGACATAGAAGGCGCACAATGATCTCCACCTCATTTTCATCCCCATAAGCACGACAGTAATCAACCCCGCTCACAATCCAATTGTAAGTGAAGCCGCCAGCATCATAGTGACGTGTGATTACCCCAATAAGGAACTGTAAGTCAGCATTGTTCAGTCGAAGAAGCGACTTAGTCTTCGGTGAGTCCATTGCCGGCCATATGTCACTTGAAATCCTGCAATCCACTCTAGCCAGCCAAGTAGCGTTGATCTCGTCCAGCAATCAGCGATCGATCAAGCCTTACAAGTAACACATCGGTGGATTTGCAGAGGCAATCAATCTGAAATCAGCAGAACTGCATCCTGCTTTACCAAGACAGTCTACTTCAACATACCCTGTGACATCTCTATGTCTCGGAACCCAGCAGAGTCTTAACTTGCTGGACACTACACTTTCAGGATCCTCTTGCAATCCGTTACCAATTTGGATTTACTTACGTGCGTCCTGATCGCACTGAGGGCTGACTTAGTATCAACTTAGATGACGGATTCACCCAATAAATACAAGCACGTGACCATTATCTCAGAAGCAGCTCTCATAATCGTCATAATTACCGCTTGGAACATACTATAGTACGCACCCAATCGCACCAAAAGGTCGAGTTGAAGGTCCTCACTGAAAATTCCCGCTCCTGTGCCCGATTCTATTTTCGAGTCATCTGTAAATATCAGATGACCAGAGAGTGAGGAATGTCCCCAAAGTCACTCCTATCTGTTATCAAGATCTCCGGGCATTACCCAAAGTCTACAACATGGAGTCAGTTGCCTGATTCAAAGACTCGTCCGGGTGATTCTCAATCAACTCCTGGAGAATGTTGGCATGTCCCTCAGGGGCATATCTGCAGATACTCAATTCTCTCATGCGGTGGGCGCTTCTGACAGCACAGCATCTCGCATAGACATCAAGAGTAGTCGAATTAGGGATTATGTCCAGCGCTGCCGTCGGAGTGATTTTTCTCGCCCCACTGATAAGCATGGATGCAGTGCTTCGAATTTGACTGATCATTTTCAACTGCTACCTGTTCTCCAATGCGTTCCACCAGGCTACGCAGCCGTAGGTGATAATATGGCGCACAATAGCCGAAAAATCCAATGAACGAGTGTCGAATTCCTAATGAAACCACTGAATCACTCCGTGGTTCAAAAACAGGCGTTGACTTTCCAGCAGAATTCTGTGCCGACCGATAAGTCTGACACGAGCCAGGATAGGCTTCAAAGCATTTTGCTATCATTAGTTTCCAGTGAAGAATAGCTATCTGGTAGCCGGGATTTGAACCCACTGAATTACAAATTATGAACGGTTTTCCAGGACATGGATTATCGTACAAGATACCCTACAATTGGTTTTCTCGAAGTAGTTTGATTCGGTCTGTTGCCAGTTTCCAAATGAAGGATCTGCGTGCAGCTCTCGATGAGTAGCTACTGCAACTTATGGCGTGCATGAATGCCAAAGGCGGTCATTTAAAATGAGTACCAATAAATACATAAATGGAATTTGGACCCAAAGGATTCATTGTTTTTAATTATATGACCCCCAAAATATATTTTGTATTGTTGGTATGATATTAAATTTGAAGTTATATGAATGGCTGAAGGCTGTGTTTTGCATGCAATATTTTTCGAACACTTGCATAGTGGGAAATTTTCAATTGAAATGGGTTTTCGGTTGCATTTAGTTTGATGGATTTTTCAATAGCATTATTGCAAACAACCACTGATGAAGATCTGCGGCTAGATCTGAAATAGCTATAAGGTTTTCTTTGAATCATGACGATGGATTTTGAAAAACTCCTTTAAAAAACTATATATCTATTAATAGAGATATGGAATGGTGTTGAGCTGGAATATTAAATTAAAGAAAGTAGTAGCAAAAAGGCCGAATTTATAAAACTCATCCCTTATGGAATTTCTAAAACTCATCTTATTTTGCCAACTGTAATTTTTTTTTATTATTGCAAAAAACCCCAAGGTTTTTGATCTACGCACACACCTGTAGCTAAGCAAGTTCGTGCCGAGATCATTGTGTACGTATGTGGTGGTGTACATGTGCAAGCATACAGGAGCCTTAATGCGCAATAAAAGTTTGTAAGCCAAAATGTTTATATCATTATGTATGTGTGTCATATCATAACGTATAAAAGATTAATGTGTGATATTTAAAATACTATATTTGTATTGTGTTTTGTTCCTTTTGTACCACTTTCTTGATGCTGTTTTTGTTGTCGTAATCTCTTATCTCAGACATCGGCATCCATTTGTCTCCCAAATTCGTTTTTTGTATTTGTGTGCGGGATATAACGATAATATGAAAATAGCTTCATATGCGCCTTTTGGAATGCTAGGGAAAGTGTGAATGTTAGGCAAAGTAGAAATATTTCACCAAAATAAATCTCACACTTTCTCTAGAGATTTCACGTACACGAATGTGAAAGATTTATGTGGTTTAGTAGAAATATGCCAGCATTACAATGGCTCTTTTTGAACATTTGTGTCACTGATAAAATCGCGTTAGCCAGTACAAGTCTTCAATAGTTTGGGGAATATAATTACAAAATGTTGCTAAATTTCTTATTTCAAAGTAAATAAATGTGAAACGAATTTTGCTTGTTCAAGTATATGCACACACATTAGAAGCTCTATTTATTTAAAAAAAGTAATTTGTTAAGAAAACTAATATCTATCATTCGAGTACATTTCCATATCGGAAAGGTTCCAAATGAGGAGCATCCAGCTGGTATACAAATTTAGAAAATATTGTTACGAATAAGTAAAAGCTTTTGATTGCTGTTAATGACTCTGCTAACAGTATGTAAATAACAGGCGGTTAGTGCTGCGCCTGAAAGTATGCATTGTAACAACGTACCAGCGCGCTAAACCAGTAGCATGAATTCACCTCAGTAAAGATAATTCTCCTGTGTTCGATATTGTTCTACAAAGATAAGCAACAACAACAACATCTAGAAGGTTTTTGAATTCGCTGGTTATACCTTCGTTTGAGTATGGTGAGTTGGTATAAATAGCGGAGGTCTTTGGAGTAGAGAGTTCAGTTTGTGATTAACCGCCGTAAAGTAAGCAACGCGATTTGATAGTAAAATATAAGACTTATTAAAGTGGTGTAAATAAAGTAAACTGTTGTACTATATAAGTAAAATAAAAGGAAGTGATACCGTTGCAATTATCGTAATTTAAAACGAACCTTGTTTTATTATTGGGAATAAAACAACGCAAAAAGGACGAATAAGGAAATTCGTAACAATATAGTAATATTAGGATACTTATACGTATGAGTAATATTTATTATAGACTACACAGCGGAAAAAATTTTGATTTATCTATATTTAAAACGGAAATACATATTAAAGCCCTTATGACAATGTGGGGTTAAATCGAACTGACAGTTATAATTTTGAAATTCCATACATAATGGCAGTTAAGGGTTTTAGTCAGCTTTAACTGTCCCATAACTTGAGATGGTGGTAATAGAGGTTAGACACAGTTGACACAAGTTAGGGTCTCTAAGAGTTTTATATACGTATGACTAAACATTGTTTATACATTTGCTTCGTGTTGCATCTGTATTTATATAGTACGCCAGTGCTTTTAACAGAACCGTTTGAAATATATTCGATATTTATTTTCGGAACGTATAATTTTATATAATTTATACATAATTTTCAGAAGCGCGATTAATGTTATTGTGGCCCAGAGATGTGGAATCGAAGTTTAGTAGTCGGAGTTCCATGTATTTACCTGGCGTCGGAGTAGGAGTTGATTAAATTATTACCAATTCGGTGAATATCAAAACGGAAGTATATGATGGAACTGGTTTCATCTTCGAAGATGACAATTGTTTAGCTTCATGTAAATGATATGTCAGTAAAAATTCATTATCTCATTTGAAAATATTAACGCGTTTTTTTCGAGACAAATGTGATTTGTTTTATTGGATTATAAAGTAGACATATTTCGATTAAGTATGGAAGAAAATATCCGGCACATGTCCCCCACAGCACAGGCCATTAGCGTATTCATACAATTTTCCATGACTGTTCACAGAGATGTGGATGTATCTCACCGAAAACGCGTTGGATCTCGAATTGAAGTTCAGGAATTGTTTCTTGTTTATTCGCATACACCTGAAATACAAATAATTTAGATATTATGCTAATTTTATTTAATCTGCTGAAACACACACATTTTGATATATTAAAACACTATGCATTTTTTAAATGAATTGGTATCGTAACTTGAGGGGTTTGAATAAACCAAGTTACAAAGTATTTAAACTCAATAATGTGAAAGAGTTGAAGCAATCTTTTTATTATTATGTTCTCCCTTCAAAAATAACTCAATTCTTTTAGAGTCTGTGAATCGAATGTGCCGATGACTATTTGAATTTAAATTTTTATGAGAAATTCATGCTACAAGCTTACATGTCAGGAACTTTTTTCTACTTACAAAATGGTTGGTTTCTGTTGGAAATAATAGACAATTCAGTTAAGCACACTTACTGGCATGACTAGTTTCGAACTCCGTGACAAGTTCATCATCAGATGCCTAACTACTGTGCCCTGATGACTTTGATCAGGGATAATAGTTATTTATTAGGACTTTCAGTATAACTAATGTTTCTATTATTCAGAACTTTGGGTATGTAATAATAATAATTCTGTGAAAACTCAAAGCTAAATGACTGCAGCATTTGTTGAAAGCAATTAATAAGGGGATTCACTTCTATTGCTGTCTTGGGTTTTTTGCCTCAGACCAGTTTATGATGGGATATATATTGTTAAGCTGAAGTTTTTCACTCTAAATTAACCCAAACGAGCGATTCTAGTACACCTTGATACATATTAAAAATTACACACATATGCTTTTATGTGTTTTTATGATTTTGATTTACTGTCGCTGTTGTTTTCGGAATTAGAGTTTTGTACAATCATTTTTCTCCACCGGAAAAGACAAATGATGATCTTTCTTATCGTAAGTGATAAGAAGCGACATTATTCTGATTTTTCACTTTTGGATTTTGTCAATTTTTGGATCTTTACAGTTAATTTGGCTACAAGGATACCACTCTTCCACTTCAGCATTTGATTATTTTACATCTCTACGAAATTTGAACACATTTGTATTTGGCAATTTCCCCCCTACTATCGGTATTCCCAGCATGTTGGTTAATAAATCTCTTTGTATTCTAAACTGCCTTCAATACCCAGTAGATGGGTGGATGCCATTGCCACTTGAATTTATAAGTTTGAGCTATTTGTTTTACTATCAGTGTGAGTTGAAATATCTTGTCCAAATTGGGTGTACGACTAGTCGTTTTGTTACCTTCAGAAAAGGCTTTTTGTCTTAAATAATGACAGTTGTTTTCAATAACATAAACTATACGCTGCCTTAAATTGGGACACCAGTGCGTATGAGTGATATTTAATATTAGGTTCGTAGGAGAACTTCGTGTTATCAAAATTTGCCAGAGGAATGTGTCTTACTACGCTGTTGATTTCTGGGAATAGTTTGTGGAATAGAAATGAACAAGATCCCCTACTAAATTAAGTTACTAATTTTTTAGCAATAAATAGAAAGAAATACAAGTATCTTGTTAAAAATATAATATAACGAACTAAACTTAATACCTTTTGGTAGATTATGGCTTCATTAGAAGTAACAAATCTGGTAACTTTTTGTGGATGACGATTTCATTCATGTGACTTCTGCGGCTGGCTTCGCAGAAGGACACTCTGCCAGTCCAATTTTCCAGGACTTCGTTGACCGTTTATCGTTCTAGCGCACGAATGGTTAAAACGATGTTAGTCGTAAAAGTAAGCATCAGACTTAATTTCTTGAGATAATTTTTTCTGGAAATCGTCGCTGTAATAAATCGATTGTTGCGTCGTCTTTCTGAAACCACATGTCGTCCAGATCCATGCCACCCAGTTGGGCCACAATAACTCCCTTATCATGTATCATGCCTGACCAAAATCCGAACCAGAGAGTCGCTCGGTGTGGGTGCATTTGTTTCTCATTTCAGACGGAAATGCGCTTCATCGGAGAAGATGACTTTTTTTTAACAGTTGGCATTGACTTCACTTTGCGGGCGCTTTCCATGGTCTGCTGGTTTGAGTTTCTGTGTAAGTTGATTTTTGTGTGCACAAAGTCTTTTCTCAAAACTCCTTGCGTAGTGCTTCGTGGAATTTGTAGTTGTTGAGAACGATGCCTAATTGATGGTTTCGGCTTTTAGGCGACACTCTCGATTACAGCAGCACTGTTTTCAAGAGACGGACCGGTTCGTTGGCGCACAGGAGTCTTACTGTCCATAACCGAAACAATTTCTTCAAATTTGTTGAGCAATCTTCGAATGGTTGCCACTTCCTCGCAGCATAACTTTCCGAATTTTTGTAATAAGTTTTCGCAATTATACGACATTGTTCTTTCGTAAATCGCTCCATTGTTAATAATCGCAGCTGCCATATTTCAGAGTTGCCACTTGCACAAACAAAAATGACTCTAAATTTAAAAAGTGCAATCTTACTGAGAAACTCTTTGTAATGGATTTTTTTTAATTAAAGTAATTTCAAAATAATGTTATTTAAATTTCCTTAGTTATTAGACCACGATGTAATAATAAAATCAAACAAAATATACTGAGTTAAACTTCAAACAACTACCTTCTGGTTAGGATGAGTAATAACAAATTAAAACAAAAGAGTATTGCATACTTTAGGGCTCATTAAATTTTGATATCCGTATAAAACTGAGTCGAGAACAACGTTGTTGAATTCAAACAGTCCTAGAAAATGATAGTTCATATATAGATTTTTGCTCTTTGACTAACACGTTGTACAACTTTTGTGTGCATTCCAGAAAAAAGAAAAAGTCCTTTGTTACGTTATTTATACGACAGAAATAAATAAAATGAAATATTATTAAAAGATAAAGACATTTTGCCAATGTCTATTTAGCGGAAATGTAAAGGCATTGCACCCGCAAAAAAGGAGTCAATCGTAATCATCATTGAGTCATTCTTTGGTTACATTCCTAAATATTTTCTGTCATTTTCATGGATACTTATTTGTGGGACAAAATACATCTATTCCCTATTTTATGGATTGTTATGTTGGTGCTGCTTAGGGGTATAAATATTTCAATAAAATAAATAGTTAAAAAATCTCTAGACGAGGCACTGAACGAACAGTGAATGTGTATTAAGAGGAAGCAAATAATAACATAATGAAATGATTAAAAAAATCATTCAAATGTCATTAGATATATAGGAGGCTTCCACCCATTTCATCACCATCAGCATCGGCAACACTAACACCACCGCCACACAAAGTCAACTAACGTGAACCAGCATTACCACCACCATCACACAAAGTAATCCTAGATCTAGTGCATCAAAAATATAATCGCTGTATGGGTTGGCTGTATGTTTACTTTGAAGCTATTACCCAAATTCTGCTTTTTTAATAGTGAGGAAAAGTTATGTTGTATGAGTGAGGTATAATTGTGTGCGTGTGTTTAAATTTTGTGGCCTTTTTTCCACCAGAGTTTGATCAAGGGCCAGAAAAGCAGCCACTCAAACACATGTAAACCATGAGGATGTAGCCCCTAAGCTAAGCCCCAGAAAAAATCATAATAAAAGTCATAAAATTCCAACAATTTCCTTTTCGCCGTTGGCAGTTGTTGTTCGTTTTTCACCAAATTCTTATTCATAAAATATATGGATTTTTCCGTTTAGTTGTTATTTCTCTAGTGTTGGAAAGAGGCTGGGAAGGACTTTTCCTTTTTACTGTATATAATAACAAGATTTGTTGTCTTTGTTTTTACACAAAGGACACGCATTTGGACTATATACAACACGACAAAATAGTTTAGAGTTTGTAGCCCTCAGGCGAAATAGGTAATTTTTCTGTCTAGCCATACTTATATTGTTAGACGAAAAGGGGCAATATTATGGATGATCTAATTCAAATACAATCACGCTTGTGATTCTTTTATGGATAAATTGGATATTGAATTGTTGTCATTCATAGACTGAATAAAATATAAGAAAAACATAAATACATGCTTACGGCCTCATTCATAAAAAGTTATGAGATGAGTTATGAGATACAAAATGTCTAAATTGTCTAATATACTTCGTGATTTCTCTCACGTAGATTTTGAATTGCATTTTATATTAAAACTAATATATTCAAACTAATAAACTAATAACTAATTTTTATAAAAACTAAAAAATTTCCTAGAATTTGCAAGTACCTACTTTTAAAAAAGATACTAAAATTAAACAGCTCGACAATCTAATATTATTTACTTATTCGTCAATTATGTTCAATCTTTTAATCTGCACTGCAGCTAACGTTAGATTGTAGGAACTAGGAGTTCCTCCCAAGGAAGCTGACAAAAGTAGCAGTATTGCCGTTGGGAATAAACACGTTATCCTGAAAGGAAAAAAGTGTGCCAGTAATAAACTGAGGTTACCAATTATCTCTAATTAGTAGTGTTAATGTAAGTCCGAAGTAGACTGAGTTTAATACTCTTTAGATCCTGTATTCTGTAAAAGAAAACTATGGTATCCCATTACGTCCCATGAAGAGATTGGGGAGAGCTTCTCACAATCAGTGAGCTGTGCGCCTTCTATGTGGGACCTACAGTTTCATACCGATTCAGAACGGTATTTTTTTCATGACTAAATACCCGATACTATCGTTATCACTAAGCGAGGTGATCGTCGTCGAAAGAAATGTAAGGTGCTCTGAGTAGGGATCCGGGGGTTCGATCCATGTACGCACTTTACACCACCGATGGCCATTGTCAAAGAATGGCCCCTTATGTTTGCAAGGCTGCCCCTTATGTTTGCAAGGCTGAATTTCAAGTTCCAGGGTTTGTGGCCATCAATTGGAAGTGCTGATCAATTGTGTTAGCCACCACTATTAGAGGGCTTTCAATCCTGCTCCATAAGCATTGCCAGTGAACCCATTCCTAGCTAGCTCATTACCAGCTTCGTTTTGGCCTATTTTGGTATGACCCGGCATCGATCGTGGCTTCAAACTCGCCTGGCAGACACCTGCATTCACGAACCAATGGCAATCTATTCTTATCTGAGGATTGAACCCTTATCGGAGCTTAGCTGTTCGTGAAGATTTTCACACTCTGGCGTGCTATAGTGTCATTTCGAAACTGATAACCTACCCCCGATATTGGCTATGCTTCCACTTGGAACAAGGTGCTAAAGAAGGAATAGTCTTAGACAAATTTTTATAGTCTTTTATAGTCTTAGACAAAGTAAAGTTGAGTAAACCGCAGCTCCCACTGCACTCTCCGTCTTCGATCCATCCGCAAAACTTTCTACATCAACATCCTGCAATGGTGAGTAATTCCTTCACATCCGGTATGTTTGTTCTGAAGATTTTCCGGTAGTTAAACTTTGGACCAACATAGTCCAATTTCAGGTATGGCCGCACTAGGCAAATTTCACAAAATCCTTCTATGGTTTTAGCCTCGTTGGATCCAACAGTTCAATTCTCTCAGCCACATTTCACTTTATGCTACTGCAATCTTAGCAAATTGTTCTAAAAACATCGTTTCCCATTACTTCCCATGAAGGGATTGGGAAGAGCTTTTTACAACCAGTGAGCTGTGCGCTTTCTAATTTTTCACTCACTGATTGGGACCTAAAGTTTTACACCTGTTCCGGACAGTATTTTGAGAAGCCAAAGTACCCGATAGTGTAGACATAGCTAAGCCAGATGGCGGTCGTTGAAGGAAATTTAAGGTGGTCAGATCAGGGATCTAACTCAGGTTCTCATGCACAAGAGCCGCGCACACTAGTCGCTGCACCAAATTTTTCTGTAGGAAGAAAATTCATCATCGTATTGACAGCAGCAGTGAGGTGCATTATGTTTTCTGTACTGTTGATAATTTTCTATCTTCTCAAAAGCTGGCCACCATACCGATACTCCATTCGGCACAAGGGGTCTAACTACCACCGCGTACGTTCATAATACCATCATCGGATTAAGGCCCCATGTTCCCCCAAGTGTTTTCTTGTAGAAGGTACCTTGTTATCTCTGGAAGCTGAAAAATCTGTATTTTTTGTTGTTTGGATGCAAGTATACGGTGTTTGTAGCTTGTCGTATATACTTGTGTCCAAACACAATGTGTTTGATATTTAATGTTACATGTTGGAGACATAAGATTATATAATATAGTATGTCTTTGTGATCCAAATGTAGCTTTGTTTGTTGAAAACTGCTGAAAACAAAAACGTGACAAACAACAAAGACACAACAGAAAGAAACAAAAAAGCACCAGATCTTTAATTCATTAAAACAATGCTAACAAACATACACATGGTTCCTACAATATGTTGCTGTGGCCATTCGTTTCAGCGTGAGTGTGCTCTATTAAGTTCCCAGCTGAGTTTCGAATTCGTAATTACACCCACTGTTGTAATTCACGTCGTTTGAATTGGGACGGTTTCCTTGTTTCATACGTGAGTGAATACCCGTGTTTCCTGGAATTTCCTTGATAGTTTCTGCGGTTGTTGCTATTGTTCGACACATCCTTATAGTTGTGGTTGTCATTTATGACATTTTAACAGTATTTTGGCTTTCGAGTAGATTTGCTCGTGCTCTTCTGCATGGTATTAAATAAACTTAATGGCATGGTATTAAAAATCCACCTGCTAGGCTTTATATTTATATATATTTCCCAACAAGATATTTCTCTCCTCCAGTTGGCAATTCCAGCCAAGTTAGTGTCGTTGTTGGTTTTAAGGGGTTTCAAATACGCCTTTTAGTTTCTCATATATTTATTTTTCAAAGTGCGACAAAAAAATTGCAAAGAGTTTTGAACTTTTACTACGTTCTTAACCATTGTGGAAAATACAAAGGGTTCATTATTGTGCCACATTGTTTCGCTTTTTGGGCCTAGTCTTTTCTTTTGATTTTATGGTTGAACTAAAGTTGGCCACGGAAACTTTTTCGTTAATCAAACAAAATGCAAATGCTAAAAAGTGGGTGGCTTCAGGATAAATATTCAATTTGCTGCAACATCAAAAGTACTTTATAATGCATAACTTCTGAAATTTTATGAAAACACTTTTTTTGGGGGTTCTGTGCCGAATTCACGCAACCCTATTAAATGATAAGAACCAACAGCGTGAAACACCAAAGCCAAAAAGTTTTGATAGTTTTCAACTGAATTGGGTGAGAGATACAAAGTTCAGTGTTATTTGCTGTAACATTCCATTTAATGGTGAAGAATAAAAAATTAAGATAAAAAAATCATTTAATTAAAACTTTGTTATTATCGGATAACTTGAGGTTCTTGTATTTCAATTGGCAGTATTTTAGGGAATTTTTAAAAATGTGATTAAAACCTGCTTAAAATGTTATTCCTGAATGGTTTATTGTATAATAAATTGACCGATAAATTACAAATTGGTCAATATGTGGTTTCAACAGGACAATGACAATTGCTGCACGGCGCACAGTGGTTCAGAATCGATTTCCATCGGTCAAACTTCAATATCTTTGGATCTATTCTTGATTCTTGAGTTCTGTAAGAACCCGAATGTAAACAAGGAGTTCAGGATTATGGCGATATATCAACATTGAAAATCACACAGTGGGTTAAATTTTCCAAAGTTGACTACCGTCGAACATCTGTATTACGAAACTTCCGTAGAATCAAGTTGTCTACTGGACATGAACATTGCAATTTCCTTCAATTTTCAGTATGTTCTGCTCTCCTTATAACGAAATTCCTTATAGCGAATATGTCTTTACTACGATTCTTTTCTACGACTGTAACCGGAATGCTCATGCGTTTTTCATCTCTTTATAATGGATTTTTTAAAAATTATTTCGACTGTTTTCCCGAATTATAAAGTGTATGTCAATAGAACTTTACTAAATACATTTTCAAGTGTAAAAGTTTCTACAAGATTTTCACATTGTAATTTTGCAGTACAATCTACTGTCCAATTACTTTTATTATTACTATTAAACTCTGTACCCCAAACTCTCTGCGAAAAAAAATATACTACAAATTGTGTAGCATACTTTTAGTCTGTACATATTTACAAATTGTATTGCATATTTACTGGATGCAAGCATTATATTCCAACAGCTGATTATACGTACGAATACATCAAGCATACACAGACATAAACACTATTTAAAAAATCTTTTCAATACCATCATACTAGAAAACTCTATGCACAAGAAAACTTGAAATAAATCATATATTTCCAACTTGTGCAGATAAATTTTTAACAAATATTTACAAATAACAATATGAATATCTAGCGATTTTGTTAGTGTGCTCTCTTTTAGATATTTATCTTTTTAACAAATAATATTATTTTTTCGTTATATTTTTTCAAATAATATTATTTTTTCGTTTTCTGTTATGGTCATAATGTTAAAACTAACTCAATGACTTGATGAAAAAAATCGAATAGAAGCATATGCATTCAGACACAACCAACATGTAAGTGAACTCTAATACATACGAGTGCTTTCGTACAATATTTCCTTAGAGTACACACGTAATACATAATGTCCTATCTGTGTAAGACTACAGGGATAATGGCCAAGTATGCAATATCAATGTTGCACAGACGTCAGCATCTTTCATTGTCGTATGATAGCAAGATTATCCAATTCTATGTTTGTTACAACAACTCGGCTTAGGAGTTGGAGTGTATGTGGATGTGTGCGTTTGTGTAAATGCCTTGTTAATAGTAGTTAAAGTTTGAAAAAGGACTAAAAAAGTAAACAAATTTCATTCCTTAGACAAAATTTTTCCATAAAAAAAAATGAATTTCAATTTTGCACACAATATAAAATTGTTATTAAATCACCAAAGAAATTTATAAGTTGAAGACGAATGTAGAGCATCTACTTCAGGGAAAGAAGACAAAACTGTAGGTAATGTAATGGAGAAGCGTGATCCTCACCATGAAGGTCATACGGATTTAGATTTCCCTGTCCCTGGATCAAATAGTGGGAATTTCTGAATTCATTTGCGTTTAATTGGTTCGCTAAAAAAATGTATGATTTCGATTGAAAATTTTAATGCCAGATATGACAACTCTCCTACGAGATCTCCGAAATTCGGATACGATTCAGGCAGGCTGAAAAAAACGGTCCATCCACATATTGCATTAAACATGTATATGTTTGCAAGCATTGATTTCATGAACTAAATACCTGGTGCTTGTTTGTCTCATTAGTCTTAACACACCAAACTGTCCAGTAGTCCAGTCCAGTAGTGTAACACACCAAAGCGTCTAGTAGAAAATTAAAAAATTATCAAAATTGATAAATTGTCCAGTAGAAAATTAAAAAGTTATCCACCATTGACCGTCTGGGGATTGTATAAGCTCGTGAGCATCTCCGGGAATAAATCGGTTTATGAGGTGGAGAGGATATGAGGTAGAAAGAAGAAGAGTTTTCAAGAAATAATGGTTGACATTCAACCGCGAGATATTATTTTAGTCACCTCAAAAGGGGTAGAATGGTAATGATTCTATATCTAGGTCCGGATGGGAGCAAGACCGGAGGCGTAGCTTGTTTTTTAGGTCCGGAGAATAGGTCGGGGAATATGGTGGCCGTCGGTGGTGCAATGGTTAGTGTGCGCGGCTCTTGTACATGAGATCCTGGGTTCGAACCCAGCTCTGACCACCTTCAAAAAAAAAAAATTCTTTCGGCGGTGGTCACCTCGCATAATGACGGCGACACTATCCAGTATATAGCCCTGAAAAAGCTTCTCAAAATACCGTTCGGAATCGGTGTAAAACTGTAGGTCCCAATCAGTGAGTGAAAACTGGAAAGCGCACAGCTCAGTGATTGTGAGAAGCTCTCCCCGGTCCCTTCATGGGATGTAATGGGAAACCATTTATTTTTTTTTTAATATGGTGGGCGATTAAGAAGACGAACATTTTGGTTTGAAATGATTTCTTTTCGCATTCTGGAATTATGAATAGGAGCATTATCTTGCTGCAGAATCCATGGAGTCGGTCCAAAAATAGCAGTTGCTTTAGGGAAAGCTGATTGTAACGGAGTCTTATAAGTTTCTGCCGTCAATTTTGCACTTTGAAATCCAAATCGATTATGCAGTAACACGTTATTGTAGCCCAGGACATAACTCCTCACTCTCTGCTGTGATGACGATTTAAAAACAGCTCCTCCTTCCTCGAATCGGGAAAGTAATAATTTGTGCCATCTGGGTCATCTAAATTAAATTTATTTCCGTTACTATAAGCCACAGGACGCCACTCACTGACTTGACCTCTTACTTGCCCATCGCGAAAACAATGCTTGCAGACAAGTATATGGTTCCTGCAATAAGTTGCTGGGGCCGGTGTACTTACCGGTTGCAATGGCATGCAAATGCATATAGTTGCCTGGATATCAGCTTGAGACCTGAATTTAGATGCTAAAAGAGAAGGGTTTGACGAAATTCTCATCAGTTTTCTAGTTTCGGTTGGAGTTAAAGCGGTTGGAATTCTTCCTTTGAAATTCATTCCATAGTTTTTAACATCTTTTAGGTATCATAGCCCTATTTCCCGCGCAATGGCGCGATGAGAATATCCTTGCAAATGATCAACATGTTCAAAATACTTTTCCTGCCCATTTTCCACTAATGTTTATTAGAAAGTATTATTTATTTTTACTAATTTTTGGATGTGTATATCAAATGGGGCTTCATGCAAAAAATTTAAAAAATGCAAATTGGTTCAAACTATACGAACGGAAAAAATTGTATTGGAATTATATTTTTGTATATTTTTCTTTTTTGGGAAAAGTTTGCATTAAACTGTAATGTTATGGTTCTTATTTTCCTAATCTTAAGAAAATGTCCTTTCCGAGGCTAGTGCGATTTTAGCTGTCAACAAAAGCTTGTAAAAAATATGGCCTACTAAATCCAGAAATATAAGTGGTACTAATCACTTGATCGAGACTGTAAGTACGAGTTTCAGCAGAATTAAAATTGTAATATGTGCAGACACTTAGGATTTGAATACGAATAACGTTGCTATGCCAGGATCCCAACTTATGAATGAGCCGAATTCAATATGGGTTCTCTGTCTGATCTTTAGTATTTCACTTAAATATTTTCTATATAAGTACATTTTCCATCTTCATTTACATACTGATCGTTAAAGTAAATTATACCTCGCAGCAATAGTAGCAAATAACTACAATATAAATGTGTCAGGACAAATGCTAAAAATTATATGGACTTCTCCATTATGGTATAATAGAAAAATATACAAAAAGACACCTCCATTGGAATCCCATCGAAGAATTGATTGTATAACAAAATTGAATTGCAACTCTTGCAGATGAGACTAGTTTTGCAAGCAGCATGAACTCAAATGCAACAAAAGGAAACGATGACATTTTAGTTCCACAAATATTCCATGTAGACAATTTAATTAAATATATTTTTGTGGTTATGTCACATTGTCAGGGTAACAGAAAAGTGTCTTTTGTCCACAAAATAATTGTAATAATTAAAATCGACATATGTATACACAGAAATTTCAACAAATATTAAATTACACAAAAGAAAAATATAATTCGACCACAATGTTACTTGGAAATATGTGTTTAACTGCTATGAAATTGAAAATAAGGTTTTTGAATATTTCTCTGGCAGGTGGGGGGAACAAAAGAAACTAAAACGACACATGACAATTACAACAAGTTTTTTAATAACCAAAAGGAAGTATTACGCCAAGAACGAGAAAACTGTAAATTTGTATTTAAAATACACACTTTTGAATTCACAAAGAAATTGGTACCACTCGCTACAATTTAAACAATTATTACATTGAATTAAACTGCCAGTTTATGTGAAAAATATTGTCACATAAATGCTGATGTATTTGCTGCCCGATGAGTGTGTGTCTGCATGTGTAGGTGCATATATATGCAAGTGCTATAATTATGGCCCTTAAGTCACAGCTTCACTTATTCCCGGAGACTTCAATACGGATGAGGATTTTGAACTAAATACCTGACGAGGGCGTCGACTGCCCTAGGTAGTCTAAGCGAAGTTAGAACTGCATTTTCCCGTCTTAAGAACATAAAAGTCGCTTGTGCTGATGAATTTAAGGCTGGTGGCTATGACTTGGAAAGTCATAAAGTTATGTGCAAAATTTTTCTAGAAGAATACATGCCCGACGATTGGAGCCTTAGCATACTTAGCATACTGTTTTCAGAAAAGGCGGCCCGAGTGTATGTACCAATTATCGTGCAATAAGCCTTTAATGCATCGCATACAATGTCCTCTCGAGGATAATGTGCGAACGATTTAAGCAGTTTGTTGCAGACGTGGTCAGACCTCAAGCGAAAACAAAGTGGCTTTAGACCTGGAAAATCAACTATCAACCACAGATTCAAATTATGAAAAATCCTACGGAACAGCCACGAAAATACAACTCGACGACACCTACCACCTCGTTGTAGATTATAATACTGTCTTCGATATCTCGATACGCGAAAAACTGTACCAAGCTGTGCTGAGCTTGGTATTCGTGCTAAGCTGACACGTCGTTGTAGAATAACAGTGACCGACACAATATCCTTGGAAAAGATTGGTGAAAATCTCACCGCAACATTTAATATGAGGGGAGGACCCAGGCAAGGTACAACCCATCATGCGGTCGCTTCAAAATATTAATTGAGATCATCGTGAGATATGCTGCAGTCCACACAATTACAACTGTCAGCAGCATAAGTCACATACTGTTCGCGTATGCTGATGATTTTGAAATTATTGGGTGAAATCTGCGAGAATTGAGAACGAATTTAATTCAATGGACTTGAACTGAATGAATTGAAATGCACTACCTAGACTATCACCAAATATAGGTGGACGTCACTAGATGTGGAGAATCTTGATATCTCGCAAAATTTAATCCACTATACTGCACGGGTCACAAGTATCGGCAAGTACGGTGTCTGGTGAATTTTACTACTTTAAGAAATTGGAATAACTTTTTTTGGAATACATGCAATTTATTC
Source organism: Phaonia tiefii (assembly GCA_963931995.1). Taxonomy (NCBI): domain Eukaryota; kingdom Metazoa; phylum Arthropoda; class Insecta; order Diptera; family Muscidae; genus Phaonia; species Phaonia tiefii. The sequence goes on from OZ008369.1 coordinate 281,842,680, forward strand.
CATCTTTTTCATTTGAAATTTTTATTCAATTCAAGTATTAAAAATAGTTTAATTAGTCTTAAAGATAATTGAATTAATACATTTATGTGACAGATCTGCATTTCAATTGAATCCTGGTTTGTGTATATTCGCTTCAGTTCCATCTTCATGCTCTTGCCTGAATGTGCAACGTGTAGTCCTTATTTTACACTAATTTTCCCAATATCCCCAGTTTATAGTTTCGTAGTTGAATTCGCAACGCAAACGAAAAGTCAGGTACAAGGTAGGTAGCTGGTTTCAATTTCAACTTCCTACAGTTGTGGGCTTTTATGAATTTATATTGCAAAAGAATATTACTGGAAATGTAAAACACAGGAAAAGCAATTTGCACATTAAATGAATTTACTCTTGTTTCTGTGTTAGACTGCGCATCTGTAGGGGAATGTGTGTATAACTACGTCTATTTAGTCTATTATTGTCAAATGTGAAACATTGTGTTAAATCCAAGAGAAACACAGTAGAAAACTATAAATTGTGTAAAGATAAAACAAAGTTAACTTATTACATTGAAGTATGCAGGCGTGAGGAATGGAATAACTGAGTCCTCCAAAAAGTATGCAATCAAAATTTCATCTACTTATACTTATATAATGCCCACAAAGTAGGCAAGGGACTAACGAAAATGGAAATCCAAAAGTATGCAATTAAAATTTCATATGCAATCAAAATTTCATAGACTAACGAAAATGGAAATTGGATATGTATGTAATAGTTTGCTTCAAAGAGACATCACGGCATTTTAATGCGAAATGAATAGATGAATTCTGAACTTAACCCTGACCATAAAATAAGGGGTTTGAAATGAGGATATTTCAAGAAATGTTTTCTGAAAAGTATATGAGACTATATTGTAGTCCAAAAACTATCAACACAATGGAAATTTGAAATATTGTTTGCCGAATTAACTTAAACATTCTGCGCTGAATTGCTTATAAAAACATAAATATACTAGTGGAAATATTCGTCCAAATATTATACTTCAAGCAAAAGTTATACAATCCTAAAAACAAAACTTCCAGAAAAAGTCAAATTTTTTTCTTCTTGCGGATTAAAATTGTTTTTATATTTCGTAAAGAAGACATAAATACATGCATCTAATGCTCGTTCTGAATCATTTTGTTAAACGAACCTCTCCGGTAGGTTCTTTCGAAAATTGAACATTTTTTGATACAAACAACAGCACCACTTTGAAAATGTACATCATATTATTTTTAGCACCGTATGTTGACTTTTTACTTAGAAAATATTATCACATCCTTGTAATGAATTCACTACAAAATTCCCAAGTTTGGAACATATTTTACCCGTTTCAAGAATTTGGTATTTGGTTGGGGAAAATGCAAAGACCTGTTAGCCATTAATTTAGAATGCGTTGTTCAAAATTTGCCCAAAATTCCATTATGATATCTCAATTACTATAGATTTAACGTAATTTTACGTGAATTGAAACCAGAATTTATAGTCTGTTACATATTATTTAATCTTCCATTTCCAAATTAATATAACTGTTGTATAAGAATTATATGTTCCTGCTGGATAATTATAATAAGATTTGCCTTCCCCAGTGGAAACACCGTATACCATGAAAGAGACATGTATATTATTTCAAATCGAATTTTTTAGTTAATCTATCATATTCGTATGTCTGATTCTATTACCTCACGCCCATGCCAGAGAACTCTTGGAATGGTTGGTGTTAATTCCTTCCAATCGTATGTAGAAAGCAGCCGTTTCAAGGTGTCGATGAAACAAATTTATTCCAGCAACGAAACAATTCATTGCGGTAGTGGAACTTATTCATAATCTAATTCGTTGCTTCAATGAAACGTATTCATTTCCTCAACAATAACAGATATCACTAAAGTGAAGAAACAACAATTTCCGCTCTCTTTCAACGACAAAAGTTGTTGGGGCGACGAACATTTTCATTCCTGTGTCGAAGCTTTTTCGTTCCTAGCATTCATAGCAATTATGAACGGTTAGAGTATCTGCGAACAGCACTTTATATTACACGCGACCTGCTCTCCAAACACACTGTATTACATATGTGAATGTCTACTTTTACCCTTCTACAGACTGCGGACATAGAAACGGAAGAAATATATTACAGCAAAGACATTTATGAGAAAAGTTCCAAAAACACTGTTTAAAACTCACACATAGGACACTTGCAGACCGGCATAAAACGGTTTCCAAAATTAGACGACAAAAAGACGCCCACAACAAAGTACTTACATCCTATGCATGATAGAAAGAAAGAAAAATCCAAGAGAATTAAACATGTGTGAAGACTTTTAATGGCATAAAAAGGAGCAATTAAGCAGCATGAAAGTAAATTGAGTTATGGGATACAACAGCAATTTGGAACTATTTATCTTGTACTAATTAATTAATTGAATAAAGAAAAATTAACCCCTTCCCTTAGAACGTTTGTTAGTGTTTATTTTAATGTCGAAACTTAGTGATTAAAATTTAGATTAAATTACGTTGCCTACTTTGAGGGGTTAAGTACTGCTGCCTACTTTGAGAGGTTAATTATTGCTGCCTACTTTGTGGGGTTACCTTTGAATTGGTGAGATAAAAGGTAAAAAAGAAGTAGAGATTACAGGGTATGGAGAAGTATTACGAAAGCCATTTGTAATGAGTTTTATGTTATTAATCAATTAACAGAGCTTAGTGGTGAATTAGTCGTAATTCGTAAGGAGTATATAATGGGTATTAAATAATAACGAATTGCATTGCCTAACTTGAAAGGTTTAATATGAATGTTGCATGCTTGGAGGGGTTAGCTACTGCCGTCTCATACGCAAGGCAATGATTTTAAATTTTTGAACTGTGACGTATTAAATGAATAAATGAAATTATTGGCAGATTTATGATGTTAGTTAGTTCATGGAAAACAATATCCTAAACTACAAATACTACACATACTACTTATGTACTTTAAAATTTATTTTAAAACTTTCTTTTTAAGTCTGGTTCTTGTGACCAGGAGTTATAAGGTATCAACTGTTGTACATGTCGCCTTAGGGTATATTGAGGTCACCCTTCTTTGAAAGCGCAAAATACTTAGGTATTTTACTGGAAAGGAAGATGAACTTCAAACTCAAAATTCTGGAAAAAGCAAACAACGCTGTGATAGAGCTGTATACCTTCAAAGGCAGTAGGAAAACGCTGTGGCCTGAACCCACATGTAGTTCATTGGATATGTACTAACTACTGTCGATAATATTGTGTGGCGTTACCTACTGCGCAATACTGAATATAGTTCAGCGAATGGCTGATATGTGTCTCAGTGGTTCGCTACGAACGACACCGATTGATGCATTAAATGTAGCACTACACTTAATACCACTGGATACTAAAGCTTGGTAGCTTGCCTCGGCTACTGCTGTTAGACTTAGGGAACTGCCACTTTGGTCAGGCAACGGACAGAGTGTCATTCTTACCACCGTGCCCGACTTTCCAGGCATATTCTATTACACTTTGGCCAAACCACTCTTTGACAAGAAAAACCAAACTCTTATACCTGATGGATCAGAATGGAATGGTCGCATCCCTGGACATACAACATTTGTGAACTTCTCTACAGATGATTTAAATCTTGACGATAAAATAAGGTTTGATATATTTTCTAATGACAAAGGGCTATCCATTGCGAAAAGACTGAATGGTGACTGTGTTGTCTGCCAGGCAGAAATCTTAGCTAATACGGATGTACCGGATTGACTGAGTATTACTGTTCTGTCTAATGTACGGAATCAATACTTTCTCTAATAGTGAATCTGCTATAAAGTCCCTGAAAGTTATCTTCCTGAATTCGAGAACTGCTGTCTATTGATGCTGAACAGTTAAATATTCACCTAATTTGTATGCCTTCCCATAGGGTCACACCAGGGAATTCCAAATTAGATGAACTTGCTTGACTTGGACCAGCTTACATGCTCTATTGGAACTGGAATAGGTGGGCGTTCCTCTAGTGACTTGCAAGCTCTTCTTGAGGCACTGTGCCTTTACAACTTTCAACTTTTGGGAACAAATAATCCCTGACCATGTCACTGCAATGCTTGCCATTGACGGTAATGGCGGCCCGTTGCTCAACGAGCAGAGCGTCCGCCCCAAAGAGTCATTCGATGTGGAAGACTCGGCTTCTGCATGACGACGTGTGGATTTTCCGAGCGCCAAATGTGACAATTTGGTTTGTTAACTTAGCTCCGAGGTGAAAATAAGCTTCATTGGAAAAAGTAAATTTTCGGTAAAAACGCGTATCGTCAGCCAATCGATCTTCAGCCCATGCAGCGAAGCAAAAGCGCAACGGATTGTCGCGAGGTTTCAGTACTGGGAGTACTTGGACTTTATGAGCTTTCACACCTATATCTTTATGCATCCACAAAGAAGTACCAGTTGTTTCCAAGGGTGGCGAGATGATGTCGATTGCTGTTCAACCTGAAGTTCATCAAAAGCGGTAATATTTCCACCGAACGTACTGACAGATCTCATACATGCGTTTTCTTGTTCAATAAGGACCCGGATTGACGAACTCGCTTCACAATTTATCAACGAACTTTATATCTATCGAATTTATTTCGTAGTCGGACACCCCCCGAAATGAGTTCGTTCAGTGGTGATTTTTGAATGTAGTGCTATTTTTCAACCTACATTTCACGTTGCGCTCCCGAAAGAAAATCCTGTGTACGGAACTGCCTTACAGTTGAGTTGGCGGCTCAGAACTTTGCGAGACCTTTTTGTAGTATTTACTGGAAGTTTTCAGATTTCCTACGAGCTCACAAATCAGATCTTTATGGAAATGGGGAACAAATTAACCAGTAGGAACTGGGGTTTTAATGTACACTGGTGGACGGCCGTTCTGTAGAGTGTAAGTCTTCTCCATCGTGATCGTCTTGTTCAACTGTGTCACTAATTGCAGTTTCCGGTTTTAGGGGTTTTTCTCCTTTTTCTCTCTCACATGTGAATGACTTTATTTCGTGACAGCATGTTTTGCTTTCCTCCTTATAAGCACTTGTGCTGAAGTTTTGAGATTAGTGCTACTTATAGAACATAATGCCTTGTTTGAATTTATATCCTAGGTATACCTGGTCGGGCTCTATCACATGATTTAGTTTAATTAATGTTTCACAGTTTTCCTCAAAACGTAAAGCGATCCATTGCGTAAATTTCTAATCTGTAACTAGTTGACTGTTACTTCATAAATATGGTCAATCTGTTTTGAAAAATCGTTGGGGTTGGGAGGCCTCGAATTCCAAACAATTTAGGTCGTCCAATATAACTAACGTTGTAGCTCCAGTTAGAACTGTGCCAGTCTAAGCACTCAATAAATTTAGATATTGATCTGTAAAATATCGTCAAAATTGAACCAGCCAGTAAATAAAAACTGCCACTCCTAGCCAATACATCTAAGCAAATGTTGTGTCTGTCTGAATTTGAGTTTGGGAGACCATTATTTTTTAAATATCCTATGCTAAATTCTGCAAAACTTAATATCCAACATTTTAGTTGTAGTTGATCTAATTTATATTTAGAAAATTGTAATTCGTTTTAAGTTTACAAAACAGTTTCTTTCGGGAACACTTGTTATGAACCCTTAAATTCTTGAAAGTATGTTTTAGAAGATGAGGCTATACGAGAACAGCTTGAACAACTGAACCGAAATACACAGCACCTTTGGATAAAATAGGTGATCAAATGCTATATGTTGCCCATTCTAAATGAAGTCGTTCCTTAAAGTACTGACTGACTGCAATACGTGATTCAATCGTTTATTTCAGAAACTTGTCAACTGACATTGTTTTCAGAAATGGTTTTTTATTATATTATGAATGATCAATAGGTTGTAGTTTTTCCACGCTATTTTTCCCCAAATCAAAACCTTTTCTAATTTTAAAATTTGGAAGTTTTTTCAGTCTTCCGAACATTTAAAAATTCGCACATGACGGATTTCTGAAATAATCTGCCCAATTAATGTGCCAAGGTAATGAATGCGAGAAGTTCTCCAAAATCGAGAGAAGCAATGGAAAATCTGGTTATTTAATAATCCTGAGAAACTTGTTAATTATTTTCGCAGTCTACGATTTCATTTTTAAGTAATATCATTTCTATATGCATTAATTCTCCACCTATTAATTTGATAATTTTTTTTAACAATTAAATGTCTTGCTTACATAAATATTCGATTTATTTTGTAACTTTCTTGTTTATCTTTTAAACGTTTGCTTTCTTAACTTTGTGATATGTTGTGTCATGGTTCCTTTACGATTCTAAAATATTAATATCCCACAACAGTCTTTAATTGTCTTGCAAAAGTTTAATATATCATTGTCTAAAACACATAAATCTTGATAGATTTCAAACTCTTTTGTTAAGTTTTGTGTGACAATGACAGGCTGTCATAGGTTTTTGACATAAACCATTTTATAGTAAATTTATGTATTCATAAATAGATGAAACATAAAGATATATGTATATGGAAGGAATAAATTTATATACAAGTATGTTTATTATACATATATTAATACAAAAATTAATACACAAACAAACCCACACAAACGTACAAAACAGTTTCTAAATAAACAACAATTTAACTTTTGCTCTAACGTTTACGAATACCTTAGGTGCTCAAAATATGATATAAAATGTGTTGCATACTTTTGTGGGGAGGGAAAGAAGTAATGGACGATGTTCTCTCTGCTGTGTGGTTGAAATTTTTATGTGCGACTGACTTATATGTGTAAGATAGTTTATCTTTAGAATGAAATACTTCGCCTTAACCACAGTTGTGCTTGCTTATGCACATAATTTAATATTAAACAGACCAACCTGTTCGACATAATGGAGGGAGGGTGACGCGAAATACTTCTGTAGAAAAACTAAATGATATACGTAGTGTTTATGTTGCAGCCTGAGCTGACACTGACATTTGGCCTCAAGTACTTAAAACTATCAAGTATTCCTGTTTATAAAGGACGCAAGGACCCTTGATACCGCTGATTGTGTCTTTAGTTCACCCATGACATATGATAGACATTAAAATATACATAAAAGTTAAACCCCACATTAAAGTAACCAACAATAAACATCGCAAATACCATACCGGAGGAGAATGATAAAAGCGCCCACAAAACAGGCAATAGAAAATATTTACTGGTGGTAGGATGTATATTTTTTTGGATTATGTCGGGAAGTATATAATTCATATATTTATTTACATTTTGAAAGATATTTAAGAAAAACAGTTTCGTATTTTCCACCAAATACATTCGTCGGTCATTTGATTTTGGAGCTTACAACGGATTCATTAGAATAAATTGCAGCTGGTCCTAAACCTCCATTGTATATAGTTTTAAGTGTATAATTTTGTTAAACATAGAAATGTGCAGGCAAAAACTACTATCTCCAATTAAAAGTACATCACTATACTCACTATAGTTACATCTAGCTTAATTTCATTGCCACATTCATCCACGGATCTCAAGTGGTTATTCGCATAATGATATATATCATCAATAAGTTACAGCTGTACTTATGGATTAGTTAGAATAGCCTCGATAACTATAAAACCTAATGTTGGCTCGATTAGTTAGACTTACTCGTGCATTGCCTACTTTGAGGGGTTGCACATGCTGCCTATTTTGATATGCGAGCTAAATATTTCGGTACGTGGAAAAAGCAAAACGTTATAACGGGTGGTTTAAATAAAGGTATAATTTTAAATAATATTTTGCATTGACACTGACATTTTCTCTGTTCGAAATATTGACTATCAGTCAATATTATACATCCGCTGACCAAAATGCGTCGCTTTACGATTGAACAACATTGGGAAATATTGCACACATTGGACATTCCAATCGGACATTAAATTTAAATTTTATCTCGACGGCTATGCCAACAAATAAAATTTCTGCACCTGGTGCTGGAAAATCCCGATCGTCATTATCGAGAAAACAATGAATCCACTGAGAGTGACACTTTGGTGTGGATTTAGGAGTTGTGGCACCATTGGCCCAATTTTTTAGAAATGGTGCTGGAAACGCCATTTCAGTCAGCGGCGAGCCCTTCAGAGCTATGGCTTCGGATTGTTTATGGTCTGAGATGGAAAAAATTAACATGGATATTATTTGATTTGAGCAAGAGGGCGCACTATGTCAGACAGCTTATAAAACTATCATTTGGAATTTATTCTTGTTGGGTGCCTTTAAAGACCGCTGCTAGAAGAATAATCTAGAGACGATCCCCACCATTACGGCTAGTATCGTCTGAGCCATTCGTGAGATAGTACCAGAAACTGTCATTAAAATCTTGGAAAATTGGACTGATAGAATGATCCACTGCGAAACCAGTCGCGGCAGCCATAAATATTGGGAATATTTGTTATATACTATAATAAATCCAAATATGTACGGAAACAAATTGAGTTTAGTTAATTTTATTAAATTTTTAAAAATAACATTGTATTTGGACCACCCATTCTTTATGACATTGCTGCTGCATTTATGTGCTGGATAACAAATACCGAAAACTTTGTACGTTAGAGATATTGTTAGAGTAAAAGTTTTGGAGTTTAAATATTGTCACGAGTTTACTAATTATCCTTTTTTAGCCTTGTCTGTGAACACACATTCGTGCATTGGTCGACTACATGAAAGCGGAACTTCTGTTCGACCGAAAATTCCGCACTCTCATCCCGGAAAGGGAGCACTGGAACAAAGCATTTCTTGATATAGAGTTAATTCCACGGGAATGTCTCAAAACTAGGTCATCATTTAGGCTCTTGCGAGCTATGGTTGTCTCGTCCTGGTACACTATGTAGATGGAAAGTGCCTGGCTGTATGAGTGATATTGATCCATTGGTCATAGGGGTCAATGTCATCTCTGACTGTCAGCCGGTAATCAAGTACCAGCAAACAGTTTTCCTGAGTCCTATAGTACGATTTTCATCTCACGAGGATGCCAGGGGGCATCCCGATAAACTTCAGAGACTATGTTAAAGGTTCCAAAGGAATTGGAAGGCTTTGGCTTGTCCCTGGTGACTTGTAAGCATAACTCTCAAGAAGCTCCACAGTTGGGGATTTTTAAAAAACAGTGGAAATAATTCAGCCGATTCTAAAGGGGTGTACTGATATAAATAAAATTCCAGACCGACATCGCCGATGCCTTGTGCTAGACATGTTGATATACTGGGATGTCACAGATACAAATGGAGCCGTACAGTGGGAGTCTAATCTCGACAATCTCGGAAATCAACAAAATATGAATCCTTATTAATTTTTGAATTTTGTATTTACGGAAAATATTCTAGTATAAATTTGTAGTTCCAATAAAATTCTACATGGTGCTTGATAAAATGCGGAAAATATTTTATTTTTTAAATTTTGCTTTGTTATTACTCAAATATTAATTATTTCCGAAAAGTACTATGTTTTATCAAATTTTTGACTCTCATCCTGTTTCTCTATGCCGAACGAGAATCAATCACTCACATGCGACACCAATTGGGTTTCTCTAAGTCAAAATATTCGTTCGCCTGACATGTTTGGTCCCAACTGGCAGCACATTCGAAATAGAACAACCAAAATTTTTACTGAAAAGATTTGAAACATTTTATGTTTTCACTCGACTTGAAACGACAATATTGTGGAAATAAAAATTAACCTACTTTCATCTACAAGGCGATAGAAAGCCTTCTTTCGCGATAGAGCAACAGGCTGCTAATATTCATTTGTGATTCTTCAGTTGTGTTTTTTATTGGTTTTTTCAATAGATAAAATACTTTAACTCGCCCAACGGTACCAAATACCAGCATGTTTTTTGTATTTCCTTAGTAGCGCTACAAATATATAAAATCAAATTTCAATAAAAATAACTTTCAAATTTTTATAAAGAATTGAAGTTTGTATTGATGACCGAGGTAGTCAAATTTAGGCTCCCAGTGTGTGGCTCTGGTGGTGCCTGTTACTTTCAAATATATCATTTTCTCTAGCATATAACTGCAGCTGTGGCCTTGTGATATATCATTTTGATCTGTTCAGCTGTGTAGAAACGGCGTCTTAGTGTCTCGTTGCGACTTGAATCTGAATTATCAAAACGATTGTATACAAAATAAAAGGTTTAATTTGATATATAATTTTCTTTCTTTCAATCCAATCTTTCCGTAGTGCAAGGAAAGAGACGAACAATGAATGACACGCTTAATCATGACTTGCATCTGATTAGTGAGTGGGGCAGGGAAAACCGAGTCGAATTTAATGCATGCAAAACACAGTGATGAAGAATATCGCACAAGCACACTGGTGACTTGACCCTGCCAATGATTTCAATGGGTGGTTTAGATGTTGGTGAATCGCAAGTTCTGAGCATGAAGATACAATGTGACATTCGTTGTAATAAGCACATTTTCAATGTGTCGAAAGAAGCATTCAAGTGCCTGGGCTTTTTAAAGCGGTGTAAAAGATTTTTCACCCCACCCGATCTCCTCAATATCTACACCACGTATATTCGGCCGAAAATAGAATTTAACTCTCATTTTTGGGCTGGGGCTCCAGCGTCCACCTTGGAGCTTCTAGACCGCGTGCAAAGGAGAGCGTTGAAGCTGATAGGCGACAGCAGTGTATCCAGCACTGTTGCCTCCTTGGAACATCGACGAAATATTAGCTGTGTCTCGATATGTTATAGGTATTTCCATGGAAAGTGTTCCGCCGAGTTTCAAGGCCTCATTCCAGAAGTTAGGGTATTTAACCGTACGACGCGGTTTTCAAGGGGAGCTCATCCCTTTTCTGTTTCCTGGCCGTTGGATCGAACTGCGCAATACAGAAACAATTCGTTCTTCAGCCGAACAGTCCATATGTGGAATAAGCTTCCGGCAACTGTGTATTCCCCACTTCTTACAACAGCAGCAAGTTTAAGTCACATATTAAAAAGTACTTCTCTCTCTTTCCCCCTACTGCTATCACATTTTCCTAAGTCCAATGCAATGCACTGCATTTATGGGGACCACACCTGAGCGTTGGTCTTCGCAAAAAAAAAAAAAAGTGTGTTGTTTAAAACCAGAAAATCAAGAATTTGTACCTATTTTGTCGCGCCTTTTGGATACAACCAGTTGGTCAGTTTAGGTATGATTCAAACCAATGTGGGTCGACTGCATAAACAAAAATTTTCTCATCCGCATATTCAAGAGTAACCCAAATTCTATTCAGCGCCAGGTTACACAAAAGTGGAGAAAAGACTCTGCTTGCGGTGTGCTACTGTTGACATGCCTCCAAGAGGTCGAGGTGTTAAAAGGGAATGTTAGTTTATACTGATCTTGTTTTCCATAAACTTGACCACAGTTTGTAGCCCACATTTTCTATTGTTGCCCTACTGATTCAAATTTGCTCCTACTCATTTCAGATATTGTTATAATCAAGTGAAGATTTAATTAACCTTAAGAAAAATTACCGAAAGTAAAACTTTTCGATTTTCCCGAATTCACGTGCATGCTAACTAAACTAATAAATATCCCGGTATAGCTATCATGAAACTTCTTTGTTTCAAATAATTGTTTTTTGTCGTTTTCGGACCAAATCCCGAAAGTTTTCCATTAAGTTTATTAGCGATATGAGAAAAATTCTCTTCATCGCATAAATAGTATTTGAGTGCACGTGCGACTGAGAAACTAATCCTTGAAGAGGTTGATATTGGCACGAAACTAAACTTACAACTTTCAGTAGTCAACATTTGCCCCACAGCGGCAGAAAGATGAAAGTGTAAACTTTCGGTGATGAAATATTTAATCGTGCATTAACTTTTCAAGGTAGATATATGGAACTAGCGCGTCCTATTAGCTGCTCGTTTCATTCTTTTCCATACGTTGGTTTAGTTAATAGAAGTTTACAAACTATTACCGCATCCATACTTTACCAAATGGAAAACTATTTCAAAAGTTTCTAAGAAAACAGAATTAAGGAAAGTGGATGAGAAAGAAGAAGATCTTAAAGGATGTAGAGATATGATGGGATTCGTGCGTCAGTTAGCATAAATTGAATTAATAGTTCGTGCGTCAGTTAGCATAAATTGAATTAATGGTTCTCAATGAAGTTTTTTCATTTTTGTTAGAGTAGTTGTATTTTGCGTTTGTTTTAAAATTGCTTAAGTTGTGGGGGACAGTTTCTTGAGATTTGCTTAATTATTTTACTGTGGCCATATTTTCTGTTCGCCTAGAGGGGTCAAACCCATGTACACCATGTACACCGTTTACAATAGTTTGTCTTGGTAAAATCTAAACTTGGTAAAACTTTTAGTATGTACCTCGTTGATACGTTATACGCAAAGTTATACGAGTACACTTTAGAACATCAACCAAACACCAGCGTGAACATGACACATTCCATGAACAGCAGCTGAAACAGCATCCTCAAACGGAGCTTTAATGTTAAACACAAATACGCGAGTGTTCTCATGTAAAAGAACATGTTATACCAGAACCAAGGATGTTTACATACACGCATTCAAATACACACCAACACAATTCATGTTTGTCAAGAACATCAGCCGCGACAATAGTTCAAAATCCGTACAATTATGAAAACCACACAAACACATTTGTATATCTATTGACAAATACATATGTATGATAACGTAACGGTGTATGTGTGCAACAAAAGAACACCAAAACACCAAGCCATGTTGTAATCATTTGAAAAAAATATACTTTTTCATATACAGTACACAACGGAAATATATAACCGGTGCCATATTTCAGAACATGAGAATCTCAACATCCTTACCGCCTTTCATTTGCAAATATCCTCCTCACAAGGGTATTTCAACCTGACACCAGACAAGGATATGTATGCAATTCTTTTCTCTTCTGCTGGAAGCTTTTTTTTACTTCCTGTCAACAGAATGTATGTTAATGTTATTTGTGTGCCACTAAGTCCTATTAATCTGTATGAGTTTGAGAGTATATTTGTACCGGAAATTATAAACCTTTGTGTGTGGGTGTGATTACTTACGTTTACATTCATACAGTCTTGTGCATATTTCAGAGCGCGAAAGATGATGGTTGTTAATGCTGATGAAGATATTACCGGTCATAAATGAGTCGTTTTAGCGTGACGCATATGTGACATAGAAAGAAAACAAAAATAGAGAGAATGGCTGAGCAGATAATCGTGGTAATAGGAAAGGGCACAGTGAACCACATGTTCTTATCGTATTCTACAAAATGTAAAACAAACTTTCATCCACAATAGATTGTTCGGTTATTTGCTTACAGAACAATGTGCTATTTGGGTCGAAACTTTTCTTCTAGTGTAGAAACTAACGTTACAAAAACTTTGTGAGACAAATTTTTTTATAATGATTTGCGGCAAACTCTTTTACTATAGAAAAGTTAACGCGGAAACGCTTCTTTTATAGAAAAATTTGTGAGGATACTTTTCGTTTATTGACAATTTTGCTACGAAAATTTTATGTTATAGAAAACATTTGCTTTATAGAAAAGTTTACGAGGACCTTTTACTTTATAGTAAAGTTTGCGTGGAAGTTTGTGTTTATGGGTGGGAAAATTCATGAAGAATCTTTTCTTCTACAAAATGAAATTTTTCTTCTTCCTATGAAATTTTAGTTTCTATTATTTGGTAGATCACTTGATAGGAAGTTTGCGGGGAACTTTTGTCCGTAAGAAGTTTTGCGCGGAATCTATTCTGTAACAGACGGGGGAAACTAGCTGAAGGGAAACTTTACGTTCTGTGAAAAGTTTGAAGAGAAACTCTACTTTTATAGAAAAGTTTGCTTGGAAGCATTTCTATTACAGAAAGTTTGAGCTAAACCTCTCTTTTCTTGGAAACGTTTGCGTGAAATTTTTGCTTTTATAGACAACTTTGGGATAAATCCGTTTTTGTACAGAAATGTTTCAGGAAATCATTTTTTTTTGCATGGAAACTTTTCGTTTATATAAAAGTTTGCGAGGAATTTCTTTTTTATAAAAAAGTTTGGGGAGACTGTTCATTTATCGAACTTTACCTAGATAGCAAAAATTGGCAGGGACACATTTCTTCTTCAGAAATTTAACGGACAAGTTTCATTTATAGAAAAGTTATATTTTGCACATCAGTTTGTAGAAAGCCATTTTTTGTCATAGAAAAGTTTGCAAGGATAGTTAGTAGGAAGATTTGCGAGGAAACTATAATAATAGGAAAGGCAAACTTCGTGACGGGAAATATTAGTTTTATAGAAAAGCTTGAAGGAAAACTTTACTTTTGTAGAAAATTTTGCAAGAAAATTATGAGAAGTATGCAAGGAAACTATTCTGTCATAGAGAAGTTTCAGGGGAAACATTTCTTTCATTGGAAAACCTTGCGAGGAGGTTTCGTTTTTATAGAAAATTTCGCCGTTAAATTATTTTTATACACAAAAGTGTGAGGAAACTATTTTTTAGGAAGGTAAACTCTTTTTTTCACAAAAAACTTTGCCTAGAATGTTTCCTTTATAAAAACATTTGCGGAGAAACTTCCGTTCTTAGAACTTTACAAAAAAAAAAATAAAATGGTTTCCCGTTATATCCAATAAAGGAATTGGAGAGTGCTTCTGACAAACGGTGAGCTGTGCGCTTTCTGGTTTACTACTCACTGATTGAGGCCCACGGTTGTATACCGCCTCCGAGCGGTATTTCGAGAAGCTTTTTCATCGCTAAATACTCGATAGTGTCTCCGTCACTAAGCAAGGTGGCCGTCGTCAAAAGAAGTATACGGTGATCAGAACAGGGATCGAACCCACGTTCTCTCGCACAACAGCAGCGCACACTTACTGTAGCACCAGCGACGGTTGGTGTTTAACAACCCGCAGCTCTCTTTTCAAAGAACTTTGCTAATAAAAAGTGAACAAAATACAAATCTTCCAAATTCCAAAAACCGCTGATGAAGATCTGTGGCGAGATCTGAAATAGTTATACGGTTTGCCAAGAATCATGAGGCTGCATTTGCAAAACATCTTCTTAACTATATCTCTATTTATAGAGATATAGAAAATGTTCTTGAGCTTGAACAATAAAATAAAAAAATACAAATCTTTTTCTTAAAAATAAAATATAGTGAACGAAAATCAATTGGTGTTGCTTTACTATGGCTTTATTAGAAGTAAAAAATTTTGCAATTATTAATGGAATACGATTTCATTCAAGTGGCTTTCGCGGCTAGAAATGGATTAGCTCATCCTACCAGTTCAATTGTCCAAGACTTTATTGACATTTCTGGTCCTATCTCACAAATTTTAGCCATCCACATCGTGAATCGTTCCCAGATTGTTATCAAAACATCGGAATTTAATGGCACCTCAAGTCGAAGCCAATTTCATCGTCACGACGGCTGACAACACGATTACCGAACTTAGCGCGCTAAAGATCGATCGTTTGATGCGCTGTGAGACAAGGTGAGCCATCCTGTTGAAACAAATGATTAATCAAGCTCATAGTTTCCATTTTAGGCCATAAAAATTTAGCCCATTTTAGCCCATAAAGCACTCGCCATTGACTGAATTTATACTTACAGCAGCATTCTGGAAAAAGTGGGCCATTGATGACACCACTCCAAAAAATGACGTGCGGGTTTTCCGATCCCCAGATGCGGCAATTTTGTTGGCTAGCAGAGCTGCCGAGTTAAAAATGCGCCCCGTCCGATTTGAGCTTCTGCAGGGCCTAAACTGAGAAGCCGTAACGAAGTAAATGGTCGTTTGAAATGAACTCTGGTGTACACCTACAACAAAATGGTATCACTTCCAAGATATCTCTACTTCATTATTTGTTGTATCACTGTGTAATCCTCACATCGTTAGAGTTTAGAAGTGGCTTAAGCTCTGGTGCACCGATTTGTAATGTGAGACACATAATGGTAGATTGAACGTTTTGCATTATAAAAAGCAATCTATTGCAACTGAAGTAGGGTATATTCACGCCGTTGTAGTAGTCTGAATTGTGTGGAAGTGATGTAGGAGTAACATCTTCAATGCTGTCATACATTCATAATAATTAAGTCAAAAGTTTAAGTGCTTCAATAATAAACCCATATAATCTCAGTCATCACATACGGTCCTGTACACACGCGTGTTCTATAGCCAAGAGATGAGTAAACAAACGTAAATTTAAACAGACTTAATTTATACGGAGCAGGAAGCAAATCAGGATATCAACTGTGTTGAATGAATACAATTCTAAGCAGAATATATTATAAAATAATTAAATATATAAAGCAATAACAACACCAAAGAGATTTATAAGCACTAAGTATAGAGATGAACCGTATAAAAATATAAAGAGCAAAGTGAAACAGAACACTTTCGCCTACCGGGGTTCTCTCACATGCTATATTGAGTTGGGAGTTGTGAGTAACACAAGGACGAGATAATGGGATGAGTTCTAAAGCATTCTCGAAATATGAAAGTGTTGCTGTGATACACCCAGAATAACACACGAGCTTATATGGGGAGAAGAACAACGAGAATACATGTGATATTTACCAGGATAAATGTTTGGTAGGGTTTTACTTTGTATGTTCTAAATAACGTTAACTGCTCAAGGATGATTTGAAAAGTGTGTGAGTGTATAGCAAAGTATATGTTTGTATATTTGTATGATCCACTCTTGTGCTGCCGCATTGCCCGCATGTGTTTATTAGTAAGCAGTTACATAAAACATGTTTTGCATATTTAATGTAATTTATTTGCATTAGAAGAGTAACATGATTTATGGTTGATGGCCTTGATGTTGTTTATTGAAAGAGTTTTCCACATACGAGAATTTCAATATAACAGCTTAAGTGTTTATGGGTGTGAGTTGACGTTCCCCCATATTTAGAGTGGCATATAAGTGAGTACATTTTTATACTTTAACAAAAATATATTTCTAGAGATAATTAAATTGGTTTGTGGGTGTTAGTCGTGTTGAAAATGGCTGTGTTGTTTATCAGTGTCAGCGCTGTTAAACTGTTTTATTTTAATTATATGTAAGGATAATAACTATGTAGTTGATGCTACTACCAAGTAGGTTAAGAGGTTAGTAAATCCTTAAATTGATAAAATATCAAAAAATCAATGTGTGTTCAAACATTTTTGTTACACGGTACCTGTTCGATTTCTATGAACACAATAGTAAATGTTACATTGGAAAATAAAAGAATGAATAGTTTTTGCGCTGAAGGCTCTTTTGCTATTGCATTTTCTTTTTTCTTACATCTGCTTTAACATTAGATATAATATTGTTAAAATAAATAAAGCATTATTTAGCTCACTGAAATTATTGTACTTGTTTTGTCATAAACAAAGCGACGACAAAAAGTACTGAATAATATAGAGAACTTATTGCACTCTTTTTTTTCGCTTTCATGTAGAGAGCTGAGAAAAAGAGCATAAACGAGTCTTATTTTCTTTATGGAATGTTTCAATATTAAAGCACCAATTCGACAATGTTATTACATAAAACAATACAAAAAGCATAAGTGTTTCAAATGGCATCAATCTTCCACATCAAAGTTATGAATGGACCAAGTTGTGATAAAAAAAGAGAATAATACGTTTTGAATCATTCGCCAGATGTCAGTGCTTTTGAGTCAAACAATTCGTTCCATGAGTTCTCTATACTATTCAATACTCTTTGGCGATGACGACCTGTTTATTTGCTCGCTGCCGCTGTATCAATACCATCGTACTTATTTTCAAGTAGAGACTATTGTTTTTCCAAAACCGCGTATGTGGTGTTAACGCTGTGTATTGTTTGCATGTGTTCACTTTGATATATTGCCCTTTTCTTTACTTTTATTGACTATCCTGCAACCTCATAAGGTTAAACGTCTTACACATTTTACTTAAACAAACAAATTAAACAAATTTCAGCATTTTCTTCCAACTGGCTCTATCCTTCGCCTTTTCTCGCCAGGATACGGAGGGATTCTTCTGTCTGTTCTTTCCACCGGAGTCTTGGCCCTGCTTTTCCTGCTTCCATCGGGTACGCTATCGAAAACCTTTCGCTCGGGCTCATCTTCATCCATTCTAATAACATGGCCTAGCCAACGTAATTGGTCTAGTTTGATTCGCCTAGCTATGTCCACGTCAGAATATAAATCATATAGCTCTTGGTTCCAGCGACGTCGGTACTCGCCGTTTTCCCTAACAGTACCATATATTTTACGGAGAATTTTTCTCTCGTATACACCCAGGTGTTTTCCATCCGCTTGCGATATGACCCAAGTTTAGGAGCTATATGTGAAGACAAGCAAAGTTAGAGTCTGATATACCTGGACTTTTGTCCGTCGAGAGAGGGCTTTGGTCCTAAACTGATTGCTGAGCCCAAAATAGCATCTATTTGCAAGCACAATTCTCCTATCTATTTCCAGGTTGATGTTGTTGTTCTTGTTCACGGCGGATCCAAGGTAGACATATAATGCTCTACCCGTGCCTATAGATGTTAACACATCAAAAATAAGAGCGCTGGCTTTTTTTTAGCTGGATACCATAATATAGAGTGGGCCAAACGTCAGGTGGCGTTTTGGTTTACATATTCTTTTTTGTTTTCTGTTCAAGATTATATAAATAACACCTGGAGTATAACTGATGGAGAGATTCATAACAGAACAAACACCCAGTATAATAGAATTTTACTATTTAAATGAAATCAACTTTATTGAAAATCTGATTATGATTGATGAAGCTCATTTTCATTTGAATGGCTTTGTTAGTAAGCCGAACTGTAGATTGTGGATTTCTGATAATCCAAGGGCCATACATCAACGCCAATGGCACCCCATTAAGTGTACAAAGTGGTGTGACATTAAATCTGAAAATATCATTGGGCTTTACTTCTTCGAAAATGAAAGAGGATGGGCTGTAACCGCAAATGGAGAGCGGTATCGGTATATTTTGATAGTACGTAAAAACGTCCTAACTGGTGACTGGATTTCGATAAAGGGCTAGAGGTTGTAATTTTGTAATAGCATATGTCATAAATATTAGCAAAAAATTGGGTTTTTTTAATTTAGGAGGACATGCGAATTTGCAGTTCACATTTGAAAGTGTGGCATATCAAATATTAAGTTAATTAAAATATAGTTTTGTAGTTCTAATCTAACTATTTACACCTCAGTGTAAATACCATCATTTAAAAATATTTTACTCTCACATGAATTTATGTATTTTCCAGTTTCAAAGTCGTAACTACACTTCGTTAAAATATTTATAAATATTTCATAATTTTCCACAGAACTTTTATTTAAGCTGGTTTGTAAGGATGTTAATCAAGAGATATAAATAAATAAATAAAATCTCAAAATATTGTGTGTGTGCATGAATGTGAGAGCTTCAATTTCCATGTTAATTATAATTGTATTCGTAAAGGTTTCCGTTTCCGTTTTGTGTGTGCGAGTGCTGCCATGTTTCTGCTTAAATTATTACTTTTGCTTCATTTGTACATTTCAGACGAGCCAGAGGAGAAGGGACGTAATTAAGTTTGGCATTAAGTTAAGGATCTTTATTGTTATTTATAGTGATACCTGTACACTCTAGGGTCATTAAGTATTGCAAATTATTTTTATTTGGGGAATAAGAAAATAAATAAATGTTGGGTCCATAAATTAACAGATAAACATTATATGTTAAAAAAAGAAGGAAACATTTCTGTGCCGAAAAGGAAAAACGACTTATGTACATTTCCAACTTTTTTAGATGAACAACTTTAGGGGGTGTTTTCCATGAGATTATCTGAAATTTAATTAGATATGTAAACAATATATGGTGCATGACTTCCTGATTCAAAGTCAAATTAAACAAAAACTAGATCTGGAGGTAATTGAGACCCCAGTGGTAATCGTAGTGCCCTTAATCAATATTTTCCTAAGTGCACTTAAGACGTTTTTCCTTTTTGACACAGATTTATTGAAGGGATTTAACATTTAGCGTTAAACTGATATACACACATATATTTTTGTAACTGAGAATGAGCATTTAAAGATTGAAATGAATTAGCATTATAAATTATTGATTTTCATAAAATGAGGGCTTTTTCATTGAAGTACTTAAAGCCATTTGAAAAATCATCTTACAATCGGAGTATTGTACGATTTCTATTCCCTTATCTCGCAGTTTGGAACCTACAATTTAACATCACTTCCGAGTAGGAATATTTATCATGGCATAAAGATTGGCTTGTGCTTGGCTGGACGATTATTGAACTAATGAAATTCTGTTTAGAACATGTTCCCGCCTTTAAGTGTACAAAAGCCTCGCAAACTATTCAGTGCATTCTCGATACCCCTACGTACTATTGTTTAATAACAAGTCAATAGTTATACGCCCCGATATCCACAATTCTAAAAAGGAATAAGCGTTATACATTAGTTATCATTTAGTATCATAATCATCTTGCAATCAGAGAATTGTACGATTTCTATTCCCTTATCACGGTGTTTCGAACGTACAAATTAGCATCGCTTCCGAGTTCCGAATCTTATTCATGGCATAAAGATTGGCTTGAGTTCAGCTAGACGATTAACCCTAAATCGTACTACAGAAATTCAGTTTAGGATTCGTCCCCGCGTTCAAGTAGCCTCATAAACTATTCATTGCATTCTCGATACCCCTACGTATGATTGTTTAACAATGAGACAATAATTATACGCCCCGATATCCACATTTATAAACAACGTAAATGCGATTTCGAGAATAGTCAACTCATTTGGCATCTGCTAAACAATTAGCTTGCAGTTAAATTAGGAACAATGCACGAAATTTCGTAACACCCTCACCTATCGGGATATGTATTTTTTTTAGAGTGTATCGAAAAATGTTGTATTTGGATTCATGGGTATAAATTTGCACATTAGCTATCTGAAAATAGGTGATTATGAAAATTGTCTAAGACACAGACATATTGATCCTATATTTCAGGTAATGTATGATAATTTTATACTACAAGCTCACAAGGTCAGGAACAGTTTACTGTGAAAAATGGTTGCATTTTGCTTGGATAATAGACAATTCAATTAACGAAACTCACTGGCATGACTAGTTTCGAACGTTTCCATGACAAGTTCATCATCTGATGCCTAATGAATATATATGTATGTTCAAACTCAAATATTAAATTTACAAACGCGAATTAGTATCAATAGAAGATCCTTAAGAACCAACATAAACTGAAGTGTCTTTGCAGCTGCGGACCAAATATTTTTTTTAAAAAACTTTTTGCTAATAAATGTGATAAACTTCAATGCCGAATATGGAAAATGTTCTGTAAAATTGTGGTAAATATTTTGTAAACTTTTGGCACTTCATTCTTTTTGGTACCCCCACGCAAAAGCCAGTTGCAGCTTTGTCCGGTAAAAACCATAACATCGGATCACCACGACCCATCGTAATTAAGTTTGATGTTAAGCAAAATTCTACCAATGACCATGCTGCTATTCGAAACATGAAATTTGCAATGCCAATTCAAGAAACTTTCTTTTGAAAACTTCGGTATGCACAATTCGGCAGCCAAAACGTGGCGAAGTATCTACCAAATCTTTTGGTAAGGGTTGGTGGACCAGATACCCCCGTCAGAAACAACCGATCTAAACTGAATTTCATATCTCTTTAATAAAAAATAGGCGGTGACGGTGACACGCCCAGTCTGTCTTAGAGCTGTACTACAATACACAGCAACTGGCAACTGTGGTGATTAATTTCCACTGTCTACCTACGGCCAGGATATGACGGTGGGATCAGGATCCATCATTTTAAAGTGGCATCTACTAATTTAAGCATTCGACATTACTAAAGGCAAGGATTGTGGGTTGAGTACACCACTCATTGTCAGCATACTTAGAGTTTTCATTGACGCCAAAAAAGATGTAAACCAATTATTTTTAATAGTGTAAATCGACAGCAAGAACTTTGCTCCTTCGAGGACTTTAATCTTCTGTTCCCATAAGGACTTGTTTACTAGTTCAGATGAAGACTGATTTCATTGTTCCTAGGAAGACTTGTTCCTTATTTCCCACGAATATTTGTTCCTTTGTTCCTACGAGGCCTTGTTTTCTTGTTCCTACGACAAGCTTAGACTCTGATGGGTTCCATGACATAGTGATGTCGCAGGTAATGTTGAAGCAGACTATTTTGTTAGAGCAGGATGCACTTCCGCTGATTTGGGATATATACACTGGGAATATTATGTTTTCCTCTGTATGTCCTACGTATATCTATCTTTCAAAAGCAGGATGCATTTCTGGTGATTTGGGATTGACAGCCTCTGAAAATCCACCGATCTGTTATGGCTTGATCGATCACTGGCCGCTGGAAGAGATCAACGCTTCCTGAAACGCCTGACTAGATTGCAGAAGTTCGAGGGACATATTGCCAGCAATGGGCTCAGGGAGAATCAAGTCCATTCGGAGGTTTCACTCGCAACTGGATTGTGAACTGAGTTGAGTACTGCCGTACTTGTGGTGATGAAGAAGAGGTGGAAACCATTGAGCACCATCTATGTCAGTGTCCAGCCCTGCAGCGTAGACGGCGCCGTTGCTTTGGTTGGTTTCAGCCAGAGGGCCTGGCCTCTTTGCGCGTTGTGGCCATTGAGGATTTGATCAAATTCTCGCGGGGTCTGCCATGGATCCCGGCAGGTGATACCATCATCTGAAGATTTGTATATTGGTTCTTTCTACCCCGCTGGGAATCTGGAATGGTAGACCTGCACATATGGATCCTCATCTTGGAGGGTATTGTATGTATTTTTGAGGGCTTATCAAGTGATGTATGTATTTATACGCTGGGAACATTGAGTGGTTCTTCTGCGTGCCCTACATCCATCTATCTTTCAAAATTTTCACTATCAGTGGGGCTCGCCCCATCTCTTCCCTCCACAGTGGGTCAACCGGCTTCCGAGTGTAGTGGCAATAAGTTGCATACTCTCTCTTATTGTCATGTGTCCTAAACCTAACCTAACCTAATTGCTTCCTTCATCCTACTGCGATTTGTTTTCTTGTTCCTACGACGACTTGTTTCGTTGTTCCTACGAAGGCTTTTTCCTTTGTTCCTGTGTTGATTTGCTTCCTTATTCCTACGAGGACTTCTTTCCTTGTGCCTATGAAGGTGGTGCTCCCTTGTTCATACGAGGAGTGGTTGACTTGTTCCTGCGAAGGCTCGCTCATTTCTTGCTACCAAGAATTTGACACTTCGATACCCACCTATAGTAGTCCTAATCACCCTTGTGAATTTTGTCAGAGGCGAATACTGCCGATTCGCAACCGATCCCCGTTACGCGTGCGCGCACGAAACCCAGTTTCACCGTCATCGCACATATAACCCGAACCTGAACCACGCCAACTAGCACCAAATACCAATACTCGTGTAGGGTACGGCAACAAGTTTTCACCGCACCTATAAACCGAACCTGAAATGTGACGATTTTAACCAAATTTCAGTACACGTATAGAGCGCGATATCCTGTCTCGCTGTATACGCACCTATAATCCCTTCCTGAACAATGACGATAATAGCCGAATTTCAGAATTCATGACGAGGATGATAGCCCATTTCGACGTCACTGCACCTGTTATAGAATACTCGTGTATACGACAACGCCTAGTTACAATGTCTTCGCACTGACAGCCAGAACCAAAATACTCATGTAGAGGACAATACCCAGTTACAACGTCTTCGCTCTGATAGCCTGAACTCGAGCACCGTCAATTAACATCGATCATCGAAACATCACCGTCTCCGTAGCCGCCGTCTGACCCAAAGAAAGCCAAGAACCGATGATTGAATAATTGCCAACATTGATTGTTTTCGTTACAACATTGTACTGTGTGGTCTATAGTTGAATAAAGTAGATCATATTATTACCTTAATTGGGGCGAATCTACAATATCATTTAGTAAGGTTTTGGGGGGTCCTTACGACAGCGTGGAGGCGACTGAGACTATCGCAGTCGACGACAATCCAACGTTACAGTATATGTTAATTTCTGCATGGATCGTTTGAAGCTAAATGAGCAGGAAGGTTCGGAGGAATAATCTGAGGAATAATCTGAGTAGCTAGGGCTATCTCTATCTCCTCAGCTACATATTCCAGGCTTTGCTGTTAAAATATTCACTATTTTGTGTTACAAAATCACGTCATAAAAAAACTACGAAAAACTGTCATTCAAGATTTCGAAAGCAAATTTTTCAACCCTTTAGCTATTGAAAGAAATAATGCTTAGCAGTTTCAAAAATCGCTATTTCTACTTAAAAATTCTATTGTTTCAGAGGATTCCACCAAAACTTGTAATATTAACCAAAATCTAGAAAACGTAATATGTGACGTATGAGTTATTTGAACTTTTAATAAAATTTGTCAAATATAAACGATCATTCAACCCTTTTATCACTATTCTTGATCTTTCTGTGACCCTTGAGATTTAGGTTTCATTCATATCATCGAAATCATTGCAAACTATTGGCCTCACAAAGTCACCAAACACTTAATGTAGCACGTGGCATAAGTGATTAATAGTTAAACTGGTATTCGTCATACGCCACCATAGGCGGATACGGACAAGAGATACAAACAAAATAAAACTTTCAATAGCTTGGTGTGACAGTGTTGGTTATTATACAATTTTATACAATTGTTTTCTGCGTATGTGTATAAGCAACAAATAAAATATCTGCATAAAGAAAGAAAATTATGAAAAACAAAAACTTTCTGCAAAAGATAAACCCATTTTACTACTCAAACTTAGAGAAAGGAAAACGTCATGAAGGGTTTTGTTTAACATAAAACAAAAAAGATAAGAGATAGCTGGGTTTCAAAGAATACAAGTTGAGGGATGAAAGTTTTGTTATTTATTTTAGTTATTAAACAAATTATGATTGCCATTAATATAACACATGACTGGCAAAGACTTAGTGGTACCAAGAATACCCAAGAAAAAAGTTTCCATAAAAACCTACACAAAAGGGAATAACCCACATTTGCACTGTTTGGGCAATAATTAATTCTGGCGCTTGCTGTTTTCATATTAAGCGTCCTGCTGGTAAAACATTACGACAAGTATGTTTATCAGACAAGTGTTTGCCAACAAAAAATACACAATACGCTGTGAATTATCTATAGAAATAATAACCTCGTTAACCACATGCCACGACCAGTTATCCAGTTAGGAAGAGCTTATGATAAAGTTAATAGAAATACATTAATTTCAATGTCTCATCACAAGTGGCTTGCTTCTCCCTCACCCTTTTTGTCCATATTATGTATAAACGGATTCCAAAGAAGTGAAAGCAAAAAGAACAACTCGAAGCTAAATATTGATTTAACCACAATGCTTCCGCTTTAGTAAAGAACAATAAAAAATATCGGACAAATAAACCAACGAACACTTTAACTGTCAAAACAATATTTATTAGGTGCGATACATATACACATGTAAAGGGTGTCTCAGTAAGAATACGCTTTTTAATTTAAAATTAATAACACGTAATGTTTGAGATAGTTGTGATTTTTTTTATTGGATTGCAAAAAAAGACTTCCACGCCCTCCAACCTTGCTTTCCTAAAAAGTTCAATCTTTCGCCTGCGCAGCTCGGTCTTTGCCAGCTTAGCACCCAGGCCACCTCAAGTTTGTAATTTACAATGCGGACTCTAAACATGTTCGCAGTCCATTTGACAAGAAGTGAAGGCACTTCAAAGGATCCCAGAGATTCCCTGATAACGCTAGATGACATACTGTTAAAGGCACCATATATATCCAAGAAGGCAACCAAACTAAAATCCCCAAACTACAAGTTGCGCTCAAGATAACCCACAACATCGTGTAGAGCAGTTTCCGCGGTTTTACCCTTGTTGTCTACCACGCAAGTAGCACGGGCTAATTTGATTCCTGATGTACAAGTCAACTATTCTCTCCAATACTTTCAATAGAAAGGATGTGAGGCTAATTGCTCTATAGTCCTTAGGAGAGACGTGACCTGTATTCCCTGTCTTGGAAATAAAAACCTTCTTCCATTTGCCTGGTATCAGGGAAAGTCTGAGACAAGCCCTTTAGATACTCAGACAAAAGCGACACATTTCTGCAGCATGCTCGGCAGGATCCCGTCAGTACCGGGAGATTTAAAAGAACTTGAAGCTATGAATAGCCCAAAGCAACCTCGATTGGCCAACTATGTTTTCAATCACGACCAGTTGCAAGATATCTGGATTGGAAGTCACCAGGTGATACCTCTTCTAAGACTGTATCCACATAGTTTGGAAAGTGAGATTTCATATGACCTTCAAGTGTCCCAGCTCCGGAGTTGGTCCTTGACCCCTCGGATTTCTTAATGTCGCCGAGGACTCTAGGGTTCTTGAACAACACGAGACGAAATCGCGCAGCGTCATTTACCCCGATTCTGGACTCACAGAAGCTGATAGAGGTTTAATATCCTCGTTGAACTTATTAAAGCTGTTTGTATACATACCAGTGCGATTCCCTTGGCCTTATTGAATAGTCTCCTAGTGTACTTACGCAGAACATACAACTCCAGTGTGCACCACACAGGCTCAATTCGTCGTCGTGCACAGCAATGAAACCTTTCCAATAGAATTGCTTAGTAAATTTTTACACGCCTACAAAATTCTGTTGACGAGGAACTGAAGCCTAAAATCCATTTCCAACGCCACATGTTTACAAATGAGATGCAGTTAGTGCAAATTTGTCAAAAAAATCATAATCAGCTAAGTCAGTAACAGTAATAATCAGTAACAACAACACCACCGCATTTGTTGTACTGTAAATCGTTATGTCGTGGCAGTCGGTGGTAGCGTGCGCGGCTCTTGTGCATGAGAACGTGGTTTCGGTCCCTACTCTTACCAGCTTTCAATTCTTTTCGACGGCGGTCACCTCGCTTAGTGACGGCGATACAATCGATTATTTATACAGGAAAAAGCTTCTGATAATACTGTTCGGAACCGCTGTAAAACTGTAGGTTCCAATCAGTGTGTGTAAAATTAGAACGCCCACAGCTCACTGGTTGTGAGAAGGTCTCCCTAATCCCTTCATGGGATGTAACAGGAAATCATTTTTATTATAAATCGTTGACATCCAAGAAAAAAGATTTAGCCACAACGGGCTGGCGCGTAATCGGTAAACTTTTTTAAAAATTACCTTTAACCTCACAATTCTCTACAACTTGAGGAGTGAGCAAAATATGGATTTTTCGGGATATACATTTTAATATCTACTTAAGTGTCACAAGGCAATAGTTATCCTGGAAAGAAAATTGTAAACGAGTGTAACTGATCCCTTGGCATATATTTTATACGCGTTTCAATCGAATTCCACATTGATCTAGTAAGCCAAATAAGTGCAAAACTAATGCTTTGTGTTTTCTAGCTTCGTTCCAGGGCAAATTAAAGCAAAATTACAATAATTTCTATAAACACACTTACTTAGATACATAAGTTTGTTTGGTGTTAAGACCTTAAAATATTTATGAATGTTTTGACTTTTTTTTTATAAATTTTTGTTTGTTTTTCCCCTGACAGATTATCTTGTTAGTGTTACAAAACCTTTAAAACATACAACAATGTTTTTTAATCTTTCCTCTAACACCACCAGCATAACTCGAAAGTACAACGGAGTCCTGGATAAAAGCCAGAGAACTGCCGACATAGTGGTATCAGGAGGAAACCTTAAATAGAAAACAAAGAAAATATTGTTGTTTTTTCTCACTGATTTATGAACACAATATAAAACACTTAACACTATCCCAGGAGAGATCCAGGAGAGATTTTTCCACACAACAACAGGGAATACAACTCACGATAGGGTCGACAAAACAAAGCAAATACAACTACAACGACTGGAACAAACAAACAGTATTGGTTTTATTCCAGTATTTACTCTTAACTCTTTTACGATCCTATCGATGTTTAACAACCAAAACCTTATAAGTCAAAACTTCATATTTTTTAGGAGACACAAAAGTAATTGGATATTTTTAAATTATTGATGTAATTTCCATTTCCGAAAGACATTTTGTAAAAAGCAATTAATGTTGTTTTACAAAGTTACAGTACATGCAGAATAATATTTTCAATTCAGTTCATCAGTAATCCGACAATGACTATTTTTTGACTTGTGAGGTTTTGGTATTTAAACGTCGATATATTTTCGGTCCAACCAATTTAGTATTTTGAACGAAGTTCTTTATCGCACGTTGCGGGATGGGAGCTAGTTGATAAGATGTAAAACAATTTTTTAACACTATTATGCTACAACCCAGTATTATCAACTATATTGGGTACTTTTGCTTTGGTTTGTGTCTATACTAACATGTGGTGGGGAATTTCTTGTTAAAGGGGAAGTTTTCTAGGGGGAGCCTGTAACCAATATTTACTATATATTGTAGTTTTGAATCCAATAGAAGTAAATTTAGAAAAACCAAAGTAAAAGAAGTTTAGGAAAAGAAATTTCTTTCAAAAAGTGCCTTTTCTTGAAAAAAGTAAATTTTCTCATAAACAAAATACCTTTTCCTAAAAGAATACCTTATCTTAAAAAAGTACCTTTGCTTACAAAAGTAAAGTTTCTTACAAAAAGTACAGTTTCTTAAAAAAAGTTATTACAACAGGTTGTTTTAAAGTACAAGATGAACCACAAATGTACGTTGCCCGCCAGTTGAGGCGAATTTTTTTCAACAGAGTTAATTTTTTTTGCAAAATGTTGTTCACTATCGCCCACTGTGGTTAGGGTGTTGTTTACAACGCTCACAAACTTCTCAGATTGAAAGTCTTAAACTAAAATTTAAATAAATATAATGTTATTAAATATTCTTAAAAAAGTTTAGCAATATAAAATAGTTAATATGGTGGTGAACATAGTATGAGAGAAGCGCAAAGCAACCAGGACAAAACAACTAACACTGCTTTTGGGGAAACTAGAAAAGGAATTGTTGAAATATTTATGCTTGACATTTTAGAAAAGCATGCAAATTAACATTTCACATGAAAATGTCGCCCAAATACACACCACGGTTGAAAACAAATATGAGAAAAATTTTTCTTTTTTTACGAAAATGTTGTTTTCCGTCTTCTAGGCCATGTTGACACGGAAGTGGAACAGGAGTAAGTGAGAATCCAGAAAATAAATGTGAACTTAAATATAAACACGATGATGATGACAACAAAAGAAAAAAATAAAAAACAACAAAATCGTAACAAATTAAGAGCTTCGGAACTGTTAGAAAATTTATATTATCGCATGAGGGTGAACTTTTAATACGAGGGATGAAGTTTGCTTTCATTGTGTTTTCCTTTCATTCACACTTTACTGCTTTTAACAACTCAATCATGTAGGATTTAAGGACAAGCGGAAAATAAGTCGTATAATTATTATTATATAGTAGATATAATAACTGGCTCAAGTTTTAGCTGTATCGTCTGCAGAATAAACCTAATTATATTCTATGATTTCCTTCAAAATTGTGTGTAAATTCTGAATACACATCCGTATAAGGACCTTTACAAATCAATGCACATTAGGGTATGATAAACCCCGTTTTTGTGAAAGTTGAAATGTGGGACGAGTTTCAAAAGGGGTAGACTGGAAAGCTGGCCAGTTGGAAATTTCCTAAGGACATCATCAGTGGCTATGAAGTGACATGTCAGATTCCCTGCTGACGTATGTCACTAATCACCAGAGGGTCAGTTACCCAAGACGTCTGCAAATACGATGAACATGTGTTTATATATTATTATATTTGAGAATTTGACATTAATGAGATCTAATTTAACAAATCTAAAATAAATTAAAAATACGTTGAAACGCTAGAACAATTTAATTTTTGAAAATAATACGAAAGGTCGGGTAAATTATAATTTATTGTTATCTTTTTTATTTTATAAAGAAATTTTATAAAGAAATGGGCAAGTGAATTTACATACATACCTATACATATGAATTTGTATGTATAAATTCGCTGAAAATGTGGATATTGCTGTATTAATATTCAAATATTTTTGAAAATAATTTTAAAACTTTGACACACAATTCAAATACACAATTTTCAGATCTATGTTTTCTGAATAACTTGAAATTCTATGCACATGACTCGCTGTTGAAGAAAGATAAAGACTTCTTCTATCGATATTCAGCATTGGTATTAGAAAATTTCAGTCATTGCCTAATGCCGACCAGTCTATACGACGGTTTTACATAGATTGCTAGCATGTTCGCAATTTATGTCACCTAAGGAAAAGCTAGTGACATGTCACGAACATGTCTTATAGAAATTGTCAGCACCTACTGACATTGACGTAGGGAAATTCCACGGATAATATCTTCAAGGTAAATTTTTCAACTGGGTTGTTACGGGAATGTTAATTTCTTTTATATACGAGGTTCCTTTTAGTCCACAACCGGGATCGGTTCATAGTCTATTATAGTACAAGATGGGGCCGATATTGTAGCGGCTCTGAACACTCGCTAGAGGAACATAATACCGTAGTTCTTATAGCGTCAACTGGACGGCATGGATCTGGACGATATGTGGTGTCAGCAAGACGGCGCCACCTGATACCCCGTGCATGAAACCACCGATTTATTGTAGCAGCGATTTCCAGATCAAACTATTTCAACAAAGATTGGCGTCAACTTGCCACCATGATCATTCGATTTAATGCCGTGCGATTTCTTTCTTTGGGGTTTTGGTAAATTTCGTGTTTATGCGAATAACCCAAAAACAATTCCTGAGCTCAAATCAGATATCCAACACGTCATCGGTGAGATACAGCCACATCTCTGAGAGAAAGTCATGGAAAATTTAATGAAAAATATAATGGCCTATCATCAGTGCCATCATTTGACGAATTTTTTATTCCATATTTAATCGAAACACGCCTTCTTTACAATCCAATAAAAACGCACAACTATCGCGAAAAACAGGTGTTTTTAATTTAAAATGAAAAAGTGTGTTCTTACTGAGACACCCTTTATTTAGCTGGTGAATATTTGGTGCAAATTAAACAAACTTGGCATGTGGCGTCTCGAAGTCAAAGTTACAATTTAAGTAAGAAAGCTGCTGCTGCTCGCCTTCGGTGGTACAATGGTTAGTGTGCCCGGCTCTTAAGCATGAGAAGGTGGGTTGGATCCCTACAGTGACCACCTTACAATTCTATTAACTGTGGTTCCCTCACAATGACGGTGACACTATCGAGTATTTAGCCCTGGAAAAGTTTCCCAAAATACCGTTCCGATTCAGTAAGTATAAAATTGGAAACCGCAGATCTCACTGGTTGTGAAAAGCTTTCCCCATCCCTTCAAGGGATGTAAAGGGAAACCATGTTTTTTTAAGACAGCTGCTGTGGTGGCTATGTATAATTTTCAGAATTTCGAACGGCATTGCGAGGTCCTACAAAATTTTTCCAAATAAATAATAAATTCCGTTTAGTAGAGTTGTGTGTTTCACAAAAATCTGTGCATAAATTAGAAGCTCTGTGAAAGCTGTTTGCTAAAAATATATTATATTGTCAAACTTCAACCTTCATCTCAAAGCTCTACGTTTTATGCTGTCTAGGTTAAACAAATTCTTTAGTGTAACATTTTTACTCCAAGTGTAAAAATATGGACCATCGGAGGGAATTTCAAAGGAAAAGAGTAATGCCACTCCAATTTATTTATTTTTATCTATAATTTGACAACCCAAATGCACAGTAGTCAATAACAGGGTGGACGATTTAAACCTTTCACATCTTCCGACTGAACCGCTCCAGACTTCCTCAGAGAGCAGGCCAGACCATTTAGTCCCTTCGCATCTCCCGACTGACAGGCTTCAGACTTCTTCCCGTTCGGTTATTTCAAAGATACCATAGATGATTCATTGGCTTATTCACCATTTTCACCAAAAGGCACACGCTGTTTCCACTTGGATGCGACGAAGATCACTCAAAAATAATTTTTATTTCGATTCTGTTGTTTGGAATTTAAAATAGAATATACGTAGTAGAAAAATTTGACGCTGTTGATATTTGTGGACAATACAAAAAACGAAAAGCACGGTTAAATAATTTTGTCAATAGTTGCTGTTTCCAGGGATATTAGCCCATTTCCACCATTGCTGCGCCATCTAGAAAATTCCCTTGACTTTCAAAACCACCACATATGTTTCACCTTCTAGGGGTTTTCTCTCATCTTTGGTTATTTGAAATCCAAAATTTATGTCAACAAGTCTCGGACCCCGGAAGTTTTGAAAGACAACAATCGAGATTAACAGCCCGTAACATTACGGAAAGTGATGCAAAGAGCTGAAAAACTCACTTTGGACCCGACCGTTTTCGCGATATCATTTTTCACAAGTGGTCAAACCAAATTTCTGCGGTTCAAAATAAATAGAAAATCATCTCACAGGAACTAGAATATGGGTGTTCATTTATTAGTACTAAAAAGCTTTACGAAGGTTTCGAAGTCCACCCTGTATTTTAGACTTCTTTATATTCTAAGTTACATTCATCCGATAAACCTTAATTTTCAATTGGTTATGAAATTTATGTTTCCTAAGAATCCAAAATATATTGTTTTTATGTTTACTTATGAACCACTGTGCCACATTTTTTCTGTTATCATTTTTTGGTCTAAGCACAAGAGAGCTAAAAATTGCTTTACTCAACTGACTTGAATGTTTTTGGCCTCTCCATCCGAAAATATAAGTTGATGATGTGTTTCTAATCCTTAGCTTTACTCTTTTATTTGCGTTAGCTTTAAATTTCAACTCTGTACTCTAGTGTTTGTGTTCTGTCTAGGTGTATAAAGCTATTACAAATATATAAACGTTTATGTACGAGTATATGATTTGTTAGATTATACCACAAGGTAGGTAAAGGGCATGAGTGACCTTAGGGATAGGGAAGTGTTTCTCTTACTGCTGTTTTGAAAAGGGTTGAACTAGTTTGAGAAGTTATATATGTACGTGTTCTTTGTTGTTGTTGTTGGTTACAGACATAGGTTTTTGTTTGTATTCGGATTTCTCAAGCTGACTTCTTCTATGACACAAGTTTCTTAAATCTCGCACTATCTTGACAAAGTTTAAGCTCTTCATATATGGTTGGTTTCACCTCGTTACTGTGGGTATTCCCATGGACAGCATCCAAATTTGAGAACGTGTTGATTTGCCACTCCCAAGTCACCATTGCATGCCCCCACTCTGGACGTCAGGGCAGGATGTAAAGTTGATGTGGCAGGTATTGTTGTTGATGTCGTTATCGTTGTCATAGCATTAGGGTTATGGGCCGCAGAAGACCCTCGGCTAAAACTGATGTTTATTAAGTTTAGTAAGTCATGAAAGTGTGCGTTTAGTAAGTTTTTAGTTTGCCACACAACCACATACATGCATCCATAAATATAGTCTCACATTGAGTTTGAAGGAGTATGAGAGAAGCAAATCAAAAACAAAACGCACACACTTTGATGAAGTAAAATAAATACATAGTACACAGGGGGGCGCATGAGTAACGATAAAATTAAATTAGTGAATACATTTTTTGTTTACGTACATTCTTTTAATTTTTATTCAGAATTAACTTTTAAAAATTTTGGGAAATTTATAATGGAAAGGCTCAACACAGAACAGAGAGTCAAAGTAGTTCAAGTCTTTTGCCAACTACAAATCCGAAACCAATTTCATGTTTTTTATGTCGCAAATGTCGCAGTTTTTTTCTTTGTGCAGCCATGTGCTCTCCATTGCATTTCCTGGATAGCGGTAATGTCAGCCTTATAACTTTCGAGGACATCTGCCAATTGGCTAATTGTATCGGATCTGTATAGAGTTCTTACATTCCATGTGCATATGAGTAAATCGTGGTCCTTATAACGTAAGCGGCGATCGTCAACAATTATGGTTTGGTTATGCTTGTTCGGATGCATTAGAGAGCAATGTAGATGGAGGGCGATAATGCTGTGGCCTTACCTTTATTGAAAACGTAAAAGTATTCCCGAAATTCGGTATAAAATTGGTCAATAAATCAAATGACACATTACAGAGATAAATCATGCTTCAATTGAACTATCCATTTGTGCACTAATCTCTCACCTTCCCTATTACCTACCAATTCAACAGCTGCACATCGTTTAAGTCAAATATCCACAAATACTAGCCCCTTTATATTTCTTAACCCAGTCTACTTTTCCGTAACCAAACAAATGCACTGCATTTATTTAATTTCAATCAACAAGTTGTAAAAATGCCGTGGACACTTGAAGATATGAATCCTACCATTTGTGTCCACTGTTTCATTTCGTAACATTTTCTTTTCAATTCCATCTCGAAATTTAATAACACAACCCGCTCATATACAAAAGAAACAAAGAAATTTAAAAAATTATGCGGTTTTCTGTTTTCTTTTATTTTTATTTTTTTTCTTTTATTTTTTATTCTCCCTTTTTCAAGAGCAACCCAAAACAACATCTCATATCTTACCTGCACTTGTTCTAAACCTCGGGTATATGTGGGATTCTCAAACGCCACTTTAGTGGCTGCCTTACCATTTTCCTGACGCCGTCTATTGAAAATAATGGCACCCGCTGCCAAGAGCACCGCCAAAATGCTGGCAACAATGCCGCTTATCGTGCCCACAGCATTGGAATAGGATGTCGTCGCTTTGGTAATATGATGCTCGCCAAGTGTGAATTTTATCGTATACACAGTATAATATGCGAAAATCTTATGGAGTTGATATACATTAGAATACATATATGGTGTACGAGGAGTCATATGCGTGTGACAGGATAGCGACAAAACAGGTGTGATTATATTCACATGTATAAAGCAACTTTGTATAAAGCAACTATGTTGCGTTGCAATGCTTAAGTTTATGTGAGTTTGTTGGTTTATGGGATCAGAACCAAGTCAACGTGTTGATAAGATTGGTGTTGGTGACGAAATAAACATAATTGATGTTGCTGCGATTTTACCTAGAATATAAGAGCATTCCTTTTTGTAGCCTAAATTTAACTGCGGTATATGCAAAGAAATCAACAGAGAAAACTGTGCCATAAAATAGTTTTCATTAAAAATTCTAAGTGAATGTGTAACAGATAAGAGAAGGTACCCAGCGGTGGAAGTCATGCAATGTTAAAAAGAAAGGAGAAGGTAATGTGCAGAGAAGGCCTTTTGTATTTTAAAGAAGGCCCGATTGGTCATAATTTCAGGCTTTCTAGGAAATTATGACCAATCGGGCCTTCTTTAAAATACAAAAGGCCTTCTCTGCACATTACCTTCTCCTTTCTTTTTAACATTGCGTGGGATTGGGAGGCAACACTTTCCTTGACCATTGCCTAAAGATGGCCTTAGAAGACATACAAAAAGAAAGGCCTTAGAAGGTTAAATGCTTGTTAAACAAAATCAAAATTATAATAATTTTTTTTATCACAAAATCATTATCCAATTATATGTATGTATGTACCTATCTTAGAAAGTTTTACCACACTCCACTTCAAATAGAAAATCGGTTTCTTCCAAAATTTTGAAAATATCCTGAAAATATTAACTAAAAAATATAATTTAAAATTTGTATGCAATTTTCCAATTAAATTACGTTTAAAAAGAATCGGATAAGAAAATTCTCAATATTTTAAAAATCTGCATCTTGGTTGTATCTGTTAAAAATATTGTTGCACTCCGCAGGCATTATTTTAGGAAGGCTTTGCAAAAGAAGCATTACACATGCCTTATTTGTGGAAGCCCTTGCGAATTCCGCCACTGGGTAAGGTTTGGTAAAGCAAAGATTAAAAATGTAACGGTGACTACCCACTACATGCGTTTAAATTAATTTTCAAACATATATTTTAATAATAGAGGTTGCATAATCAATTGCCAACGTAGTACTCAATTATGTGACATAGTAATTCACAAACCTGGACCTCAGACCAGGCTGAAATTTATCCTGCAATCTCTTCTTAATGGAGATAATAATGACCTTAGCTGCAGTGAACGCAAATGAAAAACTCAACTGCAAAATTCATATGCAGCTCGTGTATGTTGAGGATATAGATATAAAGGGGCGTGGTATGCCGGAAGTTACTTTGGTTTTTTTCACGAGAGGGGAAGAAGTCAGCGAAGGATATATTAATTATATATTTGGACAAACCTCAGTTAAAAAGTGTGAGGAAAAGAGGATTATATCGGCTGGTACAATACGATATTGTCGATAATTGTTATTATTTCGAGATATTGAACGAGTTTATGTGTCTCGGATCGGCTATAGATATTAAACCGTACACTAAAAGAAAAATCTTCATCAAAGGTATGGTGTAATGTTTATAGCGTATCCGAGACACATAAACTCTTTCTATATCTGGAAATAATAACAATCGACGAAAATAGCGTATTTTCTTAGTCAATACAAACCTCTTTCATCAAACTTTTTAATGTAGATTTGTCCTTACTTCTGTCAAAATATCCTTCGCTGACTCCTTCAAACAGTTTGATAAAACATTTCCTCATTTTCCAATCAACGACACATTTCATTGAATTAATGAAGATCACTTCATCACTCTTCCATCTATATTTCACCAATAGTTTACGCTGATTCAACGACAATGTTACATCAATTTGTTGTCAAGTTTAAGTAAATTGTAATTTTAAATTGTAAAATGTAAACCGCATTTTAATGTTAATCTTTTATTAATTTCCTGTACACTTTTCGTCAATAAGATGTAAGGTTGTCATCAATTTGATATAACTTTATCATCAATTTAAGTGCCCGTCGGTGGTGCATGGGTAGTGTCCGCAGCTCTTGTGCAAGAAAACGTGGGTTCGATCCCTGCTCCGGCCAACATATATTTCTTACGACAGCGAACACCACTTTCGAGTATTTGGCCGTGAAATAGCTTCTCAAAATATCGTTCGGAACCGGTGTAAAACTGTAGGTCCCAATCATTGAGTGAAAAACTAGAACGCGCACAGCTCACTGATTTGAGAGAAGCTCTCGCTAATCCCTTCATGGGATGTAACGGCAACCATTTTTTTTAAATTTATGAATTCCTTCAATTTGGTGAAACATTTCCTCATTTCCGAAACTACAACACATTTCATTGAATTGATGAACAACATTTCTTCAATCTTTTATCCATATTTCATCATCAGTTTGCGTTGATTCAACGACAATATTACATCAACTTGATGTATGTATGTCATCAAGTTGTAGTAAATTTGTCAGCATTTTAATGTAAATCTTTCATTAATTTGCCGTATATTTTTCGTCAATTAGATGTTAGGTTGTCAAAATTTTGAAGTAAGTTTATCATCATATTTATGATAACAACAAATTAAAAGAAATGTTTCAGGGTGTGTTGGCTGGGTCGCTCCTGTAGAATACATAAGGATAATCTAGCGGAAAATGTTTTCGAAGACGCAGTCTAAGGTATTCGAAGAATAGGATGACCAAGACTCCTCAGAAAGAACAAGATAAAGGAAGCCTTGTTAAAGTTTAGATTGACCAACTAGAGAGCAGATCAATAATCAAACGACCTGGAAAAAATATGATATACATATTGTGCAAGACTCTCTACAGAAACAGGCTGCGATTGGTCTATACAGGCATATTATGAACTGGAGAGTAAATTAGGCTAAACCTTTAATCAATATTCCGCCGTTAAAACCAAGTAAATAGATCCGCAATTGCTTGGTGTGACTAACTGAAGAAATTTGCGAATATTCAAACCGGTTGAAAACATATGCTAGATTTGTTGTGTAACATCTCTGACGAAGACAGATTGCTAGATTTGTTGTGTAAAACATCGAACTAAGACTGGTTGATTGGGCACAGTACAAGTAAGGCATCGTCAATGCATCTTGGCTAAGTATGGAGGACAGGTTTTAGAATCATTTCCTTATAGTCCTTGTGTTTGGGAAAAATCTGTTTCTTTGTGATCATTATCAAAACTATTCTAGCTGTTCTACTAAGGAACGTAAGTAAGGGTCACACCTGAACATTACATTACATTACATTGCAAACTTTGATGATCTGGAGCACGTTGCGGAACACTTTCAGCTTTGGAAAAACAGTGCATTTGTAAGAATTGTCGACTTATATTATT
Organism: Phaonia tiefii; assembly: GCA_963931995.1. Taxonomy (NCBI): domain Eukaryota; kingdom Metazoa; phylum Arthropoda; class Insecta; order Diptera; family Muscidae; genus Phaonia; species Phaonia tiefii. The sequence goes on from OZ008369.1 coordinate 281,880,783, forward strand.
TATTTTACATATTACTATTTTAAAAGGTTTAAAGGATGTTTTACTGCCTGATTAATCTAAATTAGTTGACATGGATAAATGGTTTTGATAAGATGACGAAGAGACTTTTTCCATTTATGTTGCCTACTCTCCTTTATACCTAAGTTCCTCAGTCATACACAATGGGCATTTAGCACATTCCTACAAATCCCTTAAGTTTTACACAGAAGTCCCTTTGAAAATTAATTCACAATCTCGCAATTACATCTAAATCTTCTGTGGCTTTGCATTTTTCAGGCCTTAAGATTGGTCATAACAGATTCCTGTCACTTCATACACCACGTGTTGGTAATTACCAACGTTTCCATTACAGCACATGCAGCTATACATCGAGAAACAAGCAAGCCTACCATAAGTATTGTCAGCTTTCACAACCAACTCATACAAGACATCCTTTTTGAGGCGATCTATGTTTAAACTGGTGTCCTTGACATCAAAGCATCGCAACTCACTGCTCGTTATTACCGAGAAACTGCTATTGCCCATTTGCATGCTTGTTGCATTATTAAGCATTGTTGTTTGCCCGCTCGGTGAAGAGGAGAAGGAGCACCAATCTCTTCAAATGCCGTCAGACATTGTTTCACTGGCTGCTAAATCGCTAGCTATTATGGTTTTGCGATACCCATCTACAACGTCGGGATTTTTGGTTGCGGAATCCCATCTGTATGGAAATTAAGGATAAGATGAAAATGCGGGTACGAAAGGGACGTAGGGGACAACTTTAAACAGATATACGAAATTAGAAAGATATAACCACGTGCTGCTAAAACTCATTAAAACCGTAGAACACATACACACAATACCGTGCACTCATTATAGCGTTAGTCCTGTTTGGTTAACGAGAGTTTTAAGGATTTTAGTTTTGCAATGTGGTAGTGGGTGCTAGAGCCCTTGTGATTCGAACATAGATCGTCAATAGTCAAGTTGTTTCAAAATACTCATTAAATTCGAATTTTTAATACAATCCAACTTTTTGAGTGCTTTCCACTTATTTGATTGTCAAAACTGTAGAAATTTTCAAAACTGACCTAATAATATTGGGTGGCTGATAGTGAAGTTATAAGCCTTCCTATTTTAGACTTATAACTACACTATCAGCCACCCAATATTGTTTTACCATTATGTTATTAAAAGGCGAGACTCCAGGACTTTAATTGCCTCTCTTTCGCTTAAGTTAGTACAGTGGTTTCAAATTACCGGTGCAATATCTTACACAAGACCGAAAATATATCAAGGTAGAAGGACTCGACCTCAGATTTATAACTTAGTTTTTCCAACTATGAACCAATGTGCGCCGTTATTGACCTCAATAAATACAGTATATCGATAGTATAGTGTAAGTAAAGTAAATCAATTACAATCAGTACGTTCCCCGCAAAAACATAGCCAAGTGCGAGGGTCCTACTAGGCTGTGTCTCCGGAAAATGTATTGTAAAGAAAATAATGGCAAAATTAAATATGTGGAATTGAAGCCGCCAGTTGGGCAATGATCATCAATAAAGTGTTTAAAACCCCGGCGCGCCCAAAAATGTAGTTTATAGTCGTTTCGAAATAGAAAATTGAAGAACACATTTTTTTAGAAACCCCAGGTTTCAACAAATTTCGGGTTTTATATCTTAGTCTAATGGATGGGGGAATACAAAAGTGGTCGAACAGATATATACTGATCTGGACTACATAATGGAAGCTTTAGAAGTCAATGATGAAAGGCCTTCCTCTGGCACTGAAACTGCATCGACACACGAGAGCACTGATCAAACTTCCCAAACCAAGAATCCAAGAAAAGAGACTAAAGAGAAGCCATCTAAACGAATTTTTGCTAGAATAACTAGAATTTTGAGTCGAATGCAGAGCAGGTTATGCTTATGTGAAACCAGACGTTGGGTTCTGGTCTTCTTGAGCTAGATACTCCCGAACAGTTCTTCATCTATTTATTTCCAAATGAGTTAGACAATAAACTTTCTGGGGAGACTAACTTGTAACAAGTGCAGCCAATTTATAGGTGTGGCTTATGTAATGTCCTTCGTCCAATTACCTAGAGTTACAAACCACTGGATTCCAATACTTGGAACCCCTCTTATACAGGAAGCCATTACGTTAAAGATATTCGAAAAATTGAGCCAAACTTAGCAATTCAACGACAATAGCAAAGACTTTCCAAGGAACAGTCCTGATTGTGATCGGCTATACAAAATAAGTCCAGTGTTGGACTCCTTGAATGAGGCATTTCGTGCAGTCCCAATGGAAAAGCACCTTTGTGTGGACGAGCCAATGTGCTCCACTAAAGCACGTTGAAGAGATACCACCCTAACAAACCCCATAAGTAGGGCTATAAAGTCTTTGCGTTAAGCGGCGCTTCTGGCTTTGCCTCTAAAACAGGCATAGAAAGAGGCAAAGAAAATGTCGTCCTACAAGGGGAGCCAGATTTAGGCGCAACATCTAACATCTAACATCATCATCATAATTAGTTTACATCTCTTCGTCTAATGGAATATCTGGCCAAAGAAGGCATTCTCAGTCTCGGTACTCTGAGATGAAATAAAACCCCGGCTTGTAAACTGTCATCAGAAAAGATAATGATGCAAAGAGGACGATTCTATTCAGAAGAATACGTAGCTGGCGTCAACGGGATTTATGTCTCAACTGTTGCGTGTAAAGAAAATAGAATTGCCAATCTGGCTTCAACCTTTGCTGGGAAGGAACGTGAAAGTACTGCTCGAAGATGCGGCAAGGAGAATGCAAGGTAATTGCACATAAAGCAACCCAATGTAGTCGGAGAGTACAGAGTCCGCGAGATTTAATGTGGTTTTCGATGTGAAGTCCTTAACCACAGGTGAGCACCGCCCCACCAAGAACATGTTTGATACGACTGTTAGCGCCGCTCGTAAGATATCCGTGCTACACGGCAATGAAGGGCAGCCAAGAGATTAGGAGTAAGAAGCCTACACCATAGGTATACACGATTACGTGGGAGAACAACCGCCCCGCATTCGCATATCTGTCAGTGCGACTTCTTTTCCAGTCACGCGCTACCAATTGGGCAACTCTCTATACGTGAGCTACACCTCCTTAGTATGGAGTGAGGTACTATCCAAACCTCTTACGTGATAAGGGTCACGGATCCCATATTTCGAGCATATGCAGCTGCCTAGCATACTTCGTACAAGTAACTGATATACAAGGCAACTACATAGCCTCTACCAGCGATTTGGGTGGCAACCACAGCCAGCACGATACCCCCACAAGGGGGCCAACCACACCAGTGCTACCAGATAGGCATACTTTCTGGTCCGAGTCTCGCAGTGAAACTGATCCCAGTTTTTACTCCGTACTGAGTAGGGAACTGGTCACCCCCGGCGATAAAGCATCAGGTAGGAGAGTACAAACGATATATGGGTGGCGTTGGTCTCCTTGACAGCATCATGGGTATAGATACAATTCGATTACGAAGTAAAAGGTGACCCATGCGGGTGTTTTATCATTATTTGGATCTCACAATGACCAATGCATGGATACGTTACAAAAGGGTTGCAGAATACAAAAGCCTTCAATCAAAATGCTTATCATCAGCAGATTTTTGTCTGGAATTTGCTATGGCCCTTTGCGAAATGGGTACAAAACCCTACTTATCTAATCGGCGTTCGTAGCAGAGCGAGGTTGAAACGAAGAAGCACAAAGGACCTGCTCAGCATTTACCTCCAAAAACAGTCCGTCAAGACTAGATTGGGCATTGGCCGCAATGGTCTGATAAGGAAATCAGTTGCAAGTTTCCGAAGTGTATTGGAAACTGAACTTATTAAATTTTTAACAGTTTGATTTTAAAATAATATTTTTTTTCTAAAGTTTTATATACAAATATTTTAAACAACCATATTGATTTCCATAAATTTCATATACATATAATAAATTGTAGAAAATTGTCAGTATACTAGTTTGGTATTTCTGTGAATACAATTTAGGCAACTCATATTTTTCAAAACTTCTGTTAAAAATTTAACACAGAATTTAAATTTAATTCTAATGAGAGCTATGATACCAGTGAGAGACTCAAACCATTTAGGCCAGTACATTTACGATAACAAACATCTACCCAGTATATGGACCGCAGGACAAAGACGTTTCCACTGAAGTTTAAAGCGAACATTTACAGCGAACTAGATTTTAAACTACTTGAGTTGTCTGCGATGCGAAACGATAAGATTATTCTTCACCCATGAGAAATTTATAGTGACAACATTCATCTCTCTCCCAACGCAGGTGGTAAAACATAACTTTTGTATTAATTCAATTGATCAGAAGCGTAGGACTAATTTTAATACCACATTTTCTTTAGCTAGTATAAAAATTTTCCTGCAATAATATTTATTTATTTTTACCAAAAATTTAATTTTCCACACCACTATGGTATGCCTTGGCACTTGCACCATATCTTTTGCTAGCAAAAGATTTCTCAAGGGGAATGCATCTTTCTCGTGCAAGAGTCCTTGCCGTCGCTGAATGTTGTTCTTGTTATGTTATAGTTTTCAGCATGCTAACAGTTTTCTCTTTGTTTCACCAGCTGGGAATCTTGTTGGGTCGTAGTACAAAAGTTTTGCAATGTGGCAGTTTAGCAGCCAACTAGCAAACAAAGCAAATTGTAGACTTTCTTTTACTAAAGTATTTTCATAAAGGATACAATTCCCAAGATAACAACCACGGACATCCTGTTAAGCAAAATAGCTAAGTGACAGTTCAAATCCCGATAAACTGCGTATTCGAATATGAGTACTATAGACGGTGCGAATTCGAGAGCGACTATATGCATGAATGCTCGGGGTGTTCATAGATATTTAATTATTTCTTATGCAGAACTCGTCGCAGCTTTAAAAATAATTTTCGTTTCTAACCTCAATATACAATTTCCGCTGTGTTATAATATCCGGGTAAAATTTTATTTCTTCATTTAGTTTTCTGTCCTTTCATATCAGTTTCACCATTAACC